>AP028427.1:18577988-19278067 GCA_036509395.1 Antheraea yamamai | reverse complement strand
AATACGTTGAGTAGTTCTTACGCGAAGGGATAACGAAAATTCATATATCATCACAACATTTCTCATTTACTAGCGAGCCCGGCGGATGTTGTCCCACCCTGATAATAAAAACAACTTTAACAAATTATATATCAAAACCAACCTCATAAATCACTCTATATACTGGTGAAACCGCATGAAAATCTGTCAGCAGTTTTTGAGTTTATAGCGAACAGACAGACAGACATGGCAGAGGAGTTTGTTTTATACTATGTAATGGTTAAATAAATAGGATTTAAAACCATCGATACTTTGTATTACCGATATATTATTTGCATACTTACTTTTTATTATCTACTAGAGATCGTTCGCGACTTTGAACTCATTAAATTATATAAATTAACGTGCCCTTTTTATACCGGTTAGGCAAAATGACTGCACAATACCAGATGAAAAATACAGTATAATTAAAAAAGAATGGCAATTGTCTGTGACGCTAAATATCTTACCACATTTGAGAGAATCCATATCACAGGAGACGGGGAATACGAAGGTTGGGAGGCGATTTCACATCTTCAGAGGTCGGCAAACATAATAATTTTTAAACTTCTTTATTCATGTCGGTATAATCTCTACTGTATGTATGTGGCTACAAGCAGCCGTCTGTGTAGCTCTATAGTGGAAAAAAAATTATGAGATAAAGTAATTCATCTTTAGGAGACCTATTGGACCTAACAGACGATAAAACATGCTCAGTGAGCCAATACCTCTTCGTAACTGAAGCTGTTTTTAGTGTCGTATGCATTATTCAAGATGTGAATAGCTTTGCGGTGTATCCTAT
This sequence comes from Antheraea yamamai, assembly GCA_036509395.1. Classification (NCBI taxonomy): domain Eukaryota; kingdom Metazoa; phylum Arthropoda; class Insecta; order Lepidoptera; family Saturniidae; genus Antheraea; species Antheraea yamamai. Next base: position 19,277,247 of record AP028427.1, on the reverse strand, counting down.
CGAGTGCATCACGGATGCGTTGCGCGAAATGATTTCAAATATGCGAACAATATTCCTTAGTTGAGTCTCAAAGAGAAAGTTAAGCTGGTCTGATGCGAAAAGTCTGACTTTTATTCTACTAAATCTCCGAAACGGCTGAACATATATTAACGAGACTTGTCCTGGTAGATAGAAGTCTTTTCAGTGCGTTTTCGAAGCTATATTTTGCTAAACTTTTCTATAAAGGACAAGCAATAATGATATGACTTACTACAGATGATTTAAAATGTTTGTTAGTGGTTAAGTATACGAGAAAATTACATGAAAAAAGATATTACAAATAGGCCATTATTAATGCAGATACAGATAATAATAACAAGCCTTTGTAACATTAAACTAATTTGAACGAGAATAAACTCGCAGGTACCAGCTAGTTTATTATAATTATATAGCCTTTGTTACTCAGGGAAAATGACGCTTTCGTTCACTGTATGAATTTTCATAATAAGGTTAACAGGATTACCAGTGGGTAGTGTAGTAGTGTAGTGACAAACGTACAGATTTTTTTATAATAATTTGGAAAAAAAACATAAATTTTTTTCACACTTTGCCAACTTTGCCAAAAATTCCAACTTTCATAAAGATTGGTTGAGTAGCTTCGGAGTTCATTGGATTTTTATATATTAAGATTTTGCATGTGCAATGACGATAAGTTAATAAACCGATTAGGTTTTATTTCTATAAACAAAAGAAATAATAAAATCACTAATATAATAAAAAAATTTAGAGTGGCTGTTTACGAAACGGTCCGTTGCTTCTACGATGAAAATCGTAGCCGGTCGGCATCTTTTACCGTCTCTGTACGTCAGTCATGAGTTCATTAAAATCAACCATGATTATCTCAGCTGCAATGACTACTCGCCAGAGAATAACCAGTTAGACCTGTCATCCTATTGATTAAAAGATACGTCGAGCAAAAACTAGACGTAAAAAAAATGCACAGAGAATATTTTTTGTCGTCGATGTCTCCGATTGAGAGTTTTTTTTAATCTGTGATGCAAACTACATTGTATATCGTCTTCCTTGTAGGTTAACCTTTAAATAAATGTTTAGAGTAATTGCATTTTTTACGCTGGCAGAAATAAGGTTTAGAAAAAAGAGATTTCTTTAAACGAACTTCTTTAATGCGGCCTGCGCTTGGAATTGACTGGTAGAATTCGTTACGGAAGGATAAGGCATTAGGCCTCCTGCATGTGACTTTTTCTCTCTCTCTATCTTCTTGTATTATAAACTAAAATTCTTTAGAAAGCTCAAACATGAATACCACCATTCTGTTTCCACATAGATACCATCAGAAAAGAAGAGAATGAAGAATACAGACATAGAGTGTAGGTTTTTGAAGTTGTACTTCTTTTGGCGCGTTAGGGAAAAATGATGAGAGTAAATTTTTACGATGCGCGCGCACACCGTCACGAAAAACCGACACTGAAATTAGCTATAGTCAACATTTTGTTTCTTTGTATTTCTTTGTATTAAAATTTTCAATGTATTAAATACCTTTTTTCTATTGTTGGTGTTGTTTTTTGTACAAACCTAGAGTAAGGCGAAAGATAACATTTTTGAAAATTTTTTTTATCATGTTGCGCCAAAGAAGTATAACTTCTAACGAGTGTACACACACACTTTTTTTAATATACTTTCGTTTGTAAGATTAGATGAGTTTACAGAATGTTGTAGATATGAGATAATGACGTGACCTTGACTAGGGGTGTTGTGTGAATGAGTATCGGTCACAAATATTTTCTTTGTTGCGTAAAGTTGTATATAACTTCTTTGTAGGCATTAGCAATTTAACTATACGAGGTGTTAATCGATACAAAAGAAGAAATATTTTTTTATTGTTTATAGTAAATGGAATAAATAATGTAAGAATGAAAAAAAAAAGTGAAACTTCTTTTAAATTTCTTTGTATTAAAAAACATCACGAAATCATCATTTAATAACATTTTTTTTTAAGTACTACGTGTTTAATGGTGTATGAAGTCGGGCAGGCGGTGTAATGCGCAAGCGTAGGAGAGTAAATATATAACAAAAAAAAAATTCTAAGCTAAACATATCTTTGTTTTTCATTTTTTAAATGTTTTTCCCGTGTCCACTAAATATATTATAAATATCATAAATAATACAAACGAAGTTACGGATATCGGGTACTATGTAACATATTAGATGAACCCCGTGACTTCGTTCTCTTCAAAATGGTTTTGCTTTTTGATGGAAACTACATGTTTTTCTTGAGTAAACCGTGGACTGTGTTTTGTTTGTTAGTAATATTCTCGTTACTGCTTAGCCCCTATGTAAAAGTACAATGATATGTAACTTAGATAATACTCAAAAAGTCTTCAATCTTTCTGTAAAATTACCATTAAAATCAGTTCCGCCGTTTTGGACAAACAACAAATAATTCAATTTTATATATATTCATGGATTTCATGCACAATTTATATACTGTGTATATGTCAGCACAGCTTAATTTACTAATACAGCTTAATTTCTACCTTACTGCTAGCTAGCTGCACGAAGTGACCTTGTGGTGTTAAAATTGCTAGTTTACAACTAAAATGTACAATAATTAATTAATTCATTAAACATTTTAACTGCATTATAATTGTTTTTTTATTTCTTGCATTATACGATACACAGTTCAATCGCGGAAGCATTAGCACAATCTCTTTTTCAGTTGTAAAGTAGTAATAACTCACACTGCTATTTCAGACTGCAGAGTGACTTGACTTCTCAATCGAAACACAAACATATGCAAGGAATTTTATTTTGAGATGAAACGTCTTATGGCACGACAGGGATTTCGTTACGCGTTATACGTTAAGCGTACATAAGGTAGGTATGTATTTTGGTAGTGAAATATTTGCAACATGCACGGGCATTCAGGGCGGTCGAACTCAGCATTTTGGAGTAACAAACTGTTTGTAGTTAGCCTTAAATAGTACTGCAGCCTCTTATTTTCTTAAACTAAACTATTTTTAGAAACAAAAAAAATTGAAGTCCATTGACATTAGCGCATACGTGCCTAACTTTATAGGTAATAAAGTTTAGCGACTCATTAAGCGCCATTAAACAATACTATCTATACAAACGAGCTGATATTTACGTATTAACGAAGTAGTTCTATAATATTAATGGGTACACGTAAGTTGAGTACACAGACAGTACTTGTAAATGCGACGGCGGGCGGCGGCGAGCGGAGGCGCCGCGTCGCTGTGTGCAGAATCGGCTGCATCACGAGGGCCCTCAAGGGGCGCCGCTCTAGCCGTCTTTTTTCATTTTGCGTGCGTCTTTTTTTGGCAGCGCGCGTTAACCTTGGATTTTTTCATAGCGAAGCGTTGCACGTAGGTACGTGCGCGCAACTCGCAAGTTTCGGATAGTCGCAGAGCGTCCCCCACTCGGCGCGTCCGAATTTTCTGCATTCGGGCGGTGTGAAGAGTTTTCGGCGGTCGCATTCGCGAGCGAGGCTCCCCGCGGTTAGGAGCGACCCGCGCACTCGCACTGCACGAGCACCGAGCACGACACACGGCCGCGGCCGGCGCGAACGCGACCGCGCGCACTGCAACATGCGGAAGTGATCAAACCGACCCGCGGTGCTAAACGGCCTAAACTACACGAGTGTAACTCAAGTGCTGTGAACGATCAGTGTTACAAACAAACTATGATAGTTGTGCATAGCTCTCTATAGAGCTCTGAGGGGTTATTTTTCATACGAGGACTGTGGAATTTGCGATATGGAATCGAGGAAAGTATTGTATATGAATCCCTTTTTTTCTCATAGAAAAATTACGTTATATCATTTTCAAGTGTGACCTAACAACCCTATAAACTAGGAAGTTATAAAATGCGTCGCCAGTATCTTCATTTGGTAGTCAATCAGAACGGCTTCCAAATAGGTATCATGTAAACGAATTATCAAGTCATTGATAAATAAGAGTTGTCACCCCGCGGCATAAGATACATTTTAAACGAGCTAAAGTTTATGGCAATATGTACTTTAAAATATCGATGCAAGAGGATGTTTTTGCGCGTTTCCTTACCGTCTCCGCAGTTTTGCATACACGTGCTGACGATCCGGGGCTATTGAACTTGATAATGAGACAACCGTATCTCTTAGTTTTTTGTTAGAAAATATTGCATCAATACCTTCCTATCTAAATTAAGTATACAGCGTTTTGATCGCGGCGACCGGTTTCATCCTAATTCGCCTGTGAACTCGTTATCTGCGATTCACGTGTAACATAGAACACACAATCCGATCGTCGAATATAATAGGTAAATCTATTTCAAAAATCCAGTTTAGTAACGTTTATATGAAGATTAATTTATGTGCGTGAATGGACCGTGCGCAAACAGGGCCCGGAACCGCTTCGCGAGGCGAAAACTAGTCTCAGAACGCATTAACATTTGCATAGAAACTGTTGGTGTGGCCCCGCGCTGTGCCGCGAGTGTTCATGGGCAACCGATTAGCACCTAAGCAGCGGCCGCGATCACAGCCGCCCCGTGCCGCCCCGCGCCGCACCGCCTCGCCTTCCTTCGTAATTCTGCACATATTATAAAGTACAAAACGTTTCCTCAATCGCGACCCGTGCCCTTTCACACTGACCAATAGCGTATCATTATTTGTTAATAAGTTGTTGTCATCGGTGTTTTATTCTTGCGATCTTTATTTTTCTTTACTCTTCAACTTATGTTTTTATTACTTATAGAAGTATTTTTTGTTCAGCGAGTTTTTGTTTGTATAAAGAAAGGCAAATTATAATCTATACATATAGGTACATATAAATAGAATTGTAGTAAACTATTGGACAGACTTTGATGAGACTTTTATTTCTATACAGAGGACTTTTCAGAATATTATGTGGGGTAAATATCGTCATTAAAATTAATAATAAAATTTAACAGGGTATCTTGCAGTTGGTAAATGGGTTGTACGGGTTGATGAGCATTGTCAAAATTACAATAAAAAATATTAAAAGAGATCCGAATACAATTGGATGTCGTATGTTTTCAATTTGTCTAAAGTATAATACATGTATATTTGACTTCGTTTTATGAGCCAGGAGGGCCACAGTTGTGACGTATCGTAGCTATTGCGCTTCGCGGTGTATAATGCAGTAATTGACATACGTCCGTATCTCTGACAGGATGATTATTATTAAGAACTGAATTAAATAGTACTTTATAGATATAGAGCATAGACATTTTATTTAATGGAGTAAGAGCGAGTAGCATATGTCGCATGGTATTGCCAACGACTGTAGTATATTACGAGGTAGTGTCTCAGCTGAAGTGCTGTATTCACCTATTTACATTTCCTCACCTTTCACTGGTGTACTGGACTTTAAGGCTCGCGTCAGATGGACATATAGTAGATGCTCTCGATGGCTGAAGAACCAGAGTCATTGTATTCGTATAAACAGAGTCATCGAGTTGTATAAACAGAGTCACTATTCGCATCCCAGTTGTATACAATACTAGCTTCTGGCCGCGACTTAGTCCGCCTGGAATAGTTACTTTGGGCTAACGCTAACACGCAGCGGAAGCTCTCAAAAGGAAAAGAAAACCCCGACTTTGAAACATTCTTCATTTGTGCTCCGCTCCTATTGGCTTCTATTGGCAAATCGGACAAGTAGTCCTTGAGATTAGCGCGTTCAACCAAACAAACAAACAAACCCTCCAGCTTATAATATTAGTATAGACGTCAAGTGTTACATTTGGTATTTTTTGGTCACGATACAGTCGGACACAATACTCGTGTCTGTCCTATATGCAGATGTGTTACACACGACTTGAATCGCAACTACTAACGTAAATTCAAATGTAAGTTTGTTTATTTGTTTGTTTGTCACGCGTTCACTATTCAACAGATCATCATAAACTTTTGCATATAAGTAGTCAGGGATAACGCAAGCGAAGTCGCGGGTAAAAGTTAGTTCATAATATGTTATGTGTTTAAAGTGATCTATGCTTGGTGCCACAGAGCTCACCGATGTTCTCGTGGATCATTTACAACATCAGATATCACATCTCGGCTTGTAAATAAACAAAGAAGTTCTAGTAATGATACATGTCTCCTATTGCAAACTCTATTAGTTGATTATCTTTTCCTTGCGCCTTCGATCTTAGTAATGTAAATTTAACCTTCTTACGTGAACAATAATTTATTTATGTATGAAAGGCAAGTCCCCTATGCCCTTTTCTGTACCCCTTAGAACATATATGTAAAGTTTCACGATAGTCGGTTCAATAATTACGGTGTGAAAGCGTAACATCGTTTGTCACATACTTTTATTGACTAAGTATACACTGTTGGCCTGACTGGCCTTTACAGCTTCTCCAGACTTTGTGGGCGAGCGCTTAAGTCACTCAGCTGTATGGCAACAAGTTCAAGGGCGGCAAAACGGTCAAACCTCTGTTTAGGTTAGGTTAGGTTAACTCTATTCAAATCTATAATATTAATAAGAATATAGTCAGAGGAAATTTGTGAATTTTGAATATTGGAAATTTCTGTGACGCGATTCCGAATGTAGCGATTGGATTGTATTAATTAAAAGGTACATAACAATAAACCAAAATTAAGGATGTTGGCTTAAATTAATCCTAAATTATGCATACAGTTAAATTACATATTTAACCTACCTATTTGTTAAATCAATTTGGCTAATTAAATTCGAACGTAATACAAATAACAAGCGTTTGCTCACAGTTTTGCTCGCTTTAATATAGATTTGATCTATTTTTCGGAAACACTACTTTTGTACTTTTGTACTTTTGTACTGGATGATATATAGAAAAAATTTTCCTATAATCTACCCCCCCCCCCCTTGGTATTTTCACTTTTTTATTTTTTTCTTATTTTTCTTTTAATTTTTTTCCCATTTTTCTCCCTCCCCAGATATTCCCCCTACACCTCCAAACTTTACCTCTTTATAATATTACTATAGATTATAGATAATATAATTAGTTAATAGCTTCTGCCCGCGACTTTGCATGCGTGAAATAGTTATTTTGGGCTAAGACGCAGCGGAAGCTCTCAAAAGGAAAAAAAGCCCCGATTTTAAAATATTTTTCATTGTTGCTCCGCTCCTATTGGCCTTAGCGTGATAATATACAGCCTATAACCATTCTCGATGAATGAGCTATATAACACTGAAAGAATTATTCAAATCGGACCAGTAGTTCTTGAGATTACCCCTTACAACGCCACAACGTCACAAACTCACAAACTCACAAACTTTACCTTTTTATAATATTAGTATAGATTATTTAGAATAATGACTTGCGAAATTAAAAAAGAGAGTAATATTAATTTTGTTGTATATCGTAGGAGAAAGTTATGTATTATTTAATTACTTCACTACATATTACAAAGTCCTCTGCCAATAAATTCAAAAACTACTGAACGGATTTCCATGCGGCTTTCACCAGTAGATAAAGTGATTCACGAGGAGGGTTTAAGTAGATAATTTGTCAAGGTATTTTATTATCAGGGCGAGATAAAGTCCGCCGGGCCCGCTAGTAGTACATACAATTGCATCATTGAGTTAATACGAAGCACCAGATTCTCGGTGGTCGTCATTGTTTTTGGATTTTACTGTACTTACCATCACACATAGCGCAGTCATTTTGCCGTGCTACATTAAAAAGAAGGAAAAAAAATATACAACGAAATACATAATAAGACTAAGAACTAATTTTATACAGTTTCGCGACAAATATACAACCGACAGTTCTACACACAATGCCTAGGTTGGACTTCTTTGTTTTTTTTACCCAGTCTAGACTCGCATTAGTTCAATGAACTGTCATTATACAACACAATTGGACACGGACTACCTACGCTTCTTTCGTGTTATGTTTTCGAGTACTTACGATTTTAGTTATAGTCACGCGGCGAAAGTACCACGATTTCGTACATCGTGTTCTCTCTGCTAGTACCCTAAACGTAACCGACAAATAATATGTCACGGTACACGATGCTCACGTTGTCAACAGATATATCCGGAGACTAATCTTCGTTTGTTTGTTCACTTTAACATAAAACTTTCATGGGATATTTCTATGTAAAGTTTACAAGTATTTCCATAAGGGAGTAATGTTTTCCGAGTGTATATATGTCTGTTAATTTCGTACACTGTGTATCGTAAACGGCTTAATATATTTTAAGATATTAATTATCGTTAGATTACTTCTAATTGTATAATATTTAAGATTTCGCTGTCAAGGTTTTTTAGTTCTATTCAACAATAATTAAATTTTTTTCAATTGCTTCTTGTAATAGGATAATGTAAAAGATCTGTTAGTTATATCATTCGATCCAGTGCCCCTTACTTAGTATATATTTTGCATTTTCCTAAGATTTCTATATTTATGACTGCGTCCAGGTTTTCTTTAAGCACTGTGGCCTTATTATTGTCATTATTAATTCAAGTTTTAAATATGAATCTAAAATAATACTAATTTACCTGATATTTAAAATGTTGTCTTATGACATAAAAATGTTGATTTCGATACGGATTATCAAGGACATAAAAAATATAGCCTTATATAAGTTTTTATTACATTATATAAATAAGGAAAGACTTAGATATATCAAAACCTCGGAGTTTATAGTCGTGCTACTTTACTTGTCAACACTAAAAGGCTGATAGTTGAAAAAGTTCCCACTAAAAAAAAAGAGAACATCCTGACATCAGAATTCGAAATATTAGGTTGAACAGTCGAGATAAAATGTTATTGTTTATTTGATTTTTACAATATTTATGGAATGCCAAAGTATCGTGTTTTTGTGTTTGAAAAGAAGTCGAAGCAATTTTTATATATTTAAGATTACGGAAACATATAAATTTCATGAAATAGAAGTCTTCTAAATGTCTCATAAATGCAGGTATAAAAAAAACTATAAATAATTTTCATTACAATTGACGCAACGTGAGAATTAAGAATTCCGTGTTAAAAGGTTTTTTAATTCGAATTTTTTCACCATAGGTAATGTAATTTTAACACAAATTAAATAAAAACTTTAGTGACCCTGCTATTTGTGAAGGCCGAGAAATATGATTGGTCCTACGTTTCCGCTAGCGTCATCGTCGCATAGCGACAGCGAATGAGAACAAAGCGCGTTGACAGAACGCAGTTTTTAAATTCAGAACTCGATTATCTAATCATAGATTATGTTAACGCAGAGCCGGGAGTTAGGTAAAGTTTTAAAGAAAACTCGAGAACGTCACATTAGCGTCTTCCTTTATATAATCGTAGGCAATAAATAAACATTTTAGATAATGATATTCTTTTGTAATTGTTGAATTATGTTATAAAAATATTTATACTGTGGCGGTTTTTTTTTCATAATGACGGTTCGGTTAAAGGACCTTGATAACTTTAGTGATAGCTAGTGCACAAGGCGCTCAGTTGAGATGTAAAGTGTGTCAGTGTTGTCGTGTAAGCTGTTTCACGAAATATACATATTATGTATAATGTTTAAATGTATGTATTTAGTCCGTATGTTAATTTTCACGTAAGTCTAATTAGGCAGATAAATAAGAAAAAGTCATCTCATAGAACATTCGGGAAATGGTAAGACAATGAGTTGTCCGCCATCTTTAAACCTCAGCATTTTTTAAAAAAAAAAACCTCCCCCTTCTTTTTTTTTCTCAATAAAAATTATTATTTTTTTGTTTTTTTTTATATAGTGATTTTCAGAAGTTTTGGTTTATAATTTTTCCAGGATTTTTTTATTATCAGGGCGGGACAACGTCTGCCGGGCCCCTAGTATTAGTTAATTGGTTAAATGTAGAAAAACATATGGTGAGGTAACCTGAGAACTCGAGTAAAGATTTCGCAATCCAACACTTAAAGAATAACAAAGACTACAGTACGTATAGGTCGTATTTTGAATTGGCAACATGACGTGGTGTGACTTAAAGATAAACCCGAACACTTTAATTGACTAGATACCCTTTAATTAGGCCATTTTTTTTTATTTTTATGCGTACGTCGACAACTTTTAACCCACACAAATGCAACCGGGGTTTCGTCATATAGCACGTGTAACCTGATTTTGTCACTAAATTAGTATTTACCTGGTTCCATGATTTACATATATAGGTATATCTTGTAACGCTATCAACAAATGAATTTGTTAAAACAAATGTAATTTGCTAATCATTTTCAAATTCCGACTTATTTTACTGTATTATATTTATTGTATGTACACGTATATTTTTTGTTAGAACGAAATCTTTTTAAGTACACAATAGAAGCGTATCAGTGCACCGTACAGATAACCTCACAGTTTTAGGCCTACCGCACTCCAAACGCGTGTAGATAAAGTAATGTTTAGCACGAATTATAAATGTTTCAAGTGTGTATCGAGGCGACACATGACTCGTAGGTATTTTATAAACCTTTGTAACATCAATAAAAACTATTTCTTCTTCATTTTTTTTAACAACCAAAAAAGCTGAAGAGTTTGTTAGCTTGAATTAGCTAATCTCAGGAACTACTACTGGTCCGATTTGAAAAATTCAGTGTTAGATAGCTCATTTATCGACGAAGGCCATAGGCTATATATCATCACGTTAAGACCAATAGAAGCGGAGCACCAATGAAGAATGTTTCAAAATCGAGGTTATGTTTTTCCTTTTCAGAGCTTCCGCTGCGTGTTATCGTTAGCCCAAAGTTATACGAATAAAATATATTGACTTGGCAATCGCACTAAACAATCTTGTTTAATATAATATGTTTTACTTGGAGGATACATTGTGTTTACATGTGATGGCCAAGCAATCTATTTTATTTAAAACATAAAAGATTTTTAATATTGGTATGGTCACTATAAGATGTTGTTAGGTTAGCTAATTACGTTAAGACAGACGGTTCCTTAAGTTGGAACTTAATAAAGTAACCGACTTGGTATGACATGGATCCCACAACTTTTTACCATAGAAGAACTGAGTTGCGAGACTCGGTTATTTTTTACAAGTTTTGTTTTTGATGGCATTAAAGTTTTTACCACAATAATTCGCCATTATCTCTAGTGAAAACTCGACATAATGACTCGCTTTTCGTCATCGAAATTTTGGTCGAGTCACATCAAATTGAAATATCTTGTATTGTTCCTTAAATGTAATAGTTAGTTACACAATAAACTTTAGATATATTGTAATATGATAATTGTAAGATTCGAATACACAAAGCAAACACATCTAGAATCTTTACATATAATAAGAATGTAAATGTAACGTGTCTGTACTTTTAATAATTTTGTCAAAAAAAAAAATATTGCAGGTGTCTAGGAATAAGTAATAAAATACATTTTAATCATTTTTAGAAATGTCTGTCTGTCAGTTTGTTTCGACACGCATCACTGCCAAAGTACTGCGTTTACGGTAAAATCTCACATAATCATCATCAAATATTAGATCAAAAAGCATATCCTGGAGCAACATTTAGAGTATGTTTCATAAAATTCGGTTCACTCTATCAAAAGTTATTGTAATATTAATAACGACGTGACTTCAGTACGAGCTAAAAGTAGATAAGTAAATGGACTTAATACATTCAGATGATTTTATTTATAACTGTTTCTTTTTAATATGGTTCCACGTGGACAAAGTCGCGGGCACAGATAATCCCAACTAAATTGCCAGCAAATTTTAACGCGGGCAATGTGCTATCAATGCACCAATAATCTCATTAAAGAGTCGAAAAGAATCTCAACGTACCTCATTACTTGAACAACGTAAATATAATACAAAAGTCACGTTCATAACAACTGTTCAGTTTCATGACACAAGGTCAGCGTAAGGCGCTGATGGAGTTTCGTATGTATACGTTTAGTATATTTTACAAGTTTAAATAAGAATTCAGTTTTTATTGGTGTTGAGTTTATGTATATTTTGATTCATGCTAATTAATATAAAGGTGAGAACTCATTACTGTCAACAGAAACTATTATAGATAAACACGGAAGTATGTGATTTGCTAAATAGGAATACTTAATTGTACACTTTATGTACAGTCCTCGCCGAAATTTTTAGTTTGCTCTGAATGTAGATTCGTTAGATTGTATAGTTCGCTAGTAGAGTACGTGTAGTTAGATTCCTATGAAAAAGGTTGTGTAGTTTACTCTCTTTTTTTATATGTTGCTCATACTATTCGGAAAAAGTAAAGAGGCCTGAATTATTGTTTACAGTTTGTTTACAAAGTTACATGAGGCCTTAGATGCTTTGAACTTGAATGTTCTATATATAAAATTACATAAAAAAAAACCTATTACTATGTTATTAATGTATATATTAAAGAAAATACTTTGCTTGTTCAATAAACTCAAATAACATATTTATTAGTTTGTTAAGGTTCGTCTGCTGATTTTCTAATAATGTACTAAATATTATTTTCATTCCCAAATGGCCTTGCGTCTGGGTTGTATCCCGGGGTGTAGGGACGTCGGAGCTGTGGGGGGCAAGGACGCCTCCCCGGGACCTTCAGGCGCGACGGTTACGTAACACGACCAAGGCCACGCGTTCGACACGAGTCAGGAACGCGTGCACTGTTTTCTACATACGGTTTTTTTTAATATAAAACATGTATCCCGTATTTACAATGTATTTATTATTTGTACGCTTTAATTAGATCTGCTATGTTATGGTTTTATCAGGGTGTTTTCCTTCACCGGGAACTTCGACCGTGTCCGAACACTACTGTGTCAACTAAGTCATCATCGCTTTATATATATTACAAATCAATAAAGAAAGGTGCATGTCATTTTAATTGTTTGTTGACCTATGAGTTTCTGTTCTAAAATTAAACTTAATTAAAAAAAAAGAGTTAGCCGTACGTCGCTTAAGGCAAAGTTTGCACACAGTTCGACTTTTCTCTTCGAAATCCATTTTACTTAAAGTGACCTATTAAAGAATAGTAATTATCACAGACCACAGGCTTTTAGCTCTAACATGAGACGGAGTGCATCGTATTTATAAATTGGTAATGTTATAAAAAAAAAAAAATTATCTTATATACAACAGAAATAAATCTACTGTTTGAATTCAAGGTTGCATATAAATTACATTAATTAATTTAATATACGTGTATTAATGTATTTTTCTTTATACTATTTACATAAGTATGTAATGATTTTAATTATCGTTATAAAGTTTATTTAAACAAAGGCTATATTAGATTCTGTTATTTTTATTTCACAAACGTTGTTCAGGTGTTAGTCTGTCCCAAATCGGTATTGATGATTTTATATCTACATTTTTAGAAGTGGTTAACATTCTTATGTTCAACGGTAGAAGTACGTATAATTTACCAAAATATAATCTGAAACTGTGTTAAATCTTATTATCAGTACATATTATAAAAATTCATTAATCGATAGAGTGATTCACGAGGAAGGTTTTGGTACATACATAATTTGTCAAGATTTTTTGTAAATTCGTTGAAATATAGTCATAAAGTCAAACCTGCTGGGAGCTCTCGTCGAAAACGCTGCCTAAGCCCTTTGAGATATAACAAAATAATTGAGATACCTAATAAACGACGCAGGCGAAGACGCAAGAATCAGCTAGTAGAAATAATATTACAAATTAAATAACTCTATACAAAAGGTTTATAAAGGAGACCAATAAAGCAATACAAAATATCTGAGAGGAATGTATATACGCCGCGTTTTCTTATGTTAACTGGAAATCGGAGGAAGTTAAAAAATAGTATAAATTTAATTCACTTTAAGTACAAAAACATTCTAAACTTGTAAAAAAAGTGTGGAACTACGCGAAAACGTTAGCGACCTTGTTTACCTGGAAACACATTATTTCTTTCGAAGATGACTGAAAAAGTTGACTGCAAGAATGACAAAGTAGTTATCCGGTCGCTGTCATCTCACTGTTGTATTGCTAAGTGTTGTGAATGTGTATTCTACACAATATAATTTTTTGTGTACTCTACATGTGATTGTTTTTAAGTCTGGGTGCGATTTGTAACCGTTAATATATATGTGAATAAAATATTCCTAAAACCGAAGGTCGAATTACCAACACTGTGTCTGATGGAGAGGGCAAACTTAAACTTAAAGTCTAAAAACAGATCAACTACCCACATCTGAATATGTGTATGATTGTAAATAAGATACCGACTAAAGTTTGAAATAGTACGCCTTTGTACTCAGCTAAAACTTCTTATTTCTACGATGACAGATTCGACCGCGAAAATCACTACCCAATTAAATAAACCAAAGTCGGGTGAATCAAAATGCGTTGACGCGTATCCACATAAAGACAATGGTACCACTGGCTACGTAAAAGTACATTATTTATGCTATCAATTTAATTTCCCACTGTTTGAAATAAAATACAAGTGGGTTTTGATTAAGTAAGTTTAAATATCAAAGGAAGCCTTCCAACTTAGTGCCAAAAAATCCGGCCTGTCTAAGGTTTTTGACCCCAATCTCGCTAGATGTTAAATGACTAAGTGGTCTAAGATGGGAAACCGGCCAAACTTAGAGAAGAGACTTGATCTGAAGTACCACTTACTAACAGTACTTGTAGAGTAAATAGATGAGACAGTTTATATCTTCAGCTTTGTAGCTAGCTAAACGGGCTTAAAAAGGCCTGGATGAAAGAAGAAAGGAAAATGGTTGATTATAATATCCTATAGTGACAGTCCATAGTGTCTTACAGTGTATATATTGCCCTACTACGTATCCTATATTGTTATTAGTGCAATACCGATACAATTATAGCGTTTCCGAATACTACAACAGTCTACGTTGATTCGTTTCGTCCAGTGAACCTGAGCTTTCGGTAAAGGACAACATCGCATGCAACATCGACAAGTAACGTCCGCATGTCTATTTCTATTTATTATTAACAATCTGCCACGGTTCCACACGGGTGCAATGTACTAATGTGACGTCATAAGAGACTCGATCCATTTTTTGGCTCTTTGACGTTTACAGGTTCATTAAAATGAAGAGATTCGTAAGTCGTTACATAAACAACTTTTTCTTTCGCTCGTATTCTTAAATCATTGATATCTTCTAAGATTATTGTTACAATGACACATTTTTCATATATATTTAATAGGGTGGAGTGAAAAAAACAAATTTTTTTTTTCTTAGCCTGGGGGTCAAATTTATAGCTTATAAAAAACAAAAATTTTTGAAAAAAAAAAAAAAATTTTACTCAACATCTTGAGCCAGCCCACTCATTTTTAAAATTAATTACGAGTAAAAATATTTGGTTGCAAAAAAAAATTTTTTTTTGTCTTTGAATCTCTTAAAACATCGAAGAACTGGCAATTATGATAATTTCCAACTCAAATTTTATTCTAGTGCCCTAAAGAGGAATGGTACTTTTTGGGATTTTTTTTTTAAATTAAAACAATAGTCACAAAATTTTTTTTTTAACTTGTGATTTTTAATTGGCATAAAAGAGGATACTCTGAAGTTTCTAGAACGCCTTCAAAATTTTTTTTTTTGCAACCAAATATTTTTACTCGTAATTAGTTTTAAAAATGAGTGGGCTGGCTCAAGATGTTGAGTAAAATTTTTTTTTTTTTTTTTAAAAAATTTTTGTTTTTTATAAGCTACAAATTTGACCCCCAGGCTAAGAAAAAAAAAAATTTGTTTTTTTCACTCCACCCTAATATTTAATCCCCAATATAGTTAAAAAATTTCTTTAAATAAGGATTGGAAAAGGTTCTGCAATTAACTCACTTTAAATCACTATCACTATATATTATAAAACAAAGTCCTCTGCCACGTCTATCTGTCTGTTCGAGATAAACTCAAAGACTACTGAACGGATTTTCATCCGGTTTTCAGCAGTTGATAAAGTGATTCATGAGAAAGGTTTAGGTATATACTTTGTCAAGGTTCTTTTTATTATGAGGGCGGGACAACGTCCGCCGGGCTTGCTAGTAATATATAAAAAATACAAATAGTTATTTTTTTTGTAATATTTCTGTTGTGTGTTGTGTGTGTTATTTCTGTTGTAATATTTAAATATTACAATCCTGTAATACATTATTTTGATGCTCATAAGGTTTAACCATCACGTAAAGTGTAAACGCACCAAAAATTGTTTTAATAATTGATTAAGATACCTCGACTTCTGTCTATTTTATATAAATATATGTGCTATACATCCGAACTTATCAGAATGAATACCTTACATATTAGCGAGAACTGTAGCAAAATCTGTTGTGCAGTTTCGAAGAACTACAGTATTACACCGAGCGACATTGTTTTCTCGCTATTTATCGGTTGTGTTACCTTTAACAGATATAGTTGCATGGATTTCTGATTTCTTCAAACAGTTCTAAACTGTTAAAACGTGATCACTAATAATGGATCGATGCTCTTAGAATAAATATATTACGGACAGAATTTCCTCATATAGCAATATGCAATAATATTTGATAGTCTATCCTTTAAAACGGTGTTAAATATTTAGGTAAAAATAGATTTCCTCCGATGGTGCTAATGGGAAATTCCATCAAGCACAATACATATCTATACTGATAATATTATAAAGAGGTAAAGTTTGTTAGTTTGTGACGTTGTAGAGGGTAATCTCAGGAACTACAGGTCTGATTTGAAAAATTCTTTAAGTGTTATATAGCTCATTTGTCGAGGAAGGTTATAGTCTATATACCAACACGCTAAGACCAATAGGAGCGGAGCATTTATGAAGAATGTTTCAAAATCGGGGTTTTTTTCATCTTGAGAGCTTCCGCTGCGCGTTAGCGTTAGCCCAAAGGAAGTATTCCACGCGGAAATAAAACAATTCAAAGATTATGATATAAAAATTGGGTCGACAGCTCTCAAGTTATAAATGGTATAATCAGGGTTTTTTTGTGGGGTCACACGGGGGCACGCAATGCCCTTGAAGGGAAATTCGAAAACACCGAAATATTGCCATAAATTGGCTTCGTTCTGAAAATTTTAGAACAGTATCTTAATATTATATGCGTAAGTACCCAGAGGTGTACATTCTTGTTCTTTTTGAGATACAAAAAATTATGGACTTACAATGTTCGACAATTATCGTGCCCCCGAAAAGCAAGTGACAAAAAAGGCCTGGGTATAACTAAACCTATTTTGTTTTATATATAGAAGGTATACGGTTGAAAGGGACATTTTTTTCCAACTGAATATGCTATTAGTCTAGCAAAGCCTTTACAGCTTCACCGGACTACTAAGGCAAGCGCTTAAAGCACTCAGCCGATTTTATATGAAATATATAACATCTCTTGCCATATATATGAATATAGTGTTTAAGCTGGATTCGTGTGCCAAACTACCACGTAAGGAGCAGCAAGTCAGGGAACTCATTATTGAAATATGACGTAAGTTTTGTTTTTTTTGTTACTGTTAAATTTTGGCACGTACTAAATAGATAATTAAACTTAGATATGGAATAAATACGTAAATCGGTAATGCTGAAAAAACCAATGCATAATAAGACGGAGAAATGACGTATCTACTGTGAGTAGATAGATAGAAAGAAATAGTTTCTTGCTGGAATAACCATATATTTGGTTGTTCGTAGGTGGTAGAGTCACGCTGAAGCTATTAATGGTTGCAGCATGAATGGGTCGGCTCGCCCGGGGTAGTAGTAGTAGTACCACCCTCTCATAGAAAACCGACGTAAAGTAACGTGCTAAAGTAACGTTTCGTTAGGTCAGTGAGAGCGCCGGAGGACTACCACCCCTCCCCTCTCCCCCTACCTCTCTTTTCCCCAAACACAGGCTGGCAACGCACTTTTGACTCCCCTGGTGTTGTTAGTGTTTATGGACGGTGGTGATCACTTAACATCAGGTTAACCTGTTCATTTGCTTCCTATATAATATATATCTTAATATATATATTTCTTGTGTACGTGTGTATGTGACTGAACTCCTCCTAAACGGCTGGACCGATTTCAATGAAATTTTGTGTGCGTGTTCGAGTGGGTCCGAGAATGGTTTAGATTCACAATTGGACCCGGTAGGTGGCGCTGCGGTTGGCTTTTAGGGATTTCATTTTTTATTACCACGGCAGGACAAAGTCCGCCAGGTCCGCTAGTATATATATATATATATATATATATATACATATAAATAAATATATATAATTAAATTAAACAACCAAATTAAAGAGTAATAAAAATATATCTATCCTCACATATTTTTCTGTTTTAGATATTAATAAGATATATAGAAACAGAATACTTTATGCAGAGAGCGTACAGCTACAAATAACTACCGCCTGTTACAAATATTACTTGAAAACTCGTAGTAATGTCCAACAATACGTAATTTAACCTGCATGGGACAGTGAGCGAAGTAAAACCGAAACCCTCAAACTGTATCGGGGTCAAGGATCAGCTTTACAAAGACACGATTCCGGTTGTGATGGGTTCCCTTGTTAGTACCTCCCTATACGGAACTCTGATGTTATTATTACTTTGATATTTGATAAAATAGAGATACCGTTTGTTAATCTATACATAGTAGCTATCTTTTATGTAAAAATAAATAAAAACATTGCGTGGATCAGTGTGTATACGCAGGGGAAGTGAAATCTCTTTGGCTTACATGTATTAAAGCATATGTATATGAGAAATGCTCATAAACTATATACTATACGAACTTACCTTACATTTCACTTCAAAAATATCCATTTTACTAGTAACAAGAATGCAATAGAAATACGATTTCTTCAGATTATCTCGGTTACGAAATGACAAGAGACATAAAATAGCCAAAATGGCAGGACCGGAAGAGACACCATTATTTTTTAAATAATGCTTCGGAGTCTTGTGTACGCACATATGGCTCATCAAAGAATGATAAAAGATGTGTAGAATAAAATGCCCATGTTTGTGGAAACGGAAATCAAAGATTAATTATTGATGACAACATTTAGTAAAGTATCGAAAAGTCATGAGCTTGTAATACTGTAGGAAGATAGACGTTTATAAAAAAAAAAAATTTAAACCTACTAAAAAGGTCGCCCGATTGAGGTCATATAGGTTATATGTGTTTCACTAATTTTGCTTTAAGCATGGAGCCTCCGCAAACCGTAACATACGCTACTCTTTCTGTATGGCTAATCCGGCCCTGTACTCCCTCCATATTATGTGAGTTAGTTACTACCTGAATACTACCATACCTTGCTTACGTTACATTACATTTGTAATATATAATACAAAAACAGCTTCAATTTTTACCTGAATTTGAGTGTGCGATGAAGGAATCATTTCTAAATATATCACGGTCGAGCCTATATTGCCGAGAACGTTTAAGTGAGTGTTAGAGCAAATCGCCATACCATTCTATGAATCGTCATTATTTGGACAGTGACGTCATAAATGATTCTGATTACGCAATACCGAAAGTTGTCATCCATGAGTTGGAAACGCTATGATTGATCAAGTTTGTACGCAATTCAATTTTTATAGCTTTCGTGTACATTTTAATGGTGTTCGTATCAATTAAATGTTTCCTGTCGCTTGATTAGAATTTCATAATTATATTCAATATATAGTCGCTTAAGGGCCTTCGCTTGAGCAATTAAGGTCTACTTGTCGAAGTCGTAGGTAAAGTTAACGATGTAACTTATTTAGTATTGATAGCAGACGTAGAACCCATCAACATGATCGATATTACGAAACATTCATAACATTGGTCTGTTCAGAAAGAGACAAGAAACAAAAGACGAACGAACTCTAAAGAAGAAATAAAAATTCGAAAATATTATTATTAAAAAAAAATGCACAGATGCATCTCAGGGCATACTATCGAACAAGTTATGCAACATACTAATATATTATATAATATATACAATATTTAATTTACGATAGTATAAATATAAATCAAAAAGGCATCAATTTAGAGTACTTGAATATAATAACAAAAGTACTATAGTAAATTTAAAGCGCTTACATCAAGCTTACGTCAAGCAGCTTAGATTAAATTATTAATTTTGATACAATCATTGAACGATATCTTGCGTTTATAGAACTGCATTGTGCGCGTACGCACATAATCGTGCTGCCGCGAACTGGTGCGTGCATTACACCTACCGCCTTTCACTTTAATGCAACTAACTCGAAAGCGCTTTATAAGCTTTATTGTCATAGACCGTAAGAATCGTTTTGGAGTGAAAAAATAGGGGAATAGTTTTGTTTATCTAATTATTTATATATAACTACATATTCACTGCGTATTTTCGGCATTATTTAATTTAACTTGCAAATGACACGACCGTTTTATTTACATGAAATGGCGATCTGTTTATAATAAGCGTTTCTATAGGTATGTCATACTGTTATTTATTTATTTAATGAAATACGTGTTTATATCTAAAATTGTGTCCTGTGCTTTTTTATTATAATTTTTTGTAAGGAACAGTTTAATTATAACAAAACAGATGTAGTGTCTGTCGATTACTAAAATTGATTAAAATTTATTGTTATGAGGGTTGGTAGTAATTGCTGTATTACAGCGCCATCTACTAGCAGCTTGTGGTGATATGGACGGCGTAAAGTTGTGATCGTAGACGATGTTAGGAGTTTATAATGTGTTTTTATTTTAGAGGTTTAATATTTAAATCGAATTTCATCTGATGTTACAACACGATGTGGTTAGTTATAATGAGCATGGTAAACTTAGCGGAGGGTTGGCTCACAAATGTAGCTGCGGGAACACACAAATTTTCCACTTAACCAGGTGGATTTAGACATAAAAAAAACCTATGGCTAACCACAAGGCTACGGTTGCATTACGATGATTTGCTTTACCGAAAATTCCAGTTTATTAGCAAGGATTTGAACATACGTCGATGAATGTGTTATCGGAACACGCTAGTCATCATCGCTGCCCCATTTATTTTGTCGTTCGCTGATTCCCGCGACTTCGTCTGCATTGTTTATTATATCAAAGGGATTAAGGCAGCGTTTTCGATGGAATTTTCCAAGCGGCTTGACTTTTTCCGACACTTCCAACATTTATCGTTATATTTTAACTAATTTACAAAATATCTTGATAAATTATAAACTTAAACCTTCCCTATCACTCTATCTATTAATCCATGAAAATCATCTCAGTAGTATTTGAGTTTATCGCAAACAGACAGGCAGACAGACGCGGCGGAGGACTTTTTATAGTATATAGTGATTATTGTTACCCCGCGATAAAATTAGTTTATATTTAACTAGCGGGCCCGGCTGACGTTGTCCCGCCCTGATTACCCCCCCGCAAACCCCCCTTGTGGGTGGAATTTCGTAAAATCCGTTCTTAGCTAACCTCTATTCGGCGAAAGGAATATTCCTACCATATTTCAAGTCGCTACGCCTTATGGTTCCAGAGATATCGTGATGAGTCAATATATAGGTGGGAATCTCTTATATATATATAGATTAAAGACATATCCATTCATACACAGATAGGTAAAAACATATGACGAGTACACTCACAAGGTTAAATACGTATCTACTTCAGAATCGCGGTTCTTCAGTGTAATAAAAAAAACAACAATATTTTTCGGCAATAAAGTTGTCCGCATTTTGTTGTCAAACGCACCTTGCTTTGAACGGGCTGCAGCTCGCATCTTGCAACTTTCTATTTCCGTTAAAATACATTCATAATTGTTTTATGTGTGATATAACTACACAAACTAACTTAGCACACTTTGTTATACGCATTATTCATACGCACACATAAACACACAAATATAAACAGAGACACACTTTTCTCTATTTTAGGTGCGATTTTTACAACATTTTTTTCTATTTCTCGTTTTTTCTTATCTCTATTCACTTTCTTTTTACGATTGTATTTTATTTAATTATAATTTTATGTAGTTATTTGTTATAGTTAAACTATGTAAAAAATATGTATAATATACTAAAGAGGTTAGCAGATTAATAGATATTTATGTGGGAATAATAAGGTCAGTTCTTCAAATAACAAGAAATATTTTCGCTAAATGATGAGGTGAGGTATGTTTTGATGGAAGTTGTGGTCACAGTCGTCATGCGTAAATAACGTAGCATAAGCGATTTCAAACGGCAAGATTCTAAAAATTCTTTATTTTTTGATCGAGCTAAGCTCTCGGATAGTTCATCAAATTTGAAAAAATATTTCCACGTTTTGTATCCTATTTATCGAGAAGGTTATAGAATATCAAACATTACGCTACGCCCATTACGAGCGAAGCAGATGTCATACAAAATGTAGTTTACAAAGTAGATACGCTAAGCAAGAATCTAATTTTAGCCGTTCCTAATATATTACGATATCCTTTAAGATCTTTAAATTGTACTTGTAAAATATGAAGATCATGTAAAAAAAACCCTACGAACGACAAAATTTGAATTACGTTCTAGGTGTATCCAAACTGCAAATCTTAAAAAAAAAAATTTGTTTTTTAACGGTTAAAATTGGACTTAACTCATTTTGAAATGTGATGATACAATTATAGTTTGGGCGATCCGCGTGATGTGGCAGGTCATTAGGTAGGTGGGGCTTCTGACAGAAAATAAGAATTTCCGTAAAAGATCGAATTGTGAATATCTATGTCAGCGACGACGTATTATTCCGCGTGGCTCAAGTGCTGCAACTTTAGAAGGGAATGTCATTTGATCAATTGAAAGGACGTCGGTTGCAATCATATTGACAGTACATGCGTAGCTATCGCAGTATCGATGATACGGAACCCCCGAGTTAAAAGAGGCCCGATTTGTGCCAACACATATACATAACCTCAAATTGTCCCTACGTCCGTAGTCGCTAGGGAGTGACTCCCAGATTACAGGTCGTGGTTAGTACGATAAAGTTCAGAAGTAAGAAGACTTTTCCCAAAACTTTTGATATGAAGCCCATTTTAAAATTAGCTACGTTACTGAGACTGTGGAAAGGGTAATTAACTAAAGAACTACTGGCAATCTTTGCTATTCGATTAAATTAGCTTTTCTACCGACAATCTAAGTTTGTGAGCTTTCAGCGAAAGAAAACGTAGTAGTGAAATCAGACCATGATTACGGGGCATTCTTTTGTGCTGGGCTATTTTTCAACCACTGTTCGCATTTTTTTATAGCTTCTAATAAAGACGTATTATATAATAATTATCCTTTGCTTACATAATTTCTTGACATTTATCAGAGTTGCGCTAGTGTTTTCTACACAGACCGAGATAAATAGAGGAGAAAGTCATTTTACCGTAAGCTAGACATTTTATTCTATTCTTAGACATTTTGCAAGCATTATTTTATGTTTTTTATTTTCCATATAAACCTTAGTTATAGCTAAAACAGTTATTTGATGAGTGTTGTGTATAACACGCGACCGCGTTACGGAACGCACCTTGTTGCGCGTGCGCATTGCAACGCGGCCCGGCGCTTGCAACTTTCTATTTTGACGGGCCCCCACCGCGTTACCTCGACTGATACAGGCCCAACGCTTTTCTGTCGGAAAAGAGGTGCATAGAAAGTTTTTTGTTAGCAATTCTAAGTACAATTATTCAAATTTGAACGGATACCTTATTTGTTTATATATTTTTTGTTGCGTTACGTACGGGAAATAATGATTTTTTCTTCTCTCTTGAAAATGGTTTTATAAGTTTTATAATTTTTAATATCTATTCACAATTCCACCTGATGTTAAATGACGAGGTCTAAGATGAGAAACACGTGAAACTCATAGGGACACTGGTTCTGAAATGCAGCTGTCAGAACACACTTGTAGCACATAAGTGCTTGGCAATAGATTTACAATTTAAAGTTTGAGTTCGTAAGGCATACATGTGTGTCTTGCTAATCCATACATGTATGAATAGTTTTGCTAGGTTAGCATAGTCAGATTCAAATGTCACCAAGCTGCAATCAAGACAACGTCCAAGCCGAGGTGTAGCCGTTTTGACACCCTTGACATAACTTGCCATACATTAAGCGCTCGTTAAGAAAGTCCAGTGAAGCTGCGAATGCCCTTCAGTTCAACAGTATTAGTCAGTTTTCAATCTCAGAGTGGTATTTATTCAGACGAACTCAGTAGTATACCATCATGCTATGATTGCATCAAAGTATTTTGCACAAAAGAACTGCAGGGATTCGAAGCTACGTCGATCGTTGCGGTGTTTGATCATTTCCTAGCAAAAATTATTGAATTCTGACATCAGAATTCATTACATATTACATTTCCACTATTTTCCATTCGGTGTGCCAATGTATAAAATAATTTATCAACAAGCAACGATATTACAACGAAGTCCTCTGATTGACTAACTCTCGTTAAAAGTTCCCTATTACGTATTAAAAGAAAATTTATTATTTATGAAAAATTAATTCAATAAAGTTTTGTGAATAGATTACATTTGTGTGTCAAGAAACAAACCGTTTACGTTTTTAAAAACAATAAGAGTCGCATCGTAAAAATGTGCACCGATGTAGAATTAAATAATGCATCTAGATAAGCCGTGTGGGAATTTAGAAAACCCGTTTCCACGAGAGCAGTGGCTTGATTTCGACACTACTTGCGCAATCGCCGAACGTACACAAGCAGGAATCTACTCACGGGTCGTACGCAGAACGCATCACGCGCCTCTCGGCCGTCATAATATCGTTTCTTTGACGGTGCCACCATACTAAGGGGTAACTGTCCTACCTAAAATGCAATACGATTTTTTTCTTAATGATATATACGTATACCATATGAAAGTATTTATTAATATAGGTCAGTGTAAATATTTTTAATTTGGACTTTTATACGTAAAGTATGACCCAAATTTATACACTATTGTTATTAAACATTGTATGTTAATGATTTCTAATTATATATACAGCACATTGAAATTCATTTACGATCATTATAATTGAAAATGTATTATCAAGCACATCTTGCTGTTTCTCGACAGCTACATTTGAGACCGCGTCCCATTTCTCGATGTTTCTGTTTCTATGAAATGGATATCTATGTAAAATTGTTGTTCACGTACGGAAGGTAGAACCTGGTTAGAAAATGTCTAGGATACTAACACTGACATAGACAATATAATAGGTACAAAGCGGCTATGTTGTTGCGCTACTGAAGCGAATCGATATTTTAGTGACATTCTGAGTATTTCACAAAACACACAACAACGTCTTGCCCGACATAGCTGAGATATTTTGACGATTTGTTTTGGAGATGCGAATATAATTTTATAGACGGTCTTACTTGCACCTTGTATAGATTGATTTATTCATATTTTTAAATCAATTTAAAAATCATGCTTATTATTAATTTGGTTTATACTCGCAAATATATGTTATTTAAAGAATCATTCATATTGGGTAAAAAGGATAAGATATCATTAATGTCTGCGATAACAAAAAACAATTCGGTATATTTATCGTTTATCGCAAGCTGTGTGACTTTTCCCTGATGTCATCCTCGAACTGTTATTCTATATTCACGACTTTTATTAAGTACTAATTGATACCTGCAACATCGCTCTCGAGAATATTGTGTTCCATGAAAACTATATTATTTGGGTTTCAAAGTGAACTTATGTTACTTTTTATTTTGCAATTTATCGTTAATACTTAGCTCGTATGGAAACATAATTTTATAGTTTAGATTACTCTATGTAAAATTCCCCTATCAAACAATGAACTCCCGTTAAAATTGGTTAAGCTGTTTCAGAGACTTGTTCGATCAAATAAATACAAATCACAACATATTATAAAACAAAGTCCTCTTTGCCAGGTCTATCTGTCTGTCTGTCTGTTCACGATAAACTCAAAAACAACGGAACGGATTTTCATGCGGTTTTCACCAGTAGATAAAGTGATGTCTGAGAAAGGTTTAGGTATAGTATAGTAGTATAGTCATTTGTCAAGGTGCTACGACGGATGTGTGGCGTTACGCGTTTAGACAGCATTCGAAACGAACACATCCGTGGTAGTCTTGGAGTCTGTGACATCGCAGACAAGCTGCAAGAGATTCGTCTCCGCTGGTACGGCCACGTAAGTCGTAAGCCTCCCGACTATGTCAGAAATAGATGTCTCAACATCACTCTACAAGGCCCAAGATCTCGCGACAGGCCCAAAACACGCTGGCTGGACGTGGTGAAGGTGGACATAAAGGAGAATAACCTCACACGAAAGGATGCCGAAGACCTGGCAAAGTGGTGAAAGCTATGTAGGAAAGCGGACCCTGACAATGTTCGCCGGGCCAGCTATTATATTATATAAAAAATTGAAAACAACCGTTCGGATTTTGTGGATTAAGAAAACACCTTCATTTCGAAACTACAAACAGACACTTCTATTTCGCTTATTTGTATAGATCGTTACTCAACGAAGAATAAATTTGTCGAGTTTGGCCGCCACTTCCGGTAAATCGGTTTCCAAATTTGCTTACCATTTAGTATGGTGAGGTACTAAATTATTATTTCATACCGCGCGACCGATGGTTTTAGTATTATAAAATTACAGATATTTTGTAGCCTTTAACTTTCTCTGATTTATTTATATTGGATTAAAGTGTTCCAGAAGAAGAAAAATCGGCGATGAAATGAATGTAGTGAGTTGTAGAAATGTAGAATAGAACAACATACATGGGACACACACAACATATTTAAAAAAATATCATAGTAAAAAAAGTATGCATATACCCGTATGTACAGACATACGTACTAATCAATTCACTCTTATTATTCTTTCATTATTGTAAATTAATTATGTTTAGTTAAGTTCCGTTATTATTATCAACCTAGCAAAGGTCCTTTTTTCATATTAGAGGATTTACTTGCTACCCAATAAATAATAATAAAAAAAACGTATACGCGTAATAAAGTCTGTTGTTAATTAAAAAAACAGAATTCCCAAGAACATACACACACAACAAACACTTCAGGTACCGGCCAATTATTTATTTATTAATTTTCTTCAACTAATCCTGTACACTTAAATGAGTACTTAATTGACATTTTAAACTGTTTCCCCTTTACACATTTTAATACTAGAATAAACGACAAACTTATTAATATTTCTTCGAAGGTAAACCAATTGCCAAGATACAGGGCCTAGTTTGGTAGTTAGAAGGTCAAAGACTGTATTACGTTTTAATATAGTGTATAGTTTAAATTTATACGTTTTTATAGTTATATGTTTAAGTAATTAAATGTATTGGTTTTATTACAAAAAAATTAAATACTTGTTTTAAAAAGGTTTCGAATTAAATGCACCGCGCTCGCCCGTGACAAGTTCGCGTTATCCTTTTTCGCAAGTCTAACCTAACGTAACAAAAGCGAGACAAAAGAGCAAGATGGCGAACATTTAGCGACCGCGGTGCATTTAATTCAAAACCTTTTTAAAGCAAGTATTCAATACGTATTTAACTTTTTTGTAATAACACCGTAAATGTTCAATAAAGTAACACATTATTATTACATACTAATTTTCGAACAAATGAGTAACGCATGTGTAAATATATATCTCATTTTAAGTAGTATTTTGTTTGTTTGCTAGAAAAAGGTAGGCACTGCTTCCAAAGGATAGATTAAAACTTCATTGAGGAGAGAGAAACCTCGAGCAAAATATAGGTAACAATATATCTAAATACAATTGAGTTGCCTATTGCATGGTATGGGCATGTCATAAGGAGAGATGAAAACCATGTAACTAGAAAAGTTGTAAGTACGATGGTGAATAGATATAGGAGTAGAGGAAGAACGAAAAAGGTATGGATGGATTGTGTGAAAAATGATATGCGTGTAAAAGGTGTCAATACTGAGGATGACATTTGATAGGCGAGAGTGAAAAACGAAAACATGTTGTGCCAACCCTACTTAGGTAGGATAAGTTTAAGAAGGTGATGAAAATTGAATTGCCTACTGATTTTCCGAGATGGCTCATTTTCGATTTTAACGAGATTTTCACTGCAAGATAGAGGAATTTTCATAGTATTACTAGCTGACCCGCGCAACTTCGTATGCGTGAAATCGGCTACTTACCGGTTCCAATTGTATTTACAAGCTCGAAAAATCTTTAGAAACCTAAAACCCGATTACAGTGACTCCCAGCGTTTCTAACTGTGAAAGCAAACAATTCAGGGACTCACTCAAACACATACCTAGTAATTTTGATGAGACGGACGTAGCGCCATCTGTCATTCAGTAACATCAATAGTTTCGTTTTGTTTGAAATACGAACAACCGTGAATCATTTGGATATTGTTCATACAAAAATACTAAAATCGCGAATAAGAAATGGGAGAGTGGGACTAGGAAGATGAAAATTTGTAGTTGTAAGTATAGTTGATGGCAAATAAAAAAAAAAAATACAAAAAATTTAAATTGTCAAAAAAATTAAATAATTATAATTCTGTATACGGACGCCCTAATCAACTAGAGGTATAAAATATACTTTACGACCTATCCTCATACAAAATATACATTTAAAATTTCATATAAATCGGTCCAGCCGTTTCGGAGGACTTCAAACACTTATACAAACATTTTTATATATTAGATATAGGATATATATCATTATACTTTTCCATAAGGGCTTAGTTATGATAATAAAATGACAAAAGCCAGTCTGCGATTAAACCGATTAGGATACAAATTCCTATTAAACAAGAAAACCTTGTATCCTGCGTAAAGTTTTTTGTTGTTAATATTCATATAACATTGATTAAGTGAGTTTTTTTAATAAAGATTCTCTAGTATTTATTCGTACGTTAATTTCCTCAATTTCGATGAATAGTTGACGCGAAAAGAAACGGTAATAAATGCTAGTATATTTTAATAATGTTACCAAAATGTAGTCATTCAAAGATAGTGCTAAATGTAAAAAAAGAAACAATTTAAAACTATCGAAATGAACTATGTCATAGCAATCAATTGATATATCTGGTCAGCAAGTGCTCTAATTGGTATAGTCAACAATATATTATTTATTACATAGTATAAAATAAAGTCCCCTACCGCGTCTGTCTGTCTGTCTGTTCGCGATAAACTCAAAAACTACTGAACGGATTTTCATGCGGTTTTCACCATTGGATAAAGTGACTCATGAGGAACGTTTTGGTATATAATTTGTCAAGGATTTATTTTTTATCAGGGCGGGACAACGTCTGCCGGGCCCGCTAGTTGAAATATATAGTTAAATTGGTAACACTATCGGCTGACGGTGAAAGAAAACATCGTGAGGAAATTTGAGCCTTGGAAATGTTTTTGTAGTACAACTGCATGTGGGAAAATATAGAACTGTGAATTTCTCTCAGTTTGAAATCGCCAATACGCCGTGGGCTGGCGTGGTGAATACAATCTCTTCAAACATAATCAATTCGCTATTGAATTGATAATTTGATAATGTTAATTCGAAAAATATATTTTAACGCCTACAGATCGTTTATTGTCAAAAAAGATTTTATTACACGGAACCAGTATACCTTGTTCTCTTATGAACTAAAGTCCAATAATAGTGTATCGTTTATAACAGATTTATTATAATATAATATCATTTTGTTCATGACTGTACATGAACGGTTGAAGAATATTACTTGTTGTGTAGGAAACGTATTTGCTTATTTTAGTTTCTAGCAGTCACACACGACTCCATCTACGTTTGTCTTTATAAACGGCTAGTTTTTTTATATTCGTTTATTATATTCTTTTTCGTGGCACTGACCTTGTCTATGCAAAATTTTATGATTTCAAAATACGTAATAAGGTGACAAATATGACAGCATGAGTATTGTTACGTTTAAATAAAATAAAAAGTCGAGACAGTCGCAAGTACTGCCGACAGAAGTGAAAACTGAAAACAATGAGATAACTGTGTTCTCCTTTAGATTTTTAAATTAATTATAGTGTGAATTACAATATTTAATATTCATAATTAGTATATTGAAATTATTAACATTAGACTGTTTTTCACATATATTGGCACTCGGGGCGATAATTATATAACTTTTTATACAATTTATTAATAAATCAAACATATGATTGACTGCACAACCTCAATACAAAGTATTAGATGTACACAGGTCGCTATACTACGCGTCGCTAGTCTGACGCAAGCCGCGTTAGTGCAATACGGTCGGTCACGCTTACCAGCATGTCATCACGCGAAATCATAAGTTTATCTCTTGCCTAAAATACCGCTCAACGCACCTAAATAAGTTTTCACGTTAAGTTTCACGTTTCAAGTTAGCCAGTGAAGCTGTTAAGACCTTGCTAGATCAATAGCGTAGTCAGTTCGAAAAAAAAAAAAAGTTTTCACTTCGATAAATAAAGAAATATCTCTGAAATACTATATATTACTCGGTTAATTACAAGTATATAGGATAATCAATATTAAACCTACGTAGTTCAATTGAAAAACCTTACCGAAGTGGGACGTCGCAATAATATGAGCTATCGGGGCTTCTGTAACTAAGTTAATCTTTGTGTTAATACGTTGACATCAAAATTATGTTCTTTTGGGTCAAGTATGGGTGAATGCGATTTCGATGAGATAGATTATAGTATATATATACAACACAACATTGTATATATATATATACAAAATATGGTACAATATTTTAATATCCTAGTCGGGGTACTCTGAAATGATATAAAATTAACTGTCAAAAACTATATGATTTCCGTTTCACCTAATAATTACTTAAAATGAGTCTGATGCTTATCACACTATAAACAAATAAATAATAGTTTAAAAAGACTAAAAAAAACACGCTTTCATAAAAAATCCAACTAAAAAACAGAAAATAAAATTGACGCACGCAAACAGTGACGCATCGCATGTTAATATCAGCACCTCCAGATATCAGTATTTTTATCATTTTTTTGTCACTTTTTATAAAAATATACATTTATTTCTAATTTACACTATTCTTAATCCAAATTTATTAAATTTTATTTTCTGTTTTTTAGTTGGTTTTTTTATGAAAGCGTGTTTTTTTAGTTTTTTTAAACTATTATTTATTTTTCTTTTTTTAGTTAAATTTTTTTAACTTTTTTTTTCGGATTATTGCATTGTCATCGACCTTTGACAGGTGTGCAAAGTTTGAATTAAATCTGATCGTTCAAAGTAGGACAAAATCGAGCTCAAAGGGGTCGGTTACAAACATACATACATACAGGTGAAGCTAATAAAAGCGTGATAAAATATTAACCCCTGGACTGTCCAAAACCATAAAGTTTAAGGTCCATACAAACGAATGTAGACCCCATGAGGCACAGGTCAACAGACTGTTGGCAATATAAGCTTAAAATTTTTACAATTTATAATAAAATTTAGAAATATAACATATTGTTTATTGTAAAATCATAATTTTACGTAAACTAGCTGTGCCCGCGACTTCGTCCGCGTGGAACCTGATTTATAAAACAGTGACTAATAAATTAATAAAGAATGTATTTAGTCCATTTGCTTTACTCTCATAGTGAAGTCGCGACGTCATTAAAATTACAATAACTGTTGATAGCGTTGACCGATTTTAATGAAACAAAGACTAAGTTATTCACGAGGATATGCTTTATGATTTTCTTGGTTGCGTGTTCATACAAATAGACAGACAGACATTTTGAAAAATTATTAAAATGTATTTTATTATTTATTCTTAGACGTCTGAAACAATTTTATTAAAATTAAAAAATATATAGACACGTTAGATTTACATTGTTATTATATGTATAGATGTATTTTTACATTATTTTTACTAAATCGTGAAATTTATAATTTACGATGTCGTGAAATAAAAAATAGATTAAAAACACGATCCGCCATTCTGTGATATGGGTTAAAAAAATCAGCCGACGAGTTAAAACAATACATACTGTAAGGAGTTTTAGGCGGGATCTTGAAATGTATTGGATTTTATATTTTATTCATAATCTTGTGTTATTTTACTCTATATTTTGTAACATTGGTGGAGTTTTACGTAATATAGTTCGGTTATTATGCACAAGTGAAGTGTATGTGAAATAATACCACGGAGAATGGGTTCTGACTTGCCACAAAACTCCCTGGGAAATTCTAACAAGACGGCCACCACCTTGTTAGTTCATAGAATTCATTGCAAGATACTTGTAATACCATTATCTACTTGACAATGGCAGTACTAATGTACTAGGAGATTGGTTGCCAAAAAAACACCTACTGCAGTATATGACTATTATTGACAGTATACCAAACCGTTGTTTCCTAAGAGAACGTAACGGCAATAAAAGAAAGAGAGATAACAATAAGTTCATACAGGTTCACATGATCTTCCCACAATTCCCACTTAAATTGCTCCGGCACGGTTGCAGAGTGACCGGTGCTTTGCGCAACTCGATGCAGCGGTTCCGCCCTCCCCGCGGCCCCCGCCTCAAGCGGCTCTAGTACGCTTGCGCGTGTACTGCATGCCGGAACCGGGTCGCAGCCGAAATTCCAAAACGACCAGCCTATTTCGGCCTACCGCCTCCCCCGGCCCTGCGTAGAAGATATACCACCCGGGGGGTATAATAATAGAGTCACCGTAGCTCGTAGTTAACTGGACAGCTATACGTGCACGCATGCAAATATACAGTTAGGCTGTACGTAACCGAGGATGGGAACGGAATCGATATCGTATTGAATCTCGGTGCATTGAACGGATGTAAAATGTTGAGAGCCTTTATTATTGTTCTTCTATTTGAAATCTACGATAAACTGATAACGCTTGTCAGTTTAGTCAATCAATATACCTTACAAATACGAACTGTAAATACAGACAATCATCATACAGTTTGGAAATTAAGCCTATCACAATGAAATTTGTATAAACGTTCTCTGGAATCTGAATAGGATACTTTTCAACCTGTTGAGAGATTCGACGTAAATTTGTATAATTACCGTCGCGCTTCAAAGCCTTGAAAATTAGTGTCTGTTGAATATTGGCAAGTAACGAAGAGTTAGAGTGATATGAAGTTTTCCATTGAATTCCTTTTTATAATATTGGTGAAAATTAAGAAATGATTTCTGAAAATTTGTCCACTAACTTAGTTAACTGGTTTTATAGGGTAGCACGATCGGCATTATAATTTATGATTTCTCTTGGGATATCACTACATAATATAAAACAAAGTAACCTACCGCGTCTGTCTGTTCCCGATAAACTCAAAAAATACTAAACGGATTTTCATGCGGTTTTCATCAGTAGATTGATTCATAAGGGAGGTTTAGGTATATAATTTGTAAATAATTTTTTTTTATCAACGTCCGCCGTGCCCACTGGTTTTAAATAAGGATCAATTGTCGAATGTATTTGCAACAAATTGGCTAATTCCCTTTGTTCGTTCAACAGTAATTGTCAGGACAAGGTATGTAGAAAAAAAATGTTGCAATAAATGTATGAAACAGTAAAAAAAATGGTTTTATAAACCCTCATACAAAAAGTGAGTTAGTAAGTGAGACAGAAGAAAAGACGGAGATCTTCACAAATGTTGACAGATTGACGTTCAGCTTCGTACTGTTAAGGACAGACCCGGTCACTTTTTTTAGTATAATCATGCGGGCTGGCATTACACACAACATTGGATTGATATTGATATTGATATGAACAATAGCACAATATTGGATGATAATGTAAGAAAATGCAGAGAGAGATATAGAAAAAAATGTGATTTAAACTTATGATATGATGGATTTCTGTTTCGCGAAATTTCATAAACGCAAGAACAAAAGTAGAAGATTTAAACTTTATAGATCGTCTTTTAAAGGTCTATTTCTTTTACTAAATCATTCGAAAATTAATCTATTCAAAGACGTTGATCGGCTTTATAATGGACATTACAAAAATTGGTAACAAATTAACCTAAATTTTTATATTTGGTTTAATTTCTGTTACCTTGGAATTAAATTATATATTTATACCGATATAATTTATTAAAATAATTACGTCGTACTATAAATGTAATTATGTAATTCGGTAAAACAAACATTGTGCGTAAGGTTAATTAAACCATAAATTAACAGGCAGTTTTATGTCGCAAAATAAGCTGTAATTTTATTTTCGCTGCCTAATTGTTATTATTTTGAAGTGAAAAAGCGCATTGAGTGGTATTTTTGGCAGGAGATAAATTTATAATTTCGCATACTGCTACGTTCGCATGACCGGCCGTATTCCGCTTGCATGAGACTAGCAACGCGTAGTATAGAGGCCTGTATAATGTTGATATTTTGCAGCTCAACATACGTTTGGTTAATCAAATAGACATTATATTTATTGCTCCGAGTGCCAATAGATATGAAAACCACACTAATGTTAATAGTTTCCATAAACAAATTCTGAAATTTAAATATACACACAATAACATTCAAAAGATAACACATTTAGTTAATTGTTTCGAGTTTTCACATCTGTCGGCAGCGCTACAATTTTTTTTTTATTTTATTAACTGGTTACATGAAATTAAGATCTTCTTCTACCCAATATTTAGTAGAGTTTTTGGCAGGATCTTAGTCAGTCATGTAGCGGGTTTTTACATTTTATTTGTAATCTTTACTCTATATTCTATATCATATTGGTGACATTTACGTAATATACTTCGGTTATGGTGCACAAGTGAAATTAATGGAAAATAATAACACGGGACATGAATTCTTAGATGGCACAAAAACTCCCTGGAAAGTTCTGAAAAGGGAAGCACCGTCTTGTTAGAACACTGAAATTATTGCAAGGCACCTGTAATATTATTACCTACTCGACAATGGCAGTAATGGTCTGGACAATTGGTTGCCAAAAGTAAAATAGAAGGAGGTATATTTAGTACTATAGTTAGGTCAATATTCTGTATACTACCACCATTATCATGGAAAAGTCGAAGGTTCCAGAAAGTTTGCAATCGTGAATTGATTTTTTTTAATATTTAGTTGCTCACGAAATGGCAATACTAACTAATCTATACTTTAATATTATCAAGCTGTAGGTTTTGTTTATTTGTTTGATTCAACGCGCTAATCTCAGGAACTACTGGTCCGATTTGAAAAATTATTTCAGTGTTAGATAGCTCATTTATCGAGGAAGTTTGTAGGCTATCATCACTCTAATTTTTCAAAATCGGGTTTTTTTTCCTTTTGCGACCTTCCGCTGCGTGTCAGCGTCAGCCCAAAGTAACTATTCCATACAGACGAAGTCGAGAGCAGAAGCTAGTATTATATATGTGATTGTGAGTTTGTTACTACACGATAATAATTCATCCATAAATGGTGTTAACTAAGTTAAAAATAGCTTTCCTCCAATGTTGCTAGTGGGAAATCCCATAAAATACACGAGTACTATATTTGAAATAAGTAGGAATGCGATAATAATATTGAAAATGAGTCAATCCTAATCAATAATTTAAAAGCGAATGTGAGCTTGTTTGTCACGCTTTCACGGCTGAACTACTCAATTTTAACTACTTGATCTGGCATTCACGTTATCAGAGACACAGAAAAGGACATAACACATTTCATCTTGAATAAAAGTACTGTGTCCGAGGTACTGTGTCTACATTATTAAGCGAAGTCCCGGGTGAAACCTAGTTAGAAATATAACCTATAAGAACCGCTATAACGGCGACATATATCAGTATTTTACATCAATCCTTATTATAAACTGTTTGTAATTATTCTGCTATTCAGTAATTAGCTGTTTTGTATCCTGTCATTTTTTATAACGATCGACGCGTTGTTTGTATCGTGACTTTTAGTGTGAGCCATGTAAAGTGCTTTCTCTTTCGCACCTCTTAGTTGCAGCATTATGCTTCCTTGTTCCTACTTTAAGATAACGCCAGTCGACCGTCACATAATAATAATGAAAAGAACAGAAAAAAAATAAGTTTCCGATATTTTTTCCAGGTAAAATTACTTACAAAATCCTTTATGAACCTTGAATTAAACACACTTTGATACATTGACAAAAGATTTATGCGATATAAATAATTTACTAATAAACTATTATTAACAATGTAGTGGTAAACAGTGGGGGTACTTAACAAATTGAATGTTAAAGCGGATCGTATTGTACGAAACAGGTTAATGGGTCAATCGATATTGGTTCATTCTCTTTCGTTCACGGTTAGGGAAATGCACTCGATAAACAGACGAATATCTGAATATTTACGAGCGCACTCACCTCAAAAGGTGTGGCTATTATTTGATCCAATGTTGGTTGATATATTTGTTGTACGGTAAAGTTATTTTGCATATAACGATGTTGGGAATTATCGTCCTATATATTGTTCAACTTTTAATCAGTATTCATTCTAAAACTTTAATTATAAATACATTTGATATATCGACTATACTTGTGTGGGCTTCATGTCTGAAACGGATGTAGCGATTTTTATACAGGAGAGACTAGTAAAATTGTTTTTATTATCTTCCTTCAGCCTGCAATATAAATTAGTACACATTATGGAAAGAAAATCACGGTGAGTTAATACTATCTTTATTTCAACGTGTAAGTTGAAATAGAATGTCACAATAACTCACGAACTGTGTAATTTTGTGGCAATTACATTAAAGAAATTACAACCCTAAAGCTGTGTATACCGTGGGAATATACAGCGGTCAGCATTACATATTCAGCGGCGGCAGCGGTTGCGGCGGCCGCTGTCCGGGCGCGTATCGATCACGCATCGCCTATTTCCTCGACCTTGTTCGGCGAGCTGGTGACCTTCTTTTTAAACATTCAGCGGAATCGAAAATTCTACTTTACTTTATACCTTTGTAAGTGATATAACTCAATACGGATCGTTATTAGGTAGAACTGAGCTTCGAATAGAGATAGTCATGTTATGTGCATTTTTCATAAATATGCCATTAAAATAATCTGTAATGTGCTTGAAACAGTTTTACTCTTAATCGATTTTCATAACATCTTGTATATTGCTGTTTCAATTGGTCATTCCAAAGGTGATAACTTATAAAAATGATCAGTAATTGTTTTAGAAATCATATGATATATTTATATTTTAATAGCGAGGCTAAAACAATTACTGCATATATAATATGTCTGTTTTCTCACACTTATATAGAATTATTACAAACCACTTAAAAAACTTGTTACAGACGTTGAGAAAACTACATGCTAGAATGTAACTAGAATACATAAGATTAAGAATGAGTATATCAGAGGAAGTTTGAAAATAGCACCATTGACAGAGAAGTTGAGGAGTAATAGGTTAGCATGGTATGGGCATGACATGAGGAGAGATGAAAACTATTTAACTAGAAAGTTTTGAGTAAGATGGTGGATGGATATAGGAGTATAGGAAGAACGAAAAATGTATAAATGGACTGTGTGAAAAATGATATGTGTGTAAAAGGTGTGAATACTGAGATGACATCTGATAGACGAGGGTGGAAAAGGAAAACATGTTGTGCCGACCCTACTTATGTGGGATAAGGGTAAGAAGATGATGATGATGATGAAATTTTAATGTATGATCAAATTCTTACACGCTAAGTCTAAAAGAGGACTTGTTTGTAAGTACATCTGCAATAGATCTACGCGTGTTTGGCGCCAGATTTTCACCTTAAGGCTTAATTCTCCAACATTTAATATTTCGCAACAAAAGCATCATCATAACTCACATACGCATAATATTCTATCGGTTTATCCTATGAGTCAGTTTGTACTGTCTGTCGGTCTATCCTGTCTCTCGGTTTTTCTTGTTTGAAGATTTTTCCTCTCTGACAGTTCCTCCTGGCTAATTTTCAAAATGAATAATTCGATTTGGATAGGACTTTCATTAGTTGATAAAGTTTTCCGTGAATAATTTAGCACCATCATTTCTTAACGGCCTTACGGTGTGATACGGTGTTGGTCGAGGAACATTTAACACTAATCGATCCATATATGCGGTGAGTCGGGGTATAGTTCATTCCAAATAATTTACTTCCTTATTTTGTATAGTATACATGCTATGTGCAGCATATCTACAATTTCATAGCATATTGAAATGTATCTAGTGACCGTAAAAACTAGATCTTTAGACATTATGACGCATGTCATACCACTATAAAACACATGCTGATATGACTAACATTCTAAATCACTCTGTATAGAGATATATTAAGTTTTGAAGAGGTATCAAGGAATTGCTTATGTACTTGCTGTTAGTTATAGATAAGCATGTTTTTAATCACCTTTTTTAATTTTTTTACATTCTATGCGGATTTCAACGTAGGTGGTTTTTGCTTAATTTTTTGGATTCGATTGACATTTTTCCATTTTTACTGGAAGCAACGAAGCATGGAGTGTCAGCTAGCGTAAGATTTGTCGCATTCAATTTCAGATATAAGTAAGAAAGTCATAGTAATTTTGAAGTTTGTTGAATACCTGGAAATTAATTATATGCCTTACTAGGTCATGTAAGGATTTGATGGCAAACACCTTATACATCAATTCCAAAAAATTGAAGGGGTATTTAAATGCTAAGTATTAAATGCTCTAAACTCTACGTATCAAATGTGAAGTATTCCTTAAACAGATGCTCAAAAGTATGATGCACAATAAGAAGCACAAATTACCATGGTTTATATGGGACCCTTTAGTAATAGAGGGACTGTGTGCTCCTTCAAATTGAAAGTTAATTGTAGTATTTTGTCTACAGGGCAGGAATAAGAGGCGGCCCGGGCATGGACTCACAGCAGCAGCAGTATTGCCTAAAATGGAACAGCTTCGGCTCGAACCTGGCCACTTCGTTCGCGAACCTCTGGAACTCGGAGAGTCTCGCCGACGTCACACTATATTGCGAAGGTAAGTCCGTTATCATATATTACTTCTTTTGGAAACCAATCTTCTAGGAGATTACTACTGCCATTATCGAGTAATGATATTATAAGTTTCATGCAATCATTTTAATGAACTAACAAGATGGTGGCCCGGATGGTGGAATTTTCCAAAGAGTTTTCATGCCAAGTCGGAATCCATGCTCCGTGCTATTATTTCCCATCCACTTCACTTGTGCATAGTAACCGAGCTATATTACGTAAACAATCCCAATGTTACAAATTATAGAGTCAAATAACACAAGACTATGAATAAAATATAAAATCCACTACATGATATTCCAAAACCCAGCTAAAAACTTCGATATATTACTCTTACTTACTTAGTAAATCTGTGTCATTGCTACTGAAGAGGTCTTTTGTGTGTACTAGTTAATGTAATCTTAAATATCATGAATAACTGAATAAAACACGCGAATGGAGAGTTCCATTCTTCCATAAAATATATTATTTGTGTTCTTTTTTTATTTCATGCTAGATTTTTTTTTTATGTCATAGGAGGCAATCGAATATGCGGGTCACCTGATGTTAAGTTATCACCACCGTCCATAAATACTTGCAACATCAGGAGAGTCGCAAGTGCGTTTCCAGCCTGTGTTTGGCGGGAGGGGTGAGAGGGGACGGGGAAAAGGGGGCCTCCGGCGCTCTCACGGACCTAACCTTCTATGAGAGGGTGGTACTTCCCTGGGCGAGCCGATACATTCTTGCTGAAACCAGTAGCTTCAGCGTAGCTCTACCATCTACAAAAATACCTTTAACATCAGTTTGATTCACGGCTATATCTATCCTAATATTATAAAGCTGGAAGATTTATTTGTTTGTTTGGTTGAACGGGCTCTCAGGAAGAGTAATCTCAAGAACTACTGGATCGATTTATCATCACGCTAAAACCAATAGGAGCGGAGCACCAATAAATAATGTTTGAAACCAATAAAGTGCTTTGAGAGCTTCCGCTGCCTGTTTGCGTTAGCCCAAAGGAAGTACTCCACGCGGACGAAGTCGCGGGCAGAAGCTATATTAATATATAATTATGATAACTCTATCTGAAATTGACTAAATAAACATGCGTTACCGGCCTCTTCTGACGGTTCTTGTAATTAAAAATCAGTGGAAAAACCTCACAGCGGTTTGATATATCAATAATTTCTAACTAAGTAAATGTATTTCAGATAACGCAATAAAAATGCAGAATTATCAATTGCGTCTAATGTTTGTCAATCCGTTTATTGTTAAAAGATTAGATATGTGTTTTTATGCGTTTGACTGTCGTGAAAAAAAAAATATTTTTAATGCCATAATTGCAATATTTAAACGAGTAAAATATTATTTACAATTCAGGTGAAGTCCGATTACCAAACTAGTTCAATTAACAAAATGATTAAGTATAAATAAAAAATATTGTTTACTTTTTTCAAGTAAAATTTCTTATGGAAGGGCTCTGAAATTCTGTTCGGCAACCTTTTTGTGTGACGTAACGTGGTGGGATTAAACGCTGTGTCGGATAGAATGTTGAAAACACCGGTTCTCGTTCGATCACCGAAGTTAAGCAATATCGAGCGCGGTCAGTACTTGGATGGGTGACCGCCTGGGAACACCGCATGACGTTGGCTTTTTGTTGTATTTTTTTAAATAAAAATGTCTCCCTGTAATATAAAAGTTTCACTTCTATCTACTAAGACAACTACCTACCAAATTAGGTTTTTTAGATTGAAGAAGGATATAGCTTATACGTAATATCACATTATAGCCGTTAGGAATGGTATAATAACCATAAAAGTGTAGGTCAGCAAGTATGTTAGCGAAAACAAAGTAATCATACGAGCGGACGTGGAGTAGGGATCGGCGGCCCAAGGGCAAGTTTGGCGCCGGCTGACAACCGGACATTACCGAGAACCACCGAACTGTGTATGCCTATGTAACATTTACTTTTAGTATTTTATTTCTCTCTCTGTTACGATTTCATGGTATTCGAATTATTTATGTTAAATCTGTTAAATTGGTCCAATATTTAGTTTTAATAAAATTTAATTTAATGTTGAATACACCGTGGTTGTTTCTAAATATGATTGTATTTATATTTAATCACAAAAGTGTGACTATTAATATATTTACAAGTGTATTGTCATGTTGAAGACCCATAGAAATAAATAAGTAAATAACCATACCGCGACGGTTGTATTTTATAGATATACAGACATAATTACATATCTATACATAAGCTTATCTAACTGCGTGCTAATGAAAAACAAAGTGTGTGTGTACTTATGTACACGCGTTAGAAGTAATACTTCTTTGGCATAATAAGAAAAAAATCTTTTCAAAAATTTTATATTTCGTCTTATTCTACGTTTGTATAAAAAACGACACTAACAATAGAAAAAAGATATTTAATACAAAGAAACAAAATGTTGAGGGACTAACTTCAGGGTGTCGGTTTTTCGTGACGGTGTGCGCGCGCATCGTAAAAATTTACTCTCATCATTTTTCCCTAACGCGCCAAAAGAAGTATAACTACAATAAATAAAAATATACAAAATGTTTAGTTCTCGCCGAAACTTTCTCATCGCTTTGAATATGGGTGCGGAGAATTCAAATCTATCTATAAACACATGTTATATGTACAACATCGAGATAATTTATGGATAGATTAATGCCAATTAATGCAATTTTAGACTGCTATGATAAGTTTGTAACTTACTTTTCTATTAAACTCTTGGCTATATTATGTGCAAGCCCGAACTTATGGTTAGATACAGAGCGGCCAAAAATATTGACAAGTCCTGTACTTATTATATTTCAAAAATAGAATACAATTTTCAACCCATCACAGATAATAATTATTATTTACATGACTTCGGACATATGCCTAACATTTCTAAACATTCTCAAGAGATTGTATATTTACCACAGATTAATTACATCATCCAGATGATAAATAAACTATAACAAACACTTTAAAAATGTAATACTTGTGTCTTTATATTCAGGCCGCCTTTCGATATTGCACATGTTCTGTAATAGATAGAAATTATATATGCAAATTACTCAAAATTATACTTTATATTAATATCTTTTAAACTTACTTTTGAGAAGCAATAAAAGTGTAACAGATATATAATAAGTCATATACATTTTATCAAAGATGTTATCAACGTTAGACAACTATAAGCGATTGTATTTTTTTTACAATCGAAGAAGACAAAAGTCACTGTTTATTTCAATGGAATGGTTGAAAGAAGAAAGAATGCCTCGTATTTGTTATCAGTTATACCTGTGGCTTTGCTCGTGTTTGTTATTATCCGTTGCTCTTAATATTCGTTGTAATAGAAGTTAAAAATTAAACAGTGCAAAAATATCCTTTGCGTTACCTATTTTGATGTGAACCCGTTGAATGGTACAAAAGCTGGAATGCTGCAGCACCATTTAATTACTGAACTTTCTAAAAAAAAATAATTAGGTGTGCTAATTTTTAAGGTGATCGGATAATTTTACATTTTAGTGTCAGATATACTCATCTTATCTTATAATATTCACCCTACTGATGAGAATATTTTCCTTTGAACCAATAACTTTGTATTAAAAATAAGGAACCCATAAAATTAATTCTGAATTCAACTTTAAGCTTTAATGACTTTGGAATAAGTACATTTGTCGTAAATTGATAGAAGAATCATTTATGTATCAATAATTTTTGGGCAAAAAATTATTTATCCCATAATACTTTGTATTTATTTAGTTACCACAAAAAGAAATGTGATAATAAAATCTCATGTTATTTAAATCGGAAATGTATCGAGTTTTAAGTAGGATTAAAAGCATGAATTTTAAATGTTTTATTTTCGCGCTTTTGTATAGCATAAACTGAATATTAAAACAATAAAATAAGGAACACCCTAATATACAACCAACATTACATACATCTTTAAAATAATAATAAAGAAAAATTAATTAGTATACAGTAATTTAATAATCGAATAAATAAAATAATATAAGAACGTTATACGTGTTTTATTGTTTTAGGAGACAAGGTCTGTTGATTGGTTTGAAAGAGTTTCCTCAGGAAGTTTGTTGCTTTTGGATTTATTATTGTTTAATGCACTTTTGTAACGATTAAATCGTTGCATTGCTATGTTTTTTATTACTGACATACCTAAAATATACAGCAAAATCTAAAGCACTGTGATTTCTATTTATTAAAAGTGTCAGTATAATAAATAATATAATTTTACAAAGAAATGAGTGTAAAACTCGTGGTTGTGCACGCATCACGCCAAAACTGCTGATAGATTTCGATCAATTTTTTTTTAGTTTTACTTCATATGTGTTGATTTTTTTTTTTTTTTTTTATATCATAGGAGGCAAACGAACAGGTGGGTCACCTGATGTTAAGTGATCACCACCGTCCATAGACACTTGCAACACCAGAGGAGTCGCAAGTGCGTTGCCAGCCTGTGTTTGGGAGAAGGGGGAGTGGGGAAGAGAGGAGGGGAAGGAAGATGGGTATCCGGCATTCTCACTGACCGAACGAAACGCAACAATGCAAGCACTGTTACTTCACGTCGGTTTTCTGTGAGAGGGTGGTACTACCCCGGGCGAGCCAACCCATTCATGCTGAAACCAGTGATAGCTCCTTACTTATCCCGTGAATCGACCAAAACAATAAGGGTTGAAGCTCCATACAAACGAATAGGTATAGACTTTCCGATGCACATGTCAAGAGAATGTTGGCAGTGTAAGTTACAAAAAAAAAAACCGTATTTATTATAAAATTTGAAAAACCTGTCCAATGATAAAATATAGAACGTACGATTATTGTTTTTTTAAATTTGCTAGATATTTAAAAACGTTATCCGACATTTTGAGATCTTGATCTTAAAAAATCAGCCGTGGGGTTAAAATAAACAATCTTCACTTAATATAAACTTATTACAGTTTTAAGAAACTACGATTTTTATAGGAACTACAAAAGACTAAAGAAATTTTGTAAGAAAAGTGTATCTTTACTTACAGTATTTTTTGTTAGTTCTTGGCGGAATCTCAGTCTGTCATGTAGTCTATTTTACATTTTATTAATAATCTTGTATTTTTAACTCTATATTTTGTAATATTGATGGTGTTTTACGTAATATAGTTCGGTTATCGTACACAACTGAAGTGGATGGGAATTAATGCCACGGAGCATGACTTCTAAGATGCCATAAAAACTCCAAGAAAATTTCTAACAAGGGAGCCATCATCTTGTTAGAACATTAAAATGATCACAAAACACTTGTAATATCATTACCTACTCGACAATGGCAGTAATTATCTCAAAGATTGGTCGCCAAAAAAAAAGACGTGTGGCACTCGCAGACTGCCGCGGTAAAGCTATTGCATAGCAATAATTAAATTTATACACCTATATACTTTCTCACAAACAGCTGATTACGGTAGTTTTCCAATACAACCAATGCCACCTAAAGGCGGGTTGCTGAACTAAAGAGACAAGCGTGATATTTCAAAAAGTCATTAAAAGTTCTGGTATTTATCGATAGATGGAAAAACTAAAAAGTATCACCGCTGTGCCGGTCGGAGTGGGGGGTGTTAGGTTTTTTTCGTTACGGA
The DNA here is from genome assembly GCA_036509395.1 of Antheraea yamamai. NCBI lineage: Eukaryota > Metazoa > Arthropoda > Insecta > Lepidoptera > Saturniidae > Antheraea > Antheraea yamamai. The sequence continues at coordinate 19,232,815 of AP028427.1, read as the reverse complement.
ATTTCTGGATTCGGTCCCCACGCTCAAGGCCCGCGATAGAAGCTATGCAATAGCTTAATAAAAGAAAAAAAAAAATATTTTTCATGTGTTTTTATTCTCTTTACAAAATATATCGTTTAGATAATGAACAACGCAACTAAATCGCGGATGTCATCTAATTATTTCTATTACTATCGGACCAATTAACACAAAAGTATAGGAGAAAAAAATGTCATTTGATTCGCAATCCGTATCTCGGTGTCAATTAAGACGAACGGCCATCGTGAGGGTCAATGATCATTTTAGAAAAAAATACATATATAATTACTGATAAACGGAATACAGTGACACCGAAGCCGAATTAACGTCATTTATTTCGTAATAGCGACATCGAATTATCGCGAATTATACCTTCATGTGTGTATGCATGTCCGCGAATCTTTTTAAAGTGATAAAGAGTTCGTTGACAGCGAACGTTTGATAAATTTGGCAGAGTTACTTTCGGCAACAGTATTTACCGTACGCATTATCGGCTAGAAACTTGGCGGCTTATCGTCGAATGCAAATTGCTATATATTGATAAATATAACTAACTATAATAATTATTATGTTATTTATGCGACGCGTGATATTTGCGTCTTTACGTAGCCTTGACTCCGCGACCATCAACTTTTACAATTTATGTAAAGTTCGGGATTTTTACTAATGATATCAACGTTTTGAATTCAAGTTTTCTATAAATATACCTCTAGGACATTAATACGAACAACTTATAATGTAATGCACTAGTCCTATCCAAAGGATGGCAGATTATTGAAGACATTATTCTGCTATTAATAATACGTTACCCACTATTATTATCGATAATGATAATAACCGAAACGTACGAACAGGCAAGCGTTATGCAAAAACCAATATGTATGAAGGAGACAATAACGGTACGAACAACGACTATTCATTTCATTATCGAGCCACTGCTATAAACTACAATACAATACAACAAATTACACAACAACAGAATAATTGATAACAGTTAATTATAACAGTTGGAGTAAAATAACACAACAACGTATCGGATTTGTGATATGTAGACGTCGAAATGTATAGGTATGAGAAATATGTTCTAATTACGTAATTCGCAACAGCAAGGCGATTGCAGAAATGGATGGCTACACATATCAGCTTAAAAATAGTAAATGCCGCTTCTGTGACAATAACGCCCTACGATAAATCTATTAAGGCTAATTCATATTTTAGTTTATATTATAGCCGATATTCACTCATGTCTGCTATCGCTATGCGTTTGTAAAACATATAATTAAGGAGCAGGTTAGCAACCTTGGATATTCAACCATTCATTAATAATTTTACTATAGCAAAAATCCGAGATTAAAGTTTACACGTGCCGATCGTCAGTATAAATAAATAATTATTATCATTCATATGATGTGTTTCGAAGCGCAATAAAACTTGAGGTTATCTTGTTATTCCGCGGAACTTTTTTTCGAAAACAAATGACGAATGCGTTTTTTATCAAATCTCCAATTCCCCGGCGATAAAACGAGTTTCGACAGTCAGATTTTATATTATTTTCTTGCAAATAAGAATATATCTTATATTTGTTTTTTTTTTAACGAAGAAATCTTTGAATGAATGGACAGAACGTGTATAAATTATAATAATTTTTATTGAAGCTTGTTACTTTTTTTTCGGGTTAAGGAATAATATAAATATATTATTTAAATTTTAAATATATTATTAACACGTCGACTGCCACGGAACTTGAACAAGAAACTGGCGTGGGAAGCCATTTTGTTTTAATTATATTGTTTTACTAAAATGGTAATTGTAGTAAATAGTAATAATCAAGATGTATAAAAAAAATGTTTTAGGAACAGAACATGGAACGAATTATCTTGTATATTTGAAACTTAGAAATTAGAAGCTGTGACACAGAAGTTCATTTAAATCAGACCTCTTCTTTATGTTTCCAAAAGTTACCGCTATATATTTACGAGTAGCTGTGCTCGCGACTTCGTCTGCGTGGAAGCTTATGTAAATAACAGTGATTAATAAAGTTATCTGTATGTATTAAGTCCATTTACTTGTCTACCTTTGTCTCGTACTTTCGCCGCGTCGTCATTAAAACTACAATAACTTTTGATAGAGTGGACCGATTAAAAAAAAAAAATTAATGTACAGATTTGGCCTTGTTACAGTATTATTATAGTACAGAAGAATGTCGTAGAATTCATTGGACGACTTCAATCACATAAAATAAATATAAATTTGTGAACTGTACGTGTAACTCATCGTATGGAATGATATCAAAGATTCAAATTCGACAATTAACGTTCCCTATCACGTCACATTCGTCGGTAGAATGTTTGATGCTAATGACACCGCGAAAGTTGTGAACTTGATAAAATTTCAAACGTGCCAATTTAAGCTACCATAATTTAAAGTACTAAAATAATTTAAATAAAGTAAACATGTAGTGATATTAAATTGAAACATAAACAACGTGTTAAGTAATACACAACTTGAGTACAGTTTACCTATTCTCGGTTTCTAATATACACGAGTATAAGATCTGGCGATTGCAATTATCTGTATAGATAAGTTTGTTATTGATCGTAAATATATGCATTACTCAACTAATAACTATACTTATCTACAAGCAATTGCAGAATTAATAAAAATAAACACCATAGTATGGAAACCTTGTTAATTGTGAAGATATTTATCAATCTACATTAAACAGGTATTGTCAATATCTATGTATGCGGCATGCTTATATAAACGTAGGTGTCTTGTGGTGGTCGATTAGTTTAACCGGAGGAATAGAGATTCTATACACGCAGATTGAAGTTCCGGTGTGTACCAACGAATTTTGATTACATTGACTAATTTAAATTGGTAACATTATCAGTTGACGATGAAGGAAAACATCATATGAAATGGCCTAGAAGTACCAACGTATATGGCAAAAATATATAACTGGATTTCTATGACTTTGAAATCACCAACACGATGTCGGCTAGAATGGTGAATGTTTCCATATCTTCCTACGGAAACAAGTCCTTGTTACTACAGACGGATCTTCACAGGTTGACGTAATTATGATTTTCATAATTCTATTACTATAAATGGGAAAGTCAGATTGTTTGTTATGCTTTCACGTCTAAATTACTTAACAGATCGTTATGGTACACGTTATGAGGGTACAGAAGGGATATGACATACTATTATTCTAGATAAAATGTACTGTTCCCAAGGTAATAAATCATATCTACATACATTAAATCGTAGAAAGTCGCGAGCAAAAGCTAGTTAATTTCAGTTCTAAACAATGGTATATCATTTACAATAGACTTAATTTATGTGAAAGTAATTTTTGGAATGTTATCTGGTATTTAAATAAAAACTCTGTTACTACTTAATTAGAAGAATTTGTACCAGTTAAATGTGTTTTAAAATTTTTTTAGTGTCACTTTTACGTGTACCTTTATTACATACAAAAAATAATGCGGACTTACTATTTACGGATACATTTTTATAGAACATTCAAAAGAATAATTTTTTTAGCCCTTATTAAGCCAGAATGGATAACTAACGTATTTTGAACGTAAATAAAATAGAAATATATGTATATGTAAGGACAAAGTACAACAAAAGAATAATTACGTTGGTGACCTTAAACTTAACAAGGTTTAATTGCAGTCGATTTTCTTATTTTTCCTTACTCCCAAGTTTTCGAGGTCGTTCGTAGCGAGTGTGCTAGACGCAACGGTAGGCGGCGGGAGTGGGGGTGGGTGGTGGAGGCTGGCGGGGGCGGTTACTAAGGGCGGGGGTTAGGAAGTTTGCACTCGTGGAGGCAGCCTTTTCGAAATGGAAGGCTTATAGTTGAAACAAACGAGTCGGGCTTCTCTACAAAGACACTTTTGGCTTATTAAAGTAGTTAGTGCGCTCCGTAGATACGGCCTGTTTTGCGATAGTGAGTCTAAATTACGTAGGTAGGTAAAGTTTTCGGGGCTAATGGAATTATATGAGGGTTTCAAAGGGAATCATTGGTATTTGAAAGCTTTATAATTGGGGCTTGTAAAAATCTGATTTTATATGTCTGGTTTATGACTGATATGCACTAGTAGCTCTACAATTATTCAATTTGGTAAAATATCGTAAATTTATCTATTTTATACATCTTTTTTTTTCATTTTCTTTCGAATTACGGAGTATATTAAGTTTCATATAAATACATCTCAAGTAATTCAAATCTCAGATCTTGATTGATTTTAGTTGTATTATATCTATTAATTATTGTAAAGACATATTTCAATTTTTTAAATGATATATTTACTACACCACGTTATCTAATAAGTAGAAATAAGGGAGTAAAACATATCGCAAATCTCTTTTGTTTTTGCTACATTCACGTCTCTGCTCTGTACCAAATCTATACTAATATTATAAAACTGAAGAGTTTGTTTGCTTGAACGCGCTAATCTCAGGAACTACTGGTCTGATTTGGAAAATTCTTTCACTGTTAGGTAGCTCATTTATCGAGGAAGGCTAGGATATAGGATAGGATATATGTCAACAACAAGACCAATAGGAGCGGAGCACCAATAAAGAATATTTCAAAATTGGAGTCTTTTTAGTGTTAGCCGGAAGTAACCATTTCACGCAGACGAAGTCGGAGGCAGCAGCTAGTTATTCTCATTATATTCTCATAATATTCTCATAATATTCTCATTACAATATATCTTATAACTGAATGTATGATATAGGTTCAAATGATGATTGTTAGAACAAGAAGGGGTTTCTTAATTAGTGGTCGTTCAGTAAAGGAAATTTGACTAAAATTCATACGATTACTTTATAAATATAACTAAAACATACTTTATAAATGCAAGTATGACGAACAAATGCTTTTAAATAAATGCTTCGACGTGGTAAGGTGATAAAAACTATCTATTTCCAAAATTGATAATACTAAAGCTCGTTAATATATACTGAACAAAATAAAAACGAAATCTGTTGAGCAACAGAGAAGGAAGATACACTTAACTGTGTGTCTACTTATATACAGATAATGAATAACTAAAAACTTGACTGCATGCACATTAAAAGTTTTCTTTTAATAAATAACTCGTTCTTTTGGATATTACTCTATACTTAACATATTCTTATCCCAAATCATTTTTTTTATTTAAAGATATATTATTCAAATCTAACGACACCCCATACAAATTAAATTCTTCAAACTCTACTCTACTTAAGGCTACTGATTATATACTCAAAAAATATTACCCGCCTTCTTAGTCGGGTAAAAGTATCGGACATGACCATATTACTATATTTAAAAAACATACTAAAATTGCTAATACAAACGGATCATAGTGCGTACGCAGTTCGCGGGAGGCGAGCGAGCAGTGATTCATCAGCACCCATTTAACTATATACCACGACTATAAAGAAGTAAAGTGTATTTGTTTGTATGCTGTAATCTCCGGAACTATTGATCCGATTTCCAAAATTCACTGAAATCAAAAGTTACTCTATTCAATTTAGGCCCAAAGTAGGCGTTTACGAACCACCGAATACGGAAAGCAACCCAATCGAGAAGAACCGGCAAGAATTTTGATTTGGTTTATATTATTTTTACAAACATAGATAGATACATTCGTCTTTGATGGATGCATAGAAAAGGGCGTCATTTCCAGACGTCACAATCGTTCACATATTAATTCTAGAATAGCTTAATAGCCTTTATACATTAAAACCTGCTTGACATGGTGCTTGTGAACTTACTATCCGGCAAATCGGTAATGTGCGTTGGGATTTTGTTATAAAAGCATACACAATTACCTAAAAATCTATTACTGGTCTTATTGAGCCTGAAACATGGAATGGCCATAGAGAGCTACGTTTTCCCTAAGTCACATAGATTTTTTGAGTTTTAAATTGTAATTTAATTCGGACGATATTACGGACAGTTGATAGTTTTAGATGGTAGAGCCACGCTGAAGCTATTACTGGTTTCAGCATGAATGGGTCGGCTCGCCCGCGGTAGTACCACCCGGCCCACAGAAAACCGACGTGAAGTAACAGTGCTTGCATTGTTGCGTTTTGTTCGGTCAGTGAGAGCGCCGGAGGACCACTTCCCTCCCCCCACTTCCTCCTCCTCCCCACTTCCCCCATCCCGTTCCCCCCAAACACAGGCTGGCAACGCACTGGCGACTCCCCTGGTGTTGCTAGTGTCTATGGACGGCGGTGATCACTTATCATCAGGTGACCTGCCTGTTCGTTTGCCACCTATAATATAAAAAAAACATAATATATGACATGGAGAATCTAGTTTCGTTTGCTTTTGATAACCGTTATTTACTAACGATACAATATTATGGGTTTTAAATGAGGGTAGGGTAGTCTCTAATAAATAATCGTATCGATCAAATAAATCTGTAAGTACATATAAATAAAATTGATGTGTCTGTTGTTTGTCTAAACTATTATACCGATTTTGATAAGTCTCTTTTAAATAGAGGATTCACAGTATTATTTTGGCTACATATGACTACGCTTATTAAGGTGCTAAGCTGTAATGATAAATTTTAACAATATAGTTAGTTACCTTAAGCTTGGCAAAAAGATTATATAAGACTTATTTAGTGATGACAAAACTAAAAAAAACAGCTCACGATGAATCTAATTGAAACACATATTTCCCATGAAATAAAAAAACCATCTACGAGAAGAAGTCGTGTGTATCAGCTAGTCTTTTGTAAATATCCCATCGCCTTGTTACTAACCAAAGAAGCATAAAATGATAAGACATTTTTACGATTTCCAGGTGTGTGATTTGATAATGCAGTGCTAAATAGTCGAATCAATACAACTACTTTTAAGGAACCCGTGACAATAAGGCATTTTTATTCTTTTGTATTAGCACAAGTAATTTTTTTTTAACCGACTTCAAAAAAAGGAGGAGGTTAACAATTCCTTGGCACCGACTTCCAATACATCTCTAGGTAGCACACATATTCATATGTTTTATTTAATTTGGTTAATTTGATAAACTATTTATTTTCCGCTTTTTAGTGCCTTATGGGTTTTTGATTGATATTGAAGTCGGTTAATACTTTTTTTTTGAAAATTTACTTTATTGTCGGTACAATTTATTGTAAAAAGTTTGGCCAGTGTTAAGACCGCTGCTTTTACTTATCGGGAAAATATAGGATTTACTGTTACTCGGTGGGATTTATTGATATTCATCGTCAGCTTAAAATACCGGATGTATTTTATTCATAATCTTGTGTTATTTGATTTTATACTTTGTAATATTGATGGCATTTTACGTAATATAGTTCAGTTGTTATGCATAAGTGGAGTTGATGGAAAATAATACCACGGACCATGATTTCTGAGATGCCACGAAAATACCTAAGAAAGTTCTTACGAGGCTACACCATCGTCTTAGAAAAATGAAAATGTGGAAATCTCTTAGTCGACAAAGACAGTGATAATCTGGAAGATTGGTTGCCAAATATATAATTTAAAAAAAATACCGTCAAATAACAATAATAGTACTTATGAAACAAAGTCGCGTGCACAAGTTAGTAACAAATAAGGATAAATTCTTGGGTCGAATTTCTGAGGATTTTTCTGCCACTTAACTTTCTTCGGTGAGAGAATCTCGTTTTCTGGTTCGCCGGTTCATGTCTTCGCGATATCCCTTATTTGATGGTACGTAGGTAGGACATTTATAACTTTGGATACATTTCAAAATGTTTGTATTTGTATGTAATTTTACTAAGAACATTATTAATGCAATACTGTTATATTCTTTATGTAACGATGACAACAATACAATATTTATAAAAAAGTGTGTTGTGTACTTATGTACACGCGTTAGAAGTTATACTTCTTTGGCGTAACAAGATAAAAATCTACGCGCCTAAAGAAGTATAACTTCAAAAACATTTGCATTATATTTGTACCTTACAGGTTGAGTATAATTAAATTTAGCGCCATCTAGTATGCACATTTGAGAAAATGTTGACTATAGCTAACTTCAGAGTGCCGGTTTGCAGACAGCTTCATACTGTTAATTTTGTGTCACAGATCTTAAAATTTCACTCTCATCATTTTTTCATAACGCGCCTAAAGAAGTATAACTTCAATAATTATTTTCGTACATTTTTAGTTAACAATACCAAAAAAGACGTAATTTGACTAGATAAATGCTAAAACTTGGACAACGAAATTGAATATGTAATCTATCTGGCTATGCACTGGAATTGTGCCATTTTATCATCTGTTGTATAAATAAAATCCAGATATTAATTAATTTAAATAATATGATACTAATAACTTCCAAACGAATTTACGACACAAAGTTGCGTCACTGGGCCGCCATTATGGTTTTTCGTAGTCAATACAACTGCTGTGATTTTACAATAATAAATACAACTGTATTTCGTCAATATTAATATAAAACCTATTTTTATTATTAAATACGGATAACAAATATAGTCTTCAGATTTAAATTTTGAATTAATTAACAGGTTCATTATTTATAGCAATAAATAGTTTAGTCACACTAAAATATAAAACGTAAAAATATTCTCTGCGTTCAAATATTTATACATACAAATTCATAGCGTTTGCGTAAACGATATAGTTGATGGTATACTGTAGCGCTATCTAGCGGCGAGTAATAGTAAGACAAATAAAATAAAAACCGTCTGTATGGAAACTTAGGTGTGGAAACTTTCATTATAGTCGGTCAAACAGTTAAATCTTAGATATCTTCTTATATATAAATTATACGATAGAAGTCCGCTGTTGTGCATGCATCACGCTAAAGCTAATTCGACAGATTTAAACATTTTTTATTTTCACAACTAACACAATTGGTCATTTCCTAAAAAAAAATTGTCACGATACCTTCATTTAACATAAAGTTATTATAATGAAACTACAATTTTTATAAACACTGCAAAAGACAAAAAAAAAGTAAACAAAGTAATATGTTATATGTGCTATTAATTTTTATATGCGTTTTCCTTCTGTACATATAATATATTTTGTAGATAATAAACACCATAATAAACTTGGATATTAGCTACTATATATACACATATATTATTCAAACTAAGTCCTCGTGTACCGAGGCTTATACGTTAACGTATATGCGTTTTATAAATTCAGGTCTGAACGCATCGACCGTTTCCTTTATCGACCGAGCTTATTTATGTAGGAGGGTGCTTACCACCCCTCCCCTCCCAACGTTTCTAACTAACGACGCAGAAACTATTTTCAGCTATAACCTAGACCGACAGTCTGTTGCTTGAAGTCGCTAGTAAAATTGTATTTCATATGTTTCCAAACTGGGTTACTATTATTTAGTCCTTTCTACTCTTATAATTTTGGTAAGTTATGTTAGATTCGAATTCTACACTAAGTTTGAGTTTTCGACAAAGGAAAATATCTTGGTGAAACTATAATGCCAGGCTCAAATTCTAAATTTTTCGCCAAGCATTATTATATGTGTGTTCTGGTAACTGCATTTGAGAGTTATTTCTCCTATAAATTTAGCATTTACTTGTTTTTTCCCGCAAGAAATCTATTGTAAGGCTGAATCTGAAATCGCGACTAAATTCATTTAGTTAAACATATCATGTAACTATATATTATTTAACTATATATACTATAATATTATCTGTAAGAAAGATAATATATATTATTTATATTTATATCTATGAGTAACACTGAAATAAGGCGTATCTATAAGCAAGTAGGCGCCAACAAAAATCACAATTTTTAACACTCGAATTCCACAATCGCGCACGTTTCCTAGTAATAACAAGTTTTATCTTTTTACGATTAAAAATATGGTGCTATTTTTTTATGGATTGCAATTGTAGATATTACAAGCACCATTATTAATTAAGAAAAGTATAAAATCAGACTGCAAAAATTACCTTTTTTATTCACAGACGTCATACGTTATAATCACAAACGTTATGGTATATGTTCTCATTTCCACAGTTAAGACGAATTTAACATCTTATATGTCAAAATCCTTCAAACGATTTAAGCAACAGTGCCTCCCAAATAAGTAGACACGTCATTGCATACATTTGTATGTACATTTGTATAAACGGGTATAAATGTAAATATACTGCAGCTTATTTCACACGATTTCAAAATTGTTAAAGGGCGAGGAGAAAGTACGATTAAAAATTCCATTAAATGCTATACAAGTTGTAAACATACGTTACAATTTCACCCCATACATTTGAATGTTATGATAATAAAAATATTTAAAATAAAACAGTTCCTTATAATAAGTTATAATTAAGTATTCCTTCAATTAGCTTCAGGCGTGGAAAGCAAAATTTTGATGCAAAACTTTTTCTGCTATCTATACTTCAATCGTTCCTTCATTCGTATTTATTGTGTATATCAAACTTCGAATCATTTCTTTCATCTGATAATAATTGTTTAGGTTCAATATCAAAGACAATATTTTATGTTATTCAATATTATTATTTTATTATTATTACATAGTATAAAACAAAGTCTCCTACCGCGTCTGTCTGTCTGTCTGTTCGCGATAAACTCAAATCTACTGAACGGATTTTCATACGGTTTTCTTCAGTGGATACAGTGATTCATGAGAAACGTTTTGATATATACTCTGTCAAGGATTTTTTTTTTTATAATCAGGGCGGGACAACGTCTGCTGGTCCCGCTAGTTATACTATAAATAACATAGAAGTATATTATTTGGGCTAATATCTGAAACATCGATTTTTACTAGACTCAGTGAAAAAGAGAGAATTTTTCAATGTATTATATGGATTAAATGTATATGATTACGTTTTTCTATAAGGGCTTAGCAATAGTGACAAAGTTATAATAAAAGGTAATTCCGTGTTGCAGTATCGGATTGATCGTTTCCCTTAGATTTTGGTCGTGTATGTCCTTATTTATAGATTTCAAATTGGTAGGCGTGTTCATTTTTATGTGTCACATTTTTGCATATCAGTAGATTAGAATTTTCGACGTACGATACGTGTTTTCAGGAAACAAGTGCGTACATTTGTTTGATAAGGTCTGTAGATATATGTATTTTATCACACGCACGATTGAGATAATGTTTGTTGTGAAAAAATTATGAAGTTGTCATGATAGTTTATTATTAATTATACGGTTCTTTATTTGTCATCCAAATCGTGTAATTTTATTTTGTAATCTAGCTTCTGCCCGTCTACGTCTACGTCTACGTCGAATAGTTACTTTGGGCTAACGCTAACACGCAGAGGAAGCTATCAAAAGGAAAACAAAAACTGATTTGGAAACATTCTTTCTAGGGGCTCCGATCCTGGAGGTCTTAGCGTGATGCTATATAACCTATAGCCTTCCTCGATAATTGAGCTATCTAACAACGAAAGAATTTTTCGAATCGGATCAGTAGTTCCTGAGATTACCCCCTACAACCTTAAAAACTCATAAATTCACAAACTTTACCTCTTTATAATATTAGTATAGATAACTTTTGAGTTTTAGCTAACCCGTGATTTTGTTTGCGTTAATTAAAAGTAATAAGACAAATAATACTAATAGTTCAGGTATGTTACTTAATTATTACGTAGGTTACCAATTAGTGAAAAAATTCTTAGAATCAGATTACAAAGAAACCATATGTCTTTATAATAAGACTATAGATATGTATTTATAACTTTTGAGTTTTATATACTTATGACTTTTGAGTTATGTTATTTGAGTTATAAATTTATTAAAAATTGTTTTGAATAAATGGTCAATAATCGACAATGAAACGGATTATTGGTGGGAATAAATTTCGGTTCGATATTGCACGCTATAAAATCGCTACGTCTCATTTATAACTCGCATTCGAATGTTACGATCAATAATAGCCGTGATTTCATTGTATTTTTATAATATTATGCATAAAATTAATATTACTACTGCGGTTGTAGGCGCCTACTCGTCAATAGCGAATTCAATTAATTTTTCGACGCTCGTAAAATAACTTGAGTCACTTTCGGTCTTTACGAATGATAGGACGCCGATCTCTATATGGTATGATAGCTTTGAAAATAAAATATATGTGACATTATTTTGACACTAAAAATATTTAAGATATATAGCCGATGCCCCCGTGTTCGTCTGTGTCGTTAATTGTATTAACAACATTTTTTATGTATAGAAGAAAAAAACATAGGCACTACACCGCTTGCCCCACTTCTTCGCGGCAAAAAGACACCTCGCTAATTGCGTACTACTTACGTAGTTTCTTAAAACTCTAGTAAGTTTATATTCAATGAAACTATCGTGATATATTTTCTAATGATTAATGTTAATTAGTGCTAATAAACGTAACAATTTCCAACAGTAAGTAGGCATTTTATATATATTGTTACCCATTAATAATATGTTTTATACTTGTTCTGCTAATCTTATTTTGGTAGGACAAGAGCAAAGGGAAGAGGAACCTTCTGTAGGTAAATGTGAAAACCCTTTTAAACAATTACTATTTCTTTAAGTTCTTTGTTAATGTGTTTTAAAACGCGACATCCAGTCTTTTGATCAAATCTTTTTAGATTCAAAGCATGTTTATATTATAGGAGTCAGGTTAATTTATTTATATGATATTGTAAATATCATGGTAATACAAACAGTATACTTTTGAAAGCATAACGGCATCCGTCTATTTAAAAAAAAAATGTTTAATCAATAGTACGAGTTAAAAGTCGTAAGTCAATAGTACCAGTCAATAGTACGAACAAAAGGTCAATAGTATGGTTTCAAACGCCGAGACGATTAAAAAGAATCGTGGTTCTGAATTCAACCGAAAAAATACTATACAAATTTGATTTTTTTTTTAAATTTACATTTCAATTTGCTTATCTTTGTTTTTTGTTATTAACTACTCTCAAATTCATGTAAAAATATAATTAAATCTACGTTGGGATTAAAAGTTATTAAATACTCTATTGCTAACAGACACAGTCTCACGAAATCCGTAAAGTTCATAGGTAAATCTGTCGACGTTTTATTACTTCGTGTTTCTTTGATTAAAATGTATTCATTTAGAACTTTGTTTCGTTGTTTCTTACGAGATGAAGTTTATTAGGTACAAATGTTTAGAAGTATGAATATAAAGGCAATTAAAAGAGTGATGCTGAAGAGATATTCGGCAACGTTAGAGTTTATGTCAGTTATCTCTGTATTCCTTGTATTCCTAATACTATTAACTGAGTGAATTTTACTCGCGAAATACTGTATTTTATGTCGGTATTAGGCACTCGGAAGTGCTACCGTATATAGGAGTACTTTAATTAAAAACCTTTTTAATTTACGATCAACAATGATTCATTATGACCATGTGAAACATCTATAGGCGAGAGTAAACCTGATTGTTGGCATAGCGACGCGATGCCATGCGCAAGCGACTGTGCGCAATCTCTCTTGCCGCACTGAGCTCGCATACCTATAGTGTATAATACAGTGTTGTTTATTATATAACACATGTGTTTCACATCTGCCAGGCGTCCCGTGACGGTTCAATTTTATTGATGTGAAACATCTATAGGCGAGGGTATACCTGATTGTTGGCGTGGCGAGACGCGGCGACGCGATGCCATGCGCAAGCGACTGTGCGCAATCTCTCATGCCGCACTGAGCTCGCATACCTATAGTGTATAAAGTGTTGTTTACTACGTTACACATGTGTTTCACATCTGCCAGGCGTGCTGTGACGGCTCAATTTTTTTCTTTTTCTAAACGAATTACAAGAAATCCAATTATATTTTTATTTAAGGAATTGTATTAAAATGATTGATTCTTTGTACAGATTTCAAACTTTTCCGAAATAGATATTTAATATAATAACGAGGTATGGTACACTCCATTGTTATCTATCTTAGGCCTTAAATCCAAATCTAGGGTCTAATTTAGCTTAGATTCTCAATCAAAATATTCCAGGAACATGTTGATTTGCTATATCTCTTTGCTGAATTAATGAAACAATTAAAATAAACGTTTCTTGGTTCATATTACCCCTTCGTATCCATTAAGTCGACTCGACTAAAGCACGAAACAATAAAAAATATACTCAACAATCTTCACTGAACATAAAACAGAAATTTATCACTAACCTCATTTTTAACATCAAAAAATCAAGGTGTTACTGCGGTCGGGGGGGGCGCACTCTCTCTACCCACTTTCCCTGTTCGCATACCCCAGTTCCCCCCCTCGAGCCTATACTAAACTGCAGTATACGTAAAACAAAACCACCCTCGCTCGAGGTCCCGGAATTTTGGGCTGTGCATGTTTCGCTAATTCCCATCCCACCCGCCACCGGGTAAATGCATGCTACCTATCGATTGGGGTGCGTGGAAGGGTTAAGTTACCTTTGTAGTTAAAATTGCGTAGTCAGTATGATAATGCTTTTTCGATGATCAAAGTGATGCAGAAAGCGTTTGGGGGACTTTTCGACTGTTTAAATAGTTTTTATTTAGTTACTTAGCAACGTTCTACCCTTTTTGCGCGCCGTTGAGTGCACCTAAAGTAATCCCCTTTGACAGATTTGTCTGTGCCATTATTATTATGAATTTAATAAGCAATTATCGAAATTACGTTTTTTATATCATGGAGAAATACACATCTCTTTAGGGAACCTGATTACTATTACTAACATCCATGTAATATCACGTAGTGGGAGTATATTACTTAAGATTATTCTACCCTTTAACTCTGGTGTAATAAATCTTTATATTGTAGTGTGACGTTTGCAGGTGCCCGCGGTTTTGTATGCGTTTGTTGTACTGCTAATACTTTCGGCTCCTAATTTTATATTATTATTTGATAGTCCTTATAGGATATCTAATTTTAAACCATGTGTACTATTTATATACACTTCATTACAATCGGGTAGCAAAAAACGAAAATATAATGTTTTCAAATATTTTTATTACTGAAATTTATTAAAACTTCTTGCAATCTATCCAATGAGAAATAATATTATTTGCAGCTGAAAAATCGGTCAAACGTTGTTTTGCATTAAATGTTAAATACACATATATAAACAAACTGACAGATAATTTTGATGTGATATTCGTGATCAGTGTCTTTTACATTAGATATCTATCACAGATTTTCGAAAAATAAATAAATACACGAACTTAGTTATAGATTTATAAATATATGTAAATAGATATGGCAAATATCTGATAACGAAAAACACTTCGACCTAATTTTTAATCTTTTGCATCTATACGTAGTAAATAATCTTACTACTACCTAGGTTATAATTCTCATACAAAGATACTTCTGCTAACAGTATCAAAGGGCGGCACACATAAAGTAAAGTGAAGCAGCGGTAGTAAAGTCAATTACGAACTATATTTTTCTATTTTCCAGTTGTTTCTCAAGGCAATTTACGGGTACTGGTAGGCATTACATCAAGAATGGATACAAAAGGTAGTTACGTAAAAACTATGCTTGTTTAGTCCTATTATAATACTATAGAAATTTATAATAGGAAAAATATATTACTTTGTGAATATATCTATTTTTATTGCAATAACGAAGAAACGTAAAAAAAACTAAAAACGAAAGGTAAATACTTTGAGTAATAACGTATGTAATCTACCGGTAACCATGAAAGCTGAAGTGCTTAAGTATAACTTAATTATACAAGAACTATACTCGTTAACCCCTATTGTATATTTAGGAATACATGTTTTTTACAATAACGAAGAAACTTGGCAACATTTTCAAAACAAATGTCAATATATCGAATAACATCCGTATTAAATGCACCAGGCAACTATGAAAACTGACGTGCTTAACTAAACGATAATTCATTATGTACCTTAGTCGCTATAAAAAGAAAAATGCTTGTTAGACTCGTTCTATACCGTTTAGGAAATTATATATTTTTCTTTCCAATAATAATGAAATGCAAGAATTTATATCAAAATCCTGGGAGGTACATCTAGGACATATAAGACTAAAAGGCATGCCAATTGGCCACAATTTATAACGGGTTGTCTATTCCAATAACGGATAGGCCTCTACCAATATTAACCTTGAATTTAATAGCCCCGTTGAGGGCGACAACCGAACTAGCTCACCTATACTGTTATTAAAAAGGTTGCTACGCCAGTAATAGGTTTTTTTTTCGTTTAATGCTACACAAACATGCGAATGCTTGTTATAGGTATAAATACAACATTTGCATTTGCTATTACCACGCTATAGTCATAAAAGTACATAATTAATTATCTAATAATGGAACTCTTTAGTTTTCGTAGTCGCCTGGTACATGAAATAGGTTATTGCTATATATATTCAGTATACGTTTTTAAATTATTACCAACGTTCACCGTTATTGTAAAGGAAAATATATTATTTCCTAAATCGTAGGTATATAATTAGTTTAACATCCATTTAATATCCATTTTATAGCGACTAAGGTTCATAATGAATTATCGTTTAATTAAGTACATCAGTTTTCATAGTTGCCTGGTACACTAAATACGTTGTTTACATTCGTTTTCATATTTTTACCAGATTTCTTCGTTAATGGAAATACAAAATGTATTCTTAAATATACTACACAATATGACTTATAAGTATAAGTACTTATACTATATATATATATATATATATATATAAGTAGTTCCTGCATAGTTAATTACCCTATGCTTGAGCACTTCAGCTTTCATAGTTGCCTGGTAGATTATATACGTTTTTTCTCAAAGTGTTTTTCAGTGTACAGTTTTAAACTTTTACCAAGTTTCTTCGTTATCGCAAAGAAAAATATATTCATAAAAAAATATACTATACATTTCTGTAGTATTATAATGTGACATAATTAATAATTTTCTATACATCTTTCTTATACACTTCAGCTTTCATAGTCACCCAGTAGATTAAATACGTTATTACTAAACGTATTTTAGTATTTCTTACTAAGTCTGTCTTGGGAAGAAAAACATGTTTCTATTAGGATACACATAGAGTTTAACAAAAATATTTACTTTGCAAGGCGGAGGTAACAATTATACTAAATAATGAAACATAAGACATCCTATTGGATATTATAAACATTCAAACGATATATTTATCTCCAATACGGAATTTATTACTCTCTTCTGATAGTGTCGAAGAATTGACGTCATGCTGTATAACCTACATTACTACGTTCTAGACACGACGTCAAAAATTGTATGTTATAGTGTTTTGATGTAATATAATTATGAGTATACGAATACTTTGAAAATATTTTCGGTAGCCTTACGCGCTATTCCTAACAAAAAAATACGACATAAATGTCTTAAAATACGCACGCGATAAAAAGGTTAGGTAGCCTACCCATGACACTGAAGTCCCCGTAGTATTGAAATACACTGATTTCATACTATGAATATTATTAAATAAACCTTATGAATATCAGTTATAAGGTAGTTACTTAACAACAAACAAATCGTTTCATAATTCGATATAAAAACAGTATTTCTCGTCACATAATTATGACCGAGAGTTTTATGTATTAATGTTTCATACATATATATAGTGTGCTTCATAAATTCCCTTTAAAATTTGGGCCTAAATCAAATTAAAATTGCATCACCATATATAGCCATCCCACACGCGTACAGTAAAATCGAAAACGGCTCACCTAGTTTCCCACCCTACTCCCTGCAAGATTGATTTTCTCTCGCGCATTTCGCTTGCACTTTCGTTTAGGGTGTGCGCCGTCTCGCTCCTCCGAAACTTTCGCCCGCCGACCTTGAAAACGGGGAGTATTCCTCCCCCTCCCCCTGTGTGTTGTCACCGAGGGGGAAATGGGGTTGGTGGGGGATGGGAGGGGGTTTGATGTCGTTTTCACTTGCATCCGTTTGAGCCTACGCGTAGGTGGAACACGATTTTCAATTTGATTTCAGAATACCTATTTGCGTCTCCAGACTTGTGTTTGCTGATATTTTCAGATAGTTGATACTTGAGAACGTGATGTTTTTCTTGTTTAAAAATAGAATATATGGGTATATATGATATTTTTATTATATAACGCATATATGAAATGCTTTTACTTCACATCGCTATTTAAATATGAAATCCAGACTATAATATGTAATATGTGAAATAACTAATTTCTTTGAATTTTATAATATTTTCTGTGATTAATAATGGATATATAATTTTTTTACAGTTATAGAAATATAAACTACTAGAGGGCCCGGCAGACGCTGTCCCGCCCTGACTATAAAAAAATCCTTGACAAATTATACACTAAAACCTTCCCCATGAATCATTGTATCCACTGGTGAAAACCGCATGAAAATCCGTTCAGTAGTTTTTGAGTTTATCGCGAACAGACAGACAGACAGACGCGGTGGGGGACCTTGTTTTATACTATATAAACTAAGTTACATAGAAGGGTTATATGATATATTTGCAATTGAAAAAAAATAATTAAAATGAGATTTTTTTTCATATTAGCTGATGCTTGCGACCTTCTTTGTCTTGAAAATGATTTTGATTTTTCTTAGTTAGTCTAATTTTGAGCTTTCTTTTTTAATTGTAATTTTGCAACCAATACGTAACACTTATAACCCTCTTACTGATATTAAAATACCCTCCTTAAATTTTATCATTACTACGGATATTCTTTAGAAAAGCGAAATGATTATGTACCATAAATAATAGATACCCTGAAAAGTCCCCTATCTGCCAGTAAACTTCTTAAAACTACATCAACCGTTTCGTTGATCAGCCCGAAAAAATAACAGACGCTTTTTATTATTTATATTAATAATTCTTATTCTTTACCTTACCTTGTACAATACGAACAAATTTCAATCTGTCAACATATATAACAGAAAAGAACAATTAATAAACTTTATTATCTAAAGTATCTAGAATCGCGTACATATAAAAAATGCATAACGGGCCTTAAGAAATATTTAGCAAAATGGCCGAATTAATCGTAAATGATTGACATTCCATTTATATTTTAATAAGGAAGTACGCAATAAATAAATCATATTCATAATTGGTTTGCGTAACGGAACGATACGAAATGTGCACTGAATAAAACTGAATATGCATAAAGAACTCATTATAATGCTGCAATTAGTTATTGTTAATCGCAAGTTTGTTCAATAGTCATAGGTTGTTATTGTTAAGTGTGAATGACTGTAAATATCTTTAAGTGTTCAAGCATAATTTTAACACGAGATCAAGTTGCTTGTATTAACCAGTTAGATTTAATGATTTAAGTTTCAAGTCGCAATTGACGTTAACTAACGAATTTTTCACAATTCACATATATATATATTTTTAAATTCGTAACACTATCGACGCGTGGTGCTTGCGAAACTTAACCTAACCGTATGTGGGGAAAAAATAAACAGCTGATTTCTCGATGTTTGAAATTACAATACGTCCTGTTTGGCGTGGTGATTGTTCCCTTTGGCCCAGCAATGGGATTTACGTGTTATATGACTACTAAACCAATAGTCTTGAACGTTCAAATAATGTGAATAAGATTGAACTCTTTAGAACAGTTCATTATTTCAATGTTTAGTATCGCGCCGCGATCTACTCGCGATCTCGTAACCGCAAACGGCTCAAATTACTCACGTCGTGTTGGAAAATGTAACAAAAATAATAACTTTCAACTGCGTTTACATTTTAGATTTCTAAACGTCAGAAAAAAATACAAATAAATAAGATTTAGAAACCTTTGCGGTGTTATTACAAAAATGTTAAATTCGTATTGAACCCTGGCTTTAAAAAGGTCTCATATTAAATGCACCGCGGTCGCCATCTTGCTCTTTTGTCTCGCTTTGGTTACGTTAGTTTAGACTTGTGAAAAAGGATAACACGCACTTGCCTCGGGCGAGCGCGGTGCATTTATTAGGAAACTTTTTTAAACCAAGTACTTAATACGTATTTAACTTTTTTGTAATAACACGGTTGGAGTTTTTGGCGGGATCTTAACCTGTCATGTAGTAGATAGACTTTATGTGTTATTTATATCTTGTGTTATTTCACTCTATTATGTAATATTGCTAGTATTTTACGTAATATAGTTCGGTTATTACCCACAAGTAAAGTGGATAGTAAATAATACCACGGAGCAGGAATTCTGAGATGCCACAAAAACTGCATGGAAAGTTGTAACAAGAGGGCCACCACCTTGTCAGAATATTGAAATGATCACAAGCCACTTGTGATATTATTACGTACTCGACGATGGCAGTTTTAATCCAGAGGACTGATTGCCAAAAAAAATAGAACCAGTAGTTATGACATCTCAATGTGACACAATTGCCTGCCTAGAAGCTATTTGATTTTAAAAAACTCGTCTATTCGTAAGAAGATACATAGTAGTCGAAGATAAAGGTATAAATTTTTTTATTGTTATACGACTTGGGATCGAGCAATATTCATCCTTAATTTCTATTCCGCTACCAGATGACCTATTTACGCGTCGCCTCTCGATGCATTGGTCACTGGGGCCCTCCAAACTACGCACACATTTCGTGGACGATAAATTTTAAAGGAATGTAGGTCAGTCAGCATGCAATATTCAAATTGCTATCATAACGTTGATTTACAAATAAAATTCATCTATACTAATATTATAAAGAGGTAAAGTTTGTGAGTTTGTGACGTTGTGACGTTGTAGGGGGTAATCTCAGGAACTATTGAATTGATTTTGAAAATTCTTTTACCAATATAAAGCCACATTATTTGTGAGTGTCATAGGCTATATATCATCACGCTAAGATCAATAGGAGCGGAGCAACAATGAAAAATGTTTTAAAATCGGGGCTTTTTTTCCTTTTGAGAGATTCCGCTGCGTCTTAGCCCAAAATAACTATTCCACGTGTACGAAGTCGCGGGCGGAAGCTATTAACTAATTATATTATCTATACTAATATTATAAAGAGGTAAAGTTTGTGAGTTTGTGATGTTGTAGGGGGTAATCTCAGGAACTACTGAATCGATTTTGAAAATTCTTTTACCAATATAAAGCCACGTTATTTGTGAGTGTCATAGGCTATATATCATTACGCTAAGATCAATAGGAGCGGAGCAACAATGAAAAATGTTTTAAAATCGGGGCTTTTTTTCCTTTTGAGAGATTCCGCTGCGTCTTAGCCCAAAGTAACTATTCCACGCTTACCAAGTCGCGGGCAGAAGCTATTAACTAATTATATTATCTATAATAATATTATAAAGAGGTAAAGTTTGTGAGGTTGTAGGGGGTAATATCTGGGGAGTCGGAGAAAAAATGGTCGAACGAAAACGTTTCTTACGAACGCTGCCTTAACTATGAGAGATATATGATTGAGTTCTAGAGGAAAGGTGTCGCTTGATAATGCCTATTAACGCCAAACGAAGTGGGCACGGGTCGGCTAATATCAAATAAACTTGTTTTCGGTATGTAGCCTTACTAATTTCTTTTTTTTTCTGTGTGTGACGGCTGGCGATTGTGTCATTTTGTATGCGACCTTTTTTGTGAATTTCTTTAATTTTAATAATAAAACGGTGTTCGATATATGAATTCTTTTGAAACAGGATGTATCTATGTTACAAAACTCATTGGATGAATTGGCACAGTGAGCGCACCTCTTTGCAGTGTTTTGGATGGATTGTTTATAGGAGGTAGATAATTTTAGACATTTGTGAAACATATTTAAGCATGGACCACCCTTGTGCCAATTTCTTAAATTTAACAAAAAACCCAAAAAATAAAGATGTAGAAAGATTAGTAGCGTCGATATAGTTATTTATGTACTACAAGTAATGTAGTTTAATATCCCCATACAGTTAACTTAGACGTAAAATTCGTACGGTGCAAAAGGTAGCGCATTTTTATTTTAAAAACATTGTACGGAATTTCATTGAGACATAGTTTCCTTCAAATGTATATGGTTTTTTGTAAATTAAACTGCATTAATACATAGCCACCCGTATTTTAAAATCATAGAACATTTAAGTTACATCAATTAAAACAAATTACCTTGAAAATGTTTATTAAAAATTTAGGATATTTATAAATATAATGTTAAATCTCTCAATGGAGTCAAACTTATAATTTAAGATGTATTTATTTATTCCAATACCAAATAAAAACTCATTAGATATCAAAGTATTAATTTTCTTTAAAAAAAGAATTCGATATATAAACTTTTTTATAAAACGCAACCGATGTTGTGTTCCAATTTCAAATGACATTAAAATGAAACGAATAAAGCCGAATTCAAACGCACCATGCACACATGCAAGATAAGCGTTAGTGGGTCTAGAAATGAGGCCAATGGCAGTGATGTTGTAAGTTACGCTGCGACCAATGTCGGTCGCGCGTTTCCTCTTCAAGCCGCAGTGGGGCGCTGCGTGTGACCGCGTGCGCAAGCTGTTGCAACGACGACTGCAGCCAAACCTCCGATTGTACAAACTTTTTTATGTAATATCGGAACCTCTTTTTTGAACGCGCATCAAAGTTTGGCATTCAATACTGTGAATGTAGAAATGACCAAAATTCTACATATTAGACAATGTCGTGTAAATTTTTTATGAATTGGAACTAAATAGGAAGATTTGGCCTAATTTTCTTCATTTTCTACACTCATGCAAAGCCGGGACGGGTAGTTAGTATAAACTAACGAAAGAATATAGCAAGAAAGGTGGTCCACAAAGGTGATCCCATACTAGTTAGCAATAATTTAAGTCAGGTGATAAAATTGTAGGTACCTTAAGGAAGATATACATACATATATGTTTATAAGGCGCAAACAACATTAAAAGGACTTAATATGTACTTATTTTTTAGTGTAATTAATGATACAAACATATAGGAAGATTTTTTTGTAATCCTTTTGATATTTTTATATCATCAAAATTTAATGCAGTTACACAGTAAGGTTTGCATGAAAAAAAATATAATTTTATTTTCGCATCAAGGTTTTTTTTCTAGACGCGAAGTACCAACCTTTGTAAGAACGATTACAAAAAAATCTTATATAGGCAAATTGTTTATGTATTTTAAATTAATGCAAACATTATATATAATATTAAGAGTATTTTGGTTGATTAAAAATTTACACAACAAGGGGCACTAGTGTGGTGTGTTGAAAAACTAACAAGTTGGGATTATTTTTTCGGACTGACTCCGCTGTTGACCTGTACAGGTCTTTACAGCTTCACCGGACTACAATAAGTTGGGAATCTGTAATATTATCATTACATACGTCTGTCTGTCTGTCTGTTTGCGATAAACTCAAAAACTACTGAACCGATTTTCATGCGGTTTTCACCAGTGGGTAAAGTGATTCATGAGGAACGTTTTGGTATATAACTTGTCAAGGATTTATTTTTAATCCGGAGTTCCGATCGGGCTGTCGTGCTGACCGGACGCGTGCGCTCAGTGATTCTCGATACGTTGTTATACTCGTGATAGTGACGTCATCCGTACCAGTACGCGAATAGTGTTTTATTACGTGTTCGTCTCGTTTCGAGAATCTCGGGTTTTCGCGATTACTCGTTTCTTTGTTTGTCAATCGTGTCAATCGTTGTCGATCGTACGTTCTTATCAGAACGTAGTCAATCGCCGCGTTCTTTTCAGAACGCGGGAAACCGTACTTATCAGTACGCGTAAACCGCACTTGTCAGTGCGTTCGCCGTGCTCTTCGTGCTCTACGTGTCGTCGTCCTCCGTGGTTCGCGCTGCGTGTCGTCGCGTCGCGTAGAAGCGAAGAAAGAAGTGTTAGGGCTTCCCCCTAGGCACTGTAGGTCCCCTGTGAGGCATTGCACATTGCCCACAGCTCCCTTTGATCCGGACTCGGGATAGTCCGTTAAATTCATTAAGGCGCGCCCCCCTGCCCCTCTGGCAGGGAGGTTTTGTATGTCTTCCCCCGCCCCTCTCCCCTCCTCAGGCCCCGGTATGGCCTCCGACAGCGAGGTTCGCCTCTTAGAAGGCGAGCTTCTTCGACTCCGCGGATTCATATCCGAAATCTGTCCTCGTCTCGTAGACGACTACGACGCGTACGCTGAAAAGCGTCGCGCCGAGTTTCCCAATTCCTCACTGCCCGCTCCCTCGATCTATGCCAGAATCGAGGCCTCGAATAACTTCGAGATCCCCTCCGATCGCGATGACTCCGATTCAGGCTCCGATATGGAGCAAGACCCTCCTGCGGGCGGTGGCTTCACCACCGTCACGCACCGAAAGCAGCGCAATAAGCGCCAGAAACCCACCTCAGATAGTGAAGGCACTTTGCCTTCAAAAAAGGCGCTCAACGTCGATGGCGCGAAAGTGCCAAAGACGACGCCCGCGCCCTCTAGACCCGTTTCGCCGGAAGCTGCGGGTTCCGCAGTTTCGGGCAAGAAGCCCCGCCCACCGCCCCCCGTTACGATCCAAGACAAAGCGTCTTGGGTTGAGATTTCAAGTCTGCTGGAAACGGCAGACATTCATTACACCTCCGCCACGAATACCGCTGTAGGTATTCAGGTGAAGGTCGCGACCTCTACTCAACATCGCAAACTCACTCGGTTCCTTCGGGACAACCAGTGGGGTTATTTCACGCACTCTCTCGAGGAGGAGCGTAAACTACGGGTAGTAATCCGTAGGGTCCCGTCAGAACTCCCAACCATCGATATTCTAGACGACCTCAAAGAGCAGAAGATCCCTGTTCGCGAGGTACATCGCATGCGCTCTCCGCGCACCAGACTGCCATATGATATGGTACTAGTAGTCCTAGATCGCACCCATGAAGGGAAAGCGATCTTCAACATCGCGACCCTCTGCGGCCTCTCCGGCGTCATAGTCGAGCCGCCGCGAAAAACGTCTGTACCCTCGCAGTGTCATAACTGCCAGGTGTACGGACACTCCGCACGGAACTGTCGCCTGAAACCCAGGTGCGTTAAGTGCCTCGGCGACCACTCCACTAGGGAGTGTCCCCGCCAGAAAGACGCTTCCGACCCTCCGAGCTGTGTTCTGTGCCGAGGCGTGGGTCATACCGCGAATTATCGCGGTTGTCCCCGCGCCCCGCGCACAAAACGCCCTCGCTACCCCAGGCAGGCGGCGTCGCCGTCTAGGGCGGCCGCCGCTCCCGCCCGCCCTCGACCTCCGCCTCTCATGTCCCGAGAGGCCTTCCCGAGCCTGCCGAGCACGTCGCGTGCACCGGCAGCGTCCGTACCCGCGACTAGCGCGCCCCCCCGCCCCTACCGGGCCCCTCAGGCCCCGTGGGCTCCTAAGCCCGCGTCCCAGCCGATCCCGAAATCCCAGGCGGCTAAGCCTTCACAGGCCGACCCCGCATACTCCTTTTCCCTATCGAGCATTGACTACGTAGGTCAATTGCTCATTTTTCATGAGATCTCGGAGATCTCGGCATACGAAGAGACGGTCCGAAATCCGACTCTAGGTGCTATTACAGCAATACATAGGTTCCCAGCCATCTCGGCTACCCTACAACGGCTCGTGCGCGCTGCCGTTAATAAATAAATAACTCATATAATAAATAAATAACTCATATAAGTCAGAGTAAATCCGTGTATTTACGTCTCGCTTCCCCTAAAACGATCAAGTAATAATAATAATTTTTTGCTATTTCTATTTTTAGATTCCGGCGCCGACGCCGTTCAGTAAACTTTAAATTCGATATTTTAAAATGCGTGTTTGCGCCCACGCACGCGTAACCTTCTCTGACGCCGCCGTGAGAGAAGGATCCCTCGTTAGTTAGTTCCCGCACACATCGCGGTTCTCAGTGATATCTCGAGCCGAGGTCGTCCCCGGATGGAGCCCCCGAGATAGCACTTTCGCGATACAGTGACTCACCTACATCACTTGCACTCACACATGAGATCAACTCTCAACACACGTGCACATATATACACATGGTTGACGGGTTTGTTTTTTTTCCCTTTTTCGAGCTGAATCGAATAGTTTAGCTCGTTTCATTCAGATATACACGTACGCATTTGTGAATCATGCAATCTCGATTGTATGATTCACAAATGAATATATGTATGAATAGTTAGAATAGTTTAGCTAGGTCAGACGCGAATTTTGTCAGGTAACAGCCCAAGCCGAGGTGTGCCGAGCACCCTTGTGTATGTTACCTAAAAACCAAATCGGCTGAGTGCCTTAAGCGCTCGCCTTAGTAGTCCGGTGAAGCTGTAAAGACCTGTTCCAGGTCAATAGCGTAGTCAGTTCGAAAAAAAAAAAAAAAAAAAAAAATTTTTAATCCGAGCGGGACAACGTCTGCCGTGTCCGCTAGTTTTTTTATATATAAATAGGTACAGTCCGCGAGGCATAGGCTGAGCTTTGTATTTGTAGTAAAACAGTTGAGAAATAAAAAAAATAAAAGAGGAATATACCACCATGCATTGTTTTGTTACATCTCAAAGGGATTAGGCAGCGTTTTCGATGAAAACTCCCAGGCAGATTGATTTTTTCCGACATTTCCAACAATTATCATAATATTTCAACCAATTTGCACCAAACCTTGAAAAATGTTATATCTAAAACTAAATCTTCCTCATGGATCACTTTATCTTTTTTTCATTTTTATATCATAGGATGCAAACGAACAGGTGGGTCACCTGATGTTAAGTGATCACCACCGTCCATAGACACTTGCAACACCAGAAGAGTCGCAAGTACGTTGCCACCCTGTGTTTGGGGGAGGGTAGGTGGGTTATCCGGCGCTTTCACTGACCGAACGAAACGTAACAAATGCAAGCACTGTTACTTCACGTCGGTTTTGCTATGAGAGGGTGGTACTATCCCGGGCGAGCCGACCCATTCATGCTGAAACCTGTAATAGCTTCGATGTGGTTCTGCCACCATTAGAGTGGCTATATACTGGTGAATACCATATACTGGTGAAAACCACATAACAATCCGTTTTCTAGTTTTTGAGTTTGTCGCGAACAGAAAGACTAACAGACAACCGTGGCAAAGGATTTTGATCTATAATATGTAATGATTTGCGTTATTTGGCTCTAACTACTGTAATGTTCCTGGCATTTTATGTAATACCGTTTGTGTATTGTACAAGTAAAGAAATAATTGCGAGGGATAAGAATTTTGAGTTAGCATACCTTGTTGGAATGTTTTTTTTATGCATAAAACTTTAGTTTTATGGAAATTATATATAAAAAAGCTATAATTCACTATGACAATTTAAAAAATCTAACAAAAACGTTGCTTTTTCACTGAAAAATATATTTTAAAACGAATTTATAATTCTAAAACCAGTATAATGGATCAAGGGCATTACATTTACACAAGTTGTGTATATATAATTTTTGGTTAAACGACAATTCTCGATGACACTCCAATCGTATCGGCTCGCGTATGAAACGGGGGCCTCTCGTAATTGGTACCTAAACATCGCTTCCTTGTGTTATGTAACAAACAGGTAGTGATTCTGTCGTATCTATATGCAAAAGGGATTGAAGTTGCTTCGGTCGATAGATATACGAGATTAGAACTCGATACGATATTTATATATGGAATTTATTTAATTAATAACGGATTAATAAAAAATTAATCGTGGTAATTAAATGCTTAATTCTGTGGAAAAGGTCACATAAATTTTTATTAAAAACCTATTAAAAAATGAGGTGTTGATAGTGGAACATTTAAAGGATTCTGATAGAATAGTGTTTTCTATAAGTACAGTGAGAATATATTTATATCCTACAAAGAAAAGAACTGATTGAAATCTTAATATATTATCGAATACTATGAGAGAAAATAACGTTCTCATAGATACAAGTACGAAACTTGTAAATTTTGACAGCATTCAGAAACTTAAAATCCCTCAACATGCACAAGAAAACCTATGGATTATCGTTCTATGTTACCTCTCTACTACTACTCTCCTACTCCTGTAGGTGGTAGAGTCACGCTGAAGCTATTACTGGTTTCAGCATGAATGGGTCAGCACGTCCGGGGTAGTACCACCCTCTCACAGAAACACCGACGTGGAGTAACAGTGCTTGCATTGTTGTATTTCGTTCGGTTAGTGAGAGCGCCGGAAACCCACCTCCCCTCCCCTCACCCCTCCCTTCCCTCTTCTCCCAAACACAAGCGGGCAACGCACTTGCGACTCCCCTGGTGTTGCAAGTGACTATGGACGGTGGTGATCTCTTAATATTAGGTGACGCGCCTGTTCGTTTGCCTCCTATGATATAACAAAAAAGGAAACCTTTTGGATATTTGCATACATCTAGTTTAAATAGAAATACTGAATATTTGAGTAATATATTACTATTCTAATGCTAATATTGCTAATTGATAACTAATAGTAAATACTAAGGTGGATGCAAGTTACTTTGCGCTTCCGCCTGGAATTGATTTACCGCTGTCACGTCTCACTTTAACAGAATACGTTTGTGAAACACATTTGTGTTGGCGGATGGTGGAGCCTGTTGTCAATTCCAATCAATTCCAGGCGGAGGTGCAAAGTAATGTCCACCCTAATAATAATGATGGATGGAAAGTGACGCCTTCATCAATGAAATCAATAATACTTTGTTGAACGCGAACACCCGCTATACCGGTTCACTTAGGGATGTCGCGTTTTGGGATAAATGGATGATAAAGAATGGTATCCAACTGGGTTGCGGCAACCATGATTATGTTGTGATAAACTCATCATAGTCGCTCTCTTTTAGTTTTTCACGTTTCGGGATAGGTACACACCGAGTGTATCCGACAGCCGACGACTGTCGATTATATAATCGATGTCACGGTTGGTTTTAGATTGCACTGTGCTTTGACAACCACATATATTGTGATAAACTTATCATAGACGTTCTCTTTTAGTTTTTCACGTTTGAGGATACACACTGGGTGTAATCGACAGTCGACGACCGCTGATTGTCTCGGTGCGACGCGACGCTTCGTTTTAGATGACACTGCGCTTGCCATCGGGTATAGTGAGTGACGTGTTGTTTTTCTTTCGAACTCACTACACTGTTAGCTTGGCAAGGCCTTTAAAATTTCACCGGACAAGCTACACTAAAAAACAGCGCGTGTATCATTAGTACATTACGACGGAAGTAAGATTTCTTTGACTTATATGTATTCAACTATACATATGAGAATGTCCATAAACTATATACTATACGAAATACCGTATCATATAGTCCCGTATAGCCCCTTAATTATACATTTACTCATTTTGTTATACTACTAGACCCACATAGACACCTATATACACATATACATACACATAAATGCATTACATTTATAACGCAAATTTTCCCCTACCACACACACCATAAGACGTTTCACTTTAAAAAAAATGTTGATTTATCGGCGGTTTAATTCCCAAGCAATTCGGTAATTTATACATGCGAGTATATATTATTTGATAGCCTAATTGGTCTTCAGTACTTCGATAAAATTAAGATAAAAAAATACAAATTTGGACTTACTTATTACAGTTAGCGAATACTTTGTATCTAGGTCGTTTTTGTTTTTAAAAAAATCTCTTCTATACGCATTTGTAAGAATGTAATTGTCAAAATTTGTAATCTATTTTGTTTTAACCATATATACAGTGTAAACTCTTTATAACATCATTCGTTATAACGAAAAACTTTTTATAGCGTAGAAATTAGTTCAATTTAGTTCGTTTCCAAAAAAACTATTTATTTGTACTCTTCCCTCTGTAGAACGAAAATTTTATAACCTTGAATTTCGTTATAAGGAGTTTACATTGTATATAGAAAATACAGTTCCTTTGACAGTTTTTAATACACAATAAAGCGGACGGGAATCGGCTAGTGACAATTATAGCTTGACATATCTTTAAAACAACAACTGAATGTTACAAATTATTTTCCCTTCCGTTAATTTGAATGTTAATAATACACACAAAATTAACCAATACATTAATTAAAACGTAAATAACATGATGAAATACACAATGATATTATTAACTGCGTTTTAAAATAAACAAAAATTATTGCAACCAATGGGAACGTATCGAAGAATACGTACGAGGAAGTATTTTGAAACTAATCCGTGGGCGGAGCTTGTAGGAGCGGAACGATCGTGCAGCACTTTGTCTGTGCGTAAGGGCGACTGCAACTATGCGTTTGTCGCTTGCGATTATCGAATTAGCATTAGTTAGATAATTTGTTTAACATTATAATTACATTATTAGTGTAGTAAATTAAATAAAACCTAATTAATGTAGTATGACGATATTAAAAAAGAATAACATAATAAGTCTGTATAGATTGTTTTTTTTTCTTATCATAAATTTTAGTCTCCTCGTATTTTGAAATATTTTAGTAATTATTGTTAGGCTATTGGTACATTGTATGTTCCTAAAAGTTATGATATGACATATAACACAGGTCAACAAAAAAAATATTTTTTTTTGGGTTTCTGTTCTCTTGCTTAAATTCTGATTCTAGACATTGAAAAACACTTAAATATTCATATTTAGTTCATATAGTTTGCTTTGGTCTGATTTACGACGATAAGTATGATTTAATTTATTTCATAAACAAAAGATTACTACTACATCTGAACGAATTTAAAGACAACATGGGGGCCTACTCCGAGGAACAAGGAGAACGTTTTCACCAAGTTGTGATGGACTTTGAACGGCGATATCAAGGGCAGTACAACGAGAATATGATGGGAGATTACATTTGGGGTTTAATACGAGAGAGCTCATACGAGCATAAAAGAAATACGAAAAATATTCACTTTTAGACATTAGTTTCTTGTTATTTTACATCTATATGTTATTGTTTATCACAAATCTTGAATAAAAAAGACTCTTGTATCTAAAAAAATGTTTTCTAATTATAATTTACAGTGGAAGTGTAGAAAAAATATAAAAATCAATAATTTGACATGCTACTGTTAAAATAATATCCGCTTTTTTTTGTGCATGCACGATATTTAATAATCTAAACATTATATAACCACCTATAAACAATTTCAAA
The DNA here is from genome assembly GCA_036509395.1 of Antheraea yamamai. Lineage (NCBI taxonomy): Eukaryota > Metazoa > Arthropoda > Insecta > Lepidoptera > Saturniidae > Antheraea > Antheraea yamamai. Next base: position 19,201,802 of record AP028427.1, on the reverse strand, counting down.
CAGGATTGCAACTCTATTTGAGGATGGTCATCAAAAACGTCGTTCATATAAAAACATAGAACCGGAAAAACTTCTGTTTGATGGATAAAACATATGTGGCGATTACGTATTCTTGTTGCACTTTCCACAATTTTTGCATAACTAACCCACGGTTAAATTATTAACTATAGGAGTGGGAAAACATGAGCAATATTCGACTGCGATAATTTCGTCGCAAAGAAACTGCGCTCGCGCTGCAGTATTCCAGTTCGATGAATTTAGTCGACAACATACAGTGGCTCATGAGACGTTTCAATTTAGTTCTCAGGAATTATTATGACTGCAATTCTATTGAGAGAATTATATACGAGACAATGCATCGCTTTTATCTGACCGCATGCGGTATGCCTTCCTAACGCATACGGCAGCGAGTCCAAGGCCAACTGTATTTTGTTCCGAACTATTCGTCGTACAGTGACGTAACTAGATATAAGCACTAACTGTAACTAGCGGAGCATACGGCAGACGCGTGATTTAATATCGACAATTTGACACATTGCGAACATCGATAAACAATTATGTAACAGGGAGACAAGTAGTTTTCCTATTATCGATCCATCTAGTATGTTACTCGCTAGGGAGGTGCGATTTGGTGAACTCTATCACGTTCACGATGAGATCTGACGCCGCTACGCGTCGCAATATCGATTCGACGTTGTTGTTTAACGTGATAACCGTGTGTGATACGCTGAAATACACGGTGATACTTTGTTTATAGACTTGTTTTTTAGTTTTAGCGTAATTTATTAGGCACGTGTGTTTAGCCCGTGACTTTCAAAGTCGTCTATAATTATATTATTTTCGTATTCGTGAGTTTTAGTAACGCATCAGTTCTTTACAATTCAAGGGCGAGATTAAACTATTTTAATATTTACAATGATGATCAATATTTATCTGTCTTATTTATATTTATTTGTCTTATATATATTATGAATAAAATTGAGTAATCACCATGAATTCATTAATACTTAACTGTACATTTGGTTTTGTACACTGGCGTACTTAAGGCCACAAAGCAGTTAGAAAATATTTACAAAAGAAGTGGATGAATCTAGATTTTTGTTCGCATATCTATTTGTACCAGAATTGAATTGGAGTATTTCAATCAGTATAGGGCTTTGATTATTGATAGCCTAAATATTGTTTTTAGACAAAGATTGGAAGGACTTACAGTATTAAATACATTTTTTTTAACACATAACATCCTAAAATTAAATGCCATTTTTTAACCGACTAGCTTTTGCTCGTGGCTTCGCACGCGTAAATGTAAATTTGACTTATCTCTCAGGAACCGTACTTTTTCCCATATAAAATGTACCCAATGTCCTTTTTAGTACCCCTGATAATGTGTATACAAAATTTCATTATGATCGGTTGATTAACTATGACATAAACAGTGATTGTAAACAATAAAGAAAAATTGTGAATATTAAACATTAAGCGAATTTTGTCACCATTCTATTATAACATGTTGACTATGTCCTGCAATTATTACGTTCATGTTATTGTTTAGCTAGATTATTACATGATAAAATCACTAAGAAAAAATAAAAACACGAAACATTTACATACGTTTCCTCGTATAATTTGAATGAATTGAACCGAGACCAGCTGCCGTCGTTGCCTTGACTTTTGTTTATGGCTTCTTGCATCGTGTGGGAGTTGTAAGCGTTATATATCTAAGCATTACAGAAATAGACAATAGGGTCGATGGGATTGGGCAACAGGAGCAAATCGACTGTTATACTTTTATATACACATGAATTCTACTTTATGTTTTATTATATTGTGATATCTTATAGGTAAATTATTAGTGGATAACATCGTTTCTGTTATATTATCTCGGGAAACGGGATTTTTTATTATTCCTATCAAGCTTTCATTAGATTTCACCAAATTAATAATATGTTATATAAGGTAATTATATAAGACTAAATCCACTTTTAATTGTGTATTACGCAACAAATAATAGAAAAAAGGACTAAAGAATATCGGCATTCAAATCACAAATTCATATTACGTACCAGTTTTAAGGGAGAACTAGTAATTCAACAGCAAAGTTACCTCTGATTACGAAAATCTTTCTGAAAAGCAGCAATGAAGAAGCAAGCTATTTATAAAATTACCTCAAGACCTCGGCCCTCTTCTAGTATATCTATATATTAATAAGTTAAAACAAATACCTTTGAACCCCCTTTTAAGCACATGCCACACAATGCACAATTCGCGCTTATGATTTTATAGTTAAAATCTACACGCAGATCTTCGAAAAGAAGCTCAATAACTAAATCACCTAAATAAGAGGCTGGATATCTGTGAAGCCTGTTTGCTGCTGGTTTCCGCAGTTTGTTATTACCGTTAAGGCACGAACCCCAGCGTATATCGGATTAGTATTCTATCGGTCTTACCCATTCGATCACCACTACTCGACACTCGTATTGACCTTATTATCAATATGTGTTTCCATTTATATTGTACCTAACTAAAAATCCTCAATCTCTCAGTTCAATAATAAGTATAAGTCAAACAACAATTGTTCCCCTACGTCCATTATCATAATTTGTATCATAATATTAATTTAATATAAATTCTTTTCCAGGTCGCCAATTCAAAGCACACAAAGTGATATTGGCAGCGTGCAGTAAACATTTCCAAGAGTTGTTCGACACTGCACCACCGAGTCACGCGGGGGCTTGCTATGTGTTCTTGGAAGCCACCACAGCTGATAACATGCAAGCCCTTCTCGAATTCATGTATAAGGGCGAGGTGCACGTCAGCCAGGATGCTCTTTCCAGCTTTCTTAAAAGCGGGGAGAATTTGCAGGTAAAAAATAATAACTCACAATTCGTTGCTACGCTGCTAAACTTTGATTGTATATGCAGTTATTTTATCCAGAAAAATACTAACGAATTGTAACATCAGTTTAATGTAGTTACTTCCTTTTAATTGTAGTTACTTTCTTCAAAGGGACTACACTAACCTGATGTTAAAATTTGTTAACAAGTTTATAACATGTTACAATATTTATAACATGCAAGAAGCTTCTCAAGAAGAGCTTCTCAAATTCATGTATAAGGGCAAGACGCGCGTCAGCCAGGATGCTCTATCCAGCTTTCTTTAAAGGGGGTAAAATTGACAGATAAAAAACAGTAACTTCCAAGACGTTGCTACGCTAATAGACTTTGGTTGTATATGCAGTTATTTTCTTTAAAACTTAAAAAAATATTTAACTATAGACTTGTTAACAGATTGTAACATCAGATTAATGTAGTCACTTTCTTTAAATTGTAGTTTTTCTCCAAAGTGACTACACTAACCTGATGTTACAGTTTGATAGTACAGAGTAATCTGAATACGATGCAGACAACTGAGCGAAAATCGTCGTCATTTCGTTTATCATGTCAGTCTGCAAGCTTCTTCTTTAATTATGATGTACTGCAGCATACGGCTATGTATAATTTACAACAAAAGAATCGTAGTCCCGTGGTTAGATATAATATGATGTTACTCTAGTAGTCCACTCTTGCTACGCCTCTACTATTCTCTTATACCTCAGGATAAGTGCATGTATTTCCACTGACCCTAAGCGTGTCGCTATAACTGGGGTTACAGTTAGTATTAAGTGATCGTTATGGTTTATTAGATTGTTTAATTAGTAATCTGGAAAATATTTTAAATAAGGTAAATTTTACAGTGAACTCATTAATAACATGTTTATTTAGAAGGCCGGCGGATGACACAGCTGAGATATTACTTAATTTACCCTTAATTCGAAAATTATTACAGAAATCTGAAGGCCGAGTGTATAGAAATAATTGTTATTAATATTCGACACATATGTAATCGTTTACTCAAGTGTCTCATAAATATTACCAATAACGTTTTATATTTTAAATTGTCAAAGTCACCAATTATATTTTGTTATTTCTGAAATGAATATAAAGATACATATAATAATTACAATTAATAAAAAATAAAAGTAAATGACTATTAGGTGTACTTTTACTAATACCATTCGTTTATTTAGATATGTCTTAGCTGTTCTATATACTGACTCAATTCAATTTAAGAACAGCCTAAATAGTCTTTTGATTGATGGCTCAGTCAACCTTACTTTTCTTAAAGCCAGAAATTTGTGAAGTTAGAATAGAAAAAATTCAAGCATTTATTTTTTAAAGTAACACCACTTTAAGAAAGATAATAAATATGAAATTGAAAAAATATGATATTTTTTTTATATCATAGGAGGCAAACGAACGGGTGGGTCACCTGATGTTAAGTGATCACCACCGTCCATAGACACTTGCAACACCAGGGGAGTCGCAAGTGCGTTGCCAGCCTATGTTGGGGGAGAGGAAGGGAAGGGGGAAGGGAAGGGGAGGTGGGCCTCCGGCTCTCTCACTGACCGAACGACACGCAGCAATGCAAGCACTGTTACTTCACGTCGGTTTTCTGTGAGAGGCTGGTACTACCCCAGACGAGCCGACCCATTTATGCTGAAACCAATAATATCTTCAGCGTGGTTCTACCACCTACAAAAACCTACTATGAATATTCTTATGTAAAATGACAGTCATGTTCATATTATTTACAAGATGAACTTAAAAAAAATTTAAGTCTCTTAAATAAGAAGTATAATCTTAGTTTCTAATTTGATTCCAGGTCAAAGGTCTATCGATGGAAATGTCTCAAGATGCGTGGGTGAAACAACAAACTCAGCAGTCGTCTGGAGACCGTCATCAGACCCGCGTAAAGACAAGCCCCGTATCGGGTTCAGGGAATTGTGAGGTACAGGAGGCTGCACCTCCGCAAACTCATACGGCAACGTTTGCTCCGATCATGCCCCAGTACGGATTGGCTATGCACGGTAGCGGTGGCATGGGCAGATATGCTCCACCAGCTCACCACTTGCCGCTGCACGGAGGTTCACACCGTCGCCCGCCGCCTCCTAAGCCGTCACCATCCCAAAGCCCGCACCCAAGGAATTACAGGTAAATTTCATGTCTTTAACTTTTAACCATAGATTCTGGTACACAAACTCCGGCAATTTATGCATCAAATTATGTGTTTACTTCTCTGGTACTATCTAAATGTTTAGCATTCTAAAAATTACATCGAAAGTATATTATTGCTGGTGAAAATGCCTATATAATTCTAATATATAAAAATCTCATGTCAAAGTGTTTGTCTTCGAACTCCTCTGAAACTATGTATACTAGACTTATTTATGAAGATTTTCTGCAAACCAACTAGATATATATTTGACTGAGTCCCTGAATTGTTTGGTTTTACAACTGGAAACGGTGGGTGTCGCTGCAACCGGATCCTTTATAATTTCTGCATTTGAAAATAAAATTGGGACCGGTAGTAACTGATTGCACGCAGACGAAGTTGCGCGGGTCAGCTAGTAACTTATAAAGTTTGTCAAATGTAAATTAGCCAATTAGCTTTCCACCGTTGATATAATATCTGAATTGCATGCACTTCACTAGGGTAAAGTTAAGAGTTATAATTTATTATTGTATCTGGACATGACGAAAACAATTAGTGATCACCGAAAAATCTAAAATACGTGGTCGATCGCTGCTGTAATGCCATTCTGCAAGCCTGTGTATTTGGCTGTCCTTGAAAGGTGAGAAACCTAAAGAGTCACTTTTGAGGAGTTTGTTACCTTGTGCGTGATGATAGCAATCCAGATATGTATAGATATATTATCGCCTTCATTATCGTGGATATACAGCGGTTGATCTCGGAACCTAACATGCTTAAGCGTGTTAGCTATACTCGATACTGAGAATACTGGCAGCATTATAGGCAGGCACTTGATATGGGGATTGTTGGATCTCATGTCCTACAACTTGCTGGAGTAAAGGCTAACTAAATGTTATTTATGTCAGTATTATCAATTCCAGACAAAGTTCGTCTTCGTCACACTGTGGCAGTGTCGCCGATGAGCCGGATACGCGGTCGTCTCCCGGTACCGGCGCACGGTACGAAGAGAACCCACCAGACTGTACATCGACACTAGGCAATCCGATCAAGAATAATGGCTACGAGAGAAGCGCCTCCGCTAATGATGACACCGCTGAACGCTTGCCCAATGAGCAGGGTGCTGAAGGTTTGTTCATTTAAAAGTTATCAAATTGATTTTACTTGCAATTTGTAAATAAAATACAGTATTAAGATGATAAATTTCAATCTTTAAATATAATAATTATGTTTAATTGATATTTGAATTCAGTTTGATGTTTTAATATTTTTTCCCTTTTATATCGTCAGATTACGACTTTATATTGTTCCAAGAATCGCTCGGTTTATTAAAAAAAATATAAAGCCATTGAGATCATCGAAACATTTTAATATTCAAAGAGTTTGTTTATTTTCAATAATACATTATCTATAACCATTTAACTATCACAACTGGCCGATTTAAAAATACAAAAATATTCATATTTTGTAATATCGTTAACCATATTATAAAGAGTAACGTCTGTGTGTATGTCATTGAGTATGCTGAAAATATGAAAAATAAATAAGTATGTTACTTAGTTTTTTTCTCTCAAATATATTTACTTTTTTGTGTCAGGTTTTAATATTAATTTTATTAGGTCTATTTTAGTTTAATAACAAAGGTAATAAAATTGAACAAATAGTTATTTCCATATTTTATTTAGTTTGGGTTTTTTATTGTACATTTTAAAAGTCAACCATTACTGCGATGAAAACAGGAAACATAATAATTTTATCCAAACGAAGATGCTCAGTGCTCACACATGTAACCGTTTTTATATTTCAGATTTACGAGTGAAAAACGAGAATGACTACCATCCAACCGGGTATAACAATTCCCCGCCACCGGCGCCGTCCATAACTGGCTCTAATTATCATGACAAACCCATGGAGACGTCACCGGTACCGCCCAAACCCAGCCCTGACATCTGGCCCGCGAAACTAATTACTAGCAAATCTGGAGGAATCGCCACTGCTGACGGTACGCTTACATTCTTTAACTATGTTTTTATATTCCATAACCTTGAGACTTGGTACAATCACATTTTTTAATAGTGCCTTTACATTCCATAACTTTGAAATTTCGTACTATTACATTCTTTAATCGTATCTTTATCTATACTAATAATACTAATTTGTGACGTTGTAGGGTGTAATCTCAAGAACTACTAGTCCGATTAGAAGAATTCTTTCAGTGTTATATAGTTCATTTATCAAGGAAGGTTGAATATCATCACGCCAAACCAATAGGAGCGGAGCACCAATAAAGAATGTTTAAAAATCGGGGTCATTTTTTCCTTTTGAGAGCTTCCGCTGTGTGTTAGCATTAGCCCAAAGTAACTAACTATTCCACGCCGACGCAGTCGCGGGCAGAGGCTAGTATTCCATAACATTGAAACTTGGTATCATTATATTCGTTAATTGTGTCTTTATATTAGATAACTTTAAAACTTGGTACGATTACATTCCTTAATTATGTTTTTATATCCCATAACATTAAATGAATTGCAGTATTATTTTCGGTGTTCATATTTAAAATATCCTCTAATTTATATTTCGCCATCACGGAAAAGCAAGATCCAAAATATTCAATAATTAAAATGTTGAGAGCTTAAGAAACGTTTTGAATAAATAAATGGTTTTAAATTTGCATTAATTACGAACCGTATGATATAAAAATAGTTCTGCTTCGTGATATCGGAGTCAAAATACGTAATAATTTCGCTTTTATATAATTCGGCGTCTCTGACTTGGTGAGTTTTGTTTTAGAAAACAGACTAGTAAGAAATGGTAATAATTATGTTTAAACCTGCATTAGAAAACAAAGTACAATAATCAAATTATTATTGAATGAAGTATATTTTAATATTAGTCTATTGTTTTTTGAAATTACGTTCAATCTTCGGTTCGATGTACTGCTGCTCGTTGCTCGTAATTCTATGATTTTCCGCATCTCGCTCCCGGCTATTTTCCTTTAATATTTTTTGTTAGCAGTTGTTATTCCAGATAACGTAACCCCCATTTTAAAATTTAACAATAACATCGCAATATTCAATTCCTGATAGTTGTTATCTCCAGTCGCAATTAGTTTGTGATAGAAACAGTATGAAAAGTCATCCATGGAACTTGAAGTCTTTGACGTCACTGTATCTCGAAGACATTGATTTTTTTACTGCTATTTTCTTTCGTCATGGTCAAGAATGATTGATACAAGTAAAATATACCAGCCAGAATGATGATGCTCTCCTTGAAGTATCCGTGAACGGCGAACATTGTTATCTTAGGGAATGAGAGCGAATGTGGCTGGCAAATACATTGTTTTTCATAGGTTATGAGTTTATAAGGCACATAGTATTACTTAAGAACTAATAACACTATGAAAGTTTATCTGAAAAGGCATTTTACGACAATAGTCTTCGAATGTTTTTACTGTCTTCTTGATAGAGCTGCGTCAGTTTAATCTCTATTGTGCAAGCTATGGTAATAGACTACAAGCCTATGGAAAAAATTAACCTGTGAAATGAACCAACGTGAATAACGCTTAGAAGGCTGTTACTATATCATAATATAACTCTGAGCGCTATGCCGTCATTTCTGAGCGGTATAGGTGAGTACGTGAGTAAATGGAATTTCTCAGGTATAAGTGTGGAATTACGACTAATTATTAATGTACGGCTTTTTTATAGCTTATAGATGAATAAAAATAAATGTCGAAAAACCTAATGCCGTACTAAAGTGGTGGTGCCGGAAGTTACTGCAAATTTTTAATTCGCAGTTAGTTGTAGAAGCAATATAGGTCATTTATTACTGTACAGTATTTGTGTAATTCTGTGTAAAATATTTGTGTAAAAAATGTACGGCCTGCTGCAAAATATTATCTACTACTACTACATGAAGTACTCTAAAGATCATTTAATTTTATGTTGTTCGATATCATCATCATCTATATGCTAATCGGAGATAAGGGTTACGACCCTTGGCTTTCGACTCCTGCGCTGAAAATATGTACGGCGTTCGTGAGTAAAGTATCTGTATATGTATACAAAAAGAATTACACAAATGCCGTACAGTAATAAATGACCTATATTGCTTCTACAATTACCGGCGAATTAAAAGTTTGCACTAACTTCCGGCACCAGCACTTTAGTACGGCACTATGTTTTTCGACATTTATTTTTATTCATATATCTATAAGCTATAAAAAAGCCGTACATTAATAATTCCATTTACTCACGTACTCACCTGTACCGCTCAGAAATGACGGCATAGCGCTCAGAGTTATTTTATGATATAGTAAAAACCTTCTAAGCGTTATTCATGTTGGTTCATTTCACAGGTTAATTTTTTGTAGTCTATAAATGATTATAGATGAAAACGTAACGTTTTCAGGTAAAAAGCTGAAATGTCCATATTGCGAGCGACTTTACGGATACGAGACGAACCTGCGAGCGCACATCAGGCAACGGCATCAGGGTATCAGGGTGCCGTGTCCCCACTGTTCGCGCACGTTCACCCGGAACAACACCGTGCGACGTCACATCGCACGCGAGCACCGCCACCAGGTCACCCCGCACCTCTCCCAGGGCCCTCTCCCCAACCACACGCAGTAAAACATCACGAACGTTAATATATTTTGTTCATAATTCTTTCAACCGTACTACCTCTGCTCTTTCCAGCGAGCGCCGGTGACGTAAATCTACCTCGTTACAACGGGCTTCCACATTTGGAAATGCTCGCCAACCGATTAGAAGAACACTCCGATTTCTGAATGGATTATACTTTAGATCGTGTTCACCAGCGCCCGCGGCGGATTGTGTGTAACGTGCGTACAATAAATTACCTCGTTGATGCATATTATTATATAATCAGTATCTACCTCAGAAATTGATCTTAAGAATTTTTTAAGGTTTATTAAAAATTGTGCGATAATTGTTACTTAATTTAATATACAAGTGTGACTCCGAATGGTTGCTCATTACTCGTATCTGTCTGGTACCGTGTTTTAAAAATATCGTACCTAGTTATTGCACCCTAAACGTGTTGAACGTACCTTAATTTGTGCATACGTTAGTAATATTATGTCCATTTGACTGTGAGATGAAAAGTTACCTAATAGACGATTTATTTTGTGCTCTCGGTCAAGTTACGACGTAGCTTTTATTGAATTACCCGAGCTAGGGAATCTTAGGGATGTTGTTGAGACTGATGGTCATAGGCTAAGTGTATGTAAATAATAGGAGAATATTGTAAAACGCCTTGGCCTAGGTTGAGACACGCGTTACGGAACACTGTGGCAAAACAACCTAACTTACATAATATTGTCGTATTACGAAAGTAATATTTTTATTTTTTATTATTTTACATGTTATAATATTCTATGCAAGTAATGACAATAGTCTCTAAATATTACAGTTTTAAGTTACACATTTTGAACATATCTGTGATACAATACCGAACACTATATACAGACCGTATATTTATTTTATGATAGATTATTTTTCCTCATTTTGCCACAACGTAAGAATAGATTGTGAGTATATTGTACAATAAATACAATAGTCATATTTCGTCAGTTTTCTTCTGTGCTGATGAACAAAGGACGGTTTTAGTTTTGTACAAAGTACAATTTGCCGTAGATTCATAAGTAGTTAGTAAAAGAACGCGTTTTTAAAAGAAAATTGCATGTAAGGTTCGATGCGTGAATGTGTTTAAAAAGAAAAGAAAAAAAATAGTATCCATTTCTGTCGTTCGTAACAGGCTCGCCTGCACGGATGTTACTATTGAGACCAAATAATTATATGTTTTATGGGATGGTGTCGATTTTAACATTCCGTTTAAGTTTCTTTTATCTTCATCTTAGTGCATTTAAATAAAGGCCACTTGCTACTTTTATATTCCTAGTCATTTCGAGTGCAACAAGTTGAGATTTAAACAAAGAAATGTTTATTTAAATTTTAAATGAGACGGAGTTGACGGTAGTCCGTTGTATTATATTGTGTTGAGTCGACATCGTTTGGCGCCCGTCGATATTATTTAAATAACATTTCGAATGCAATAATGATTACATAAAGGTAGGTTTTACATAAAGAAGACAGTGCCAAATATTCTCAATATTAAGTTCACATTTGTATTAATTTATTTACTTTAAGTGTGAATGTAGCGACTGTGTGTTTATATTCCTGATATTTAGGAGTACGTTGCATTCATATTTATTTTTATATTTATATTTTAGTGTACACGCATTTGATATATTTACGATTAATGATTTTATCAAGGCTCAGTGAGTTATTATATATTAAAGAAAAAGAAATTAGTTTCTGTTTATGTAACATTTAAAAGACACTGTTTAATTTTAATAGTTTTATCGTTTTGTTTTTGGACAAAATCTTTATGTTTATATTACAGTGATTGGTTCCAATAATTATGCTGAGAACACTAAATATGAGTAATTATACATAATTGTTTTAATTTTTGGAACTGATTTTATTTTTGTGATATAAATGGTAGAGTTTTGTTGTTTAGCAGTATCAATTTACCGAATAGAAGCTAGTTAAAGTGAATACAGAATTATATTATAAAATATATTTACGTGCTATTTTGAACCTTATTTTTTATGTTATTCTTCACAATAATTTACGAATTCTCTCAGATTCTTTACGAAGAGTAAATCTGTATTGACTTCTGGTGTATTGTTTGAATAAAAATGGACGTGGGAATGTGATTATTTGTGGCATAGAACAGTCAATATTAATATTGATTTTTCAGGCATTGATTATATACTTAGAGTGTGCTCGATTGATACTAGATTTGTTTGTTTAAATTCGGCAGACGGACAAACTTTTATAGAGTAATTGATTTTTTTAAATCCATCATTAGGAGATTGGCAAATTAAATAAATCATATTTATTTAAATATGAGAGCAATTACGATTTTTTTTTGTTTGTTTAACGGTAAATTATCGCACAGATTCAGTTTATTCTTTTATTTTTATTTTTCTTTTACGATTGAGTTGTTAGCGTTTGCTTTGTGGTTACCAGATACGTTCACGGAATGATGCTCGATTTCACGGTTGCGGGGAATGTTTTAAGCGTAGAAGGACATTTTGGAGAAATGTATGACTTTGGTGCGTTTAAAATCATACGCAGTGCCTTTTATAATATCAATTCGAAGAGTCTGAAAGGTCCGGTCGAGAATTCAATGGTTTTTTTTTTATGTTGTTATTACAGAATTTACGTTTTCAACGGATAAACCTATGTTATATAAGTAATAATTGTAATGGAAAAAAAGGAAAAATTATTGGAACTTCTTTTGGTAAGTGTATTTTATAGTTAAGATGAAAATGTATTGGTATTTCAATTGCAAATTGTTAACATTACGTTTTTATTATTATTGGAAAAAAAATAATCTATTATGTCCTTTCGTTTTTGTCTCTTATGAATTTAAAATTCATACTTGTGATTTCTTTTGACATTTAATGTTTTTTGTGATATGTTAAAGAGAATTGCATTAATGCATCACGTTTTTTTTTTAGCTTTTATTCAATTTTGTCTTTGTTTTGGTTAGTCGATGGGTATAAGAATATGTTTAACGGACGATTGTTATGTTGGACCACCACTAAAACAACTTCGGAAGTTAAGAATCGAACGTTAGATTTGGTAATTGTCTAAATTTAATAAGGTACAAATTTTAGATTACAATAATTAAAAAAATAAATAAGATGTCAATTTTTTGAATTGTAAAATAATTTGCGCGGGCGAAGTTTTTGCTCTGTGAGGATTTTGTAAAGAATAAAAATGTATACATCGGCTTATCGTAAGTCGCATTGTTAACGCTGATTGGTGGACGTGTTTATTAAGGTCCCTAATAGTTGTAATGTTTTATTATTTGGTATAATCACCTATGGCGTTTCATGTTCATCACATTTAGTCGATGTATTTAATATCTTTATTACCATTGTACATTGGGTCGTTTTCCCTCCTCGCGGCTGATGTTCTTAGAACGAGCGCTTGGCAACCGCGTGCTGTGTCTAACTTTCGATCGACATAGAAATTATATAGGTTTGACACATTAAAAACGAATATATATATAATGATTTGGAGTTTATAAAAAAAATCCTTTAATAATTCGCTTTATTTCCTTTTTATTTGAAATTTGCATTTATTTAAGGCGTCTTTTGGTTCATTCATGGGTTTCGTTTATAGAGGTTTTCAATTTCTTTTTTAAGTTTATTTTTAAGTGTATATATATATATACATATATATATATATATCGCGAATTGTCGTGATGGTGAAACCAAAGATTGTTACGGGTATGGTGACCCTCTACCGTCACACGGGCAATATTGTAATACTACGTCTATAGTTATGGTCCCTCCGTGGGGACCATTTGTTAATATGGGAAATCTGTATGTAGTCTCCAATGTTGCCCCATTAGTATAACATAAGCTTATCTACCTCGAGGATATAACTTAGATTAAGTAAGCTTTTAAGTAGATTTTTATATGAAGAAAAAAGAATATAAATTTTTAACGTTTAAGTGTAGAAAAAAAAATAGCAAAAAAACAAAAATAATGAAAGTACAAATATGCTACCTCAGGATTCAACTCTAGTTACTCGAAATTTTATAACTATGTTACAGATATGAACTATCAATATTGAAAGATGTTTACAAAATATTTTTTTACACACCTACTTATAAGTCAGATTCTCTTCTTAGAGCTTGTCGTTGACAGATGATATATTAAGTAATACTGATTAATGTATATCTGAATCTCTGCAAGGTAGTCTGTGCTGTCGACTCAGCTTTGCTCAAAATGAGGGATGATAATGTCATCGGCAACTCGATAACAACTATGAGTTGTTTATGAGCCGAGTCGAAGGTCTAAAATTTAGTAGTTAAGTGTTGACTAAGTTAGTTTTATAATAATCTCATTAAAATACATCATTGTAAGGTTTCACGCCGCGGAGGGGGACCGACCATGAAAAAAGCCAACGTAATCTAATTGTACCTTCCCAAAACTCTCAGGAGTATAAAACATTTTTATTCATCATTTTAACATACTATTTCGCTATTATTAATTATGTTTTATATTTTCCCCAGTTACTTTTTTGTGTTGCATAGATGTTACTATGTTTTAAGATACGGAGAAAATTTGAAAAAAAATGATTGTTTGTTAGGTTTCTGCGAATTAAAAAAAAATGTCACAAAATTACTTTTTTGTGTTTATTTATTTTTTCTTTCTCATTCTTTTCCTTTTACCATTGTTTTTTTTTATCCTTACGATTTTTTTTATTTTTTTTTTTGGTTTATCGATTAACAAGTTACACCCGTCCATCGTGTTTAATATTTATTATTATACTAAATATAAGAGCATTGTTTAAGGAATTGACATTTAAGTATCTAATATTCATAAAAATAGTTGCACTTACACAAAAGGACGTCGTTCCGTATAATAATAATAATAATTGGATGTTTTTTATATTTTTAAGGGTGCACTAAATTTTAATCGGTCCCGAAAATAATTTTGGGATCTTTACGAATTTGGTATTGAGGAAAAAAAATTATTAACGTTTTCTCGCATTTAATGTTATGTAAGTTATTCTATTATGCTCACGACTTCATTGGGTTTGATGATAAAACGGGCTGAATGGAATATTATGGAATGACAAGTGATCGGTTTTTGAAGGATAGATCAATGATCATTGCATCTCACTTTTCATACTATTTATCGGATCACAGTGTGATCCTACTTTAATATTACGTATTACGATGCCATGGAAAAAACATCATTGCGGCACCAAAGACACGGTTATACCAATTGCTGTCGTTGAGACGCTATAATATCGCATGATCGAACGTTTTTCGCGTTCTTTACGAATGACAAATACATTTGCAATTCATCGCGGTTTAATTTCATTTTATCGTCGGAAATTGTTCAAAACATCTGAGAGAAATATAATCGCGATAAATTACAAAAGTGTCATTTGAGAAATGTGTCATCGATTAATATAAATGTTATATATACATTTTTTATCTCGTTTAATTCAAATGGGATAATCTCGGTGTCATTGTCTATGTTCTCTGTGTCATATTTGTGTAAAGTTTAAATTAAAATAATAATAATAATAATAATGTAATTACTACGCGACGTATATAACGCATCGAGCACTCTCTCTCATAATGAACTAAGAGTACAAATTTGTGAAGTCTTAAAGAGTTACTGCCAGTACAAATTAATTAAAGTGAAATTTAAAATTAATATTCAGTTTGTTTAATGGATGTTACCAAAATCGTATTCTTTGGGATTATAATCGGTGATTATATTAATGTAGTTTATACGTGAAAAGTACAAAAAAATTGGGTGTAACTTTCTAAATGTACACAACAGCCCGCAAGATGGAAGCACTGGTATGGCGCTGCGTTTATGTGATGTACCTAATATTTCTTATTGAATGGTTAATTAATATTAATTAATTTTGTGTTTAATTTGTGGTGTAAGGGAGGGTGTATAAGCGGTCGACATCATAGTAAGGGGTCTAGTATGGACGGTAGAACGTATAATTAATATCGTATAATATGTAAACCGGGATGGTTGTAAAACATAAGTAGTGTTTTGTACGTAGGAGGATAATGCTTAAAAATGAATAAATATGCTCGTCGGGTCGATGGTCTATGTCTGTAAAGGGGAAGTGATTGTCTGTGATTTTTTTAAGCGACTTTTTATATATATATGGTATATAATATAATTCTTTAACAGTAAGATTAGCACTACTTGTGATTTTAGATATTTTATGAGTTGATTTTCCCTTTTTTGTACTATAACTAAAAAAAAAATTTGGTAGTGAGTGGTGTGAAGGGAATTGGAGCGGGTTGGATGTACATAACACTATATACATAATGTATAAATATTATTGGTGTGATAAGATACCGGAGTAGCATCGGAGCGGGACATTTATATAAAATCAAAATGAACGATAGGGTACGTGTGTAAATGTATTACAGTTGATTTTTCGCTCCTTTGTTATAATGGTGGGTGTCTATGACACCGGGTGAAGTTTGGCAAATGGTTAGACCACATTATTGTTTGTTTGACGAGTCGCGTACACTTCGAAACTGGCAAACGGGTTTCGGGCATAGGAAGAGCAAAGAGAATTCGACGTGAAATGATAACTAATGTACAAAATTCTTGCAAGAAATAAACTATATTTGCATAATTATATTACCAGTGGTACATTTATATAAAACGCAAAAGTCGAAATGTTTGTAACCCCGCCTTTAGCGAAGCATTTAACTCCTTAAAACTTAGTATTGCAGAAAATAACACACGCGTTCCTCTTTCGTTGGATGTTAGTATATATAGCCGATACTAAATGAGTTTCTAACAGTGATTTCACTATAAAAAAATACTCGCATTATTACTTATGTTGATTAAATACATGTAACTAAGTTATTATTATAATCTGAATGATTAACGATTGACGAATAGTTTAATTATATAACATCTCGTGAAAATTTGAAGATTACTAAATAAGCGCCTTGGATAAATGTTATAGCAAAGTATATTTTTCTCTATAGAATTATTGCTATTAATATTTGGACAGGAACGAATACCTTTGCCCATTTTTTGACTGTTAAACTTGTTAAGCCGCTCATTTATACGAATTAATAGGACTATGAACGGAGCTTACGCGGCTCGTTTTTCTATTTATAGTGAATTCATTTACGCGTTATGTGTAAACGGTTGATCGCCGTGTATTAGCGAATTTTTAGTGTGGTAACATTTTGGCGTATTTTGTTAGTTATGTGATATGTCGTAGCGATTTAACTGTTGTGTTCGCTTCGTATTTGAGGCTAAATACATTAAGGAATGTCTATAATTTGACATCATCTAAATATGATCCAAAGTTATTAATTCTGACACATAATCATGTTCGTATACTTTTAATAACATTTATCTATAACTACATATACCTAATACGTACGTTTTTGAACGCAAATAATGAGAAAATAAATAAAGAACATATAAATTGGTAGGTAAAAATGCAAACGAGAAACTGTGGGCCTGTTAATTATTTTTAGTTATTATTTATAATTCAAAATCGATTGATAATTCTCAAAGGCGCTTTTTCTAGATAGATCTACATTAAGATTTGGGATTGTACATGTACTTATATGCTTTTTATTTGCTATATAACGTTTGCCTGAGAAAATATTAACATTATATTTATAACATTCTCGTATAATTTAAATTTTGTGTCCAATAAGCTCTTGAGTAAATGTTTTACGGTGGATTGATATTGAGAAATTACTTTGCTTCGAGGTGTTAAGTTGAAAATCCGTCATTTCATAGGCATTCCTTTTTGTAATCAGTAGCAAAATATATAACTTTCGGATACACTTAGCTAGAATTCTGCCTTATTTTTTGGAATATTATTTAATACTTATATATATACATATTTATAATTGATTTAATCTTTATATTATTACAAACTGATTAATAATACAATTTGACACAATTATTTAACTGATTAAATAAATCTTCTGTTTTCCCTATAAAACTTGTTAAATAAAATAATTACAAGAATGAACAAAATAAATTTATGAATTATGCGTTACATAAAATCAATAATGAACAAAATTGAATAAGGTTTTAATTCAACATTAATACTGAGTTTATAATAGTGTTGACTATTTATGTAAGTGTATCCGAATGTCAATAAAAATATATATACTATTTTACAACGGTCATTGAATATTATAATTTATATTACTGGATTCTGATATTTTGTAAAAATCAACATAAAACAAAATTTGAAATGGTATGGATATGAGGAGAAAGGGATAATATCTGATAAACTGGTTACCTGAAAAAGTATTTATTACCGTTGTAAAATGTAATAAAGAAACAGCCCATAATATACAGGTATAATGTAGCAGCTAAATTGTGCACTAATTTGTATGAAATTAATGAATGGAAATCAAAATTTTCCCACACACACAAACCAACCTACAATCTGATTTAGGTCTAGATTAATATTATATTTATGAAAAATTTGTTCCATCGTGGAATTCTTAAATTAATAAAAAAATGTTGCTAAAATAAAAAATTGTGTATTGTTGTTTTATTTGCTTGTCTGTACCAGTCCTAATGTTTTCGTGTTTTTTTATGGGAAAGACAGAATTTCGCAACCGCATTAACTTTGGATAACTTAATGATATGAATCCTTACTAATGGAGTGTGCAAGGAAAGGATCGAAATTGACTCGTTGTGAGTACTATGAGTTTATGTTATCAAAATATGGGTATTTATTACAGTATTTCGGCTAGAATCGTGTTCGGTCGATAACAATATATTACTGATTTGTGCTATCTCATCAGCAACTTACCGGATGTTAACTTAAGTGGCTAGGATAGAATAGAGCTCATACGTTTGTCACAATAACAGTCCATGAAACGGGGGGTAAAATACGACCTGTCCATTATACAAAGTGCCGGAGCTAACTAGTTTACAAAATAAAAATATAGGAGACTGGTGAACTTTTTTTAAAGTGTAAGGAATTGGATAAGTAATTGTTCCGTGCACATACCTATTTTTTTTAAAGTGAATACTGTTTTAGGAGCGATTATTATTCTGAATGCCATTCGATTTGAAACAGAGACTAATAATAATTTCAATTTACAAATTATAAAATATAAATAGTTCAGACTATAATTAATTTAAAAAATCATAAGAATACAGTTTAAGTTACATTGTTTCGAGTTTTCACTTCTGTCGGCAGTCCTTATGACTGCCTTGACTTTTTTTTTATGACCAGGAAAAACATTGCGTTGTTAAATCGGTCAGGCTGCAGATGAAATTTATCATTTCTTGTAATAATTTACTAGTGTTCGTTCACAGTCTGATTTTTTATATAATTTTAATATTGGCAACCGGTCTTCTAGATTATTACTGTCGTTATCAAATAGGTAATAATATTACAAGTTTAATGTGATAATTTCAATCATCAAACAAAATGATGGCCCCCTTGTCAAAACTACGAAGTTTTTTTGGCGTCCCAGAATTTATGCTCCCTGCTATTATTTCTCGTCCACTTTACTTGCGCGAAATTACAGCATTATATTACGTAACATGTCACCAATATTACAATATGTACAGGCCAGTGACATACGATTATGAAAAAAATATAATAGCCACTACATGACAGACCAAGATCCGGTTAAAACTCCCTCGCCTGATTTTAAATGACGATTTGGTCTAAGAGGGTGAACACGCTAAGCCTAGATGGGATTGCTTTTCTAGTGCAACTGCCGGGGCACACTATAGATTATTGGCGACAGATTATCCATTTAAGGGTGATAGCTGGCTATGCGAGCTAGGAAAAAGCCTTACCATGGTATAGACTTATCACGATGTTTTCTTTTATATTAAGTTACCATGTAGCCCAATATGTTAAAACGATAAACCTAGACAAAAGTAACTTTTAAATGCATCCAGTCAGTGTGCAAAGTGCAGAATGGTAGCTGATCAAGCAGTTATTTGCAAAGCTCTATAACTATGGTATGGTTTTATAATTATGTTATTCTTTACCGAAAACACAGGCTCTTTATAGTGATTTGAACCAATGTCTTCAAGCATCTACCATTCCATCATTGGTCTTATAAAGTATTTGATCGATGAATCGTTACTTTGCATTTCCGTTTGAAATTTATTGGCCGCTTATATAGCTGCCACGTCTCAGTTAGATGTATGTCCGATAAAGTACCTAATACTTTAGATAATGGTTTTATCGAATAGTATGATCTATTTATTAGAATGGTTTTTAGTTTATTTTTGAATATTTTCATATTATCTTTATTTTTAAGGTTATATTGAAGGTTCAGTAAAATACAAGAAATAAACCTGTGCGACTAGGGGACTCCTGTCATAGAAGAACCATGAAGTGTTATATCCTAGAATACTGCGAGTGTCTAACCTTTCACCTGGTATATAAACAATTAGCTTCAAATAGTTACAGAGTTTCCCAAAATATTAGAGTTGATAGCTTTGTGGTAGGTGCGTTTGGATAACGCGTGGATAGATGTCGGTTCCAATCCTCGAAACAAGTAATAAATTAAATGGTAATTTACTGATGATTCACTTTATTTAATACTAAATACAGTAATTAGATCTTAACGCTACGATGTCACAGAACAGAGAGAAAAATGAGGAATGTCAGGTGCGATCTGACATTAAAAGGCGCGAAATTCAAAATACATTTTACAGAAGCAGTAACACTATGGTAGAACTATTTTGATATCCATTTACCTAATTACTCAAGTTAAAATTCTGCTGCCAATGTTCTACAGTAACATAGTAATATTTTACCATCTGCATTTGACAGTCAATAAAAAAATCAATTAACATTACATATGTAATTTGAGGTCCAACGCTAAAATATATACTGTATTGAAAATATATATCATATGCAAAATTGTGAGAATTTGTAACGCGGAAGCATATACCGGTATAGTGTAAAGATATTCTAGATGACTGTGCAAGGTGAATTAGTTTTAGATGTTAAATCGTACCCTAATTATTTATGTACAGTCAAATGAACAAGTTAGTATTTAATTTTATGAGGTAAAATATCTACTGTTTATTAAACAAGTTGTGAAATAGATGAATGTCTTTCAAACTGTTCACGGTATTTGTCAACAAATGCTAAAACATTTGAGCTGAGTTGTTTTTTCTGACATTATCAAAGTATGTCAAGATTTAGTATTCTCAATAAAACATTGCGGAGACAAGGTTCAGAATAGTTACTAATTGAAAGTCTTTCACCAAGTACTTCTTAAATATATACAAATCCAGTGTCATAATGTTTGGCTACGATGAATTGCGAAACTAACTTACTCACCCGATCTTCACGAAAGTTGGCGTTTATGTGTAATTTGGTACACCTTGAGAGATAGAATAATTTATATTTTGATTACTGGCCTCAATATTTTTAAATTATTGTCCATATTGATTATTGTCATTAATTGTAAATTTCATCAGTATCGAACAGATGGCGCTTTAAATTAGTTTGTTGACAAAACACTGTTGTTATTATGTAGATATCACATAGATAGTGTCACGTTTTAATTATGAATTTCTTTCTCAATTCCTGTTTATTTTATGGTGCACGTGTTCTGTTGATCTATTTATTACGTAACTTCGCTTTTTCTGTATCTATTTTTATTTCATTTTCATGTGTTCTTTATCCTAATTTTAATTTTACATGTAATAATAACTGAGCCACAGCAACGCGTGGCCGGGTCTGCTAGTATAATATAAGTGTGTTACGGCAGTTGCCCTAGAACGTTAGCGTGTTTATTGTAAACCACGTCGTCAAGTCACTTCCAAGATACATTTAAAATTCAAATTAATCATAACAAAATTTATACTAATACTTAATTACGATTCAAGTGTTTAAATTTGGATTATCGCTTATATATTTTAATTACTTAGCAATAACTTCACGTTATTCAAGTTTGCATTTGCTTAAAGAAGACAAAAAAAATTAAAAAACTGCATGCATACACGCTATAAAAGCTTGTCTTCGCATGTTCTGGGCATTCATTTCTTGTGCGGAGTACCTCAGCATCAGCAATGGCTGCCAAGGTGGGTTCAATATCAAATATTATAATAGTGTGTGGTGCTCAAACTGCTGCTTAGTGACTTGGTGCTGGCATATCAATAGCATTTGAACAGAGATCGTTTTGAACAGAGATTGTTCAAACTATCATTTGGTATCTTTAATCCCTTGACTGTGTACCATTGACCGAGATATGATGATGAAATACCATCATATAATGTTTGTTATGTCAGCAATCGCTTCTTTTATATATTACAATCATATTTTATGTACTCTATCATTTTACATTACTTATTTTCCCTATATATTTTAGAGTTTTTATTGGTATTTTTTATTTATTACGTACCGTGACTTCCACTGGGTTCCAGATGAAAATCAGCGTTAAGTATCTACATATGTCGAGCTGTAAACTTTTATAGTGCCGCGATGTGCAGTTTTTTATTCACTCTGGTATACTTAGTATTGTATGATGAATTATGAATAGACGATTTTTTTTTCTTCTTACTAGACGGTGGCTTGCTACGTGGTAGGACCCGAAACTTATGTTCGGCTGGATATTTTAAGCGTGTCGCGTTTTGAGTTCAGCTTGTGTATTATCCAACATTTGAAAGCTGATAGCCTGGTAGCCACCACCGGCGATAGATTACCAATCTCGCCGCTGTAGATTTTTAGCTACACCAAGCTTACTATCAGGTGTAGAGACGTCAGTTAGTCATGTATTATAAAAATAAGGAAAAGGTATATCATTATATTGGTATTACCTTTATACAAGAAAACAAATAATTTCAGATATTTTTACTGCTGTCCAAAAACAGAGGGTCGCATCTACCGTTTTCTGCAATATTGAGTTTTGTATATATTCGGAATCTTGTATATATTCGGAATCAGGGAACAAAGATGCATCTCATAATATCTTACTTGCCATCGCTATTTCGCTAAAAGGCGCAGGACAGACTACAGACTTTTACCCTTCTCTCCGACTTGTATTTTACTTCGAAGGGACAATGGGCGGAAATAGTATATGCGAACTGCTTTTTTTTAGAAATAAAATGAATCCTGTATATAAATTCTGTAGATGGTAGAGCCACACTGTAGTTACTACTAGTTTCATCCTGAATGGGTCGGCTCGCCCGGGGTAGTACCACCCTGTCACAGAACACCGACGTGAAGTAACAGTGCTTGCATTGTGCGTTTCGTTCGGTCAGTGGGAGCGCCGGGGGCCTATCTCCCTTTCCCTACCACTCCCCCACTCCCATACACAAGCTGGCAACGCAGTTGCGACTCCCCTGGTGTTGCTATTTTCTATGGACGGTAGTGATCACTTAACATCAGGTGACCCACCTATTCGTTTGCCTCCTTTTGAAATTAAAAAAAATGTCCGTGAACGCAAAATCATCTAGATAGTACTATGATTAAATAATTTGCATTTTATTTCAGTTCGTCGTAGTCCTCGCAGCTATGGTAGCTGTGGCCCACAGTTCCGTGGTGCACGCGCCTGTAGTTCGAGGAGACGATGACTCCTCCAGCTTTTCGTATGAGGTTGCCGACCCCAGCACTGGTGACTACAAGAGCCATTCCGAGTCCCGTGTCTGTGATGTCGTCACCGGTCAGTATTCCTTACTGGAACCTGATGGATCCAAACGCACTGTGGACTACACCGCTGATGACGCCAACGGTTTCAACGCCGTCGTCCGCAAGGATCCCGCTGTAGTTGTCGCGCCTGTTGCATCAGTCCCAGTTGTCAAAGCTCATAATGTGGTGGCTCCGGCAGTCGTAGCCGCCGTACCTTCCGTAGTTTCCGGTGTTCATTATCCAAATATTTTGTCATCTCATCTGTTGGGTGCTGCTCGTCTTAACCCGTTCTACTATTGGTCAACTTAAAGTATGTGTATTTATGATTAAAATAAAGTGAAACTACCTACCTATCATATTGGATTCATTGTTTATTTAAAGTGTTATCTAATGTATTATATTAATACCGTTTTCTTTTCAATAAAATTCATATTTTAATCGATATTAAAAAAGAGGAAACTCGATTAAGCATAAGCACTAATAATAGAAACTGCCCGTGTTTTTGAAGTAATTATTTTCAACTCGTTATGTTATTTTATTACAATGTGATATTTTACATTTCCTGATACTGTTTTCTGATTTGGTATGTTCAATTTCCTGATTACAAAGTTGAATGAAAACCAGTTGGAATTTAATAAAATTTTAATTCAGTGAAATCACTTCTTTTATGTTTCCCAAAAGTATTATTAGACTCTAACAATTTTTTAATGACATACACTCCACTTGTACAGAATTTCATTGAATTTACTTGTGCCGGGCACGCTTTTTAAGCAGTGTTTACGACTCATAATTTTATCAGGATACTAGAAACCGCTCGCGATTCCGTCCTCATTAAATTAAAATATAAAACTTAGTAACAATAAAATGCAACATATCGCAACCCAGTGTCTATTTATAGTAGAATGAATAGCATAAAACTCTTACTGATAATTTATATACGTCGTAAATTTTGGAACGATATGAGTTTCCTGTTTACAAAATATCATCAAAATTGGACGAGACTGAATAAAATTCTAATTTGTTATTACTATTTAAAAAAAATATACCGGCAATTATTATTGGTAATCAATGTCACAATTACATTTCATGTACACAAAAATTGCAATAACTATAAAAAAAAAATTGAAATATAATAAAATGGTTATCACAAACACCTTCAGTCGTTAATTTACTTTATTTTTATTTAAGCGCCTGAAAAACATCTTTTAAAATGTATTCCATTTATAAAGAGTACGAAAAAGGTTACTTTTTACACTCTATATATTATAATCAAAGAATGTCGACACAAAGCGCATGATTAAAGCCTTTCTATTAACAGGTAGTTGACTTTTTTCGTATTAATATTTTTAGGGGACGCGGTTATGTGGACTGTACTTGCAGGTTTATACGATTTTCTTGTTGGTATAATTTTCAAAAATAGCGGAGCGTGCTGGCCCCGAAATGTCATAGTCAAGTGAAAAAAAGCGTCACTCACTCGAATTTCCTTCTGGTACACTTGCTCCTGCACAAGGCTCCTCCTCCGATCGCGAGTACAATTGAAAACCTTTGACACTTTTTAAAATACTAAACACAGCTTTTGCGAGTGGAGAAAGTTTATTTACGGCTATATGTACTCGTGGTTTCGCACGCATTTTTATAAATTGTATTAAATAGATCTAAAATTGTGAGAAGATGTACAATTACAGAAATTCCCTTTCAAAAACATTCATAAGTACGACACGCACGCCATCTACATGAACGTGAACATTAGAAACATTATTTAACAATATGTCTTAAAAATGTTATCATATTGGTATAGTATGCCCATATTGTCAATTAAGTTTTGTCTTTTCCTCAAGAAATTGTATTATGAAACTCTTAATGTAAATACGTTTATGGTCTAAGTTCTAACATCTTATTAGAAAGACTTCTTGTATCTACAAAATTACTATTAATTATAATGTTCAATTGTAAAGAATAAGTTGATAATTATTTTTATAATTAAAAATACAGAATTAGGTGAGGTCTTCAAATTTCGCATTAATATAATTCAAGATATAAGACTTTGTCTCTACCTGTAAGCAGTTTTTAATAATACACATATTGCTCATTGAATTCGATGCAATATTTTTATACCTTGCTATGGATATTGAGTTATGTTGACAAGCGCAGTAAATAAAGAAAAGCCGCTAAATTGACCGCAAAACAGTATTATTCAAATTACATAATATATACAAATGTGTGAATTTCATTTCTATTTATTTTTGTAGTCCAGTACAGCGCATGCCTCATGCGTAAGTTTACAGTGAACAACGTCTTTTTGTTAAATTTCACGCGGACGAAGTCACGGGTAACAGTCAGTTTAAAATAAAATAGCCTATTAATTACTTTTTATAACTTCACTTATCTGCCAGTGAAAGTCCTGTGAAAATCGGTTCAATTGTCTCGGATATTCCACGTGGATGAAGTTGCTAGTAACAGCTAGTATCATTATCATTACATAGTATAAAACAAAGTCCCCTACCGCGTCTGTCTTTTCGCGATAAACTCAAAAACTACTCAACGGATTTTCATGCGGTTTCACCAGTGGGTAGAGTGATTCGTGAGGAACGTTTTAATATATAATTTTTTTAATTGCCAGGGCGGGACAACGTCTGCCGTGTCCGCTAGTTGAAAATAAAATAGCCCATGTTACTTTTTATAAGATCAGCGATGTGCCACTTAATGCCCCATGAATATCGATCCAACCGTTTAGGAGATCGGACTGCGGACGAAGTCACAGCTAACAGCTGCTTTACAATTAAACCAGCCTAAGTTAGTTTTTATAGCTTCAATTATCTACCTGTGAAAGTTTCTTGAAAATCGCTTCTAGTATTTCGGATATTCCACTGCAGACGAAGTCATCGGTAACCACTAGTCTAAAATAAAATAGCCTAATTTACTGCTTACAAGGTCAGCTATCTGCCAGAGAAAATCGATCTAACCATATTGGAGATTGTTCTACGGACGAAGTCGTGGGTAACAGCTAGTCTGAAATAAAAAATATCTATGTAAATCGTTATAATATCAGCTATCTGTCATTGAGATACCCGTCAAAATCGGTGCAGCCACTTTTTAATTTTATGCCCCTGGCTACGCGTGTTTTGGCATGGCAATACAGGAGGGGTGTTTTCACAATGCAATTAAAAGATCAGAATGCACTTTGCGGCATATATTATTAACCTTCAAGAGATATAAAACTTCTTATGACGATAAAAACTGCGTATAATTTTCAAAAATTTGTAAAGTAGGGCGTTCATTTCAAAAGAATTATTTAAATATGAAATGAGAAATTCTTTGAGTGTAATCGGTGGATGTCCAAAAACGAATAATTATGGAAAATTATGTATTTTTTAAAAGAAAGTATTTGCTATATATCTCTGCAGTTGTACTCAAAATCTCTCTTGAACTTAAATTATTACAACGATGAGTTTTCCGTCAAGAGCGTGGAATGGGTATGAGGAAGTTAGAAAATATTACAAACTAGCAACTACCCGCGACTTTGCATGCGTACTTGTTTTCAATGCAGTAATTGTTTTCGAATCGTTATATTATTTTATTAAAATATGTGTTTTTTTTATATTTATAAAAAACCTATAATTTTGAAACGACCTATATAGTTTCCATTAATAAAATTTGGTTTTTATGTCTGGAGATCAAACAGCCAGACAGATAAAAAGGTTTAACTTCATATGCTTTGTAACAGTTACATATCATACTGGTCTAGACAAAAATAGGTAAGACAGAACTACACGTTTGTGATATAGATAGTCTCTTTAATGCATTCTAAAATATTAACAAAGGTTCGATCATGTTTCGTACGAGTAAATCCTATAAGAATATCAATTATTTATTTTAATTTAATCAGCAAGTGATAATGTTAAATCCGGCCTAGCTTCAAGTTCGTCAAGTATGTAACCGCTTTGAAAAAAAACCATTGCGTACAAGACGATTGCTATAAAAGCTCGCCTTCACATATTCTGGGCATTCATTTGTTGTGCGGATTACCTCAGCATCAGCAATGGCAGCCAAGGTGGGTTCAAAAATATTTAACAAAATCGTGACAAAAATATTACTCCAATGTTTCGTCTAGATTTACTGGTCTTTATTTATTCGGCTTAATGTGGGCGTTTGAATAACAATTTTTGACGTATAATAAGGCTATCTTTAAGATTTCGAGCAGAGATAGTTTAAAGATTGTCGTATGATATTTTTAAAGTCTTGCAGACGTGTAGCCTTGAGTGAGATTTGCATATTACACAAATTGTTTGCAAAAATAGTTATTTAATGCTTAAATAGACATGAAATATGACCATTGCTTTATTATTTTCTTATTACTGAAAAGGTTATGAATTATGCATTCACATTTAAATTATTATTAGACAAGAGAGAACATAATTTCAAGTCTTTAGAGCTATGTAACCTATTCCACTGCATAAATTTCCGCGGACAAAGTATGTAGGTTGCGAATATTCAGTGATTCTAAAATATGACTTTTGAGTATTTACGACTATATCGTTTTCATTATAAACATTGCGTTTACATTTTATTTCAGTTTGTCGTAGTGCTCGCAGCGTTGGTAGCTGTGGCCCACAGTTCCGTGGTGCACGCCCCCGTACTCCGAGTAGACGATGACTATTCCAGCTTCGCGTACGACGTTGCTGACCCCAGCA
The DNA here is from genome assembly GCA_036509395.1 of Antheraea yamamai. Classification (NCBI taxonomy): domain Eukaryota; kingdom Metazoa; phylum Arthropoda; class Insecta; order Lepidoptera; family Saturniidae; genus Antheraea; species Antheraea yamamai. The sequence goes on along the minus strand of AP028427.1, from coordinate 19,173,874 downwards.
CCGGTGACTACAAGAGCCAAGTGGAGACCCGTGTTGGCGGTACTGTCGCCGGTCAATACTCCTTATTGGATGCCGATGGTACAAAACGTACCGTTGACTACGCCGCCGATGACGTCAACGGGTTCAACGCTGTTGTGCGCAAGGATCCCGCTGTAGTTGCCACTCCTGTTGTTGCATCAGCCCCAGTTGTCGAAGCACGTACCGTTGTTGGTCCATCTGTCGTTGCTGCCGTACCTTCCGTGGTTGCGCGTGCTTTCTACCCACATGTTTATTCATCTCTGGTAGGCACTCCCGTTGCTTACGCCGCTCACGTAAACCCCATCCACTTCTGGTAAACCTTGACCTAAGCATTTGTACACGGTAAAATGTTTTTCATTGTAAATATGTGTAATTTATAATTAAATAAAAGTGAAACTACCTACCTATAATGTTTCTTTTTTAATTTTTTAACTCGAAGGTTTCCGATTTCATATAGTGAATGTGTACATTACTCATTGTAAAAGCTCTCTTGTTAAATATGATCCTTCATAGAATGAAGTACTCCCTAATAAATGGGCCGAAGAAAAAAAGTAAAGTAACAAGTTCCTGAACTGATATGTAATTAATGACTGTATCTAATATTATATGTATTTTTTTAATATCATACCATTGCATTTATGTTTCTATATTCATTTTTTATCAAATAATTAATCCATATTTAAATTTGATTGTCTCCAATAATTATAATTAATTGCGAAATTAGTAACACAGATCAATAGAACATTTTTATATCTAATTCTAGCAATATACTTTATCGCATAAAGTTCAAATAAATAAGTAGTAAATAAGACAAAATTGAAAACTCAAATCAATGGAATAACTGTGTCCTTTTTTTAATGTTGAAATCAGTTATAGTCTGATTATTTAAATTTCATAATGTTTAACTTGAAATTATTGATATTTCTCTGGTTTTCCAATCTTCTTGCACACCAAGCAATGGTTACCTATGTACATTGTTACACAGTGTATTAATTAATCAAACATAGGACGGGCTTCACAAGCTGAATATAAAATATTATATATTACATGTATATAGGCCATTATGCTACGCGTCGCTAGTCAGACGCAAGCGCGATACGCCTCGAGTATGTCGAGATGATCGGTGACGCAATTACCCTAAGTTTTTCCTTAATAAAAATCACTCAAGGCGGCTAAAGAAGTTTTCTAATCAATAACAGAGAGTTACTCTGTCAAAGTTATGTCTATAAACGTAGGGAATAGTTTAATTTTTGATGATCGAGTTTGATGAATACGAAGGAATGTATTTAATGATTTTCTGCTACATGGTTTCGCATACGAAGTAAATTCTATTATGTAGGGTTACTTAGAATCTTAATAGGAATTGAAAGGCATAAATTGATTGTGCAAAAGTGGAAAGTGAAACACGTTCCTGACTAGTTTTAATACCCAGTACCTGGATGTTTGAGAATGTTTATAAATTCGGTAAACAAAGTACATTACGAATTTATATTAGTTAATTGTGAGAAGTGACTAAATTAAATAGAATGCGATTTCTTGTTAATCGAATAAATCCTTATACATATAATTCTTCTGTCCGTGTGTATGGGACTGAACTCCTCCTAAGCGACTGGAGGATTTTGAAGAAATCTTTTGTGTGTGTTTAGGTGGATTCAAGAATGGTTTAAATCCACAATTCGACCCGGTAGGTGGCATTGCAGTTGAATTTTAGGATTTTTTTTTATTATCAAGACAGGACAACGTACGCCGGACCCGCTAGTATAATATTGTATAAAAGTAAATATTACGTAGTAACTACTCTAAGCGGATTGTGGTAAATGTGATTCGCTTTGAAAAAAATTTTTTTTTCTGTACATTTTATTTCTGGACGGTTTAAAATATTTTCTTCCTTTCTTCTTCTTTCTAATTAATTTTAAATTTGTATACTCTTACTGGCTCATTCTAACTCATGTGTGTAATTTTTATACTTAGCTTGTGAATACATTTCCGATGTAAGCTTTTAAAATTTCATCTTTTCAATATCTCGGTGATTAAAAACTTAAATATTTGGTTAACGTGATGGCGTTATATAATTTGAATAAAACGTTTTAAATGATATTTATAATTTATTTTCATACATAAATGTATGTACAGACTAGTTACAGTATTTACAGACAAGTTATTGTAATGAAACACATCGTGGTTAAACGTCAGGTCGCTTTAAAAGGTTTTCGAAATTAACAGTCGGCGACGGTGGCGGGATAAGAGGTATACGCGTAAGGTGTTCCGTAGCTAGTATAGTAGGTAGGTGAGTAAGCGCGAGTGTTGTAGTACGTAGGAGCGGTGTAACTACGAGCAAAAACACCAGGAGCGGTAGCGTATACACCGGGAGCGGCAGAGTATACACCGGGAGCGGCAGCATATACACCGGGAGCGGTAGCGTATACACCGGGAGTGGCAATAGTGCGGGCACCGACAACAGCCGAGCCAGATGTCGAGTATACAGGGGTGCCGTAAGAAGTACTAGCAACAACCGCGGGAGCAGACGACGTGTAGATAGCTGGGCCGGTAACAGTGCGTGCTGCGACGACGGCGGGAGCGCTTGCCGTATATACAGCGGGACCAGTGGCGGTATAGACAGCGGGAGCGGCGGTAGCGTAAACAGCGGGTACAGCTACAGTTTTAGCAGCGACTAATGGTGCAGAAACAAAAACGGGATCCTTGCGTACAACAGCGTTGAATCCGTTGACGTCATCAGCAGTGTAGTCGACGGTGCGCTTAGTACCATCGGCATCCAGCAGGGAGTATTGGCCGGTGACGGTATCGCCGACACGGGTTTCGACTTGACTCTTGTAGTCACCGGTGTTGGGGTCCGCAACGTCGTATGAGAAGCTGGAGTAGTCGTCTGATCGAACTAGAGGCGCGTGCACCACGGAACTGTGGGCCACAGCTACCATCGCTGCGAGCACTACGACGAACTGTTGAAACAAGTAAATAGTTACAATAGTTTTGAACACAGAATATTCCATTTTTATCGATAAAAATTACGAGATGATTTAATAATTTCAGGTAAATTTTGTATAAAAGCTAATCCATAATGTACCACAAAAGGGGCAATTTACTGTTAATTTCACATATAATTATATGTTAATTATAATAAAATTGATATTTTACCACCTTAGCTGCCATTTCGTTAGATTTGAGTTTGTCCACTCGAAGAATGAATATCGATGTTAGGAATTCACAGCTTTTATATGAAGCTTTATGGCGAGGACGTGACGTACATACGAACAAAGTCACCTGTTGATCTTTAAAGTTGTAAGCTAAGAGCTTAATATCGATATACTTACTGTGTGATTATTGTCGTGTTTATGGCTTACTTAACATTTACAATATTACACACATAAATAATTATATATGTTAGTGATTTAAATAAATATGTAATAACTACTACATTTATTAGATTTATTACTAATTAAATTATATTAATAGGAATTACTGCAATAGTATTATAACTATTATAAATGGTTATATGCGTTTAACAGAGACCAAATATTGACATATCACATAGGGAAGCCGATATAATAGAAAATATTCACTACAACTTTCTTAAAAGGTACATGTATTTTTAACAAAATTGGAGTGATGTGAATACGATTTTGACGAACCTTAATGATTCTGTCAAATTTAAGTGAATAAGGTTAGGAGATTATTTCTTTATTTTGGTAAATTACAGTTAAAACTCTTGGCAGTATAAGAGAAGAAAATACAAGCTCGAAATGCACATGAAACAGAAGTTGAAGAAAATAGTCAGTTATATATTTTATCGGTAGAGTTATAGATGAAATGGTTTTTAAATAGTTGCAAATCAGTCATATAAAAGCGGGCACTGCAAGCTCTCCGTCCAATATATCTATAAGAGTAATCATCTCATGATGCTGACGGATCCAGAAGATTAAATTCGTATATGTTAAGAAGAAATTATAAATTAATAGCGAAATGAACTTCAAGAGTTCAACTAAGATTTTTAGATATGAACTTGATAATATTTTAAATCGAGGATTTTTTTTTATTTAATTAAATGGTAGGTTCTTTGTTTTCCTAATTAGTATGTGCATATATATGATGATATTTTTTGTTCAGAAACTACAGGACTTTTTTTACTCTGTTTATACTGCGGTAATCACATACCTATGAATGGGGTTTAGGGTATAAAATGTTAAGATTCCGTTATCTAGAAAAGTATAGCTTTTGCTCACGACTTCGCTCGAATTATTGTATATCTGATTTACCCCTTGGGAACACAGTACTTTTCTAGATGAAACTGTCTTTTTCGTACCCCTGAAAATGTGTATACAAAAGTTGATGATAATCGGTTAAGTCATAAAGGTGTGAAAGCGTATCAAAAAGGTAACAAACGAACTGCCATTTAGATTTATAATATTAGTTAGAATTTGGATAATCGTTATATACAATAAATATCTCCTACTTTAAGAAAAAAATAAAATAATTATCATGTATTTATAATATGCTCCATTTGATAGTTACAACTTTTTTTAATTACTTATAGGTTATTATTTTATCGTTAACAAAACTTAACTGAAGTAAAAGTCATTTCAACAATGCGCTGTAAAATATCCACCAATGTTGATAAATATTGAAATATATAACGATTGCATAAATATTTGTTATTCTAAAACGAAAAATCAAAGTCATTGCACTGTTCGAATGTTATTATATTAATTGAAAAAAAAAAATAACTCCTATTTCCGTTAAAATATTATGACATTTTTTTTTTAATATGTCATATCTCCAAATCCTCGAAAGGCTTCCAAGAAAACTTTAGATTATCCTTGACGCTTCTAAAAAAAAAACTCAGAAATATTTTGAGAGTATGTATGATGTATGTATGACTTTGTTTTCTTTTTTTCTTAATTCTTACGTTATCCCTGGATTTTCCGAGCTTATATCGCGTATCGTAAAAGGTATCTAGGTATAAATAATTCTTCATTAAAGACGAATGCATCTTCACAAATGACTTTGAGTTCCAAAAAAATAAATTTTCAAAAAAAAGTATTAACCGACTTCAATATCAATCAAAAACCCATAAGGCACTAAAAAGCGGAAAATAAATAGTTTATCAAATTAACCAAATTAAATAAAACATATGAATATGTGTGCTACCTAGAGATGTATTGGAAATCGGTGCCAACCGAAATTTCAAATTTGTTCCAGGTAGAAAAGTATTACAGAGACGCGAGAGTGAACTTAAACTTTTTGTACCTATGTAGATGATACGATTTTCAGTTGGCACCGACTTCTAATATATCTCTAAGTAGCACACGTTTTATTTATTTTGGTTAATTTGATAAACTATTTATTTTCCGCTTTTTAGTGCCTTATGGGTTTTTGATTGATATTGAAGTCGGTTAATACTTTTTTTTGAAAATTTACTTTATTTTTCCATTTTTAGTGTACGTAAATATATTTTACTAGCAGTGCCCGCGAACTCCGTTCCGCCTTAAGTATATTAACATATGCGCATTTTTGCGGTATGGTATCTATCGGTATGGTATGCGATATGATTTCAATTGGTTGTACAATAAGTAACGTTTGGTATGAACGCAACCTTATCAATAATCCGTTATAGTTTTTTCTACCACCAACTCGGCTACCATCGCTTCACACATAATACACCTTAAGTAATGTAATTACAATGCTTGCGTCATGATGCAACACAGCAACGAACATAAGCACAATAGGCTCCTAAGAATTGAAGAGTTTTTTTTATAATATTGGTGGCAAACGAACATACGGGTCACCTGATGGTAAGTGATCACGGCCGCCCATGGACACCTGCGACACGAGAGGAAACACAGATGCGTTGCCGGCCCTTAAGAAAGGAGTAGGCTCGTTTCTTGAAAGTTTTCTTACTTTGTCACGGATCCCATAATCAGAACCTAACCAAACTCTCATCAAACTACCCTTGAAGTACGTCCTTTCCAATAAAAAATGAATCATCGAAATCGGTTAGCGTGATATTGAGTTATTCGTCTATTTGTCGTGTACATACTTAATGCAAATTTAAAACTTATACGGTTTTGCACTGGATGCCGTTGTCGGAACTGGACCAAATTAAAATGGGACCACACGGGAAGTACCAGCTTTCAAATAAAAAAAGAATAATCAAAATCGGTTCACCCAGTCCAAAGTTATGAGGTAACAAACATAAAAAAAAAAAAAAAAAATACAGACGAATTGATAACCTCCTCCTTTTTTAACCGACTTCAAAAGCTGGTACTTCCCGTGTGGTCCCATTTTAATTTGGTCCAGTTCCGACAACGGCATCCAGTGCAAAACCGTATAAGTTTTAAATTTGCATTAGGTATGTACACGACAAATAGACGAATAACTCAATATCACGTTAACCGATTTCGATGATTCATTTTTTATTGGAAAGGACGTACTTCAAGGGTAGTTTGATGAGAGTTTGGTTAGGTTCTGATTATGGGATCCGTGACAAAGTAAGAAAATGCAAAACCGTATAAGTTTTAAATTTGCATTAAGTATGTACACGACAAATAGACGAATAACTCAATATCACGCTAACCGATTTTGGATGATTCATTTTTTATTGGAAAGGACGTACTTCAAGGGTAGTTTGCTGAGAGTTTGGTTAGGTTCTGATTATGGGATCCGTGACAAAGTAAGAAAATTTCAAGAAACGAGCCTACTCCTTTCTTAAGGGCCGGCAACGCATCTGTGTTTCCTCTCGTGTCGCAGGTGTCCATGGGCGGCCGTGATCACTTACCATCAGGTGACCCGTATGTTCGTTTGCCACCAATATTATAAAAAAACTGTTCAATTCTTAGGAGCCTATTGTGCTTATGTTCGTTGCTGTGTTGCAACATGACGCAAGCATTGTAATTACATTACTTAAGGTGTATTATGTGTGAAGCGATCGTAGCCGAATTGGTGGTAGAAACTATCGCGGATTATTGATAAGGTTGCGTTCGTACCAAACGTTACTTATTGTACAACCAATTGAAACCATATCGCAAATCATACCGCAAAAATGCGCATATTTTAATATACTTAAGGCGGAACGGAGTTCGCGGGCACTGCTAGTAAAATATATTTATGTACACTAAAAATGGAAAAATAAAGTAAATTTTCAAAAAAAAGTATTAACCGACTTCAATATCAATCAAAAACCCATAAGGCACTAAAAAGCGGAAAATAAATAGTTTATCAAATTAACCAAATTAAATAAAACATATGAATATGTGTGTACCTAGAGATGTATTGGAAGTCGGTGCGAACCGAAAATCATATCATCTACATAGGTACAAAGTTTAAGTCGTCTCTGTAATACATTTCTACCTGGAACAAATTTGAAATTTCGGTTGGCACCGACTTCCAATACATCTCTAGGTAGCACACATATTCATATGTTTTATTTAATTTGGTTAATTTGATAAACTATTTATTTTCCGCTTTTTAGTGCCTTATGGGTTTTTGATTGATATTGAAGTCGGTTAATACTTTTTTTTGAAAATTTACTTTATTGAAGTCGGTTAATAACGATAGAATTTCCGAATTGATATTTATTATTAACTTTATGTAATATGAAAGCTTTTTGGATATCATACCTTTATGTATCTATTCATAAGTCCCTATCGTTAATCCGACAATTAAAACAAATTTAAAACAGATTGTCAACATTAATATTTATTGATAAATTACTAAAATCAAAATTACATTTTGTTGAGTCATTTTATTGATTATAGCTTAGATAAATAAGTTCAATTGAATCAGTAATATCCGTATGTAATAAGCGATTCATAAACACCATTATATTTCAAACATTTTTTATTGAATATTTCTTGTTCGTGATGCAATGATTTGCCATTTGTCTACGACATATCAAAGTATTTTACTTTTATATATATTTTTAATGATTACATAGAAACGTTTTGTAAAAGGATTTTGTGGTCTTTTTATGATCTGAATGCTAGCTTAATATGCCAGTAGACTAACATAAATGTCTTGTCTTGGCCCATGTCATTATGTCGTATAACAACATAGTGGAGCAAGCATTGAAACTTTGTCGTCCAAATAGCCTTAGACTCGAAACCAACATAGATTCAGCCTCATTTTTACTCTTAACACACCATGTCATATTTTCTAACAGACGTGAATTCCCGTATTATAATGTGTTCTTTTTTGTGTTGTATTCTGTGTTGCGTATTCTGTATTGTATTGTGTGTTCTGTATTGTAGTTTTTCAGGTAATATATACCTTACTGGCACATGAACGATAAGAAATTTTCTCTACGTTACCCAATGATATTATAACTAAAAAGCTATAGATACGCCATAACCGCTTCGACAGCGCCTTGGTAAAACTTGGCTAGCTAGCTTATTTTTGACGGCTGCCCCGTCAATCCTCCCGTATTTAAGCAACATATAACTATTTCTTTTTGACTATCTATATTGAGAATATGCCATCTTACTTCCATATTTTATTTAAGACAGTGTGGCGTTACAATATCACTATACGTATGTGTGCATTTTCGTGCCATTTGTTTCGTCAAAATATCATGTAGGTAACGTATCTACAGCTTTTTAGTTATAATATCATTGACATTACCACAGTGATAACGCTACGATCAATATGATGTTACGTTTTAATTTCATGTTATACAATCGTTAAATTAACTTAAACTAGAACTTTAACTAAAAAAAGGATATAATCTTGAACTAGATAGACGTGATGGTAGAGTCGTTTGACTGGTGGAATGTTAATTCGATACCCTCAGGTTCATAGCCTAACAAGTACCAATATTTTTTTCTGAATTCACGTACATTTACTAATTTAATTTAATCCCCTCCTCTCCTTTTCATAACCGAGATACGCGCGCTGGGCTTCAGAGCCATAGTTTTACGGTAAATCCTATCTGGGTGCGAACTAAAAAGTTCGCAACTTCTTATCTTTGCCGTACCGTGAAGCTGTGGCACAATCTCCCGGCGAGTGTGTTCTCTCTTTCCTATAACATGGGGTCCTTCAAGCGTAACGTGAAGAGACATTTTCGCAGGCCGATATGACAGCGGCGACCGGCGAGGAATGGCGTGTCTCTCGGTACTCGCCATTGTTTTTGGATTGTATTGTGCTCACCATCAGGCACAGTGCAGTCACTTTGCTGTGCTACAATAAAAAACAAAAAATAAATAAACTAGTAACACTGTCGGCTGAAAGTGAAGGAAAACTTTGTGAGGAAGCTTAAATTATAGTGATAAATGTTTTTGTAGTACCACCTTATGTGGAGAAATGTAGAACTGTGGATTTCTCGGTCAATACATCGTTGGCTGGCATGGTAATTATGCTCATACCTTCCTTCAGGAGGCTACTTACACTCTAGAGTAGGTCTCTTACTGGTTGAACATGTTGATGATGGTTTAATTTTTGAAATTGAATGCTGCTTCAAGAAAGGTAAAGCCCATTTCGCCAAAACACAAACGAAGCATATATTTAGGAGTCGAGGCATCATAATACACGATAAGTGTTTACAATTTTGTACTGAATAATTTTCCATACGAATTTAGTACCACTATATAAGATTATCCAAAATATTAATCGTGTCCAAAAGTATATGTTAATTATGCAGTAGCAGAGAGTGAAGAGTGATGTCTCGTAATAACTTTATTATAATGTTATAGAAATTTAATAAGGTTCCTGATGTTATATCTACTTATTTTGGATGCTTTTCCCAGAATTTTGTCAAGCCAAGTATCGTTTAAAAAATGAACAAGTCAAATAGAAGAATATCTCTCACAGATTTCTATAGTGTAGAACCGGCACGTTTCAATTTTTTTCTTATATCAGATTATGCCTCTTAATTAAGTGTGCTCGATGCATACTGTAAGCGGTTTCTAGTAAATATGGTTCGCTTGTAAGAAACTTCTACTGTTGTAATAAAACTAAGGCTTTGTAACTATTAAAGGTTAATTTAAATTGGTGTATATTAAATGTGTTATCTTTTTTTTTTAACGTTGTATGGTTTTGAATACATGTTGACTAGTTCATGAAAACGGTTTCAAACACAAATCTTTAAAATATGACAACTACCTGATTAAACATTAAAATATATTTATTATAGATGTGATGGTGTCATGCAGTTTTAATAAAATTATTAAGTAATAATTATCGTTTATTTTCATACATCCATGTATGTACAGACTAATTACAATATTTACACACAAGTTATTATAATGAAACACGTCGTGGTATAACGCTAAATCACCTTAAAAGATTTTCGAAGTTAGCAGTCGGAGACGGCGGCGGGATAAGAGGTATACGCGTAAGGTGTTCCGTAGCTAGTATAGTAGGCAGGTGAGTAAGCGCGAGTATTGAAGTATGCAGGAGCGGTGTAACTACGAGCAAAAACACCAGGAGCGGTAGCGTATACGCCGGGGGCGGCAGAGTATACACCGGGAGCCGCAGAATATACACCGGGAGCGGCAGCGTATACACCGGGAGCAGCAATAGTGCGGGCAGAGACAACGGCTGAATCAGATGTCGAGTACACAGGGGTGCCATAAGAATTAGTTGCATAAACCGCGGGAGCAGACGACGTGTAGACAGCAGGGGCGGCTACATTGCGGGCTGTAACGACGGCGGGAGCGCTTGCCGTATATACAGCGGGACCAGTGGCGGTGTAGACAGCAGGAGCTGCAGTAGCGTATACAGCGGGTACAGCTACAGTTTTAGCAGCGACTAATGGTGCAGAAACAACAGCGGGATCCTTGCGTACAACAGCGTTAAATCCGTTAACGTCATCAGCAGTGTAGTCGACGGTGCGTTTAGTACCATCGGCATCCAGCAGGGAGTATTGGCCGGTGACGGTATCGCCGACACGGGTTTCGACTTGACTCTTGTAGTCACCAGTGTTGGGGTCCGCAACGTCGTATGAGAAGCTGGAGTAGTCGTCTGATCGAACTAGAGGCGCGTGCACCACGGAACTGTGGGCCACAGCTACCATCGCTGCGAGCACTACGACGAACTGTTGAAACAAATAAATAGTTACAATAGTTTTGAACACAGAATATTTATTTATCGATAAAAATTACGAGATGATTTGATAATTTCAGGTAAATTTTGTATAAAAGCCAATCCATAATGTACCGTAAAAGAGGCAATTTACTGTTAATTTATTTATTTATTAATTGTATGTTAATTATAATAAAATTGATATTTTACCACCTTAGCTGCCATTTCGTTAGATTTGAGTTTGTCCACTCGAAGAATGAATATCGATGTTAGGAATTCTCAGCTTTTATATTAAGTTTTATGGCGAGGGCGTGGCGTGCGTCTGAGCATAGCCACTTGTTGATCTTTAAAGTTGTAAGCTAAGAGTTTGACATCGATATGTTTACTGTATGATTATTTTCATGTCCATGATTTACTTAAGTAACTTAAGTACACATAAATCATTATGGTATTATATATTTATGATTTAAGGTAACATGTACGAGTAATTCTGCTATAAAATTTATTATTATTAACTGAATAATATATGATATGAATAATATGCATTTAACAGAGGCCAGACATTGACATTACTAAGGGAAGCCGATAAAAAGAGGAATAATAATAACACATTTTTAGTAGGTAAATGACGTTATTAATTTCATTACTAGGTTGTAATTGTATTGCTAACTTTTTATTGAAAGTAGGGCGATGAGAATATGCTTGTGACAAACCCTATAGATATTGTCAATTTTGAACAATTATAGTAAAAAGATATTTTTCATTGCGGAAAATAACAATAACAATTATTTGTGATTAATTAGCAAAAGGTTAAATTCGAAATTTGCACGCAATAAAAATTGAAGAAAACAATCAAGTATATATTTTATCAATGTAGTTATAGATAAATAACTTATACTCCCGGCATCACTTACGTTAATATAGACTCGCTGTATCTCTACGAAACTATACATTTCTTCTATATGAAAATTAGCCTAAGTTGTCTTTTGTATAACTTACAGTGAGTGTGTAAAATTTCATGTTAATTGATTCAATAGTTAAGGCTTAAAATTGTAACAAACAGATTCATTTTCACATTTATAATATTACTATGATATGATATCGTAAAAACGACAGATGCAAGCTCTCTGTCCAACATATGTACAAGTGCAATCATCTCATGGCGCTGACGGATCCGGAAGGATAAGGTCGTATATGTTAAGAAGAAGTAAAGAAATGTTGTTCATTGTTGTATGCGATTGAACCTCAAGAGGTTAAGTAAGTTTAATGGGATCATATGAACTAAATCGAAACATTGCTTTTTATTTGCTTAATAAGTAGGTTTTCTGTTTTAATAAATGACTGTATATAATATATACGTGACTTTTTCATAAAATATATTACTGATTTCTATGAATTTTTTTAGGGGAAGATTTTAGTGTCTAAAACATAACGATATCGTATATATATTCATTTATATAATTTAAAATTGTATTTATTATAGATTTAACGGAATCCATATATTTCTATTGCTTTTATTCGATGTATTTATAAGAAATATCAACGCTAATAAACATCGAAATATATTATGATTGAATGAACGTTACTTATTCTAAAGTAAATTATCAAATCTATTATGGTATTTTACATTAATTGAAAATAATCTGAACTCTCATAATCGATAAAGCATTATGGTAATATTTAGAGATAGAAAACATTTCAAAAAGATTTTCAATGGCATTCCATTTTTGTTTTCGGTTCGTCGTTTCAAGGTGTATGTAGGTGGACATATTCCAGAATTGATATTTAATTAATGACTTAATGTTATACGGAAATCTTTTGATTACCTTTATGTTTCTACTCGATCGCACATCTAGATAATTGGTAGACATTTGAATTATATTATCCGCAATAATTATTTATTGCCAAATTAATGTGCCTTTTTATTGATATAGCTTAGATTAAGAAGTTCAAATGAATTTGTGTTATACGTATGTAGTAAGTAATTCGTGTATACATCTTTTATTTCAAATATTTTCTTTTACAAATTCCCTCTTGGTGATGTAATGATTACACATTTATCTACAAGATATAAAAGTCTTTGAGTTTCATATATCTTTTTAATTATTATATAGTAAGAATTGTTCTCATGTCCTTTTGTTAAACGATCTTGGGTTCCTAAGTATGTACAGAGGTCATTTATTATATACCATTGTCAAATAATTTTGTCCAATCGCTATTCTGGGATCAGTTAACGCAAGGCTAATAAGCCTGTGTCTTATAATAAGGCTGTGTATTTTCCTAGCGCTTATATAGTAACATAGTAGAGCAAACATTATTACTTTGTCGTCGAAGTAATATCAAACCCGAAACCTACACAGGTTCAACGTCGCTCTTACTCTTAATACCTACTTGGTCATTTGTTTGCTAACAGACGTGAGATTGTGTATTGATAAATTGGTTTTTAAGTTATCTGTGGGCCAAGTAGAGCAAAAAAGCGGCACGGCCGTACCATCCTTTTCTCGAAGCAGTTCAGGCCATTTTCGATCCCCTATAACTTCGTTGTGGATAAAACTAGAAGCCTGTTTTCTGTCATTCTATTTTATTTAAAACAGAAAAGATTTTTATTATTGATATGGTCACTATAAGATATTGTTAGGTTAGCTAATTACGTAATAAATTAAGACAGAAGGTCCGTTGAGTAAGGACTTAATAAAGTAACCGACTTGGTATTACATCTCACAACTTTTTATGGTAGAAGAACTTATTTGGGAGACTTAGTTTTTTTACAAGTTTTTGATGGCATATGTACTTTACTGGTACATAAACGACAAGAAATTGTCTCTATATTACCATAAGTTAAAGCTACACAAGAAATATATATAACTAAAACAAAGAAATGCACATAATTTAGTTGTGATGGTAGAGTTGTCTGACCGGTAGAATGTCAACTCGATATACGCAGGTTCGAACCCCGGTATATGTCAATGAATTTTTCGTAATTAGCGTACATTTCCTAATTGAAAAAGGTGACACCATAGGTTAATGGCGGAGGAAAATATTGTGATGAAACCTGAATCTGAGAAATGTTCTTGTAGTACCACCGTATGTGAAAAAATATAGACCTGGATTCGCCAATTCATCGTGAGCTGGCTTGCTGATTATGCTTATACCTTACTTCGGGAAGAAGCATATAATCCTGCAGTAGATCTTATTGTGCTGAAGTAATGATAATGCTATAATTTTTAAAGTTGAACTCAGGCTAAAATTATGTAAAGAACACATATTTCGCAGATCAAGTTCAAACATAATTTGTTTACCTTTTTGTGCTGAATGGTTTGTCAACTACGTTACGCTATATAATATGACTTAAAATAATAATGAAGTTTGAGAAACATAAGTTGATTATGCAGGTGCGAAGAGTGAATTCAGAACTACGGAAATATCTAAACTACATTATGATGTTATAAAATTTTAATCGGCTTCCTGACATCGTATTGATTTCTTCTTTGGATTCTTCCGTCATAATTAACTTACTCCGTTCCAATGTACGGTACGCAAAATGGTACAATCAAATAGAAAAACATGTCTCAATAAGTGCTATATGGTTCGACCAATTATTCAGTTTCAAATAAGTTTGCTTCAATTATTTTAGTTTATACCTCTAACATCGCGTATTATTGTAAATGTAAATATATAGTTTTTAGTAAATTCTGTTCCCTTGCGAAAAATTCTTCTGCTGTAATTAAACTAAGACTTGGTAATTACTAATGATTGTGGTTCTACTAAGTGTGTTATCACACGAGTATTTTTTTTATATTTAGAGTGCTTTTAAATACATTTCTATCAGCATATACATATTTTTATATGTAAAACTTTTACATTTATATCTCAGTAATAGTTCTAGGTTTGTTATAAAATATCTAAATTTTGTGAATGTGGTTGTGTAGTGTAGTTTAGATAAAAAAATAACTATTATTTAAATAAGGATCATTTATTTTCATACATCCATGTACGTACAGACTAGTTGCAATATTTACATACAAGTTCTTATAATGAAATACGTCGTGGTTTATCGCAAAGTTGCCTTAAAATATTTCGAAATTAGCAGTCGGAGACGGCGGGATAAGAGGTATACGCGTAAGGTGTTCCGTAGCTAGTATAGTAGGCAGGTGAGTAAGCGCGAGTGTTGTAGTACGTAGGAGCGGTGTAACTACGAGCAAAAACACCAGGAGCGGTAGCGTATACACCGGGAGCGGCAGAGTATACACCCGGAGCGGCAGCGTATACACCGGGAGCGGCAGAGTATACACCGGGAGCGGCAGCGTATACACCGGGAGCGGCAATAGTGCGGGCAGCGACAACCGCCGATCCAGATGTCGAGTATACAGGGGTGCCGTAAGAAGTAGTTGCAACAACCGCGGGAGCAGACGCCGTGTAGACAGCTGGGGCAGCTACAGTGCGGGCCGCGACGACTGTAGGAGCACTTGCCGTATATACAGCGGGACCGGTGGCGGTATAGACTGCGGGAGCGGCAGTAGCATAAACGGCGGGTACAGCTACAGTTTTAGCAGCAACTAATGGTGCAGCAACAACAGCGGGATCCTTGCGTACAACAGCGTTGAATCCGTTGACGTCATCAGCAGCGTAGTCTACGGTGCGCTTGGTACCATCAGCGTCTAGCAGAGAGTATTGGCCGGTGACGGTACCGCCGACACGGGTTTCGACTTGACTCTTGTAGTCACCGGTGTTGGGGTCCGCAACGTCGTATGAGAAGCTAGAGTAGTCGTCTGCTCGCACTAAAGGCGCGTGCACCACGGAACTGTGGGCCACTGCTACCATTGCTGCTAGCACTACGACGAACTGATGGAATAAATAAGGAATTGTTATGATTTTATGTAGGAATTACTAAAGTAAGTCAGAGATGTAACAAATCACGAGTTTATATAAACAAGAGAAAAATAAGCTTTGAACTACGCTATAAGTTGAAACATTAACAGCTTTATTATGGGATTTAATGTACATACATATACATAGGTAAGTAAATATTGTTCTTATCTCTTATAACAATATAATTATTCAAAATTGAAGTGCATTATAAATACAATAAATTGATGTTAAGAAAATTTAAAAAAAAAACATAAAATATATTATAATTAGTTATGTACTCAGAATACTCTAGTTTTATAAATGAAAACCAAAACATGATCGAATAATTTCATATAAAACTTATATAAATCCCAATCAATAAGTAGATAGTAAAAATCACAAATTACTGTTTACTATTAGTGTATTAACGTTTAAATATTACGTTTAATTTAATAAATTTACATAGTCTACTTTTAATTGGAATAAAATTAGAATTTTAGATCACCTTAGCTGCCATTTCGTTAGATTTGAGTTTGTCCACTCGAAGAATGAATATCGATGTTGGAAATCCACAGCTTTTATATGAAGCTTAATGCGAGGGCGTGGCGAGCGTCCGAGCAAAGTCACTTGTTGATCTTTAAAGTTGTAAGCTAAGAGTTTGACATCGATTTGCTTACTTTATTTCTGTGTCCATGACTTAATATGTACAATATTATACATATAAATTATTATGATATAAATAATTATATAATAACTGATATATTATTTAATTCTATTATTAACTGAATAAATATACGATATAAGTTATATTATATATGTTTAATACAGGTCAAACATTGGCATTACTAAGGTAAGCTGATATAAAAGTAGGGCGATGTGAATATGCTTATTAAAAACCCTATAGATCCTCTGAACTTAAACATTTATAGTAAAAAGATAAGTATCATTTCGGTAAATTCGATTCAGAAGGTATTGTGATCAATAGCAAAAATATAAAAATGGAAGAATATAATCAAGTATATATTTTATCAAAATAGTTATAGATGACAAACATTTGCCAACGGCTTCGCTCGCTATAATATAGATTCGATTTATCTGTTGGAAACTATAAACTTGTTCTGTATCAAGGTTACTCTAAGTGCTCTTTTGTGTTCCAGACAGCGTGTATGTAAAATTTCAAAATGTGTTTGGTTTACTTATTCTAAAACAGAGGATCAAATCTATTATGGGATTTTACACTTATATGTGCGTGTATGTCAACGCGGAACAAAGAGACTCATGTTCACCTTTATAATATTACTAGGAATAACTATTTTTAAATAGTTTCAAATCAATCTTGTAAAGTCGACCAATGCAAGCTCTCCGTCTAACATATGTACAAGAGTAATCATCTCGTGACGCTGACGGGTCCGGAAGGTTAAGGTCGCATATGCTAAGAAGAAATATAGAAATGCGGTTCGCTGTATGTATTAATAGGCTAATGAACCTTAGTAGGCCAAGTAGGTTTTTTGATATGAACTTCGAACTAAATCGAAACCTTTGTTTTTATTTACTTAGAAAGTAGATTCTTTATTTTAATAAAAGAATGTATGTGTTATATGTACACGACTTTTTCAGTACACTACTAATTTTTATGAATTATACTATGGGAATATTTTTGTACATAAAATATTACGATATCATTCTATGTATACAATTATATCATTTGAAATTGTATTTATTATAGATTTAACGGAATCGAAATACTTTTATTGCTTTTATTCGATGTATTTATAACAAACATCAACTCTACTAAACATTGAAATATATTAAGATTGAATTAATATTACTTATTTTAAAACAAAACATCAAATCTATTATGGTAATTTAAATTCATTAAAATTAGTTTGAACTTTTATAATCCATAAAGCATTATGGGAATATCTGGCGATGCCATTGTCCAAATTCTTCACGTAATTTTCGAAAAAAAAACATTTTTTACCTTGCACATTTCTAAAAATATTTCAAAAATATTTTCAAGCGGGATTCTATTTTTATTTTCGGTTTTAACTTCGTCATTTCAAAGTTTCTGCAGGTGTACCTAATGGACGCCTAAATTACATACCGTAATCGGTATAAATATTTCTTCATCAAAGAAACGCACCTTCATAATTTAAGTTAAAATATAAATAAAATATTCCAGAATTGATATGTAATTAATGACTTCATGTTTTACGGAAGTTTATGAATATCATACCATTGCTTTTATGTTTCTAATTATTCGTAGGTTTTAAATAATTAGTACACATTTAAATTTTATTATCCGCAATAATTATTTATTGCGAATTAATACGTCAAATCAAAATATAATATGGATGACTCATTTTATTGACATAGCTTAGATCAGATCTAGTAAAAGACCAACACAAACAGCATCAAATTGGTCATCCCATGCTTCAGGGTTACTAAGTTCAAAAACAGTTTTTTAGGTAATAGTGTTAAATTTTATAACAAAGTCCCAAAATACATTAACGATTTTCCAGATAGTGAGTTCAAGAACCATATCAAGCGGGTTTTAATATCTAGATGCTATTATAGGGTGGATATGTGAACGATTGTGACGTCTGGAAATGACGCCCCTCTCTGTGCATCCACTAATAACGAATGTAACTATTTATGTTTTGTAAAAATACATAACATGAAGAGATAAACCAGATCGTGTTTCTTGCCGGTTTTTCTCGATGACTGGGTTGTTTTCCGAACCGGTGGTAGCCTTGACGTTCATAAGCGCCTTCTCAAAGCCTAAATTGAATAAAGGATATTTTGATTTTGAATAAGTTCAATAATTAAATTAGTGCCATACGTATGTAATAAGTCATTCATGAATCTATAATTTGTTTCAAACATTTTCTTTTACAAATTCCCTGTTGGTGATATAATGATTTGACATTTATCGACAACATAGAAAAGTCTTTAAATTTAATATATATCTTTAATTAGTATATAGTAACAATTCTTCTCATGTCCTTTTGTTACACGATTTCGTGGTCCTTATTATTTTCTGTAGTATAACCGCCGTCAAATAACTTTGTCTATTCGCTGTTCTGGGATCAGTTAATATAAGGTTAATAAGCAGATAGACTAAGTTAAACGTCTTGTGGGTACCCATGTCTTTTGCTAGCTGTGACACAGCAGCATATTGAAGCAAGCATCGATACTTTGTCGTTGAAATGGTATCAGACTTGAAACCTACACAGGTTCAAGCTCACTGTTTTTCGCTCACTCGTCATTTACTTGCTAACAGATGTGAAGTTCTTAATTGGTTTTTAAGTAATAGGTATTTCACTGGCATTCGAATGACAATAATTAGTCTGTATATTACCACGGTGTTAAAGCTAAATAGCTAACGTATATAAATCGATATAGCTAAATAAAAGAAATGCTTATAATTTTTACTAGACGTGATGGTTGAGTTGTTTGACGGGTGGAATGTCAATGCGAAATTAGCATCTTCGAAGCCCGGCAGGTACCAACGTGTCTTTTTTTTGCAATTCGCATACATTCAATTTAAATTGATACAGTATCATTTACGGGAAATATCGTAATGAAACCTGAACCTGAGAAATGTTCTTGTTGTACCAACGTATATGGGGATATATAGATTTGTATTTTTCGGAGTTAGATATCGCGAATTCATCGTAGATTGACTTAGTGATTATTATGCTCATACTTTCCTTCGAGAAGAGACCTTACAAGTTGATATGATGTTAGGGATATAATTTTTGAAATTGAACTATGGCTCATGGTAACTAAAACCCACTTAGCAAAACATATATATCGCAAATCAAGGTCAATACATGATTTGTTTACCATTTTGTGCTGTATGGTTTACCATACCACCTACGTTCCATTAAATAGGATGACTTAAAATAATAATGAGGTTTGAGAATATTTATTTACTAAGTTGATTACGGAGGGGCGAAGTGTAACGTCGGAACATCAGAAATAAACAAACTACATTATGATGTTATACAATTGTTATCACCCATCTCCGGTGCCGCTACGTCACATTCAAGAAGCGACACTACAACGCGACCACTAGCGACACCGTATTAGAGATACACATTGATACTAGCGCCACCATATTAAAGATACATAATTATGAATTAATATTACTATATATATATTTAAATAAGACACAAGAAATAATATTATTATATAGTGGGTATTCATTTATTAATAATAACATTAGTTTGGTCGTTATTATTTTTGTGGTACTTCAACTATTTTGCAGAATTATGAATAAATAGTAATTATTTTGACTTCTATAGTTCGGCCTATAAAAATCAAGATGGCGCTGTTCTACACACACTTTGTCGAAACAAATTAGAGATACATAAATAAGAATAGAATTGATGTATGACTTAAATAACATTAATGTGTTCGCTATTTATTATTTTTGTGTCACTTAAATTATTTTGCGGTTTTATGAGTAAATAGTAATTGCTTTGATTTACATAGTTCGGCTTATAAAATACAAGATGTCGGTAATCTACATGCACTTTTATGTACAAATTGTCGTAAGGCGAAGCTCTGCCTGAATAAATAGTGACAGTACCTAAGAAGTGTTTATTGGCTTCCCTGACCCACTATACTTTTACACAATTTTAATCAGTGACGTGATATATATTGACTTCTCATTTTGACGCTTCCTCTTTAACTAGCTTAGTCCGATTTCAAAGTAGAGTGTGAAAAGTGGCTAAACAAATCGAATGTTAATCCTCAGAGATTGATATACTATAATGACGTGTATGTTTCAATTACTTTTTTGTTATGTTAGTTTATGCATTTAAATTTAGTGTGCTTGATACGTATTGTTAACAGTTTTTGGTAAATGCAGTTCACTTGTAGAAACACTTTATGTTGTACTTAAATTAGGGCTCGGTAACTGTTAATAGTTATGATTGTAATAGTGTATGTCACACGTGTAATTTTTTTATTTACCATGCTTGTGAATCCATTTCTTTGTTCATTCTTATATATACCTATATATCTTTAAAACATAATAATTAAGTAATAGTGGGAGGATTAATACAAAAAGTTTTAAGTTATTAATGTGGTGGTGTTGTGTAGTTTCAATAAAAACTAGACTAAATTATATTTAAATACGTATCGTTTATTTTCATACATCCATGTATGTACAGACTAGTTACAATATTTACATACAAGTTCTTATAATGAAACACGTTGTGGTTTATCGCTAAGTTGCCTTAAAAGGCTTTCGAAATTACCAGGACGAGACGGGGGCGGGATAAGAGGTGTAGGCGAAGGGCGAACCGTAGCTAGTATAGTAGGCGGGTGAGTAGGCGCGGGCACCGAAATACGCAGGAGCGCCGTAAGTACGGGCGAAAACACCAGGAGCGGTAGCGTATACACCGGGAGCGGCAGCGTATACACCGGGAGCGGCTACAGTGCGGGCAGCAACAACCGCTGGGCCGGATGTCGAGTATACGGGGGTGCCGTAAGAAGTAGTTGCAACCACTGCAGGAGCAGAAGACGTGTAGACGGCTGGGCCGGCGACTGTATGGGCTGCAACGACTGCGGGAGCGCTTGCAGCGTAAACAGCAGGACCGGTGGCGGTGTAGAGAGCGGGGGTAGCGGTAGCGTAAACAGTCGGAGCAACTACAGTTTTAGCAGCAACAACAGCTGGTGCAACTGCCACAGTTTTGGCAGCGACAACTGCGGGCGCTGCGGCGACTAATGGTGCAGCAACTACAGCGGGATCCTTGCGTACGACAGCGTTGAATCCGTTGACGTCATCAGCGGCGTAGTCGACGGTGCGCTTGGTACCATCGGCGTCCAACAGAGAATATTGGCCAGTGACGGTACCGCCAACACGGGTTTCGACTTGGCTCTTGTAGTCACCGGTGTTGGGGTCGGCAACGTCGTATGAGAAGCTGGAGTAATCATTGTCTGCTCGGACTAGAGGCGCGTGCACCACGGAGCTGTGGGCCACTGCTACCATTGCTGCGAGCACTACAACGAACTGTTCGAACAGATAACATTTTATGAGAATTTTACACATAAACCGGATTACTTCGCGAAAGATTTATAGTGTGTGATATTGAAGGAAGGAAAATAACCAGATAATATAATAATCAACTAATAAGATAATAATCAACGCTGTAAATAAAGATAATAATGAAATGATTATAGGTTATTCTTAATAATTATAATTTTAAAAATTATAATTTGAATATATTCAATTCAAATTATATTCGTTTGGATGCCCACAAGCGCAAGATAAAAATATATTTATAATAATGATAAGTTTCAGTTTGCTTGATAAAAATTAAATTAGATTGATAGTAATTTCATAACGGGATAATTAAAAAATATAATATATATTATAAACTAATACAGTGAAAAGAAAATATTCAATTTTTACGCATGAAAATTACAACTTCATGAAGTAATTTCATGCTACAATTTTTTTAACCAAATCTAATAGTATATTGCAACAATTATAACGTACTACTATTAATTTAAAAAAACTTAGAATATAAAACTTTAGATCACCTTAGCTGCCATTGCGTTAGATTTGAGTTTGTCCACTCGAAGAATGAATATCGATGGGACGAAGCTACAGCTTTTATATGAAGCTTTACGGCGAGGGCGTGGCGTGCGTCCGAGCAAAGTCACTTGTTGATCTTTAAAGTTATGTACCAGGAGTTTGACTTCAAGATATTTACAGTATGATTATTTTTTGTGAATTACTACATAACCATGATATTAGTAGTGTATTATATAATAGAACACTATTAAACAACTCATATGAAAATTATAATTTCCATAAATTATACTAAAATTATATCTTAATAAATTTTAAGCCATGTCTATTAACGATTAAAAAATGTAGCAAGTGATTTATTTATTCATTTTTACTATAACCCTATATAATTATATTTGTTTTTTTTATTAAAATTAAAATTTGTTTAAAATTACTTTGGATTTAAGCAATTATCTGCTTTTAAAGACACCGGAAACTGAATACGCCACAAAGAAAAACCGACTGAATAAAATAATAATAATGTTTTACTAACTAGGATTTTTTATCATGAGTAGGGTGATGTGAATAGGTTCGTCGGGAACCTTATTAGTCGTGTCGGCTATAAACAGTTACATTTAATTAGAACTATATTTGTTAAAGCTACTAAAAGTATATAACGTATTAGTACATTGCAACTAGAATTACTCTGGACTATATAGGAAAAAGTCTAAGTTCAAAATTTGTATGAAATAAAGATTGAAGATAAGAAGCTGTTAGATATGTAACTAAACGCAAACGTTACATCGTTTTGACGTGTGAGATATTATACACAACTTCCACGCGTTTCCATTGTTGTAAGTTTTCTCGTGTAACCTGTAATATATAAATCCTAAACAATTCTCCGTATTTATATTACCAAAGTCCACGATTTTCTAATATGGTAGCAGAGCGTGGTTACGATCCACGGACCTCTGTTTATACAACGCGTTATAGAAAACACAAATTCTGAATTATTTCAAATCAATCATGTAAAATCGACCAACACTAGCTCTCGGCGCGACATATGTACACGAATAATCATCTCGTGACGCTAACGGATCCGGAAGGGTAAGGTCGTGCCTGCTTATTATGTGTATAAAGAAATGAGACTCACTGTCTGTATTAATAATTTATAAGTATTTTAAGGCATCGAAATGTCTAGTAATAAACTTTTGTGCTAAATTGAATCCAATATCTTATTGATTTTAAAAAAATATGGTTTTGTAATTTCTTCGTACAGCGAGCAATTATTTAAGAAACTATACGACCGATTTTTACTGAGGTAATCTATATACTTATGGGAAAGTTTTTGCATATATTTTTTTTATTTATTATAGACGGCTAATGAACAGGCGGGTCACCTGGTGGTAAGTGATCACCGCCGTCCATAGACACAAGTAACACCAGGGGAGTCAAAAGTGCGTTGCCGGCCTTTTAAAGAAGAGTACGCTGGTTTCTTGAAGGTTTGTAGCTCGAATACGTATAGTAGTGGCAGCCCGCGACTTTGTCTACGTTTGTGTATAAAGGATTACATTTGCGCCGCATTCTAATATTTTTTTAATTAAAAATAGCCTAAATGACTTCTTATAAAATCAATGTTAAAATCGGTCCAACCGTTTTGGGGACTAGCCGAGACAACATACGTACATACTTTTAATCTATTAAGTAAAAAGCTGCTATTTTGCTATTACAGATAGATATTCCAATTTTATTTGTTTGTATATATATATTTCTTTTCATTTATTGTTGATTTAAGAAAGCCGTTCATATTATTCCCTTGTTTGATTGAACTACCATTTATATATGTCCTGCTTATGACGAATTAATATGGTGATGTCCGCCATTTAGTATTTAATAAAGTTTTTACTAAAAGGTATTTATTTTAAAGTTAACAAACCAATAACACAAATGTCATCAATATTAGATATCATATTGACTTGAACACATATTCTTATAGGGTTTAGGAGCTCAATATAGTGAGATAATTATTGCTAAGATAAGATTATAGGTATGATCGTAATCTATTGCATTATTATGCATTGCTCCAGATTTAAACTTCAAGGCAATCTTCATGTGAACTATTCTGACTTTGTTACGTGTTTACTAGCTTTGGAAATTTTATGCGAAGACGGGGTTACACTAATTTGTTGTGTACTCGAAAACTGTGTTGAGAAACTGTGATATCAACGGTTTTCGATGAAAGACAGGAAAAAATGCAACCGTGGTATAGAAGAGTACATATTGGTTTATTCCGACAGTTCCTATCAGGAGTTAGTTTGCTTTTAACAGATTTCAAAGGAATATTCTCTATTTCCAATGCATGTTTGTATTTGCGCGATTTTATCGGAAACTACACGACCGTTTGGCGATTTTCCGACGTAATATATATAGTTAATTTGATGGGAATGCTATGATTATTTCGTAGATAGCGTGTTCGGACACCGCATTGATTGCTGTAGGTTCGTATCCTTGCAAATGAGCACGCAAACGAACGAAAACCTTGTGATATTGTATAGTATGGTATAGTATGGTGATGGACTTTTTCTTAGCCCGCATGGTTAGCTATCACTTTCAGGTTCGTCGCTAAGCACTTATGTGTGTTCCGGCAGCTGCACTTGAGAGCCAGCCAGGTTTAGCGTGTTTACCATTTACACATCGTCATTTAATATTAGGTAAGTTTTAGTCAAACACTAAAACTGAAAAATTAAAAAAAAATAAGAATGTGACATGGATTCGTGTATTTGATTTTGTTTTCCTCGAGATGACTGCAGTCTTTATACCAGTCATAATAGTTTTGCAATTCCCGAGGACTGAGTTAAAAGGGCCCTCTCTTATACGAGTTTGTACGGTACACAGTAAGTACTTCGAGAATTACTGTTGGATGACTGAAATAATTGAACCTTTAATGTATATCTTTTCTAAGCTTTGTTGTACGTAAATGTAGTTATTTATTTTAATCGTGTGTCTGTGACTCTTCATCTTTTATTATTTTATTGATTGATTAGTCTATTTGCGGCTGCGTTGACAGTGTAACGGCCAAAATTTTGACATTTTTTAGCAGAATCCGGGTAGCACATGCAGGGGAATGTGAGGTACACTTCGTGCGGACGCGGATAACATCAATATAGTTTTCTAAGATTTGTTTGTTGGATTTTATAAGAGTCATCTATTGTGCTTTATTTAACTATAGCGATATTGTATGCATACATCACTACATATTATAAAACAAATCCCTTTGCCACGTCTGTCTGTCTCTCTTTCTGTTCGCGATAAACTCAAAAACCACTAAACGGATTTTCATGCGGTTTTCACCAGTAGACAAAGTGATTCATCAGGAAGATTTAGGTATATAATTTGTGAAGTTTTTTTTATTATCAGGGCGCGACAACGTCCGCCGGGCCTGCTTGTATATATGTAAATATAATGATATAGATCTGTCGTTGTGCGCGTATCATGCAAAAACTAGTCAACAGATATCAATCACATTTTTTTATTTTTGCATCTTAGGCACTTGGTTTTTAACTATAAAACTTATCACGATAACTTAATTTAAATATTAAGTTACTAAGGATTCAAGAAAGTATAATTTTATGAGCATCACGCCTACATCCATGTGTGTTTTCTTACCGTGAAGAAATGATGCAAACGGCGTGGTGCTTTTGTTTTTACTAAATATTGTTAAGACATTAAACGACGCAAACGAAGTCGCAGGTATCAGCTAGTATATCAATCATAAAATGGCATACTGTTTCACGTTTGTAAAACTGAGAAAGCAATTTATTAGTCATTAGATCGAGGAATTCTTGATAGTAATGAAAATGTTTTAATGAATAATTCATTACTTTTTTACTACTACGTTATTAAGTGTCAAGTCAAATTTATATATATAAATAAAATTGAAGTCAGTTTTCCTGTATGAGCCACACTGAAATGGTTGAACCGATTTTAACAATTTGTTATTGGTAGATTGCGGACTGTTAAAATTATTATCGAGGATCTTAATTACCCTTTTCCACAGGAATTAAGGTATATGATATAATTTTGGAAAGGTAAATTAATAAACGATGGTAGGAGTTAAGTAGTGATCCAGATAACATATATCATGTAATTCTCATTAAAATTAAACATACTTTGAGCCAAGCTGCGAAGTGCCTTAATAGCTCGATTTAGCCCGGTGAAGCTTTGACCAGGCCAATGACGTAGTCAGTTCGAAAAATAAATAAAACATATTCACTAGAGCGGAATCGCAGACAGAAGCTAGTCGTAAATAAATACTAAAATATTTATGTGAGCTTGTGAAGAATAATGCTCTATGTAATTTTAATGACTCATTTATTTTAAAATCTAAGATAACCAGTACCGATTACAAATATAAGGTAGTTAGGAAAAGGTTACATTACCAAATCAATGTAATAAATAACATCGAGACATTTCGGCGTGGGTAATCGTAATTTGCAATAAACCTTTTTTTGTTTTCTATACCCACGGACCGGTCGACCAGGAAACACGCCTAAATAAAAAAATAACATTTCGAGCACTCCAAATTATTATTTGAACTGGTTTTACTTATGGTGTGATATCTAACTGATCATGTTTAGTAAGTTAACAGGCGAAATGCATTAATCAATTTATTCATAGAATTTGTGCGATTAGCATAATTATCAGTTCTGGGTGCTAAATATCCGTATTTGATATATTTTAATTATTTTGTTAACATATAATACATATATATACAAGGTATGCTTAGTTTGGAATTAATTAGTCATGGCTGAAATTATATGCTCATATTGAAGCACATCAAAAATGCTAAAACGTATTCCGAAAATGTTATGTATTGTTAACAGAATTTGTTATAATTTAGATTTCTAGAATCTATACAAGGTTTGAAAGAGGATACTTCACTACCAAGCCCAGTGCAGTCGTGCTAGCGCTAAACTGATTCGATAGGTCCTATAGACATTATGTACAGCCATTACAGCTCCGTTTTTTGAACCCAGGAGTTTGCAGGAACGCAGGACCTATTGAATGGTTTCAAATAACTTTGCGATGCTTTTTAATGTTTTTTCGTACCACAGGAAAAAATCTGATTTTCAATATAGTGTATAGCTTGAAGAGAAAGGAGTATTTATTAAAGATAATTCGTTTGCTTTTTTATTACTGTGGTTTTACAATAATGAGTTATTCCGTGTGATCAGTGACCTTACTGTATCACTGTTTTGAAGACAATATTGTTCAATCAAAATAATGAATACAGTATTATCCCAACTCGTATTACCTAGGATGTAAATAAAATATATGAATTGCATTCTGTATAAATTTATTACGTTTTAATATCTATAGCGGTATGTTGAGTCAGTTCAGATAATTTAATTGTTCACCAGCCAAGTCGGTTGCTGTATCCAAGACCGGCGGCATATCGACCATGTGCACCGGCAGCCAGAGGAGAAGTCAAACCATTCGCAAGTCCCGCACCAGGAGCCCAAGGGTTGGCATGAGCTAAGGCGGCTCCGTGAGTAAGTCCTGTACCAGCGGCAGCCCATGGATTAGTCTGAGCCAATGCAGCACCAGCCAAAGGAGCACCGTAGGCACCATATCCTCTATAACTATTGGCTCCGTATCTGCCGTAAGCTCCACCATAAGGGTACGAGTCAGGACCATTGTGGACAATAGAGTGAGAATAAGAGGAGACAGTTGGTACGCCGCGACCAGAATAGCCTAAGGATGATCCTAAGGCGTTACCGTAGAGACCAGCATGTCCAGCAAGACCAGCGGCGTTACCGTATACGAGGGGATTTGCAACAGCACCATGGGCTAAAGGAGAAGCAGCGGCTAAAGACGAATGAGCTAAGGAAGAACCAACAGCGAAAGGAGCAACGTGTCCAGCCGCAGCAAGATTTCCATGAGCCAGGTTTCCGGCTAGAGCACCGCCGAGTCCCAGAGGTCCACCAATAGCGCCTGCACCGAAAGCACCGACCGGCTCCTTGTGTACGACTGCTTTGAATCCATTAGCGTCATCAGCAGAGTATTCTACGATACGTTTTGTGCCGTCTGACTCGAGAAGCGAGTATTTGCCAACAACATTGCCGTTGACGCGATTTTCTTGTTGATCCTTGATGTCACCAGTATTGGGGTCGGATACGCCGTAGGAGAAACTGGAGTAACCACCACTGGCGTGCGCCGTAGCAACTAGCAGAGCGAAGAGTGCGATCTGAGGAATACATAAAAATGTTAAATTTAACAATGGATTAAAAAAATGGCTAATGTTATATCCTTTACGAGATCAGAGTAATTTAGGCAATTTTGTTACATGATTGTTGTTTTACATGAATTTATAATAAACTAAGTTTTGTAATTCAATTATACAATTGAATACCTTTGAGAACATCTTGTGTATTGTTGTTAACACTGTAACTGATGAATTAGAAGAGCCGCCCGCCTTTTTATAGTAGCATCTTTAAATGAACGATGCGTATGTGCAATCGCATTTATTGCAGGAAACCATATATGAGATAATTTAACCTCGAATTACAAGGAAACAATCGTTGGCTTAGCAACAAACTAACATTGTAATATTTTTTTTTTTTTTTTTTTTTTTATAAAAATAAACAACAAAAAAAAAAAAAAAAAAAAATAAAAAAAAACATGGAAAAAACTTAAAATTATTTATGTTACTAATTACAGTTGACTAGGGACTTAAGATAATCGTTATACATCTACAGTTTATATAGCATAATAATAAAGAAATATCTTTATAAATGGTAACATGCTAAACCTAGTGAAAGATGGACTCTCAAATACCTCAATAGGTGATTGGAGACAGATTTTCAATACTGGAGGGTGGTAGTTAGCCAAGGGGGCTTTTCAAAACGCTCTATCTACATGCTATAGTTTCGTCACAATGTTTTTCTTTTCCTAAAACTGTGGAACATAACATCATCCGAATATATATATAAATTGACGACTCATTATAACTTATTTTCGCTATCGCGTATAATCTATCTAGGATAAATAAAAATGCAAATCAATGCCAGTTAAATATAAAATATCGCGTATTATTGGAATAAATAACATTCGACAAATAAATTCTCACGATTTGAACTAACAAATTTAATCATCTCAACATAAATTAAATAAGCGTTGATTTGAATGTCTTGGATAAATATTTTTAAAATTTGTTACTGTGGTACATCGAATAATGGTAAATATAATAAGGTGTATACCAAAAGATCTACAAACCGTTACCATGCATTGCTTCTTAAAAATCTTCTATTTTTATTTTGAAACAACCAATGGTATAGGAAAGAGAGAACACAGTGGTCGAGAGACGGTGCATGAGCTTCACGGTACGACAAAGATATGACGTGTCGAACATTATTATTCGATATATAAAATATTTAGGAATAGCTATTGCAGTAAACAAGATACTCCCGTATTTATATTATGAGACTATCTACAGAATTTATTAAATTATAAAGCAATAATTTTGCGTATTTATTTGTACGTATGGGAATAAACCAAACTGGAGTTTTAAGCATATCATACTTAAACAAGTATTAGTTCACATACATACAAACAAATCACAAAACTATCATTTTCGTTTTTTTAAATGTAAATTAGTTGAAAATTACTGAATCACTAAAACTAGTTTTCAAACTTATATAAGAGGAAATTCAGAGATATAGGATATATATCATATGTAGTTAAGAAGTAATGATACAAGGACAATTTGAAAGATAATTAACCCAAATCTATATTTATAATTATCATTAATAACTAAAAAGTATAATAACCCATTTTTAACTCATATAAGACATGTAGTTCGTGTAAAACAACAAAGGCACATTTACTATGCCACGTGTACCAGCTAATAATTTATACTTGTTATAATTGTAAATAATTTAAAATCACCGCAATAAGATTATATACTAAGCGGGTACCAAGTTAAAATATAATACGATATGCCTATATTATTAATTTTACTTTAAACTTAAGGTTACTGAAGCATACAACTTGGAATATAGTTTTAAGTTATAATTTGTTACATTTGGAAAGGCTTTGAAATTCTAATTGCGGCCTTTAATATGGTTGCCTATAATTCAGTTCGTTTAACACACTTGTTGTAGGTACATTATGTTATCTGAATTAACGGCTTCAATGTTGCACTCAATCTAGCTAATTATAATTTGAGTAATACACACAGTTGCTGCCCATTACAGATTTTAATTAACCTCTGAAAGCACATTTCAACATGATATCATCAACAAATGTAATTTCCCACCCTGACCCCCAAAAATTACAATGTGAAGATTTCGTGTGAATATAAATATCTTAAAACACGAGCGTAATTCAGTGGAGTATCCAGCTTCAAACAGCACAAATCAACACTGGAAAGATGGTAGCTAAGGTAAAAATAATATAAGACAAAGTTTAACAAAACAAATATATATTATAATACGACCATTGTTACAATGTATTTTCCTGTTAACAGTTTATACTTGTTGCTGTATTGGTGGCGTCCGTGAGTGCGAGCGGAGGGTACTCGAGCTTCTCCTATGGTGTATCAGACCCTAACACTGGCGATATCAAGGACCAGCAAGAAAATCGTGTCGATGGCAACGTAGTGGGCAAATACTCCTTGCTCGAAGCAGATGGAACTAAACGTATAGTCGAGTATTCAGCTGATGACGCTACTGGTTTCAAAGCCGTTGTACACAAGGAACCCGCTGGAACTTTCGGCGCTGCTGCAATTGGAAATCCTCTCGGTCACCCTGGGCACTTGGCCCAACCTGGAGTAGGATCAATAGCTCATCATGCAGTTTCAACTCTCAATCGTCCCGGACCCTTAGCCGCAGTTTCATCTCTCAATCATCACGTCACTTCACTTGCTGCTGTATCTCCTTTATCTCATGGAGCTGTTCCCGCAGCTGCTCATGCAGAGCATGCTGCTGCAACTCATGCCGCCAAAGTTGCTCATGCAAATAAAGCTGCACAAGCAGCTCATGCAGCAGCTCATTTGGCTCGTGCTGGTGCCATATCCTCGATAGCTCCGGTAGCCCCAGTAGCTCATTCTTCTATCCTGGCTCCAAGTGCTTCTTTAGCCCAAGCTGCACCAGAAACAGCTTTCGGCGCCCCATCTCCTCTTTCCCATGGGGTATACGGCAATAATTTAGTCGCTAACGCTGGTCTTTTATCTGGACACGCCGGTTCTTTATACGCTGGTAACCCCTTGGCTGGTCCTCTAAATTATGGAAACCGTGGTGCGCCTGCTGTTTCTTCATATTCTCACAGAATTATTCACAACGGTCCTGACGCGTTTCCAAATGGCGGTGCCTACGGTAGATACGGAGCTTATGGGTACGGTGGACTTGGTCCTTATGGTACTGGATTAGCGGGCTCTGCCCTTGGCCATAGTAACCCTTGGGCTTCTGGTGCAGCTTTGGCAACCTCTAATCCTTGGGCTTCTGGTGCAGGTGTGGCAACCTCTAACCCTTGGGCTTCTGGT
This sequence comes from Antheraea yamamai, assembly GCA_036509395.1. Lineage (NCBI taxonomy): Eukaryota > Metazoa > Arthropoda > Insecta > Lepidoptera > Saturniidae > Antheraea > Antheraea yamamai. The sequence continues at coordinate 19,141,910 of AP028427.1, read as the reverse complement.
GCAGCTCTGGCACCCTCTAACCCTTGGGCACCTAATGCAGCCCTCGCTCATGGTGCTTTGACATCTCCTCAGGCAGCTGCACATGGCTCCCGTTTAGGCTGGTGAATTGTTTAGACATACATTGTATCGACTGATCTGTGATAACTACCACTAAATGATATCTAATAAATTTTGAATTATAAAAGTATTTACATTTCAAGTTACAATATCCAATTCAATTGAATAATGTAGATTTCATATGTATTATATATAAATCTAGCTATATTCGTGGCTTCGCATGTTTTAGTGTTAATTGATTTTAATAATATTTGTTGTAATAAATAACACAGAACATTGTGCAAATATTCTTTATGATTAAAGAAATCTTTACATATAAATATTCATAGCGATCGATTAAGCGGTATAAAAGTTGATATTCTGCAGTGCCATCTACTGGCAAGTTCTAGTAATATGAATTGCATAAAAACCTCTTTCGTCCTAGGAATCTCAATTTTTATAGTGATTACTTGTTAAAAGATGTTGGAGTTTATTAATAACCGATATTTATATAATTATGCATACATACGAGTATATATAGATAAAATAAATTAGTGAATAAAAAATAACTATTGTGAAATTATACAATTACATTCGTAACATACGCATCAATTTAAATATTTTTCGTAAGTTGAACGCCATTCGCTAAATTAACATGAAATAAAAATTCTAAATACGCTTGCACTTGATATATTCATTTATTGCGTTTCGTAATTAAACTTCAAAATACTAATTAAGATGTTATCTAAGGAATCATAAAACAGAAGATGCAATTAATTTGAAACCCATTCAATGATGAAATAACTACACATTGTTATAGTTTCACAAAAAAAAATGTTAAATGCAATTCTAAAACTTCGTGGGAGTTAGCCCAGTGATCCTCATTTGTTTTTTTTTCGTTGTTGTTACAAACAGACGATCTAGTTAAAGTCGAAATGGTTTTTGAAATATGTTTATATTATTTACTAGCTGTGCCCGTGACTATGCCCGCTTGGACCTTTGTGTAAAAAATCAGTGATTAATAAAGTAATCTGAATGTATTAAGTTCATTTACTTATCTAATTTTCTCTTGTACTTAGCTCGCGTCACCATTAAAATTACAATAACTTTTGATAGAATGAACCGATTTTAACGAAACAAAAACTAAATTTAAATGAAGACATGCTTTATCATTTTTATCAAAAGGTTTTATTATGAACGCAGTATTTTAGCAGTGATGCGTGTTCAAACAAACAAACAGACAGACATACATTTCTAAAATTGATTGAAATGTATTTTATTATTTTTTCCTAGACATCTGCAATAATTTTTTTCACAAAAATCTAAAAAGTAGAGACACACTTAGATTGTCATTTTTATTATATGTATAGATACTTTGTTAGTTCGTTACTTATTTTTACCGTGTTACTACCATGAGACAATAATAGCTCAGTAATAGCGTGTTCGGATCTTACATTTGTATGGAAGTAAATTATATAAAACGAATTATTAAAAAAACAGCTCGATATTAGGAACAAACGAAAAAGGCTAAATTGATGTAAAGTTTTAAGCATAACTACTATAGAAAATTACTATTGGATGACTGTTGGATGGATTACTATTGGATTATTAATTTTAGCTAGTACCATTTAAGAACTAAAATCAAGTGTTTTTATTCTATTTATTTCTGTATTTTCTATTTATTATAACTATTAATTTGTTTCTGAGCATTTGAGTTATGATATAATCAGGTGTTTTTTAAAGATGTTTAGCCAATTATTATGACATTTCGTTTTTTTATATTTTTCCAACGTGTTGAAATAGTAATCCTCAAAACACTGAATTCAGGTGAAATAATGCGAATAAATGTTTTCAATATTAATTTAATTCGATCACAGAACCATTTATATACATCATTACAGTCACTATGCAAACTATTCAAAATTTATTCATCTAGTAGAATTTGGAGTATCCGAGATGTCCGCCATAAAGACCATGACCGGCTCCAAGAGCTACGCCGTGGGCGAGGGAAGCACCATAAGAGCTGTATGCCAGAGGGGCTCCATAAGATCCGTGAAGAAGGGAAGTGGCATAGGCACCGTGGTTGAGAGGAGCGGAGTATGCACCATAGCCAAGAGAACCGGCAAAACCGCCATGGGCGTATGCCAGGGGAGAAGCTACTGGAGCTACAACTGCAGCATGAGCGACGGGAGCGTGAGCAATCAGGGCAGGGTCTTTACGGACGACGGCGTTGAATCCAGAGTGACCATCATCGGCGTAGTCGACAGTGCGCTTGGTGCCATCGGATTCGAGCAGAGAGTACTGTCCTACTACTTGGTCTCCGATACGGGTCTCGTGCTGGCTCTTCACATCACCGGTGTGGGGGTCCGATACTCCATAGGAGAAGCTAGTGTAGTCACCATGAATCGCGCTTCCTTGAACGGCCGCGACCAAGAGAGCAACAACGACGAACTGTAAAAAGATATGGTTACAAAAAATTAGAATAATGAGACTACAAAGATTTTTATCTTTCTGGAGTAAAACTAAAAAAATGCTAGAACTCCTTATGAGATTTATGCAGTCAAATATATTATATCCTGCACGAATTTCATATTTCGTTTATTTGTACACAATTTTCCAGTAATTTCAATCCTCCTGGGGCAATAAATCATTAAGTCACCATTGCAAATTCGTATGTAAATTTTTATCATAAATTACTTATTCCATGAGTGCCAAGTTAAGCCATATTTACACTGTTTATAATATTAGAATTTCCCGTCAGGATGAACGATTTAAATATGTAACCACTAAACCATAATAATTGACTGAGTAGTATTCGCTTCACATAAGATCACCATATAGTTGATTCAAAGAAAACAACAATGAACTGAGGTTTTAAAATATAAATTTACCTTAGCTGCCATTTTAGTAGGTTTGTTTTAGTTGCACAGTGGACTGTGAATGATAACTCCAGAGTTATGTTTGCACTTTATATACAGTGTCCTGCTCAATCATTTTGTAATAATAAAAGGAAGTCAATTACGTGTGCCACGCTCTAGGTCACGCGGTCCGAGGATTTTTTTAACAGTTAAACATTTCAAGTCAACAAGTAGATATGCGGAACCAATTACATGACCATAGCGAAGGGCCCGAACCTTACTATTATATTATAGCAAACAACTTTCATTTAAACGCGTCAAATAACTTTTTTAAGCGCCTTAATTTGTATTACGGTTTTAAATCTGTGTGAATTTTTATGTTAACTGAGCTATGCGAATTATAATGAGGCACATTCTCTTATTTTTAAACTTGTGATGTATTCTCTAAGTAGTGTGTTTGTTATAGGTCATTATTGTAATTAATATTGGTATAAAAAAGATAATTAAAAAGATTATTAATAATTGCTTCACAAAAACAGTTGATAATGTTCATATACTTTTATTTTCACATTCCATATGTACACAGAATAGGTCCAGACAATTTAGAGAATGTAGGGAAAGGGAACGCCGTAACGCAAACCAGCAAAGCCAGGATAGCCAAGAGAATTGATGTAGCGATATGGAGTGGAGATGTAAGGCAAAGCTGGGATGAAACCAGGACCCTTTCTCACGGCAGCATTGAAACCCTCAGCGCCAGCAGTATAATCCACAGTTCTACGTGTGCCGTCTGATTCCAAAAGAGAGTATTGGCCGACAACGTTATTATCTAAACGGCCCTCGATCTGGCTCTTAAAGTCACCGGTGGACGGATCAGCGACGCTGTAGGAGAAACTGGAAGCGTCTATTCCACTAGCGACAGCTACGAGGGCAAGAATAGCGACGAACTGAAAAAAAATTATTTTAGGTTTTATTCTTAATACAGATGTTGCCTTTGATCTATTACTTTACACTAATATTGATCTAAAACTATTTTCGTGGCTAGCTATTAGGAGTGTGCGAATATCGTTCGAATCGAATCGAATCGAATATCAATATTCGATTCGAATTCGAATCGGATAATTCGGATCGAATATCAATATTATTTTTCGATTTTTCGAATTATTCGATTCGACTTTCGAATCGAATATTAACATTCGATTCGGAAAGAATAATTCGTTAGTTCGAATTATTCGCACACCCCTACTAGCTATTATATAGGATTTGAAATTATATCACAAAGCACAACACTATCGCATCTATAGATGTATTAAGTACATTATTATTCTCCGTTTCTGATGGGCTTTAGTGTTGTCGAGAAAAAAAGAATTGGGAATAGATTTTTTTTTCTTTATTTTTCTATTTGAACAACTTCTAGATAAAATCATGAATTTGAACAGAATTTGAAGGTTACAGTGTTTAGACACCGTGTTGATCGATGTACACTGAAATTCCTCAGAATAAGCTGGAGCTTTCGGTGAAGGAAAACATCGTGGTAAAATCATGGCATCATAGAAGGGCTTTTTCGAAGTCCGCTTAGTTAATTACCAGCCTCAAGTTGAATATTGCCAAGCGCCGTGGGTGTGTTCCGGCAGCTACAGTTGAGAGCCCTTTAGCTTAAGTGTGTTTATCAAATCAGAACACATAGTAATTTAACATCAGGTGAGATATGGTCAAACGCTGAAGTGTTATCCATAAACTAAACAATTTCTTTTGGGTTTAAATACGATAATTAAAACAGAAGACAAGCTAAGCTTACTTGTTACTCCTTATTAAATAAATTATATATTGACGTACCTTCACAATCATTTTGATCGTCTGTTGTGACTATGTCGATTTATCCTGTGAATCTGATACATTCATCAAAGAATACCAGGTTTATATACATACAACGAATTGTTCCAGTTTTGGTCCAAGCCTACTTTTTTATAAAGAAATTCAGGAAGTGTATAAAAGTCAAGAACATTATAGGACGATGGTCTGGACGCAAAGGTCTCCGTACGGCCCTGTTTATTTACTAGTTTATGGTCGTATTGAACTTTATAAACTTCGTGTAAATTGGATTTATAATAGGGTTAGTTATGCTCCATCGATATAAGTTAAATATCGATGCAGAATATAATAAAGTGCAATTTTGTTGCCGATATTGTGTGTCACCACGAGTTTATGTAAAAATTAATGAGAATAACAATTAAGAGGCAAGTAAGACTGTATTATGCAATACGTACATACGTATATTCATAATATATTATTATGTAATCCTAACTAGTCTAAACTATTATTGTAAATAGCAAAATTGAGTTTGTTTATTTATTTGTTGTGTCATAATAAATCTTTTCATACACGTTATCTCGGTACTGAACGGTCCTGTTTCCGAGGTATAGGCTAAATTTAGCAAAATCTTCTAACATAATATTTACAAAAAATTGTCACTAATTCGCAGTTCGAAAGATTCGCCGGCTAACAGATATTGTCACTGTTAGATTGGTCTACTTCACCTACTTCCATAGCTTAATGTCTTATGGTATTTTGTTGTAGGGTACAGTAGCTGAGGTGGATACGATATTCCTAATACAAAAACGGGCACTTCGAGCAACTTATAATATGCAGCCTCGCGAAGCATTAAATACTAAGTTTCAGGAATTCGGTATCTTAACTCTGCCCTCCCAATATATTCTTGGTAATTAAATGTATGTCCGCAAAAACTTAGATATATAGTAAAAGACTGACATAATCGAAATACTGGAAATAATAACCAACTGGTCACTCCATGTTTCAGGCAGGTTTCAGACTGGTAACAGTTTTTTAGGTAATAGTGTTTATAGGTTTTATAACAAAGTTCCAAAATACATTACCGATTTGCCAGATAATAAGTTCAAGTGTTATGTCAAGCGGGTCTTAATACATACAGGCTATTGTAGGGTGGATCGATATGTGAAGGATGGTGACGTCTGGAAATGACGCCTCTCTCTGTGCATCCACCAAAAACGAATGTAAATGTATATGTCTATAAATATATGTTGTGCTATGTTACGTATAACGAAAAGATACACCAGATCGAGAGTATTTTGTCGGCTCTTATCGATGACTAGGTTATTTTCCGAACCGGTGGTAGTTTTGACTTCATAAGTGCCTTCTCAGGGCCTAAATTGAATAAAGAAATTTTGATTTTATCCAAATCGCCGCCAGAAGAAATAGTTCTCAGAAGACTAACCGTATTATCGAGTTCTTTGGTGGTGCTTATATCAATAAATTACTAAACACTAAAATTAATTAAACTTGATTTAAATTCTGTAACTATTATTCTTTCAGAAAATAATCGATTGATATTTTATAGCGTTAATTAATAATTGTAGAATCTGAATATAGTTCGTCCGTCCGTGGAAACATAACCACTATGTTTATTTTAATATCGAAGCAGAATGATTGCGCTGCGCTGATGCAGTCTGAAGGGGTTGGCAGCACAAACTGGTACACGATGTGTTCTAACCATGTCCTTAGAAGTACAAACTTATGATGACTGGCTTATGTGCTGTGATCCCTTTAGAGTTAGTTAACAGTACATAAATAGCCGGGAGGCCTCAAAAGAGCCACATGGCTTGAAGCTTTTTTTATTTTTGCTTGGCAAAATGTCTGTACTGTGCCTGATGGTAAGCACAGTACAATTCAAAAACAATGGCGACCACCGAGAGACATACTATCCATCGCCGGTCGCTACTGTCATGCCGGCCTGCGTAAGTATCTCTTCACGTTGCGCTTGAAGGACCCCATGTCATAAGAAAATTTGTCCCTTCTTAAAAAGTTGGTCCTTCATAGCTATAGGTTGCAATGTTAATTTGATTTATTTTATAATTAGATTTTAGAATTACGGTTCATAATATAAAAAAAATGTGTGTACTTATGTACACGCGTTAGAAGTTATACTTCGTAATGTACACGCGTTAGAAGTTATACTTCTTTGGCGTAACAAGATAAAAATCTTTTCAAAAATATTATCTTTCGCCTTATTCTGCGTTTGTAGAAAAAACGACACTAACAATAGAAAGAAGGTATTTAATACATTGAAAATTTTAATACAAAGAAATACAAAGAAACAAAATGTTGACTATAGCTAACTTCAGGGTGTCGGTTTTTCGTGACGGTGTGCGCGCGCATCGTAAAAAATTACTCTCATCATTTTTCCCCACTAACTTCAAAAATATTATAATCTTTTTTATCAATCAATCAATCATTTGCATATTTAAATTGATATATAATTTAGTCATCCCTAAATTATTTATGATTAATTCTTTTAAATAGTAAGTAGATGATTCGATGATTGCATTTTTAGCGGATACCCATGACTTCAACTGTGTCGTTTATTATCTTTTACCTATTTTATGTATAGAAGAAATAACATAAGCACCATACCGCTTGCCCTATTTCTCCACGTTAAGAAAACACATCACTTGGAGCATTTTTTTAGATAAAGAACAAGTGTCTAGAAAGTAAAATAAAAAAAAAATATACAGTAATATTTGAGTGATGCGTGTACAGTGACACATCCTTATATTTTATTTGTAGAGACAAAAGAGGGATAATATGATATTTAGGCAATAATTAAAATACTTATCGCAAACAGCGTACCTCATATAATGTTAACGATGTGTTAGGGATACATAAAAATGTTCTAAAAATGTATGTTACTATAAATCTCAAGGCAAAGGTCGACGCGCATTTAGTGAGGTCGCTTATGATCATAATCATAATTATTCGTGTAGTTTATAATCCTAATAAACTAGCGACAGCTTGAGACTTCGTTCAAATTAATTTACACTAATGTCATAAAACTGAACTGATTGTTTGTCTGAATTAAATGCAGCAATCTCTGGAACTGCATGTTAAATTTGAAGAATTCTTTTTAAATTTTATATTCTGTTTATTGAAGAGAAGTATAGATTTTATAACATCATGCTATAGGTCTTAGAAGTAGATCAGTTACGTCGCAAAACGTAGGTCAAAAAGTACAGTAAGCGTGAAAAAAAACGAGTGAGGCGTGACAGCAGAAGTTGGGGCGCGTGTGTAATGCAAATTTAAAGCGGTTGAAGCCGTGGGATATAGCAATATTATAAAATTCAATAAACTCAAAAAGGGCTGAACTTGGAATGCTTATGCAGCTAATATCTGGAGAATACATTCTACAAACAAACTGTTACTTCTATATTATATTACTATATACATTTGAGTAAGCAAAATGGTAATATATTCTTATATTTTTTGGAGCGTATCATTATTGCAAGGTCTATTTTACAGCAGTACTATGTATAAAATTGAAAAATTAACTGAGGTCTTAATTAGTGCTTAATAGTTTTTTTAAATATAAAAAAATGCAACGTTTTTTCCAGTGGTTTTTTCAGCAATAAGGTTAAGTTTAGCTGTTATTGAAAAGTGTTTTGTACTTATTTAGATTACGCACGATCAACAAACTTTTTTCTCTATTTTTATTCTTTTATATAATATATTTCTCTTTGTTCTGGTACAATATATAGTAGACTAATACTAACATTATTACTGTCATATAGGTATCATTCTTTAGTATGTATGACTTTTGATACTATACCATTTTTAGGAAGTTTTATTTCTTGGGTATTTATTATGCATTAGAGTCAGTTAAATATAGTGATTCAAGTGCACACGATTAAGAGCGAAACATAAAATGAATTATAATTTTTGCAATAAGTACCTCAGTTTAATAATCATCGATATCCGTTCAAGTCATGTGACCTTGTATTGAGATTGTATTTGTTCCTAAGAAAGGTTGTTCATTTATTTCCTCCTACAGCTAATGGACTAATAATTTACAATCAAATTGTCTTTAAATTACTCCAACGAATGTAACAATTTGATACTAATTCACTCAGGTAATGAAACACAAATTAAATTGCACCAATTTATTTCGAATGAAAAAAAGTAAATCATTTTGATTACGTTAATGTATATATATTTAATAGAAATAGTAATACGAAAAGTATGTCAGTTATTTTACACGTTTATACGAATGCAAATGTATAAAATTTCCTTTGATATAATAAAGCACGGAGTACCAAGGTTAGTCGGCTCCGGTCACTAATTACATTTCATAATATTTATTTACTCATAGATATTCACGATAGAAATATATACCTTACAATATAAATGCAAACTAATACATAATTATTTTACTCGCCGATTTTTCGTTACAATGAATTTTCTATAAATTCCATTTCCATTTATACCCAAGGATTGTTGTGTCCGTGACTAGTGATTGTCTGAACGATTGATGTACGAGATATAGCGACAGGTATGGGAGGTCCACTTGGTGTGGCAGCAGGCTGTGGGTATGATGGACCTGTAGCTGGGCTTGATGCGGGAGACGGCCAATTGTACGATTGAGTAGGAGCTAAGCTTGGTGCAGCACTAGGCCAGATATAAGACTGGTCTAAATTTTCGCTCGCGGCGTCGTTTCGCCCATCGTTGTGTGCAAGCTGTCTCGTAGTATCATGCTGAGGAGTTGGTCGGCCTTCATTATTAACAGATGCATGGAAACCGGAATGATCATCGGCTCTATAGTCAACAGTTCTTCGAACACCGTCAGGTTGCAGTAAAGAGTACTGCCCTTGTATGATATCCCCTCGTTTACTTTCATGTTGATTTTTGATATCTCCAGTATAAGCGTCGTTTACTTCGTATGCGAAATCATAATTTCGACCATCATACTGTTGGCTGACTAAAGGTATCGGCTGTTGATGTAAAAACATGCAAGTCGCAGAGAGGATAAGGCCGGAAAATAACGTAATCTGCGAAATAAAGTTCTAAATATACATTTCAAATAGCAAGTATTTGAATTACTATCATTTAGCATAGTTGTTCTATACTAAATACATTATGGTACTTGTGTGATTCAACGCATAAGTCGATTATAAGTATAAAAAAATTAATCGAGAAATATTTACAAAGTTGAATCAGATATGTAAATTTATAATTTTGAATATTTTATAATCAGGTTTAACATTTGGTTCCACTAAGAAAATTAATTCAACGGACAAGAGCTAAATTTGAAAACTTTCTAGGTGTCATTTTTTGTTATTATGTATTCAAACTCCGGGACCATTTCAAAGTATAGTAAAAACTCTTATTAAAGTAATAAAATAACAACGTTTATTTATAATTAAATTGAAGAAAAATATCGTATTTTTAAATTGAGATTCTATAATTTCTATGTTTATTTAAAAGGAAAATATTCATATAAATAATTACCTTCTGGATCATGGTAGTTTTTTTGATGTTCTAACGTAGCAACTCAGTGATGTATGATTCAGGATTGAAGTAGACCCAGTTTATATACGATATAATATGAAAACTGATCACAAATGTGCAACACATATCGTGTTTCCAAAGGAATTAGAGCGTTGTATCAAACACCTTCCAATCACTTGGATATCATGTTCAAATGTTTGTTTCAAAGTATATCGAGATTAGTTACTTAATTTTAAATATAATCATACTCAACTTAGTTTTAAAAATATAGTCATATAGACTTTGTGAACGGGAAAATGTTTTCATATTTCAAAAACGGGTTTGTCTTTTCCCAGTCACTTCTTGGATTAAAACCTGAAAACTGTGTTCAAAATAACAACAACTGTATAAAATAATACATTTATTGAAACAACTCATGCGTCACCTGTTGTACGTTGATAGTACTACGCCAATATCTTTCACACAAGTTACAAATGCAAATAACACCTATACAAAGATTCCGGTCTTAGCTGGTGAAGCTGCGAAGGCATGTCAGGCCAATAGCGTAGTCAGTCCGAAAAAAAAAGATTCCGGTCAGTCATGAAGATGATGTTCGAACGCAGCGCACAAATATTCATTGTTACTATTGGTTTTACAGTAATTCATCAGTTTCTCAAGTTTCAATATTAAGGAAAAACAATTTTATTTCAATTTCAATTTTTTTTTTATTGACAACAAATAAAGTTCATCAATATATACTAAACAAGAAATAAAGAATATCGGTAGATAAATAGAAGAATAAAGAAATATTTTTTCGCTTTTAGTAATGTTGTTTACGAACGTGTTACTAGAAGAACTTGCTTGTTCAGATGCACACAAGTCGAGTCCGAGACCGGTGTGTGCAAGAAAGGGGGGCTCAAATTATGGGATATCACATTATTTTAAAAACACATCTGTCATTTTTTAGCCTCCTCATATATAAGACTAGCAGCCGCCCGCGCCTTTGTCTGCCTTTGTATCTTTAGAAAGGACACATAAGATATTTATTTAATCTGAAACAAAAACCAATGAAATACGTCGTTTTTTACTTTATATTTAAATTGCTAAATATCAATATTCATACATATATGTTTTAAAATGACGAATTTTCATAACTTTCATCCCATTCTTCGACATCTTAAGTGTTGCATTCCTCATCTACTTTGTAAAAGAAACCCTCATGGAAATTTTCACGGGCTTTGTCCCTGTAGTGCCAATATCAGTTCGTCAGTCCGTTATTCCTTTATATTGTATAGTGGTGGGCCCGGCGGACGTTGTCCTGCCCTGATAATAAAACAACTTTGACTAATTATATACCTAAATCTTCCTCACAAATCCGCATGAAAATCCGTTCAGTAGTTTTTGAGTTTATCGCGAACAGACAGCATACGTGACAGAGGACTTTGTTTTATAATATCTAATAACAGATAATGATTCTCATGCCCAATATTCCTTAACTCAAATTGTGTAATACGTAAATAAACCAGTTTTGATTTGATTACCAAATACAAACATAATAATCCAAACCTAACATCATAACATCAAACGAAAATAAATAATCAACATTAAAAGCTTTCAGATTCTAATCCATTTGTTTGCATAATATTATCGGTAATATCATTTTTTTTACTACGTAATATCGTTTGTATGCGGATATGTCAAAGATCACAAAATACTGGATGATTTTTCTAACGTACGGTTAGAAATAATTGAGTATAGAATTAAAACGAACAGTAATAATTACACGGTGTCTGAAGATTACACGCGTAAGAACAACACTCGTTATAAATTTGGGCAAACTAATCACACACAACGGGACGTCACGTCTTTTTACACCGAGATTTTTGAATTGAAAACTGATTTAGGCGCGTTGAGCGGTATTTTTTTGGCAGGAGATAAATTTATAATTTCGTGTAATGACATGCTAAGCGTGACCAACGTTACGTCATACTAGCGACGCGTAGTATAAGAGCCTGTGTACATCTAATATTGATATTTTATATATTAATATATAAATTTATATTAATAAACTAGCGGACCGGGCGGACGTTGTCCTGCCTTGAAAACAAAAAAAATCCTAAAAGTCGATCGCAGCGCCACCTGCCGGGTCCAATTGTGAATCTAAACCATTCTCGAATCTCCACGAACACACACAAAAAATTTCATCAAAATCGGTCCAGTCGTTTAGGAGGAGTTCAGTCACATACACACGCACACAAGAAATATATATATTAAGATATTAATAAATAAATTATATATTAATAAATTGATAAACTGTATAAAAAAGTATATAATTATTACTGGGAGTGCCAATAGATGTGAAAGAGAAACTAATGATAATAATTTCAATTTACAAATTATGAATTTTAAATTTAAAAAAATTAAAAGAGGATACAGTTTAAATTCCATTGTTTCGAGCTTTCACTTCTGTCGGCAGTCCTCATGACTGCCTCGACTTTTTTTATAACGCTTCACCGGTACACTGAAGAATTAAAAGTCCCAAACAAATGGACATCTAATTAATATAAAAAAGTGTGTGTGTACTTATGTACACGCGTTAGAAGTTATAAATTCTTTGGCGTAACAAGATAAAAATCTTTTCAAAAATGTTATCTTTCGCCTTATTCTACGTTTATAGAAAAAACGACACTAACAATAGAAAAAATATATTTAATACATTGAAAGTTTTAATAGAAAGAAATACAAAGAAACGAAATGTTGACTATAGCTAACTTCAGGGTGTCGGTTTTTCGTGACGGTGTGCGCGCGCATCTTAAAAAATTACTCTCATCATTTTTCCCTAACGCGCCAAAAGAAGTATAACTTCAAAAAATTAAAAGTAAAATAAGTTTTTTGTTATTAGTAAATATAATAATTTCAATTATTAATAATTCATCAAAACACATTAATCTAAGTCAAATAGTACGAAGCCACAGGACAGGTACAGCGGTTCTGCAAAGTTTGAATTAAAATGCAATAATTAAGTTTAAAGGGACCGGCGCTGTGGGAGTTCTGATTAAGCAGAAAAAGGTTAAACTTCTGAAGAACTTTTTAATTCACAATATTTTCAAAGAATTTTTTAAAATTGTAAATTATGTTATTTTCCACTGTCTGTAATTGAAGATCGACAAACTAAATCTAGAAATGGACTAGGTCTCAAGTGCATACCTTGGAAAATTATACTAATTCGATAGTAATTTTATACTTTATTTCCTACATTCCATAGTTTGTACACAACTGGACATTTTATCTTATATATCAATACACGGCATATGTAAGACATAAGATAAGACATATGTAAGGCATAAGTAGATAATTCATACTAATAATATAAAACTTTAATTAGCCGCATTAAAAAAATGTGTGTGTACTTATGTACACGCGTTAGAAGTTATACTTTTTGGCGTAACAAGATAAAAATCTTTTCAAAAATTTTATCTTTCGCCTTATTCTACGTTTGTAGAAAAAACGTCACTAATAATAGAAAAAAAGGTTTTAATACAAAGAAATACAAACATCAAATACAAAGAATCAAAATGTTGACTATAGGTAACTTCAGGGTGTCGGTTTTCCGTGACGGTGTGCGCGCGCATCGTAATAACTTCAGGGTGTCGGTTTTGCGTGACGGTGTGCGCGCGCGTCTTAAAAATTTACTCTCATCATATTTCCCTAACGCAGCAAAAGAAGTATAACTTCAAAATGTGTTTTGTATTTTTTTCTTATTTATTAAGTTATAAGATTATTAAGATTGTGACTCTTAGTAGTGGATCAGGTCAGAAACTACATTATCAAACTATTAACTGACCGTTCAACGTAGCAGGGTGCCATGAAGCGCGGCTCTCTCCACGCAAACTCGCTACGCAAAAGTATTACTTTATATCGACTTTTATTATTGTTGTTGTTCTATGTTATCAGTTTTACTCTTATCAAGTCTTATACTTTCTCTACTAATTCTCATTTGTAGAAATAAAATATGGTTTAGATGAGAAATTGTACAGGTTTTTGTGAAAAGTTTAAACTTTCCTTAAGAATATGTGGCAAATGCTTATTATGATTTGAAATTCGATGTATTATTTGAGACAAAAAATATATGAATGAATGAATAACAAAATGAATACCAAGATGTAGTATGACATAACGTGTGTGTGGTGTAAAGTTTCATACATAATCTTACGTAACATTTAACAGATCACGCTGGCAATGTAACGGCCGACCGTGCCATTGAACTTCATACCGTTGTAAGAGTACTAAAGGCCGTAGGGCACGTCGTTTGTAATTGCATAATAAGCTACATATTACATAACGGTTTCTATAAATGTATATTTCAATAAACAATCTCCTTAAAGGTACGAGAGACTATATATGAATACGTGAAGCGAAAACTTTGTATCCCTTTTTATGCGAATTGTGCGAACGGATGAAAGTAAAATTTGGCATAGCTAAAGTTTATATGGAAGATAAGTGCATAAAGCCATTTTTTTTATATAAAACGCATTACAAATACATTAGATTAATGAAAATAAATATTACACACACTACTGCTTGAATGACGCGCAACATATACACACATGAAAATAAGGAAGACGTTTCGCCATTCTTCCTTTTTCTTTATTTTTTTCGTCTCCCTTACTCTAATCACAATAATGGTTAAACTATCTCTTTCGCGCTATTTCATTGCTAATCTATTAACTATTTCACTCCCATCGTGCCATTCTATTGTCTTTCTATTCACTCTCACGTTCCAATTACCTTTTTTCATCCTACATTCAATATTTTCAACATGACTTACGGTCCATACCTTACATGCCCTTTGAAATTAACTGTTAAAACTGTAGGTTAATTTTATCTATACTTTAATAAGAATGTAAATATAACGAGTCTGTAATTTTTCGATTTTTGAGAAAAAAAATGTTGCAGGTGTCTAGGAATAAGTAATAGAATACATTTCAATCATTTTTAGAAATATCTGTCTGTCTGTTTGTATGAACACGCATCACTGCTAACGTACTAGGTTTACAATAAATCCTCAGCAAGAAAATTGTAAAGCATACCCTCGAGAGTAACTTAGTGTTTGTTTCATTAAAATCGGTCTACTCTATCAAAAGTTATTGTAGTTTCAATGACGACGCGGCGTAAGTACGAGAGAAAAGTAGACAAGTAAATGTGCTTAATACATTCAGATGACTTTTTTAATCACTGTTTTTTACATAAGTTTCCACGCATACGAAGTCGCGGGCACAGCTAGTAATATATACATTTATAATATACATTAATAATTAATTAATAAATAATATATCTGTATTAAATATATGAAATCGCTGAAATAATTATTATTCTCTTTGGTTTTATTGAATGTAAAAATTAATTATAGTCGAATTTCGATCACTAACCGATTAATTACGTAATTTAGTAGGGAAAATTTTGGTGTTTAAGTCACAACATGATAATAAAAAGCAATTTCTATTGTTCATTTCACTAGTTACAGCTCTGAAGTTAATGTTCTATCGACAATTAACGTATTCTGACAGAGGTCTTTCTAGTATTATTGGCATTCCTAAATTTACCATGTTGTTTGCTATCTTTAGTCACATATTTACGTTGTGATCAAACGTTAGAAAGATAAATATTTTACCGAATAATATATAAAATGAATATTTCTGAAATAATGTAACAAGTAAGTATATTTTACAATATGGCTTTAATAATTTTATTTCAGTTTTTGAAATAGGTTAATTATTCGTTGCGCAATACTTACTTCCTCTGACATTGTAAAATAAAAGTAACGAACAAAGAAACAAAAGAATAGAATTACATATTAATTTAGTCTATTACTGTATCATTATGATATAACAGCTGTGCCCGTGGCTTCGCACGCGTGGAATTTAGGTTTCACTTTGCGGTTCCATTATCTATACTAATAGTATATAAAGGTAAATTTTGTGGGTTTGGGTATTCGAGGTAATTTCCGGTACTACTGATCCGATTTTGAAAATTCTTTCACTGTTTGAGGGATATATGGGTCCCTGAATGCTGTATACTACTTTTTTGTGTTGATAAATATATATTTTCATTAATTAATCACCATAAATGTAATAAAATTGGCAAAAATTATATAACAAAGCGTGCGCCGCTTCAACGGTTTAAAATAAAGGAATAAAATCAATTGCAAAAATACCTTTTAGTTTTACAAAAAAGTCCGGGATGCCATACATCCATACAAGTTTAATATATCAGCCAAAAAGATGGTTTTTATGTCAAAAGAAAAATAAATATTACAAGATTAAGTTTGGATACAGGTTTCACGTATACTTGACAAATTCTTATAAAAAAATGCTAACTCAAAATAGAAATTTCATGGAGATAAAGTTTAGTTTTTATAGCATGTTAATTGATAGAGTTGTTCAGAAGAAAATGTGAAATAAAAACTACAAGCTGGTACAATTATTGCTTTGTTGCTGCCGCTTGCCGTACGAGAATAGTAGGCGAGGCGCGTAGGTGAGGGGTACATGAACAACCCAGGGAGTACTGGGAAGATATTTCTGACCAATATAGATAATTTTTTATCTGAATTGGACCCGGTAGGTGGTGCTGCAATCGGGTTCTAGGTTTTTTAAAGATTTTTCGCGTTCGAATATACAATTGGAATCTGTAATAACCGTTTTGGCGTGTACAAAAAGCGCGGGTCAGCTAGTGTATTATAACATCGGTAATATTATGATTATAGGTATGAACAAAGAGTTTGTATGCTTCACTAACTGGATAGAATACTACGTACAACTCGCCGTGCTAAAAGTGACTGAGAATAAGGCCCTCACTACTAGTAACGCGGTGTTTGGAAATCAACTAATGGAATGGATATTTTATGGTTTCTAAGATCTGCAAGAGTGAACTGACGATTGCGGAGATTCTTAAAGCCTTAAGGTATGAAAATATACCATACTTTTATCAATCAATGTCCAAACATGTGCACAAATTACCCGTGAAAATATCCTGATAATTCAGATTAGCGTTTTCGTTTTCAAACGTAGAGACAAACAAGAAGAACGACATATAAAGTTTTAAAAAATAGCCTTCTCAAACTTCGAGAAATCCACAGTTCTATACTTTTCCCACATATGGTGGTACTACAATAATATTTCTCAAATTAAGTTTTCGTCACGATGTTTTCTTTCACCGTCAGCCGATAGTGTTATCGATTTAAATGAGTAAATATACGCGTGTTCCAAAAAGTACGTCGGAACATGCCAAAGTTCGAACCAGCCAAAGTTGATATCCCACCGGTCAAAGCACTAGACTACCACCGTTAACATCGTTACACTCCCTATATCACATACAATCAATTTTAAGCAAATATTGTCAATGATTCTACAATCTTATTGTAGTCTATACAGAAGAAGATAGATTATAATTTGACTGCCCCATTAGCACAATACTTTAAGCGATCGAGTCGTCTCATCACTTCCACTGTGCTGTGTATCGTGGGTTGAAATCTCTCAAAGGACATATCAGTCTGTTCACAAAATACAGTTATAATTGTTTCAGTATTTCTTTTTTTTTCTCTCTTTTTGTTTCAATTTCCTTGTTTTTGTATTATTATATTATGTTGTATATTATGTATGTTAAATTTTTAAATATGTAAAATAGTTTAATATTTAATTTATCGTTGGATCACGCCGTGGTTGTCTCTAAATATGACTACATTCATAATGTATCACAATAGTCCTACTTTTTATATACTTACTAGTGTATTGTCATGTTGACGATCCTAAAATAAATAAATAAATAGACTGTGTGATTCAGAAATTATTTTTGTGTGTTTGGGTGTACTATGCGTCTGTTAATGGTATGCTTGTAAAAATCCTTTGACACAGAGGATGATACGTAGTGCGACATGTATTTTAAAAAAGAGAATTAAAAAAAGCTATAGTCCTCGTCAATCTTTGTGGCCGTTAGATTAGGCTTGCGAGTAACATAAGCAATAGTTTAATACAAAACAACGTCTAAAATTGGCATTTTGTATCCTTAAATTGTTTCGATGTTATACAAATTATACAGTACTTCTTTATATTTAAATTTGTGTTCTTCGCAATTACACTCAGAGCGGTCAAAAATTTTGAAGAATACTGTAGCTACTGTTGTCAGGCTTGACTTAAATATGCCAAGGCCATATTTAAAGGTTAAGATACTTAAACTACTTGTATAAGCGTTCTCTTTATTTCTTGCGAGACAGTATGTAATATGATGCCAAAACTAAGGCTTTTGTTTGCCAAATTTTACGATATAATTTTTATAAAGTGACATTTGTCGGTTTGTCGTTTGTTGCTTAATCTAATATAATTTATAGGAATAATAAATGTGAAAGTACGTTCGTTTGAATGCCTATCAATGACATTAAAATGTCTAGACGGATGCTAATGATATCTGGATTAGAAGTCATTATACCGTGGAATAAAATATACGATAATTTGATCTACCAGTTAATGTTAATTATATTTTAAAAAAGTTATTACCAAAGTTTAGTCAACGAGGTGCTATATTATTAAAGAGAGTTTTGTAGTTAGTCATTCAATTATTTAGCTTATCATCAACACAGAAATAATTAGTTTTTGGAGTACACACTATATTATCTGAGCCCTTAGCTCATTTGGGGTGTATATTAGACTATTTAATAATACAATTAGTTAGATAGCCTAACAAACAAAGAAAACTCATTTTCGCATTTTCACATTGGCATTTATAACATTAGTAAAGATATTGATTACTAAAAAAAATCAGGCTTTCTTATTAAATTCATTATGACCGGTTCTACATGAGACACGAACTAAAATATTAAATACTATATAAAATACATTAATTTTAATCGAACTAAATAATTTTGTTGCAACTAAATTATTAATCTGGATTGCTTCTTCAATTTTATTTGTGAAGTAATGTGATAATTAATTATTTTAAATACTAGTTGTGCCCGTGACTTCATCTACGTGAAAGTTTGAAAGTTTATGTAAAAACAGTGATCAATAAAGTCATCTGAATGTATTAAGTCCATTTACTTGTCTCCTTTTCTCTCGTACTTACGCCGCGTCGTCATTAAAACTACAATAACTTTTGATAGAGTCCACTGATTTTAATGAAACAAACACTAAATTACTCCCGAGGATATGCTTTACGATTATATCCTTGTGGTTTTACTGTGAACTCCGTACTTTAGCAGTGATGCGTGTTCATACAAACAGACAGACATTTCTAAATCTTATTCCTAGACATCTGTAACATTTTTTCACGAAAATCCTAAAAGTACAGACACGTTAGATTTACATTCTTATTATATGTATAGATTAAAACTGTATATAAACTAAATTGAAGTACTTTTTGTTTGTTCGATCCCTAATTACGTATTCCGGGAGAGAGAAAATAAAATAAAGACAGTCTGCAGTTAATGAGGAAAAATTACGTAGTTCCCAATGAACTTTTTTTAAAGAGAATGAATTAGCACTAGCTTGTATTTACTCAATGTTGGAACTAGGAAGTAATTTATATTCATGGAGCGCAATATATATATACGATACAAATGGTATTTCCTTAGATTACCTTGTAAATTATTTCACACGGTTATTTACTATTTTAAACACAAGTATATAATTTTTAATGTCATTTACAGCACATGATTAGGTGTAGTTGTAACGTATCAGTCAATTAATTTATCATAGTGAGTTTGATAGTTAATTCTTTTGTGTTACCATTACATAGTATAAAACAAAGTCCCCTACCGTGTCTGTCTGTCTGTTCGCGATAAACTCAAAAACTACTAAACGGATTTTATGCGGTTTTCACCAGTGGATAAAGTGATTCATGGGGAAGATTTTGGTATATATATAATTTGTCAAAGGTTTTTTTTTATAATCAGGGCAAGATAACGTCTGCCGGGACCGCTAGTTTGAAATATTTGATAGGTAAAAAACTATATAGTATCGTAAATTTATATAAATAAAATGATAGAAGTCTACTGTTGTGTATAACCACCGAATAAATTTCGATCATCATTTTTTTTCGTTTTACTTCTTACACTTGGCCCTTATCTAAAAAATTTATCACGATGTTTTGATTCAATATAGAGTATTAAAGTTTTAAGAAATTATTATTTTTATAAACATTACGCGTTCAGCGATGTATATTTTGTTGAAGTGGAGAAATAGGGTAAACGGTGTTGCGTATACGCAGGACAACACAGACGAAATTACGGCTATCAACTCAGTGATATTATAAACGACGAAGTTTGAAAGTATAGGTGTTTACTTGTTACTCTCTCACACAAAAACTACTGAACGGATAGTATTATACCTATTTTTAAACAACATACTGGCAATATTTTATATAAATATATTATTTAAATTGACTAAAATATAATGATTAGTGTTGTAAGATGATGTATAAATCGACGGATTTACACGAAGATAATATATGCTGTGATTGTTGCTGTGTTGTCTTTCTTAACTATTCTAAAATATATCTACAACAACATACGACCCTTTATGTGGAAGCCATTATTGCTAAACCGATGACGTATAAATACATTTACACTAGGTAATGTATTTAAAATGCACATTTTATAGTATTAAATTAATTCTTATCAAAATCTTACAATGTATATCGCTTCTGGTATTCAAAATAGATAAACTTTATTTGCAAGCTTACATCTTAATAGATAACAATCATTTAGATATATACAAACGCAGACGCGGTTAGTTCCTGACAGTATATAAATTAACATTAACATTATTTTATTTTATTTTTTATTTAATAATACATACATATTTGATATATACATTAATGTTACATTGTTACATTGATGTTAGAATAATATACAATATCAATTAAGACATCGATACATCGAAAATAATTCATATATCATTACTCGACACTATTACTTATAAGTGCTTATAAATTCCTTAGTAAGAGGCAGAAAAATAGCAACTTATAGGGTGATAGGTCGTCTGCCTGTTAGAACTTATTGTGAATAAAACGGTACTGTATTTTATTATAAAATTTAATACTATTACTTTATAAAAACTTATTGGTGTCAAAATGAGTTATTTATGTTTAATTAGATCATAGCATTTTTTTTACCGAAGGTTGACACAATGACTGTAATCGAGACTGTAAGCCAGTTGACAACAACATACTGGATTACAAACCTCTCGGCAGCATAGTACACAACAAATCCAGAAACGGAGGAAAAAAAGAGAGCCACCATCACTGGTTTTTTATTATGTGTATGATGTTTGCAACTCAATTATGTCTATATCTCTACGACCCTACTCGATACTGGAGACAAATTGGCTGATGACACTATGACAGGTGGTATTTGGTATAGCTACTGCTATCTTAAAAAGGAGTTGTTCATCTATGAATTTAATTCCTTTTTTAATCAAAAACGAATTAACCGTCCTTCACTAAAGGCCAAAAATTTCACTATTCTGCCGCCGTATGAAAAAGAGACACTAATAAAAAAAAGAAAATGGGTTTACTAAAAACACATCTCGAAGACAATTCTAAAAATCTATAGTCTTTAGCAAAGTTCGTTTAACTCAATTAAGTGTAACTTTTTTATATTTTATAAGTTTTAGCATTTTTAGCAGTCTCATTTGATGTTAATTGGTGATGTGGTCTAAGGTCTAAACTTAGAGGAGAATTGGCTCTAAAGTGGCTCTTGGAATACGCCAACAGATGCTAGGTGACAGACTTTCAACTCGAGGGTGGTTGCTAATAGTCGGAATTCAAATTAGCCCTATCAATCGCATAGTGTGCAAGGTGTACCTATTGTAATTTTTATATACCTCTCAGTTTCGATTTTTACTTAATTAAAAAGCAATTGAGACGTCTTTCGCTAAAAGTGCAGTCTACAGATTTATCGACACTTTTCTTACGACGCGATGGCAGTTTAGTAGTCGTGATTCAAGTGGTCACAATTGTCTTGTATTATTCAGCAATCCGTGTACGCATAGCAACAACCGCATTATTAATATTGTTGTTTGAATAAAATTAACATAGATGAATAAATACTGGTCGTTGTGTAGTCGTGCATCGACTCATCATGTCGGTTAGATAGGTCGGTCGTTGACACTACTACGCATAAAAATTGAATGAACGTAGCATCTTCATTGCAGTGAATAATTAGACAGTGTCGTAAGTCTGTTTTGTTTTTTTTATTACTCATGTATATTCGTTTATATTATTCAAGTTAACAGTATTATAGTTACAGTGTAAAGAAAAATAACGAATACATTAAATCGTTCCTTCGCTTTTAAAGAGTTAAATAACACTTTTATTGCTAATTAGACGATATATAATGATATTATACGAGATTACTTTGTCATTAAGGAAGTAAGTTTTAAGAAATAATTATTAAGGAAATGTCAGCTTGCCATATTTTTTGTCTCTCATCTTATCTTATACTAGCTGTGCCCGCAACTTCGTCCGCGTGGAACTTAATGCAAACAACAGTACTTCATTTACTGTGTCTTAGATATACTTTATACGTTATACATATAATATCTAGTTTTTGTAAGAAATTGAATTGCATTTACTTACCTGCTCTTTTCTCGTACTTAACTTCAAATTATAATAACTCTTGATAGAGTAGACCGATTTTAATGAAACCAACTAAATGTTACTCGAGGGTATGTTTTATGATTTTCATCGTGAGATTTTATCGTGAACGCAATACTTTAGCAGTGATGCGTGTCCAAATAAACAGGCAGACAGGTAGAGTGACAGAAATTTCTAAAAATGATTGAAATGTGTTTTATACTTATTCTGTAATTTTTTTTTACAAAAAACCAAAAAGTACAGACACGTTAGACTTACGTTCTTATTATATGTATAGATATATATACATAAAATAATAGAAGTCTATTGCTATGCAGGTAACACGTAAAAATTACTGTATGGATTTCGATCAAATTTGAGTTAGCTTTATTTCTTTAAAAGTGTAATAATATGTTTATTTAACACAAAGTTTAAAGTACCTACGGTGTTTATAAATTTATAAGCATTACGTGTCCAGCAATGTATTTTCTTGCTGCGGAGAAGAAGTGAGTAAGTATGGTGTGCATGTGCAGATGAGAGGAAGTAAACTGACATTGTTACGATTTAAATCATTAACAAACATGGTTTGTTAGCAAAGTATATTTTTAATTTAATTTTTGTTCCTCTGCACATAAAATATATTGTAAATATAATAATCAACGCAGAATAAGACGCGGCTGTCGACTAGTTTATTTTATAAATCACAAACTTTTTTTAAAGAAGTGTGATAATAATAAGAAATTAATTTTACTACTGGTCGTCTAATTGTCGAAATGCGACCATAATATATAGGTATAAAGTTTTTTCTGGTTTGGAATTATTGTCTATATTTCATTATTCGTTTTATTTTTATAGTAAATACTTTATATAGTAGTGTATAAATATTGTAGACATAAGGAGCGTGAAGTATAACGAATATATACTTATAAATAAATGCTTGGATGTCTCGATGGTAAGAAAAAAAAATAGTGCGTAGAGTCCCTCCGCGCGGAACAAGTGAAACTTCGTAATGTGGAAATGAAAATAGGAAGGGTTAGAAATTGATTTTTAGTGAAATCATATTGTTTCTTTAAGACAAACTTTATTAACATTGCTTACAATTCACAATTGATCGCATTTTTTAATTATTATTTTCGAGTGGAGAAATATCCAAATCTATAACATTTACTATGGGATTATGATAACTAAAGTAAGTTTCGAAATGTTTGATTATTTTCTCGCTCTCTCTCTTTCTATTCCCCCTCCCCAGGAGCGTTAAACGTTTAACGCAACAGTGCTTTCATACCCTCTCCATGGTAGCGTTAAACGTTTAACGCAACCTTGTTGGAAGTCGCATTAGAAGTTTCACTTCAAAAATAACACTAAAGCTCGTCAATACATATTAACAACAACAACAAAAAAAAAATATTTGATATACAAAAGAAAAAAAGGTAAATGATTAATTACTCCAAGCTACGTAAATGATATAGAATGTTAATTAATAAATTCTTAATTGATAAGTCACATTGTAAAGTTGTATTACTTAAGGTCGCTTTACTGTGTTTTGACGCGAGATCGCGCTACGGGCCGCGCCGGTGTGATTCCAAGCAAAGTTAAATACGCAGCGACACAAGCTGCGCGTGAGTCAGCGGCTTGGAACGGAATGCGGAGAGCTGGATAATACGACGGCGCGGTCTTCAAGTACGAGAGGTATGAACGGAAGTTATATTATTAAAATTATTAGCAATGCCAATGTCGTATATTGAAACTTATATCGTTTTTTTTATTGAATTGGCTAAAAGATCGGAAATTTTCTTTTTGTATGCTTGATAGGTTATTGCAGGCGGCCGCAATATCATCTGATGCTAAACCTAAGGGGGCTGGGTTTCAACTGCATCTACCGGAACATATTTATAGGTACTTGGCGACAGATTTTGAATTTGAGTGTGGTAGCTATATAGGCGGGTTTAGAAAAAACCCTACCACCATGTCATGGTTTCATTACGATGGTTCCTTCATCAAGAACATCTAGTTCATTCGCAAGGATTGGGGAACTTACATCGATTGTTCCGTAATCCGGACACGTTAAAAACTATCGCTTTTTTTCTGTTCAGTTGATTAAATAAAAATTTAGAGATATATTTAGTATCATACTATGATACATAAGAGTAATAAGTTTGATTATTTTTTTTTTTTACAGCAAAACGATGGTATAAATAACACGTAACGGATAAAAGCAGTGACTATAATAGCAGATGACTTTTATTCACTGAGAGACCACTTTGTAATTTTATAAAAATAGACTGATTAAAATGTATTTCACTAAAAACCCAAAAAATCCTTTCTTAATTTTAGACAAAAACACAACGAAAAGGTTGCTGAAAAGCTAGAGTTTGTTATATAAAAATAAATTCAAAAAATAGCTTCTTGGAATTATGTGTACATATATAAGTGTATACAGAAAGAAGTGTTTGGGTTGAATGAATTCACTTTCCGGGTACTGAGTCCATCGTATTACGGAGCGAGAAAGTCGGAGCAGTACTTGAAGCTTAGACCCCAATGTTGGGTTAAGTGGCTTCTAACAATGTCTAACAACGTTCACCTCTACCTCTCGTTTCCTCTACTTGATAAATTTGGTAAAAACTTATTAAGGACGTTTTGGATATTCTCTCTAATAAGGAGCTTATGAGAGACCTTTTGAGAGAGCAAGTATAGCTCTTACTGCATATAAGTTTATTATGGGTACTTATTGATTACGTGTGGTGTTTTTGAGGATTTTTGACCCCTCTTCCTCCTTAGTAAGATGTCATGAGATATACCCGACCCCGCCTTTCAAAATTTATAGATATAAATTCGTTGGATTTATTCAAACACACACAATTCGCACAATGTTTTTGTTTTTTTTACTATTATTACATTTAATTACAATAATTATTACATTACATTTTGATATATCAATATTAAATAACTCGATATCTATTCACGGAAATTGATATATAGGATAATGGTGTCAGATTTCGATATATTTTAGTATGGAAACACGTTTTATTTGAAATGAATATGATTATTACTCATTTTTAGCTTGAAAAAAAAATGACGTGGTATTTATCGAAACCCCCCCTTTCCCCCACGTGAGATATAATAAAATTCGTCATGACCCTCTCCCGCTCCTGATTCCCTCGGGTAATTAATTGATGCCCCCTAAACGAAATAAAAAGTGAGCGAGTCTGTGAGGCAGCAGAAAGTATGGAGGTTTTCAAAAATATTAACAGAATTGAAAGATTAGCGTCCAGTATCCAGTTCCCATTTCATTACATGGTCGTACACAACTACAAGGGAAGATTTTGTTTCATATTTTTCGTTTGAACACCCTTGCAAAACCGACGCGATCCATTACTATTGTAAATTGGTAAAATTAATGTCGACGCCGTAATAAAAATAAACGTAACCAAAACCGGATACCTCAAGGCAATGGTTGATATACTGTGTGAATTATATTTATTTTAAAATGTAATATAATATATTATGCTGTCCTTACAAGGCGTTAGTGTACGCACGAGGCCACAGCGCCGCGCCGCAACGACCTGCCACTCTTTGTTTGTTTTCAAACTCGTTTGGAGTAACAAAAATACTAGTAAACTATTGTGTAATACACAGACTATCCGGGACAAACATACCAATTTGTTATTAAATTGATTTGTAATCATGTATATATGCCGTATTTCTGCAATGTATTGGGACTAATCTTCGAAATGGCTTCTATTATTTTGGCAAAACTTTCATTGGTAGATACAAAACGTCTCAGGGTATACTATCTTGTTGATATATCATAACCCTTTTCTATAGGGACTGAGCGCTAATGATGCAATTTGATAGAGTTAGCGTAAAATCGGCAAAAAACGTAGTTCTCTTGAAAAAAACGGAACATATTCCGCGAGTTTAAAGTCGCGGACAATAGTTAACAAAAAATATAAACGTTTGGCATTAAAACATATTTCTTTAGACATAATTAAAATACTAGTTAAAGTAGGTCACTTGAATGTTTTTGTTGTAGCGTTTATAAACAATAGTGTTATAGTTTAGCTATTTAATTTGAATTTGATTTACCGTGATTCTTTTACTAGAGTGTATCTAATGGCAAGTATGATGCAGTCCACAAACGACGGCCACCATCACTAGATCTGGTATCCATCCCCAATCGCCGTTGCTGCAGGCAAACCTTTACAGGCTGGAAACACCCTGACTGACTATGAAATATGACCAACCTAAAAAAGAGTCACTGTGACTAGATTACCTATCCACACGTTGGTAGCGATGCAGCCGAGTATAGATATTCTACCGCTTCATTTGAATAGTCGATTAACTTTTGCTGATTTTGGAACGCGTCACCGAATTTTAAATCACAAATGTCACAGTTGATAATTGGCAACTGATTGTGAATTTTGACTCGGTTTTCTATATCTCCGTATACGAGCTATGTAAATTCTCTGCCGTAATACTTATAATTAGACGAGTTTGTTATTTATAAATCTTCACGTGAATAACACGCGGACGTAAGTTCGACTTACATAGTTTATTACGAGTTACGCCTGTTTGCTTCTCGGGTAATGAAACAATGATTAAAAATTAGAAGTCTGTTCGCAGATTTCAAGGTTTTATAGGTTGTAATTATTATTTACTGGGACATTAATGGCTTCGTTACACAACGTACCTGTTTTAAAGTCTACTCTTTGAACACAAATTACAAATAATTTTATATGTCGACTTTGGTTAATAAATTATCAAGATATTTTCAGTTTGTTCGAAGATATGTGAGCTACGGACTCATTCTTTTTTATGTTATATTAAATTTTGTATAAAATTATGTATTAAGGCACCGTTCACACGTTCTAAATATGTTAAAAAAACGTCCTAAAAATCAAAGGCGTGGTTTATTTGTTCTATTTTAGGTGCACGTTTTATAAATGCTAATGTCCATAGAACCTTCAAGATAGTAGTTTATTATCCTAAACTATGATACTAGCTACCGCCTGCAACTTCACTCGTTTCAATACATAAAAATGACTAAGATAAATGTTTAGATAAATTTTGTTATTTATTTAACAATGACACATCAATAGATGGCGCTGTAGTAAATAAACATTTATACCATTCAATCGATAAATTTAAGCTCACTTTCGATAAAAGAAAATGTAATTTACCACCCTACTATGGTAGCAGGGTGTTTTTATTGCTGTTATTAACGCGGCTTGCGGTAGGATAAGATAAAAATCATCACGTAAGGAAAAAGCATTATACTCCTCTTTCTCTCCCTCCATCCAATTTTTTTCTCTCTCTGTCTTTTTTATTGTAAATGTATAAAGGCTGCTTAGGTAATTATCAACCTTAATTGCAAATAATTTTAAAATCTATCTCTAACCTTTCTCCCTAGGTTCAGTACAACATTATCTTAAGCCTCATCATAACATACCAGCAGTTAAGATTGTGTTAATTCTTAATTCCAAACTTAACCTGTTAGAATATTACATTAATTTATTATGGTATGTATAATGATTCAGTCGCTAATATGCTCATTTCATATTTGTGTCGTATAATAAAGATGGTAGTATAGAATTATTCTTATTAGTGGTCGCCTAGTACCATAATTCATTAATACATTCAATAAGACCAAAAAGAATAATAAATATTTCAGTAGAAAATAAATTATGTATCAATTAATTATTAATGTATATTATGAATTCACATATTATATTATTATAAAATTAATCTACAATTTGACCAGTTAATTTCAAAAGGCATGTAAGGTGTGGAACGTAAGTGTAAAATAAAGGATGGTGAAGCGTTTTTTCTATTTACATGTGTATATAACTATATATGTTGTCTGTCATTCAAGCAGTAGTGTGTGTAATGTATATTTTAATTAATTTAATGTGTTTTTAATGCATTTTATATTAAAGATATTTCTGTGTGCACTTCTCCTCGATATAAACTTTAACAACAAATTTCACGTTCGTCCGTACGCGCAATTTGCTTAAAAAGGGGTACAAAGTTTTCGCTTCACGTATTAATATATAGATATGTCATTCTCTATGTCGACTAACTGTTTTTTATTTATAAATGGCACGGTTTGTGTAATCACTGTCTATAAGTATCTTATCTATAATCTTTATAATATTTCAATAATAAATTACGGTGTTATTTTTCAATAGTAATTATATATTTCAATAGTATTATATGGTTGATTTGCTGTTTTATGATTTATTATAATTTGTAACAGTATAGTAATCAAATGAATAATATTTCCAGAAATAGAAATAATTAGACGGCACATCCATCATTACATAGTATAAAACAAAGTCCCCATCCTGGTCTATCTGTCTGTCTATTCGCGATAAACTCAAAAACTACTGAACGGATCTTTATGCGGTTTTCACCAATGGATAAAGTGATTCACGAGGAACGTTTTGGTATATAATTTGTCCAGGATTTTTTTATAATCAGGGCGGGACAACGTCTGTCGGGCCCGCTAGTTAATTACTAAAATCAGTATTACACCAATTGTACTAAATCAAAAGCTTTTAAAAATACATCATTTAAATTAATAAGACTAAATGATTATAGTTATTTTATGACGTGCACTCAAGAATTGTAAAAGCAAATTTGAAAAATTCGTTCTTTCTACCGTGACTTTGATTGTAATCATTGTGAAATTTTCTCTCTTTCACACCTATTGGTGCAACCGCATAACACTTGTTTGGTTTTATATTGCGATAAAATCGCCGCTAATTATCAATAACGGATAAAGGAATGCAAAATAACTATGTCTTCAATAATTTATTGCACATTGCGTAGAAATACTGCATTATATTATTGTTAGAATAATGTTATAAGAAAATGATAGTAAGCTACAGAGAATGTTAGATATACGAGTTCATAGTAAATATTGAATTATCCTCAGACATCATTCTTTATGTAGACAAATTGCTTTTATTTATAAAGGGCAGGGTTCGTGTAAAATCACGGTCAGTGATAATTAATGTCGTGAAATACCAGAGTAATAACTTTTTTAATGAAAAAAAACAAGTAAATGGCAGATAATTTTAGATGTAATCAACTTTATGCGTACAGTGAGCTATTTATATCAATTTTAGCCCAGATTGTATATTACGTTGTTTGTGTCTGGCAATTTTCTATAGCTATTGTAGTAATTATTATTTTAGTAACTATAGTAGTATTTTTCTTAATTAAACTAAGAATAAAGTTTTTACATAAACACAACTTTGATGAGTTACCTATGAAGAGGACAAGTGCTTATATCGACCGTAATTTTTTTTATTTCTCACCTCGTATTACACTAGAATAACTTAACCAGGCTAATGTACAGTATCTTAAGCGGATCAAAAATATTGTCTTAATTCTTTTTTATATTATAGGGGGCAATCGAACAGGCGGGTCATCCTATGGTAAATGACACCAGCAACATCAGGGGAGTCGCAATTAAATAAGTGTATGCTCGTTTATTGAAGGTTTGTAATTTTTTTTTTCGAAGACTACGCTATTGTCCTAGCAAGGTCTTAACAGCTTCACCGGACTACAAGGCTTGTAATGTAAGTCGTAATTATTTGAAAACACCGCCGCTGGGAGTTGATTCCACAGGGTCAAAGTACGAGGCAGAAATTACCTTGAGAACCTCACCGTAGAAGACCTCCACCCATCCAGGTGGTGTTGATGAAATTTCAGTTTCAGGCGGGTTGTATGAAAGTGGAATTTTATTAATTTAATTTAATAAATTTCACTTGTCACAGATTTTTGTAGTTTGAAATGTATACACTGTAAAAGCCTTATCGTTCTAAATCCAGTGACTAATAGTCTGACTGTTAGAAATTACTATTGGTTTAGAAGATTTGTTGAGAGTAGATCTCTTATAAGACCCAAATAGTCTTCGAGAAATGTCTCCTTTAAATTTTTATTTCTGATTACAGACCATATCGAAGCTAATGTCAGTGGTAGAGAGCTCGGACATATCTGAGAAGATATGAAGTTCATTTAACTACAAAAGTCCTGAGTATTTTAAAATGGACGGAAATATGAGTAAATGAAGACCGACAAATCGACAAACATTATAGGGTTTGAAGTTATAAAAAATAAAGAGGAGCCAAAAAAAATTGGGTAACTTAACATAGTTATTCTTAACTAGCTGTGCCCACGATTCCGTCCGCATGGAGCCTGATGTACAAAACAATGACTTTTGATTTGATAAACTAAACTGATTTTAATGAAACAAAAACTAAACGCTACTTAAGGACATGCTTCATGATTTTCTTAAAAAGGTTTTATCATGGCCGCAGTACTTTAACAGTGATGCGTGCTCAAACAAACAGACACACAGACATTTCTAAAAATGATGGTATGTATTTTATTACTTATTTCTAGACATCTGCAACAACTTTTTTACTAAAATCTAAGAAGTACAAACACATTAGATTTACATTCCTATTATGCGTATAGAAGATAAGAAGAAATGAAACTCGTTAGGTGCTAGTTATGAAATGGTATTTAATTTAACATTATGACGTGTAACCAAACATTGTCATGTGTGTTTGCGTTGAATAACATTTGCTGTGACGTAGTGGACGACCTTGCATCAACTTCCTGGAGAGAAAGGCGGGGCGGATAAAAACAAGATATGGTTCTGATATGATTTGCTTTGTTGGACATTTTAAAACTGTGATTTTTTTGTTGTTAAATGGAAATTGCCGTGACTGATCTTTAAAGGTATTTACAATAACAAGAAGGTTTTCATATAAAGTCAAATAGTTTATTTGTTTTTGTTTCAATAGCTGTGTGGTGCTAGCTTTTACCCGTGCCTTCGATCGCCTTAGTGTAGATTTGATCTATCTCATGGAAATAGTACTATTTTCTGACAACTTCACCTTTTCCAAGAAAAACTACTTCGATTTTTACATGAAATTGCGAAAATTTCTTAATAACTATCATTAAAACATCGGTATCCTTCTTTTCAAATCCTGTAGTAGGGATATACGGAATCTGTAACAATTATTTCAATAACATTTGGCCAAATTATAACCCAATTTTGTATAATGATGCCTCACATGATGACGATATGGCGCCCCATATCGGTGATGGTAAAGCTAGTAGAATTTGGAGCCACTGACAGTCTTCACAAGTTATTCGATTATTCTTTCCACTATCGAAAATTAAACTTAAAAGAAAGCCCTCAACTTGCAATCTAAGATCTTTAACTTAAAAGCTTTTAATGAAGAATTGGTTTCAGGCTCCTTGAGACCAATAAGTTTTTAGGTAATAGGTTTTACAAAAAAGTCTCAAAAACACATGACCAATTTGCCGGATAGTACGATCAAGCACTATGTGAAGTGGATTTTGATTTCTAAAGGGTGGATCAATATGTGAACGATCGTGATGTCTGGAAATATCACCCCTCAGCCAATACGACTGTAACGATTATGTATTTTTATGAAATATGTACGATGTAACAATTAACCTGATAGAGTTTCTTGCTGGTTCTTCTCTATAACTGGGTTTTGCGAACCGGTGGTAGGTTTGACGTTCATAAGCGCCTTCTCAGGGTTTTAATTGGATGAAGAATTTTTTATTTTGATTTTGAAAAAGTAATAAGTAAACAGTTAAGCATTTATAAAACAGTAGTTTGTTAAAGCTACGTTACGATGTTTCTGTTCATCGAAGGCGTAACTTAATTATTAAAAAATTTATTTGCCTTCTAATTTATCTTCGTCAATACATACAATTGTTGCAGGTGTCTAGGAATAATAAAATACATTTCAATATTTTTTAGAAATGTCTGTCTGTCTGTTTTTATGAACACGCATCAGTACTAAAATGCTGGGTTCACAATAAAAACTTATCAAGAAAATCAAAAAATCTGTCCAACCGATTGTGAGATAGCACTGCAGACGAAGTCTTGGCTAACAAAATAAAATAGTCTAAGTTACTTCCTATATTGTGAGTTATCTGTTAGTGAAAGTCCCGTGAAAATCAGTTGAAACATTTCGGATATTCTACTGCGACCGAAGGCGAATAAAAAACCTAAAAAACTTTTTTATAAGGACTGCTATGTATCAGTGAACACTCCGTGCAAATCGCTCCATCCATTTTGGAAATAGCAATGCGGACGAAGCCGCGTTCAAATCAAATAGAAATATGTCAACCGCTACAATTTCGGCTATCGGTCAGTAAAATTCCCGTTAAAACAGGTCCAGCCGTTTTGGAGATTACCCGGAACAAACAAACAGACAAAATATAATAATATAAAAATACAGACGAAATATAAAAAAAAATTTGGTTATTTGTAGCCATATCCATTCATCAAAAAATTGTAGAATTAGAAATTTACATACACACACTTTATTTTTATAATACGCATAAATAGATTACAAATAAAAAATTGGAAACAAAAGTAACATAGAATAAACTTTTTGAATAGGAGCACAAAATATACTTTGAAAATGTTTGCGATAGAAACTTACCACGTTACCATGGCAACGTATAGGTATAATACTAACGCTAACACGCAGCGAAAGCTCTCAAAAGGAAAAAATGCCCGATTTTGAAACATTCTTCATTAGTGCTCCGCTCTTATTGGTCTTAGTGTGATGATATATAGCCTTCCTCGATAAATGAGCTAAAGGCTATATATCGTCTCGCTAAGACCAATAGGAGCAGAGTACTAGTTAAGGATGTTTCGCAATCGTTTTTTTTTATCTTTAGCCCAAAGTAACTATTCCACGCGGACGAAGTCGTGGGCAGAACCTAGTATGTAAATATGAATAAACACCTCAGAATCTTTTATTATTATTATCATAGTGGCACTTTTCGAATGTTTCCCGGTCCATCTTATTAAATCGTCGTTTCTTGATTTCTAGGTCACGACTCATAAGGACGATTCAGTAATATGGGGTCACAATGTATAAAAAATAACAGCCGTATGCGATGAATTTCATTAAAATACACATTAAAAAAAAAAAGTCTTTGAAAGTTAAATAATAGCAATATAATCAATTACGATATGGTCTAACATGGTAAATTTGCTAAATCTAGAGGATATTGCTATCCCTTAAGTATAGCTATTGGAACAAACCCTTAGGTGCTTAGCGACACATTTTCAACTAAAGAGTGGTAAATAACAAGGCGACTATAGAAAAAACCTTTTTTTTTTTAACCCCACGGTGCCTTCATATACCTTTTAGGTGGGGGAGCAGGGACTGCCGGCTGGCACTGCGTCTGCTCCCCCGACAACTGTAAGCCCTTCAAGAGGCCCTGACTCCGGTCTGAGTGGTCAAAGATGGTAGACCCCTCAAAGGGGGAGTGAGTGTTAGACCCCCCTGACGAAGTGTGGGAGTCGCATCGGCACAATGCTTCCCCACCATATGGGCCTGTGCAGTTTAAACTGCCAGGGCGACGGACATGCCCGTGTCCATCGCCCCTAGGCCCCATCTACGGCGGCCGGAGGTCATCATCTACTCGTCGCCTAAATCTAAAAGCCTACTACCATGCTGGGTTTTTCGGGACATTTTCCTTTCTCTAAATATCACAAGAGAGTTTAGAAAAAAACTACTACCATTCTAGATTTTATCACAATGTTTTTCTTAACCTCAACCTCCATCTGTTTGTAAGGATTTGAACCTATGTAGATCGAGACGGTGTCCCACTACGCTACAACCGTGCCACCGTTTCTTTAAATTCGCCACGTCATTTTCTTCTATTAAATGACCAGCTAAGAGAAAAAGTTTGAGAAACGATGGTCTAAATGTAAAAATCTAAGTACTGTTTCTATCTCAATTATTTTATTTTGCGTGGAAAGGATAACTTAGACCTAGTAGAATAATTATTATATTTACAAGCATTACAGCAGATAAAATACACGATTTCATTAAAATAACAAAACCATTTTCATACTTGTGAAGCGGGATTTCAGCTAGACACTAAATAATTACGAAAAATATACTCGAAAACAATGTTTTTTTATAGTTTTGTTATAGTATAACATCATCTGATGTTAAACAACGACGTGGTCTTAGATTATAAACACACCAAGCCTAAAGGGAGTTAGCTCTCAAATGCGTCTGCTGGAACACACCAACAGGTGCTTGGCGACAGATTTTCAACTTAAAGGTGGTAGCTAGCCAGGTACCCTAAAAAAACCCTACCAGCATGCTATGGCTTCATCGCGATGTCTTCCTTCACTGGAAGCTCATACCCAGTTGCAAAGACTCGAGCTGACGTCCACCACGTTGTCCGAACACGTTGTCAATTAAGCCATCATCGCTCCTTTTTCTACAAATATTTCACCATAAAAGCTATTTTAATAAATAACATATAATATAGGTCTAATAACATGATTTTGCTACAACAACACAGACGCCTACTAAAAATCTGTCAGCAATAAGCAACTCTGATTTGCTGTATAGCACCAAATTCAAACGATAGC
This sequence comes from Antheraea yamamai, assembly GCA_036509395.1. Taxonomy (NCBI): domain Eukaryota; kingdom Metazoa; phylum Arthropoda; class Insecta; order Lepidoptera; family Saturniidae; genus Antheraea; species Antheraea yamamai. The sequence goes on along the minus strand of AP028427.1, from coordinate 19,106,636 downwards.
AATAACAACTAGCATAAATCCGTCAGTTAATTCTAACTATAGTAAAAAATAATAATTCATTGTATCTTCTTAATATATCTAAGTAAAGAAAAATCATACTATAGGTGTTTCATACCAACTCACCCTTTAAGAGATGATACGTTATATTTTTGTTTCACAATTAAAGTTCTATAAAAAAATGTAGCCAGTTCCATCATTAAAAACGGGGTTGATATTAACTTGTCTATCTGATAAGTGTTCTAATTTTAAAAAGAGTACACTACGAGCTTGTTGGTAACGAAGCTATTTCTGTCCTACGTGGGAGCTCGTTCTATTTTCGCACCTGAGCTTTAGAGAACTTCGGTCGTGTTATAATCTCCTAGTACCGATGGGGCAATGCATGACGTAATAGACCCGGGACTATCGTAGTCTTCTAGGATGTCTCCTAAAACGATTTATGTAGAAACGCTTCCGAAATAATATATCTTTTTGGTTAAGCACTATTTATTGCATAAAATTTATAACATTGAAATCATTTACCATAAGCCTTAAAACTAGTAAAAATTGTTGTTAATTTAATATAAAACACACGGTTTACTTTCCTCAGTAAACTTAGAAAGTACCTACTCTATATGACGTATAACTATATATATATACTGTATATTAATTCCATTATGTTGTATCGTATTTATTTCTACTAAATATATACTAGTAAATTATAAAGTTAATATGCAAGATAACCTAATTTAAACGCCTATATGCATTTCCCGCATACCTTATCATTTTGCCACAAATTAAGTTTATTATGAAACGTTATATATCCGTTTTCCGGTTAACTGGGGTTTTCCTTGAATGTCACTAATAAGGTTAGGAGTACCAGGAAAACAAAGACCGTCAAGATATAAAGCTGATTCGATTCCGCGACTAGTACTTGGAATATATGTAAAATAAATCTAGATATAACTTTCTATTGTTCCGCGATTTTACCCGTGTTTATTTCTATAATATTCTTCAGAATTTTGTACACATTTGTTCATTTCAGATTTAATTTACAGATTTTCAGGTTCATTTCAGTTTTAGTATAAATTGAATTAAGTATTTTCTTACTCATATTCTTATGCTTCTGAATTCTTATTTTTAATGCCTAATTTAATATGTTGTGTAAGTAATAAAATTTAAAATTGCTATCTAAACAAATTCAAAAAACTTTAGACAACGCTTGGGCCACCTCATTCAGTATGAAATAATGTAGGAAAAGTTCAAAATTCACTATCTTCAACAAATATAGAAATATAGTAAGTACATTTATTTCTGTACTGCATAATAAAATTAAATATACTTCATTTAATATTCGACAGATGGCGGTATTTCAAAATTTGTAATATTACAAAAAATATACGATATTATATTTTTTACATTATTGTTGATAAGGAATGATCTAGATCTTAAAATATAAAACGATAACAAATTTCAAATGTCCCATACAGTCCATTTCAGTAGTTGTTTGTATAAAATGCATAATAATAATTCTCTCGTCCTGATGATATATCTTCCTTTCACACGTAAACCATTTTAAATACAATAAAATAAAAAGTTAAAAAGCTAAGGCTTACTTACATAAATAAACGAAAATCACTATCTAACTTTCAACTTTATTAAAAAAGTTGATGTAATGAGGTTTCACACTATACTTACTTACTTTTACACCTGAAATATTTGATCCCCACGGGGCTTGAATATTCTTAGCAGCCATTGTTCTTTATTAACAACAATCGAAAGCTACTATTTTAAGAGTATAGAAACTTTTTCATAGTTTAGATTCAATTTTATTGGTGAAAGTTTTCCTTGAATTTCAGCAATAAGGTTATATATACCAGGGTTTTATGAGTTTATAAAGGACATCTTCTTCCGCGGCAATGTATGTACGAGGGTGCTATTACACACTTGTTTGAGTGAATTAAATAAAGTTTATAATATTTTCGTCCGTACGTTGCAGGATCTCTATGAAAAATGGGAATGTGATAGTTTCTGTCAACGTATTAGGCAGAAGAGATGAAGATGAAAAAAACAATTTATTAATAATGCTTATTATAAGATAATAGAGAATAAATATTAATAATAAAAGGTTAGTACGTTTTTACGAAGTTATATGTATATAGTGAACATGTGTATTCACTTGGAGTGAATAGCTTGTGAAATTGTTAAATTTATTAATATCTAGCTGTGCCTACGACTTCGTCCGCGTGGAACCTTATGTAAAAAACAGTGATTAATGAAGTCATCTGAATGTATTAAGTCTATTTACTTATCTACTTTTCTCTCGTACTTACTTACGCCGCGTCGTCATTAAATTAAAATAACCTTTGATAGAGTAGACCGATTTCAATGAAACAAAGACTAATGTATTCTCGAAGATATGCGTTATGATTTTCTTGGTGTGGTATTTTTGGGAACCCAGTAAAAGTACTGGGACCCAGTTAAAGAACAGTGATTCGTGTTCATACAAACAAACAGACAGTTCTAAAAATGATTGAAATCTATTTTATTACTTATTTCTGGACACCTGCAACAATTTTTTTTCACGAAAATCGAAAAAGTACAGACACGTTAGATTTAAATTCTTATTATATGTATGTATTCTTATTATATGTATAGAAGAAGATATATAGATATAGATGTATAGAAGAAGATTATAACTGTTATTAATCAGTGTACAGGTTTCATTGCAATTTAAATATGAACATTACTCGTGCTAATCAGTGGCAACTAATTCCGCTGGCGGAAATATTTCAAAATGTATCAATATTCAGTCGAGTTTCATATGTAACCACCAGTTAACATACGGTTGAGTCACGTATATTAAATTTATTTACAGTGTTCTATATTTGTACCCCACACGTTTCAGATTAGCTCATTTACATATAACACTACAGTGCAGGTCAACTGACATAACACTAACTTTCCACTTTTCAGACTGCTTGACGCTTCCCAATTTAGATTTATACCTCTTCTTCGCTCACCCCTATTTTTGGCAGATACCCGTCTCGTTCCCGCTTGTTACTTTCCCGGCTTTCCTCGACGCTCGGGCATGCGCAGTGCGTCTCGACGCACGTGTTCAGATTACTCCTGATCGTTCATGGTCGCCTGGTATCAGGCGCGCCTAGGGCGGCAGCGTCGCGCCGCCGCCCAACGTTGCGGCTACCCAAACCTTCCCGCCCGCCCAGAAACGAAGTCGACAGCTTGCGACGCGGTCCGTTCCCGAGCTCCTGGGAAGTCATATACCCACGTGCGAAAGTTACGCGCGGATTACGTTTTATTAAGTTTTGTCAAATTATTTTAACAGTGTAAAACCACATTATATTTTATTGCGATCGTTACCAAAAAATCCTTAATTCCCAGAATTTCCTCTTCTCCAGTTAGTTGGTTTTCTGTAATTACTAAATTTGAATTTTTGTTATTATTTTGGTGAGTGTTTGTGTCGCAGGGTCTGGTGGTCTGCTGATGATATTGGCCTGATCCGGCGTCGACTTCGAGATATGAGGAGATATTCTTCCATGTCAGGTAAGATATAAAAAGTTATCTTTACCAAAAAAATATTTCTTTTTATATTTTCAACTGATTCATTACTAGAAAATATATTCAATAATGTGTATTAATTATAGGAATATGTAATGTATTAATTAAATAAAGTACTTTACCTTCCAAAAGTATAAGGTGTAAAAATTGTGTATTTTTAAAAACTTTTTTTTAAACAGATTTTTTTTGTTTTCTGTATTAAGCAGTATTTTCAATTTTATTATCACCGCTATATACACGTTTCAGTTTCAGACGAATTAAAGCTTTTCCATATACAAATATACATTTGATTTCGATTTTCGATAGTAATAATACGAAACCATTATCGTAAATTCAATTTACCCTTCATCTACACGATTAGACATCAAACAAAACTTCTGATATAACCGAGAATACCATTGACTTGGTTAACCTAAGCTCCATTATCATTCATAAGGGCCGAGATAACCCTATCCCTTCTCACGGTTCCGTGCACCAAGCTCGTATATAATGCATCCGTTGAGATGTTCGCAAATACGAATAAAGAGGCGCGTTCCATGAAAGTACTTGGCATTCCGCCCCGGAGGGTTATGTATGTGCACTTGATTCTGCATATGATCTTATAGTATAAAAATATGTTTCGTATTGTTTGCGATTTCAAATTAGTGAACCGTGAAACATGACGTACATTATTTTCTTCTAACGTTCGTATGATTATATACAGGGAATCATTTATTTTTGGTATCATTCTTGTATGTCCCCTGTGACGTGCCTTTCTTTGTTTGGACTAATTTACAAAACGGTTGAATCGCTTCTGACGAGGTTATTATTATTGCCAGATAAAAAACATTTAGAAACTTTTTCATGGGTGCAAAGCAGTAATAATAAAATTTAACACATTTGATTGAAAATCATTATACTAAATTTTAAGAAACAAATAGTCCACAATTAATTATAGGCTGTCTTATGTTTTTATTGTTCATTTCTCGTTGAATATATTCCCTATAGCCCATTAACCAAATTAAGTAACGTCCATAAAATTGTAAGCCCGTGCTTAAAAGAATGAAACGTAGCCTAATATTCCGAAAAATATCTATATAGTAGTATCAGTTTTTAAAAAGTCAACTTAGGCGTTTCGAAGTCTTAAGTAATAACTGGACGCTTTGATTTAATTTAAACCTGTAATTTAACAAACAAAAATAAACACAAAGAATGATCTGTTATAAAAACTAGAAAAAATAATTTTAAAAAATACAAGCAAACCGATTATACCTTCTTATATTAAGTTCACAACTCATCCATGAGTTATCTGATCTGATAGTAATGGGGTACTGCAAAAGTTTTCGTATCTAAATCGTAAATAGTAGTAAATAATAATAATAATAATAGTAAATAAACAGCAAGTATACAAAATGAAAAATTACCAACTGCAAACAGAACTAAAGCGACGATGGCTAAGTGATTAATATGTTTGAATCGTAATCTAAATAGGTTCAAAATTCGAAAAACGAGCAGGAATTTTCGGTGGAGGTAAATAATATCGTGCTGAAAGTATAGTATGGTGGTAGGGCATTTTTGAAATGCACGTGGCTAGCTTCTAGCTAACTAGCACCATCTTCAAGATGAAAATTTATCACCAGGCACCTATGAGTGTGTCCGGCAGCTACACTTGAGAGCCATCCACACTACGTTTACCGTGTTTACTACCTTCGACCACATTGTCATTTAATATTAGATAATATTGTCACAAAAAGCTAAAACATGTAAAGTACATAAAAAAGAATGTGTCGTAAAGACACAAGATAGAAGTGAAACTTTTGTGTTACAAAGAATATTTTAATCTAAAAAATACAACAAAAAGTCAACGTCAAGCGGTGTTCCCATGTCACCCGTCCAAGTACTGACCGTGCCGGACGTTGCTTAACTTTGGTGATCGGCCGTGAATCGGTATTTTCAATACTCTACACGACACAGTACTTACTCCCATCACTGTTCGTCTCACAAAAAGGTTGCTGATCAGAATTTCAAAGTTCTCTCATAACAAGTCTCACTTTAAAAAAAGATTTCCTAACTTAGATCAGACAATGGTAGGTTTGACGAATGTAACATGTTCGTATACCAGTGTAAATAGGTAATTATAACCAATGATATTATCACTAAATAGCTGTATACGTCATAAGCGTTACGACAGCGCCTTGTTAAAACTTGGCTAACTAGTTTATTTTTGACGGCTGCCCCGTCAATCCGCCCGTATCTATGCAACATATAACTATTTCTTTTTCACCACTGACATTGAGAATATGCCATCTTACTTTCACAGTTCATATAAGACAGTGTGGCGTTACAATATTACTGTACGTATGTGTGCGTTATCGTGCCATTTGTTTTGTCAAAATATCCTGTAGGTAACATATCTATCTACACCTTTTTACTTATAATATCATTGACTGTAACCCTCAAGGTGTAACATTGTAGCAGAATTCTATTGCGACAGGAATAGTTTTCCACAGCCGACTGATTCAAATCTTACACAGGGCAATAAGTATCGATTCTTTACTTATGAGTAACATCGTAACGACTTTATTAATGACACTAAATAAAAATTGATACATTCTATTCAATTAACTTTTAGTCGCGGCTCTCCTTACTTTAATTTAGCTTTGGCTTGTTCCTCTGGAACAGTATGGTTATGCTATTCTGCAGTTCTGACGACATTTATGCACAATTCCATGAAGATCGGTTAAGTAGTTAAGACATGAAAACATAACAAATAAAATCACTTGTTTATTATATTAGTAAGGATTGTACACTTAAATAAAAGAAGCATTAGATTAATAAAACTCAAAGTTTAATTTATATTATTTTCCCAAAGAAATATAGCTACTACGTTATTAAGAGGGGATACTTCATATAAACGTTTTGAAAGGATTATTAACCTTAGAGCGCCAATCATGTAAAAAAAACAACAATGCTACTAACGTACAAAATGGAAACTGCAGTACAAACTGTTAGCGATAGAGATGTCCAACATGACATCGATATCTTTCATTTCATCGATATTTAATAGTCGATGGACACGGTTCATATGTATACCAGGATGTGTTTATTTATTACTAAAATTTAAGCAAAATTAAAATAAAACTATTTTATCTAAAATACAAAAAATATGTTTATATTTTTTAATGTGAAACATCTATAGGCGCGGGTAAACCTGATATTTTGGATTGGTGCGATGTGACCTGGCGACGCAAAACACGAACTTTGCATTATTAACGAAATTCTCAAAAAAAAACATTTGCAACCCTATCTGTATAAAAATAAGACTCTAATTGCTTTGTCGGCCACTCGTTATAGTAGTGTTATGCGGCACGCGCCAACGACCTAGCGCCCTTTGATAAATGCCGCCACAAAGACCGCGCCAGCTCCTAGTTGAATTTTTGTATTTAATAAAAATGAATATTTATGAAATAAAGTAAATAAACAGTCATTATTTTATGGAACAAATTTGTAATGCTTTATCTTTTCATTATGCCATAGCTGATTCCTATAGTAATCTGTTCTTTTAGTCATATAACTTATACAAACAATTTCGATGTTTCACATCTGCCAGGCGTCCCGTGACGGCTCTTTTTTGCGGTCAATTTAAGCTCACTTTGATGTGTGTACTAGTCGTGAGACTGTATCACAGATCCTAGCGCAAACTGTACTAAATTTATGGAAAGGTTTATTAGAGGGGGGTTAATTTTTAATAACCACTATATTCCATCAGGAGTTCCTACTATTTGTGATTGCTGAGCATGTGTGTGTATGTGAATATGTGTTTGTAGGTGCATGTATATAATAATTATTGAACGACAGTTAATATATGTATGAAATGACATATATGACGTGATATATATCGAATCTAATATTATTTCACTACATTAGTATTCTATATTTGGCGATATATACCAAAACTACTTAAGTATCGATATCGATAACACTCGTTACCAAAAACTATCGACATTTTTTTCGTGTTCCTAGTTTTACCACTCTTATCTTTCGGTATTTCAGAATTTACTTCATACAGCTATGGTTGCTTTGTGGAACATAATTACACGATATGTTTATATGAAACACAGATAAGTAGGGTGTCTGTAGTCGAACGGCTCGCTACCATTATCCAAATGGTGATAAGTTTGACACAGTGACTGTGTTTTAGTTTGTCGCGTATCAAGATTAATGAGAGCATATTCTGGAGCCGATCGTTGCAGGTCGGCATGACAGCGGCGAACCACAATGAAACTTTATTATTCCCCCGTCCGAATATTCCGACTGTAACTAAATTTAGATCGGTCTAGTATCTAGAATTGAACGCGAGAACTTCATTAACTTAAGCAAACGAAACGAGACTGTTTTAAAACAATACAATGCTACGTTTTCGGTACGAATTTGTTTAAAACTAATTTATTCAGTTAAAATTGATGGCTCTAGGTTCAATTACACGTGGTACTAATTGTTATTTGAAGGTGAACTTTGAAGTTGAAGGTTCTTTACGTTTGCTATACTACAAATGATGGTCAGAAGTGATCGGATTATTGGACTATATTTCGGTAGCTTAGTCAAATTAACATCGCTTTTTTACAACGGATCAATGAATTAACATATGATGTTAGGTGACAGAGTGTTGACTGACGTTTGTCATGAGTTCAAGTTACTTATATGAATTAATTTTACCAGTGGAGTGTAGAGGTAAGGAGAACTGTCTTATATGTGTGACATGTTGAAAATGTCCAGTTCTAAGCAATAAATAGCAGTTCCAAAACTCTCTAAAATGGCGCTAGCATAGGTTAAGGTTATGAATAATCCGAAATAATTATATAAATATAACTTAAAATAACTGCTGTGAGAAAACGTAGATAATGATAGAGTTTTTGTCAACTATAAATAATTGTTTGGTGAATATTGAGTGTTTACTTTTATGAAACTATTAAAAACAATTGAACAAAACTCTGTTGCTACTGTAGCGCCACCATAATTTAAAGCATTTTAACAGACACTTTTTCATACACAGAGATGGTTCTCCTTACCTATGTAGTTCATAATTTTATTGTGTGAATTGGATTTTATATTTTAAAGATTCGGACAATCCAAATGTCTACTATACACGGAAGTTTCTTTATAGTGATACCTACAAGAAAATATAAGTTTTTGTTATCGTAACACCTCACGTCACCTCCCCCCCACGGTGTACCGACAGACCGTTGTGTGGGGGCGGCAAGGGATCGTTCACGCTAATCAACCTTGTAGAGCCGCCCCCACGGTCCGCCCGGCGGAAGGTGACCGCCGGGCTCCTACCTATAGAGGGACAGACCTGGTACACACCGGCTGTCCCCCCTCGTCCGCCGGACCTGTGCAATGAGGAGATGGGCCCCCCGGCCCACCCCCTCAGGTCCGGCTACGGTGGCGGGAGGAGTTGGGCGAATCGCCGCCTCCTCCCGCCTGTCCTCCTTTGGCGGAGAGGGCCACTTTGAGGATCTGCCTCGCGGACCCTCTCCGCCTCCTCCTTCTGCGAGATGACGTCCTCGCAGAAGGAGGACATCGCTCGCCACGCCTGTTCGCTGCCGAGCTGGCCGAGACCACGCTCGGCAGCGACCAGTCAGGTCCTACCGCCGCCCCAGAATCGGCGCTGCTCCCCCACCAGCACACTCAGACAGTGTGCTGCGCGGTATCTTCGTCAGCGCCGCCTCGTGACGGCGGCGGTCGGCCCCTGCTGCTCCGGGCGGTCCACCCGAAACAACCGTGTCCGTGAGTACCTGCACCAGTCGGACGTCGGGAGCCCCCTCCCTCCCCCCACCCCCGGACCGGGCGGACGGCGTCTACGGTAAACCACCCGAACCGCTCGTCCGCCAGGTCCTCTGCCTCTTTCCGGCGTCTCCTCTACGCCGTCTCTCCGCCTCACTTCCCTGGAGCCGAGGCTCCCCCCTCTCTCCCCCGTATTGACCGGCGGCAGCCCTCCTCCAGCTCCCAGGGCGGGAGCCGGCGAGCCAAGGCCGCCGCCGAGGACACCGTGCGGTACGCCCGGATCGCCCTCAGGCCATCGTGCGCTGCGCTTACGCAGCGCGCGCCGTTGCGGCCCGAGGGCGTCGGCCCCCCGGTGCCCCGTAGGCGGCCTCGCCCGCCCTCCCTTAGTCGGCGGCCCCGGCCCCGCCCCCCATGTTGGGAGCCCGGCCGAGTGCCGCCGCCGCCCCGCATTCCGTCCGAGCCCCCGAAATGGGCTCGCCGCCAGCGCCCGTCCAGGGTGAGGCCCAGATATTTCATCTGGTCCCCACCCTATCCGGGCGCCCTCCCCCATGTGGCCCCAGGTGTGGCCCCCGCCGAGGCCCATGGAAAAGAGGGCCTCGGTCTTCTCGAGGGCCACTCTGAGGCCCAACCTCCTTATGCGCCTGACCACGAGGGTTGTGGCCATCGTGGCCAGGCGCTCCACCTCCCTCCACTCCCCCCTCCCGGGACCTCACGTCACCTACCTTCATTTTTACTCAATGTATCAAAAGTCAGAACGGTTTAAGTACCATATAAAGATTTATGCAGAATTAGTCCTTATTTATCACAGAATGTGAGGAAAAAACCCTTTTGTAAGGCTCTTTAAAGTCTTTATAAAACGCAAATCTTAATTTGCTACGAAAACTGAGAAGTTAAGGAAACTGATGAGTTGACTAATATTATAAATGCGAGTGTGTGTTTGTTTGTTTGTTGTGCTTTTGCGCCGTAACAACTCAACCGGTAATCACGAAGTTTTGCATACACACTTTTAGGAATGAAGATATTTTTTCAGTCAAAATTACTGTTCATGAGGGATAGGTTGAATCTACATTAACGCGAGAGAAGGGGCGGGTAAAGGTTAGTTTATGATGAAAGACTACGATTCTGTGTCCGTCTGTCCGGTAGTTGTCTTATAACTCGAAAATTATTTTCGTTTTTTTTTTATCATACGTGTATTATCTGTCCACGTTATGGTGTAAGTTACATTGAGTATAATAGTAGATAGATAGAGTCTTTGTCATCATCAACCTGTAACAGATCCACTGCAGGATCCAAGAAGAATATGCCAGCCACGCCAGCCCACGAAGTATTGGTGATTTCAAACTCGGATATATCCACAGTTCTATATTTTTCCACAAAAGGTGGTACAATCAATATAATAATAAAACTATAATTTAACTAACTTTAAATATAATAAACTTTAAATATAATAAACTTTAAATAATAAACTGTGATTTATATCTCTTTTTTCGAACTCACTACGCTATTGGACTGACAGGCCTATAAAGGTTCACCAGACTATTTTTTTTATCTTTATTTTTGGCAACCAATCTTTTAGATTATTACTGCCATTGTCGAGTAGTTAATAGTATTACAAGTTCTTCTTCCATTCCATTTTTGGCAACCAGTCTTCTAGTAGACTATTATTGCCATTGTCAAGTGAGTATCGATATTACAAGTTTCTTGATATAATTTCAATGAACTAACAAGATGGTGGCTATCTTGTTAGAACTTTCCGTGGAGTTTTTGTGGCATCTCAGAATTCATGGTCCGTGATATTATTTTCCATTCACTTCACTTATGCACAATAAACAAGCTATATTACATAAAACACCACCAATTTTACACAATATAGAGTCAAGTAGCACAAGATTATGAATAAAATATAAAATCCACTACATGACAGACCAAAATTCCGCCAAAAACTCCTTCACGGACTATGCGATTTATTTTTATTTCTTACAACAGATTATAACAGCTATCGTATCGTAGTCAACCCTTTTACGTCATCATTTCTCCTGATCCATACCGCTTCTTTGCTATCATCTTTTTCACTCACACACTTGCCTTGTTCATAACGCTATCTCTTTCACATCATCATTCACTCTATACCAATAACAAAATACAGAATATATAATGTTTATTTATAAAAGGCAAAGGTCATTCATCCAAACATCCTACAAATATAATTGTGTAGACTTCGTATTACTTAGCGTCGAATAGTTATCCTCACCGTGAAATATTATTCCATATTTAACGGTTTAGGCTCCAGGCAATAAACTGTGTTGGTGCCAATTTTTGTTGGATTTTATTTGCTATTATCATCGCTATGTTACTCCTTTTTTTTGCAACTAACCCTTTAGATTATTACGATCACTGTCGAGTATTTATATTATATCCATATGTTATATTATGTCCCATTTACTTCACTTGTACACAATAACCAAATTATATTATGTTTATCACATATCACAAGATTATAAATAAAATATAAAAACCACCACACGATATTAAGATCCCGCCAAAATCTCCCACAGCGCTCTTATTTAACTTACGTCCAAAAATGGAACAGATTATATATGCCTCCATATCGCTTATGGCGTATTGCATCTGTGCGAAACCGGTTCTCAGGTTATAAGAAAAATTAATAGACAGAGAGTCCTTGCATTTTATTATGGCAGGAAGGAAAGGTGTAATGTAAATGTATTATTTCTGGTAGGCAGTATACGTCAATTTACATCCTGAATTTAGTCTTATTATATATTCATACAACTTACCTGTTAGCGCTGATTATAATGTATTACATTTATGTGTACTATTTGCGCGGTTATTGTTTCAAGGTTGCTATAATAATTATATATACAGTTTTGGCGGGATTTTGGTTTGTCATGTAGTGGATTTTATTTTTATTCATAATCTTGTGTTACTTGACTCTATATTGTGGGCTTTTCCTCCCCCCCCCCCCCCCCCTTCCCCCCCCCCCCCCCCTCCCCCCCCCTTCCCCCCCCCCCTTTTTCCTTTTTTTTTTTTTTTTTTTTTTTTTTTTCTCCCCCCCCCCCCCTTCCTTAAAATTGGTAGTGTTTTATGTAATATAGTTTGTTTATTGTGCATAAGTGAAGTGAATGAAAAATAATACCACGGACCATGAATTATGAGATGCCACAAAAACTCCATGGAAAGTTCTAACAAGATGGCCACCAACTTGTTAGTTCATTGAAATTATATCAAGAAACTTGTAATATCGATACTTACTCGACAATGGCAGTAATAATCTAAAATATTGGTTGCCAAAAATAAAGTTAAAAAAAAGCTTTCGGTTTTTATAATAGCTTACCAAAATAAATGCATATTTCTGTCCGTAAATATAGGTTCTTTAAAAAAATGTTATACTTATCCTAACTAATATTATAAATGAGAATGTAAATTTGTTCGTTTGTTACTCTTTTACACCTTAATTACATTACCGATTATAATGCTTTTTTCTATCATCATCACCATCATCATCCTGTAAGAGACCCACTGCAGGGCCATAGGCCTCTTCCCGCAGGAAGGTATGGTCATTACCATCACGCCAGCCCACGACGTATTGGCGATTTCAAACTCTGAGAAATCATCAGTTGTATGTTTTCCCACATACGGTGGTACTACAAAAACATTTCTCACTATAATGTAAGCTTCCTCACGAAGTTTTCCTTCACCATCAGCCGTTAGTGTTACCAATTTAAATTGGTAAATGTACGTGAATTCCGAAAAAATCGTTGTTTTTGATATTTCACCGGTCAAACTACTAGACCACCACGACTTCTATACACAATCCCAAGGTATAATTTAAATCTACATTAATGCGAGCAAAGCGACGTGCAAAGCTAGTCATTTGTATGGATACAAAGACATGAATTAGCGGGAAGTTTTAGTATATTTATTTAGTATATGGAATTTCAAAATAATTTATAAATAGTGCTTAAGGCCACAGGGGCGGCATAAGCATAGTGATTCGGCCCCAGAAAGACATTGAAATGGTACTTAGGGAAATATGTATGTGTAGGTAATAAGATCTCTAATTTATATGGTTTTCGAGAAAGAGCAAAATATGAGGAAAAAAATTGACGACTGACTGAACCGATTGATGTAAATTATCAATATATTTTGGGGGCTACTAACAACATGTAGAAAAGAAATTAAGAGCCTTATAGCATGTAAAAGGTCATTGAAAAGTTTCATTCTTTTAAATTCTGTTTTTAACCATGGTGTAGTTTCCGTGCAATTATGAAACTTTTTTTCTCCAAACATTGGGTATTTCCCTACATCATTATGAGTATTTAAAACTTTTTAAATGAGCACTGCCATAGCTTAAAAAAAATTAAAAACCACATTTATACGCAGTATATTAATTTCCTTATATACGTGTGCACTTTAGTTTTTTTTTATTTGAACGCAAATTATATCTTTTACAGCTATTTAAAATAATACTTCATATTAAAATTAGGGCAATCTTTTTCTGCCTAATTTATAAAATAACGTCATATGGAACAGTAAATTAAATTGATTTGTTTCCTTTAAATTCTGCTTTTGTATTATCGTCTCTGAAACTAATAATATTTAACTTATTTGATTATTTTATAAGTACACATAATAATTCAATAACAATGCATTCGCAGTTCGCAAGATTTGCCTGTTAATAGATATTGCCACTGCCAGGTTGGTATACTTTTCTTACTTCCATAGTTTAATCTCTTATGATGCTTTGTTGTGAGGAACAGCAGCTGAGGTAATTAACGTCTATCGTCTTGTAGGTGGTAGAGCCACGCTAAAGCTATTATTGGTTTCAGCATGAGTGGGTCGGCTCGTCCGGGGTAGTACCATCGTCTCACAGAAAACCGACATGAAGTAACAGTGCTTGCACTGTTGCGTTCCGTCCGGTCCGTGAGCGCGCCGGATACCCACCTCCCCATCCCTATGCCATTCCCCCTCCCCCCTGCCCTCCCCCAAACACAGGCCGGCAACGCACTTGTGACTCCCCTAGTGTTGCTAGTGTTTATAGACGGCGGTGATCATTTACCATCAGGTGACCAACCTGTTCGTTTGCCCCCTGTAATATAAAAAAAGCGTATCTCTTCCACAAAAACAGGCAATTCGAGCAATTTATAATATGGCGTCTCGCGAATCGTTCACTAAGCTTCAGAAATTCTGTATCTTAACTCTCCGCTCTGTAATGTGTAATGTATTTCCGCAAAAACCTACCTAATCTAAGCTGGATTTAGAAAAGAAAACGATATAACTTAATTATCAGGAGCAGTAACAATTTGGGCATCCCGTGTTTCAGGCTCTGTAAAACCAGTGACAGTTTTTTAAGTGATAGTGTTAGGTTTTACAAGAAAATCCCAAAGAATTTTATTGATTTCCGGATAAAATTGAACACAGAACGTTATGTGTAGGGTGAGAGCAAGCCTTGCTTATATATTTTTGGGTGCCGTTTGTGGGAATAAAGTTGTTTGTTAGGTTATAATTATTTTATTTAATGTGTTACAACGGTGTTCTAGTGCAACCTGAATGCTTGAACGCGACTGGCTATTCAAGTATTTTATAAATATCATTTTAATTCAGATGTGCTGATGAGCATATAATAAGTAGGGCCACATGCTGTGTACGTAACCGTACGATATATTGGATCAATATGTGATCCCTGGAACTAACACTTCCTTGTCTGACGCTCGGGTTGGTGACGCTGAATCGGGTTTATTCGGCTTCACTCGACATCAAGCGCGTTATGGTCGGTAAGGTAATCGTGTATACTTGGTTTTAGTCGTCATCAAATACGTTTAGTATCTGACAAAGAGTGCAATACGTTTTCATTATTACTTATTATATTTACATGTACTGTACTGTATAAATTTTGAAGTGAATGTATTTATAAGTTTTCACGTTTATAGTGTGGCCACTTTTTTAATTAAGACACTCCATAAGTATTTTAGTATTGTACAATGTGATACGTTTATTTAAAATGTGTATTCTCTCGAAGATACTTCAAAGTAATTTCAATATTACAATAATAACTCAACCAAAGAGAAAATATTTTTTAGATAAAAAAAAATAAATTTTTTTTTTGACAAATCTCTGAAATGGTTTAATCGATCTTGACGACATATTTACTGTTAGATACAGAATTTTATAGAGTATTCTCTATTCTCGACGTCATTGCGCTTCTTCTAAGAAGCTAAACAGTAATTACATAGGTTTCGTTAAGCTTTATTACCTTGCCAATTTGACGCAAATGGACCAATATTTTTTACCTAACTGAAACTGCTCTAATTCACCAATTGAGTATCATCAGCTTCCACAATCGCCTTTAATTCTCATTTCGACCAAATCTTCACACCGTTCATTTTTCAGGTCGAAATTCCCAGAACGAAAGAGCAAACCAATAACAGGGGTGCGTTGGTTTATAGTGTTAGCTCCGTAAACGTCGTTGATTTTGCGTGCCGCTTGTGCCGCGTTGCTGCCACGACGGTACTCATATTCCATAATTACCCGAATTTTTAACTTATCCATGATGACAAAAAATATTGAAATGCGATGAAAATGTAACACTAATCAATAAACAAATAACTACCTTTGGAAAAAGAATTCCATGTTTTTAAAATAAAATTAATTTGAAATTAGAATTCTTAGCCAAACAAAAATTATTTTGATTTGAAATGGCCAGTACTGCAGAACGGCAATTTCATAGGTAAAGACCTAATATATATGTTCAATAGCATAAACTCGCGGGCATCACCTAGTATTGCAACAATAAAGCGAACTCAGTTCAGAAAGGGTTATTATTAAATGAAAATTAATTTCAAAACAAAACTTTGTTGATTCTAAGTGCTCTTATTAAAACCGTTTGTCTAGATTAAACGTAGGGGCGTAATTTCCACGTAATTCCACCTGTAATGTAATATAATATGTGAAATTTTCCACATGTCGCGGCGATGTAATGTAAATTATCTCCCAAAAGTGGTTCTTACCATCTTGTACGCAATTCTTTAAAATTCATATTATGTACTAACTGGGGTCTGTAACTTTGTTTTAGTGATTTTTTTTAGGAACGAATATGTTATAGATAGATGGATACATTGTGAATTGTGTTTTTTTTTATAACTTGGTAAACCTTAATTTTGAAAATTGTTTTCTGTAAACACTAGAACCTTCTTACCAATGCTAAGTTAACTTAAAACAAAGGAAAACGGTAGAGAAACAGAGGAGAAGGACATACTTAACTGTTTTACCTCAGCATATTTATATATAGATAAATATTATTGAACAAAGTCACTTTTCGCGTCCGTTTGTATGTACCCTTATTTATAAACTAGGCACCGAATTTTGATACGATTTAGAAAGTTTCTTTTGAAGGTTTATGTGTATAATGCTTATATATCTATAGAGTAGACGAAAGTCCATATAAGGAAGTAGTACAATGCAGTTTTAAAGCGCTTATATTGCTAACGCTGATTAAACATTATCAGGTACATAAAAATAATGTACTACAGAATTCTACATCTTAAAATTTTCGACACAATTACATGGTGTAACAATTATTTTTTTTAAAATACTGATATATATTTCATTACATCCAACATTATAATACGACAAAGACTAGAATATCGGACCCTTTTTTTTATTTATTTTTTTCTTCTTCCTTTCTGCAGACTCTTGGTCCGCACCTTTTTTTTGCTATCGTTTTATTTAATGTGTAATTAAAAATCGTATCTGTCAGCAATTATTGGGTGTTTTTTTTATTATTAGTTATTTAAAATTATTATTATTCTATATATTTATTTCTTTATTTTTATGATTTCATTTAACTATTAACTATTTTATGATGGATTTTTTAAAGACGTTATTGCCTTTATGGCGGTTTCATTTTGGTTCTTTATCGCCATCTTTAGGTTATAATCCACGAAATCCCGCGCCGGAGCGTCCACGGCCCGATGGATGAACCTACTAACTGCGTCGTCAGTTACGTCGGTATAGTAGACACAGGTGTCGGTGTGTCTGGTTCGTTTTTAAGTTTACGCTATATTCATCATCAGGCACTGTGTCGCCACTTTGTCGTGCTAAAATATAAGAGAAATCAGATTTGATTAACTTACAGCAGCATTAAGTTCCTGAGATGCCAGATATATAATTAACATATGTGCGACGCTATTTTCACAGATATAGTATCAATGCTTATCCGATCTAATACTCGTTGGGCATTTAACATAGATTAAAATTGCCCTTTACAACATCTTAATATATATATTTCTTGTGTGCGTGTGTATGTGACTGAACTCCTCCTAAACGACTGGACCGATTTTGATGAAATTTTTTGTGTGTGTTCGTGGAGATTCGAGAATGGTTTAGATTCACAATTGGACCCGGCAGGTGGCGCTGCGATCGACTTTTAGGATTTTTTTTGTTTTCAAGGCAGGACAACGTCCGCCCGGTCCGCTAGTATTATTACAAAAAGAATCTCAAAAAATATCACAGATTTAAAATTATGCGCAATTAAAAATGAGTTAACGTGATTTATTTTATAGTTTCTATGACTTTAATAAACTGTAATATCAAAAGGCCAAAAATGGATCGAAATTATTTATTTTATTATTTTAGTAAATCGCATCCGTGTGAACCCGGGGCGTGTCGCTAGTACCTATTCGTATATTTATGAACTAGCCGTGTCCGAGCCTCCGTCCGCGTGGGACCTAATGTAAAAAAACAGTGACTAATAAAATCAACTCGAATGTATTAAGTCAATTTACTTGTCTACTTTTCTCTCGTACATAAGTCACGTCGTCATTACAATTACAATAACTTTTGATAGAGTGAACCGATTTTAATGAAACTAAGACTAAATATTACTAGAGGATTTATCGTGAACGCAGTACTTTAGCAACGATTCGTGTCTATATAAACAGACAGACAGACATTTCTAAAAATGATTGAAATGCATTTTATTACTTATTCCAAGATACCTGGAACAATTTTTTTCACAGAAATCTCATAAATACAGACACGTTAGATTTACATTCTTAATCTTAATATATATATTTCTTGTGTGCGTGTGTATTGACTAACTCCTCCTAAACGACTCCATTTTATAAATTTTTTTGCGTGTTCGAGTCCGAATGTTTAATTCACAATTGACCCGGTAGGTGGCGCTCGGTTGCTTTTAGGTTTTATTTTTTATTACCCGCACAAAGTCCGCCAGCCGCTAGTTATGTAAAATGGAACACTATATCTCAGTTCGAAAACTCCAATTCAATTTAACTATCACGCCGAAATTTACGTATTATAAAATTTAGCTATGTGGCTTAGTTTTAGCATTTACGGCCAAGGACGAAGCGAGGTCCAATCTTGAACTATTGTATCTTTCCGTAAAAAAACATCGTGAGCCTTGGTGGTAGACTGCCTCTAAATACGCCTGGCTAGCAACCACCCTTAAGTTGAAGACTGTCGGCAAGCATCTGTTGTTGTGTTCCGGTAACTGCATCTTATAGTTAGTTCCCGCTATTATTATTCGGTCCGCCCGTACAATTCGAATTTCGAATCGAATTACACGGTTCCATTCGCTATTGAATAATTGGAATATTCGCAAACCCTTATTTTTTTAAACTTAGATTTCTATTGAATTACTAGATTTCTCTTTGTGGTGTTAGATTGTACGAACAGATAATTTGTTTTATTACGTAATATTATTAGGATCTAACTTCGCAGTCCTCTCTCGAGGAATGGAACCTGGAAAACTAAACGTTATCAATTATCGCCTGTAACTCAGTTAATGTTCTATTTTAGATATGCCCGGGGATCTTACATGTTTATATATACAATTCCGGTACCTATGTCTGTGTGTTCGTAATCTTGCTCCTTTTAAACGGCTTGACCGAGCTTCTTTTTGTTACTTATGGGCAGTTCAAATCGGTTCCTAGCTATAATTAGTCCGCCTGGTGCTGTTGTCGTGATGTAGAATTTTTTCGACCAATTTTTTTATATTAAAAAATCCATATAAACCAAAAATTTCAGTCTACTAGCATTTCACTTTTTAATTCATTTAAAAAAAATATATACTTGTATTATTAAGGTCTTTTATGAAGGACGCTGGGCTATCGGGTCCTCTGTTAATAATAAACTAGCCTCTGCCCGCGACTTCGTCCGCGTGGAATAGTTACTTTGGGTTAACGCTAACACGCAGCGGAAGCTCTCAAGAGGAAAAATTACTCCGATTTTGAAACATTCTTCATTGGTGCTCCGCTCCTATGGGTCTTAGCGTGATGATATATAGCGTATAACCTTCCCCGATAAATGAGCTATATAACACGGAAAGAATTTATCAAATCGGACCAGTAGTTCCTGCGATTACCCCCTACAACGTCACAAACTCACAAACTTTACCTCTTTATAATATTATAAATTAAACTAGCGGGCCCGGCAGACGTTGTCCCGCCCTGATTATGAAAAAATCCTTGACAAATTATATACTGCGTAACGTAACGTTCCTCATCAATTACTCTATCCACCGGTGAAAACCGCATGACAATCCGTTTGGTAGTTTTTGAGTTTATCGCGAACAGACAGACAGACGCGGTAGGGGACTTTATTTTATGCTATGTAATGATATTAGTATTAGTATAGACTATTAAGCTTTTTCTCTGATTAAATTTTTTTTATCATTTTCATGCTTATTAGTATCTATGAACAACGTAAGAATCTTATAAGAATGCTTATGAGATGGAAAAAAGGAACTTTTATAGTATTTTGACATTCGACAGTTCCTGGGATACGAACCTAAGTCCAGCGATGCGGTGTCCGAACACGCTATCAACTAATTAATCATCGCTTTAACATGCCCTTAGGATTCTCGGCTACGAGGAATATACTAGCTGATCATTATTTTTATTTTTTTATGTTGTACGTGTGGTAAGTGGTAATGTAATAAGTGACGATGAAGCCGAAGATGGATCGTGCTTACCTGCTATATACCTATTCTCTCTACTCTTGAACACTCCCAAGTTATATGATGACGGAAAGGCAGACGCCGGGAGTGAAATCCACTCCTTAGCCGTACGTATAATAAATGTGGAAGCAAATCGCTTCGTACGAATTACGGGAATATCAACCACGTAAGGGTGGAAACCCTCACGGCGTCTAGTCGTCCTCTGATCCTCTGATGGAATGGGGAAGGTAGAATTATATCATGTAATTCCTATGCACACTCTCCAAAGTATAACCTATAAAACACTGAGAGGCAAGCTACTTGCCGTCGATGCTCTAAATTGAGCATTCTTGTCTCCCATAGCGTTTCATCACCGACAAGCCCACGAGCACGACCCTCAATGGAGTCAAGAGCAACCGATCCATCTCATCGGTGGCAACAAGTACAGCCCATAGGTGGTTACAGTATGCCACCAAGATTACACATTACCATATTTTATATTTTTTTGCACTGCAATCTGGAACTCTTTGACAATCCATATTTAAAAAATAAAACGCTCATAAAACGATTCGCTTCGAACGCTTCGATCATTATGAAATTTAGTAATAATCCTTTGTTAACGAATTTCTGACTTTCGAAATGTAATAAGAAATGCTCGAATGAGGTTGTTATTTAATTACAAAGTTGCGAGAATCTTCAGAAGGACGCTGAGAGGTAAGTTTTAACCGATGACTCTAAATAAAGGAAAAGCCGATTGAGTTAACATTAGTTGCGCTAATCAGCATTGCGAGAATACAGGAAATGTTTGACTGATATAGGTATATGCGGATGACTCCTTGATGAAAGGTATTGGAAAGTTACTAGATTTTTGGCATTTAACTAAAATGCACATTGGACAAAATTCGAAAAATCTGTAGCTTACGCCTTTTCCTGAGGTACGCCTAATTCGTTCTTTATTTTAATATGGGTACAGAAACTTCTCGGAGAACATAATATGCTTATTATATAAACTTTCTCTTTTGAATTCGAATATATATAAAACTCAATATAGTAAAAAAAAACGGGAAATATGCCCCTCTTTCTTTGAAGTATAGTATGAAGTATGCCTAATTTGTTTTTTGATTAAGTACACTTTGAAAACAGAAGCTCATAGACGAGCATAAAATACTAGTAGATGTTACTTCTTTTTTTTTTAAATGACTGCACTATGCCTGATGGTAAGCACAGTACAATCTAAAAACAATGGCGACCACCGAGTGACACACTATCCATCGCTGGTCGCCGCTGTCATGCCGGCCTGCGAAAAGCTGGATATGCACAGGCTAATTCCGAAACGCGACCCGCAGAAGCGAATCACTATGACGGGCTTTTTAAGAATCACGATTTTGTTTACCTTATTCGACCTTCAGAGCGTGCTATGTTTATTTTTAGGAAAAACTTAACAATAGTATAAAGTCTCGTGAGTTTTTACGATTAATTCCGGTTGCTAGACGATACTATTCATGAAATTCGTAAAATGTCATTTTACTCAGTAAAATCGTTATGTTGTTCCCACGAGATGGCTTATTCGGTTACTATGGCAACATAGTTGTTAAAAAATATACGAATTGGGGATAATGATATTATAACTAAAGATACGTTTAACCTACATGATATTTTGACAAAACAAATGGGACGATAACGCACACATACTTAAGTAACGTAGGTAAGACGTCACACTGTTTTAGATAATTATAATGTGTGGAAGTAAGATGGCCTATTCTCAATATCGGTGGTGAAAAAGAAATAGTTATATGTTGCTTAGATACGGGCGGATTGACGGGGCAGCCGTCAAAAATAAGCTAACTAGCCAAGTTTTAACAAGCCGCTGTCGAAGCGCTTATGACGTAGTACCTGTATCTATCTATCTATCTATCTAATACCTTCAAACGAGCAATTCTTGTATATTTATATGTTTCTATATTCCTATACTGTTATATATAAGACATCTTTAATTGCTCATTCAGTAAATATCGCTCAGATCTGTTTAAATTATATGCATGCTGAATTTATGTTAAATTATAATTTTCATTCTAACTATTTTGTTAAGATAGTGCTGAAATAAAATATGGTGCAGTATGTGCGCATCTGTAAAGATGCTTCACACTGTCCTAAACTTGTGGGTTATTAGATTTATGTAATATTTTGTGAGAGCGTCGTTGATGTACCAAAGACGTAATAAATAAATAAAAAATATAATCAGAATCTCGGAAACGGCGCCAAACGATTCCAGTAAAACTTAGTATGTAGGTGGTTTCGGGGGTAATAAATCGATCTAGTTAGGTTTCATCCATAGAAAACTTTTTTTATTAGAGTTTTCAAGCAATGAAAAAGTAAAGAGTGTAAAGGTAAATTTCATCGTCGTTGTCAAAACAAAAGTAGCTCAGATGGAAATCGGTCGCTCTGTAAATCCGTGTAACCGCAGCTTCAAACCGTACTGCCTGTGATTTTTTTTAGGAAAAATGCTTATTATAGATGTTAATGCTTATAATAGTCTTTCCAGAGAATGAATTGGTTGTTCACCAGCGTAATAAAATAATTGTTTTTAAAGATCCTAACTAGGCTCGGTGGTCCAGGTGCTAGTTATAATTTAACTATTGAATTAAAGAACTGGCTTCTTAATTGTGGTCTCTGTTATTTTATTAATTTATAGGCAATGCCATCTACCGCTCCACGGTTTTTTTCACTCACACACTTTTTTACCTATCATCCTTACCGCGCCCTCCTGGTGGTACCTATTTTCACGGTCCCACCAACCCCTGTAGATCGATTATTGTTCAAAGGATTCTCTTTAAGCTTTCCAAAGGAGATGATAAGCAGTAATTATAGAGTTTAATAGACACGAGGTTATTAAAAAATGTGAAACGGGTTAAAAAATTAGGGTTTAAGTAATGGTGACGAAATTCCAAAAGAAATGCTTTTATTAGTCGAGATTACAATGAATCAGCAAAACCCTTTTGACAAGGACTACGTCTCGGACATCGCCCAGTTTAAAATAAACTTCATTTAACTAATGTAAGTGGTTATAGTACTTTACAATGTTATTTAATAGATGTCGTACACTTGGAGTGAAGTGAATGCCAAATGCTAGTACAATGTAAATGTTATCGTCTAGAAACACAGTTTTCAGTGGTTCGCAACTTTGTCACGTTATGATTTCCCGTTCAGAGCTCTTGCCAATGTGCTCGTTCGTGAGTTAAATTGTATTTTAATACACTTTTCCAATAACACCAGCTTGTTTTTATGTTTCCAATGTAGTTATTTTTATATTATATGCATATTAAATTCAAAATAGTTATTAATAAATAAATATAATATAAGAAATAAAAGAAAATCATATTTTCACAAATGACCATTTAAGTCCGTTTAACGTGGTTTCGAGTATCTATCTACATATGTAAAATAACTGAGTGACAAATCAACGCACAGCCCATGAAAAGACATTTGAATATGGGTTCTTATTACACTCTAGATGCGCAGGAAATTCAACCCTTAAGTTGTTGAAAAAGGGGATGAAAGTTTGGGAATGAATTCTATCTGCAAATATCATTTAACGCCTAGGAAGCGAGATATTATATGGAAGTTACGTTTAATGTTTTATTGTAAACTAGCGAGCCCGGCAGACGCATTCCCGCCCTGAATATAAAAAAAAATCTATACAAATTGTATACCAAAATTTTCCTCATGAATCACTTTATCCACTGGAGAAAACCGCATGAAAATCCGTTCAGTACTTTTTGAGTTTATCGCGAACAGACAGACAGACAGACGCGGCAGGGGACTTTGTTTTATACTATGTAATGATGATGATAATGATTTGTTCAATTGGAAAGGCGACTAAAATTCGAATTTTATAATATATGACTGTTTTGAAACCATGACAAATAGCTTTGATAAAAAATTTAAATTGTGTATTGACTTTCATACCCAATAGAAGTACGAACGCCTCGTCTTGTTACTCGTATTATTGACCGCTCCACGTAAAATACTCCAAAAGTAACTTAATATCTTCATACGAGAATTTATAATGAATCCAGATAAAATATATGGTTCCAATGAAATAAAAAAACCATTTTCATACATGCGAACACTAAGGATTCAGCTGGTCACTAAATAAGTACGAAAAGTATACTCGAAACCAATGTATTTATACTTTGAACTTGTTTATCTTATCTAGAGAATAAATTAACCCAATTTAGTAACGCCACGAAGTTACGACTGAAGCGGTTTAAATCATGCAAATAAACATTTATTACTTCTCTCGTCACTTCACTTAACAATACGGACATAAAAATAAACGTTGAAAATAAAAATCACTCTAATGTATCAATCTGATTGAAACGATTCGTATAATTCCCTTCCATTTGGATATTTGTTATTTAGTATTCATTGTGTAAAGTCAGCTATGAACCACGACGCCCGATGAGCTGTCTCACCCATAAACAGGCATTTTAATGACCGCACTAAAAATGTTAGAACTGATGAAATTGATTCTCGGCTTAGGGCACGTTCTTGTAGTAAGTGACACTTAAAATAAAGCCCTTCTTATGTATAATTAGAATTATTTAACTCGTTCAATTCAAGCATTAACACAAGACTAGATAGAATTACAGTTCATTGGAAAAATATTATTACCGTCGCAAAGAAAACATTACACTTGTAAAAAATTATTTGTAGGTTTTTGTAAATGAGTATGATAGTATATACTGTACTTATAAAAATAAGTAATTAAAAAAATATCTGTCTGTTTGTTCCGGCTAATCGCCAAAACAGTTGAACCGGTTTTGACTGGACTTTCATTGACAAGTAGCTGATGTTATAAGGTGGAATTTAGACATGAAATTTAGTAAAAAAATTCAGGATAAATGTGCGCATGGGGCCTAGACACTGCTTCTTTAATTTATTATATTTTACAAAGAGCCTATTTTTTAAAAAGAAGCTAAAAGCTTAAGTTTCTCCTTATAATATTAGTTATCTGTAAGTAAATGTCCAGTTAAAATCAGTCCAACTGTTTGGGAGATTAATGGAAACATTCAATAAGTATCGTATATACTTTCATATCTATTTAGTAAAAAGCTGTTATCTTGACATTACAATGAGACACTTAAATGTTATTTGTGAATAGAAATAAACTAAAGAGCAATGTCTAGGATCGTATGCGCACTACTAACAGATAATATAAAATAAAATGTTAATTGTTCTTGTAACTCGAATTTAGCAATTCAGGGAGTTAATTCTTTTAGCAGATTGTCATTTTATAAGATAATGAATACGTTCCCAATTTATCGCTTATCTTTATGTAGCAAATTTGTTTAATATCGGTAACAGTATAACATTTCCTTAAATATTTCTATTATAGTGCTTTGCCCTTGTTTATGTGCGATAAAAGAGGTGTGAAGGAGTTTAATGGAGTGTGACGTTTGGTCATACGTTGTACCAAATAATGGTATTTTAGAATTAAGTGTCAAATGTTCGTATTTTTTATGGGGATGGTTGTCGTTAAGATTTATTGGCGGATATTCGAGATCATTTAATTTGGGATCATATTCTTTGAGCTTTATGGCCCTAAGATAATTTCCGCTGGTTTAATATTTATTAGGGTCATCCGATCTCAAGATGTTATTCGCGTTTATCTAATGTGTTGTTTTATGTCTGACATCATGCTGTTCTTATAGCTTTTCTTTCTCCTATACTCGTGGATAGCGTATTCTTGGTAAAGATACATTACTATAATTTAAATCCATGCATTGCTTCTTGGGGTTCTTTTGCCTTGGTAATTTAAAGCAGGCATTGTGGATACGATTGACTTTGTATACATCCATTCAATGATAGCCGTAATTCTAGAATTATTTTATAAGGATTTACAATTACTATAAGGAAAAATGTCAGCTTACAGAGTTAGTTTTAAAAAGGTCCCTAATGCATTACTATTTGAATTTGGTGATACCGGTTCCAGTTACTCCGGGAAGAACTTAACAAGTGCTTATGGTTTGGACAGACTTTACGTTGTTGTATTTATAACGCCTACCGATGTGGAAACAATCATTACGAATATAACAGAATTAAGCTAATATGTGGGTAACTTGGGCGAATTGAATAAAATCCGCAAAAAGCAGAAGGAAAAAGGCTTGATAAAGGAGACTTCCTAAAGCTGCCTGTTTAGCCATCAATCTGAAGTTCAAATTCTTTGCCAAACATTTATAGGTATATTCCATCAGCTATTCTTAAAAGCCAGCTCCTCTCTATATTTAGCATGGTTGCTACCTTAGACCACACCGTCGTTTAATCGTCAATCGTCACATTGTGGTCAAATGCAATAAATAATGTAATGATCTCTAATGCCCGGTTTCTGAGGTACTTTAATTGTAGGTTATCTGTTCAATAGCGTTATCGGTTCGATAACTTGTCAAATTGAGTTTCTGAACACACAATCATATGAAAAATGTCAGTAAAATTCAACGGGCCAATTGATAGTTTTTTTTATATCATATGTGGCAAACGAATGGGTGAGTCACCTGGTGTTAAGTGATCACCAACGTCCATACACACTTGCAACACCAGAAGAGTCGCAAGTGCGTTGCCAGTCTGTGCTAGGGAGAAGGAGGAGTGGGGAAGTGGGGAGGGGGAAGGGAGTTGGGTATCCGGCGCTCTCATTGACCGAACGAAACGCAACAATGCAAGTACTGTTACTTCACGTCGGTTTTCTGTGAGAGGGTGGTACTACCCCGGGCGAGCCGACCCGTTCATGCTGAAACCAGTAGTAGCTTCAGCGTGGCTCTACCACCTACAGTTTATCTTATGGATAACTTTGTTGAGTCAATAGTTATTGGTAGTTTAACCGAGTACCTCAGAAACCGGGCATAAGACTTGTAGTATAAAATTTTCTAACGAAGTCTATTACATCGGTAGACCTTGTTAAATAAACAACATGGGATATAAAAAGATACACTCGTATGTTATAATAAAAATTGTGCAAATCAGTAGGTGACTGAACTTACTACGTAGGCAGTTTATGATCTAACCACATGTTGAAGGTAATTGGATAAGAGTTTTATGTTGACGTGACGAAAACTATAACAATATTTAAAGAATTATGTTCCTAATATATGACCCAAGCTATAAGCGACTGAATATAGTTCGACTTGCAACTTTATTGCACATTTTGAACTGTATGTGTTATTTAGTTAATCTACCTCGTACGTATAAATTGTTTATATTATTTTGAATATAAGTAATCTAGCGGGCCCGGCGGACGTTGTCCCGCCCTGATTATGAAAAAATCCTTGACAAATTATATACTAAAACGTTCCTCATCAATCCCTCTATCCACCGGTGAAATCCGCATGTAAATCCGTTCGGTAGTTTTTGAGTTTATCGCGAACAGACAGACAGAGAGACAGACGCGGTAGGGGACTTTGTTTTATACTATGTAATGATAGTAATTAATCTAATATAAAAACAAATGAATAACAAATTGAGAAAGTGAAAGAATTTCAAAGATAAGATATTAAGCTGAGAATATTATTATTTATTATGTATATCATCATCAATCAGCCTGTAAGTGATCCGCTGCAGGGCCAAAACCTCTTCTCTTCGAAAGTATGGCTATAGTGACCGCGCCAGCCCACGATGTGGTATTTCGAACTCGCTTTCGAACCTGTGGAGATCGGATTAATATTCGACTGGTCAAACCACTCGTCTACCACGGCTTATATATTTTATAATTACCTTTATATATAATTTTCTTCTGTACGTGTGTATGTCACTGAACTGCTCGTAAACGACTGCACCGATTTTGATGAAATTTTGTGTGCGTGTTCCAATGGATCCGAGAATGGTTTAAATTCACAATTGGATCCGGTAGGTGGCGCTTCGGTTGATTTTTTTTTATTATCAAGGCAGAACAACACCCGCCCGGCCCGCTAGTATTATATATATAAATAAAATGATAGACAGGTATACTATTGTGCACACATCATTAAAAAAATACTTTTTTTTTTACTTCCAAGACACTTGACCCTCATCTAAAAAGAGAATTGTCATGATAGCTTCATTTAATATAGAGTTTAAAGAAATTACTATTCTTACAATCACTACAGCTTCAGCGACGTGCGTTTTTTTTTGCCACGGAGAATTGGAGCAAACGATGTCGTGCCTATGTTTTTTCCATCTATACTATGTATAGAAACAAAAGTGTTGGAATTAGCTACTAACTCCCATTCTCGCGAATTCATAATATCTTCGTCCATCATATTTCTTACCTTGCGCCATGTCATCTGAAGGACTATAACCATATACTTTATGGCTTAAGTTGATGAGCTGTTGCTTAATTGCTTACTATATTGCCCGATGTTACAGCGACACGCACTTAAAATATAGGTCAATTTTGATCTAACAATGAAATATTAGGACTGAGTGTTGCAAAATTTTATAAATCTTGTCCATCTTTATAGAAATGTTCGGAAAGAAGGTAACTTTTATTGTAGTTGTAAGTCATTTCTGACGTATGAATAGCTAACAATCAGAATGTCAGGTATTTATTTTATGGTATTTTGAAATAATAATTAATTTTTTAATCCCCCTTAGGTTATAATCTCCACATATTATAAAACCAAATCCTCCGCCACGTCTGTCTGTTTGCAATAAACTTCAAAATTGCTGAGCGGATTTTCACGCATTTTCATTAATAGATAGAGTGATTCACGAGGAAGGTTTAGGTATACAAGTTGTTAAGATTTTTTTTTAAATGGTTGAAATATTGGGAAGTGGAAATTAAGTGAAATATTGGAAATAGTGGGAAGTACACGTGGGAAGTGTCAGAAAAAGTCAAGCGACCTGGGTGCTTGGCAGAGATAACAAAACAATTGAGATAATACACAATGCAGACGAAGTTGCGGGAACGAACTAGATAGGAATATAACATTTCATATATCATTACTCTTTTATACATAACTAGCAGACGCCCGCAAATCCACACGATTTTTTAAACTGTGTTAAATAAATAAAATTGTGAGAAGATGTACACTTACAGAAATTATCTTTTAAAAATATTTGTTGGTAAAACCCTCACGCTACTGTAACATGTAACGTGCACGTTAAATATGTAACTACTAACAGTGTGCCAGATGGAATTTAACATCAGTAACGTATGTGTAACTTTACCCAGCTATATAACCCCCTCAGTGCTTAATTAAACTATATAAGAAAGTAAAAAGAAATCAATTTATACATTGCCTGACCATATGTTTTAAAAATGTTAATGCATAGATACAATATAAATGTCATTAATTTTTCGTCACTACACAAAAAGTAAGCGCTTGCATTCTATTATAAACTTTCTAATTCTTCACAATGTACTATATGATGCAAATACTTATAATTACTACCCTGTGTATTTTTGCTTATGTTTGAATTATCATAGTCTAAATTTCATTATATATATCATAGGAGGCAAACGAACAAGCAGCTCACCTGATTTTAAGTGATCACCGCCCTCCATAGACACTAACAACACCAAGGGAGTCGCAAGTGGGTTGCCAGCCTGTGTTTGGGAGATCGGGAAAGGGAGGGAGGAGGGAAGAGGGGGATGAGGGGAGGTGGGCCTCCGGTGCTCTCACTGACCGAACGAAACGCAACAATGCAAGCACTGTTACTTCACGTCGGTTTTCTGTGATAGTGTGGTACTAACCCGGGCGAGCCGGTCCATTCATGCTAAAACGAGTAATAGCTTCAGCATGGCTCTACCACCTTTAAAAACTAAATTCATTAGTAACTCAAATTAATAAACAAGTTTATAAAACTTATTTCGAAATATGTGCGTTAGGAAGGAATAGAGTGGCGTAGATTATTTATGTTCGTTTATTAGCCGCTCCTGTGAGCATTCCTTCAATTATCGAGCTCTTTAGTTCTTATTCATAACGATACAATATATAATTATCAAGAAATGGTAAACACACAATTAAATTTAAGTAGGTATATAAAGTTAATAAGTTTTAAAATTTGTTGAAGCTAACCTACAGTTCATAATTTATTTATATACCAGTTGTTTGTTCTGCAAGAAATTGTATTATGGAATTCTTAAGGTAAAATACACTTATGATCTAAAATTTTATTATAAAGACTTCTCCTATCTTAAAAATTACAATTAATTATTATTTTTAATTCTAAACATCACCAATATTACAAAATGTAGAGTCAAATAACACAAGGTTATGAATAAAATATAAAATACCAGATGCTGTCTAAAACTCTCGGTTACTGAGTTATGTAGACGCGATCGCTGTAAAAAGTAAAACAAAATGGCCGCCAGATTGACCAAAAAGACAATACAGGTAATTCAAATTATATACATATATGAATGTATTTATTTCCATTACACTTATTCTTTGCGTTACCCGTTTGTCCGTGCAGAATTTATCAAAAATATTTTGTTCAGTGTAAACACATTTACACTACATCGCACTGCAGATATCATAAAATAAATAAGCTTTGTCCAAAACCAGGCACTCCTTACGGGCTCATTTACGCTGAACAATTTTTTTTACTAAATTCCATGCGGAGAAAGTCGCGGGTAGCAGCTCGCCTAAAATAAAATAGCCTAGGTTAGTTCAGTTCAGATAATTTCAGTTATCTACCCGTGAAAATCGGTCCAATCGTTTTGGAAATTGCACTGAAAACGAAGTCGTGATTATTAGTTAGAAGTCGAAAATAAAATAGTCCAAATTAGTCCTTATGTGGTCAGTTATTTGCTTGTGAAATTCTCGTCAAAAACGGTCGAGTCGTTTCGGAGATTTGTCGAAACTAGATAGATAAAATTTTTGTTAAACATTGGGCTTTTGTTATAAGTAGCGTATATTCTCTCATATGCATTCATTAAAAAACTGCTATTTTGACATTACCTACAGACATTTCATTTTTGTCATTTGTATAGATTTGTATGTATTTGATTCATGAATTTTTATGAATCTTAGTATAGTAGTAGTTTATTAAAACCCTGAATTTAATGAAAAGGTTATACACAAACACATTTGGTACCTGCAGCAAGCATTAAATATGACTGTAATTGTCAATATATAACTGATATAAAACTTAAATTCTGTAAATTGTCCACAGGTGGAAAAAAGTCGTGATTGAAATGTAAGAGCATTATAAAATATATTATATACCTATTGTGTGAAAATATAGCAGGTTTTAATTTATAACCTGTGAGGTAACAAAGTTAAAAATTGATTTCACTGCTATATAATTATTTCATACTAGCGGACGTGGCAGACGTTGTCCCGCCTCGATTATAGAAAAAAATCCTTGACAAATTATATACCACAACTTTCCTCATGAATCACTTTATCCACTGGTGAAAACCGCATAAAAATCCGTTCAGTAGTTTTTGAGTTTATCACGAACAGACATACGCGGTAGGGAACTTTGTTTTATACTATGTAATGCTAGCAATAACTAGATAATACAATGCGTAGTTGTCGAATGTATTGAAAATACATGTTTAATAAATATTTAAGCTGCTTATAATCACTATTTGTATATTTCTACCATCGCTAAATGTGTGGGAAAATATTTAAATTACAAAATGCATCTTGATTTTCTCAAAAACGACTACATTAAATGTAGCAATAAATTATAACGTATGAACAGGTGTACTCCTCCGTCACAAAGTTCCATAAGGGGATTATATCGACCCGACGTAAAATAGACTTAGTTACTAATAAATTGTCTGTAGTCGTGTATTGAACGAAATAGGGCCTTATTCATGAGTAATTATAGCCGTTCATTTATTATAATTAACTTCTATTTTATTACTTTGGCTCTATATAATTAGTTTTTGTTAGTAATCATTGAGAAATAATCTTGCCGTGTTGTATCAGTAACTAAATATATTTTTAGCTTATTTATGACCCCAGCCCCCCTTTATATGAACGATATCGTATTTATCTCTGATTACACCAGGTGACTATTTAGACACTCTCAGTATTTTAAGATATGACACTTCATGGTTACATTTAATAAATAAAATAATAATAATAATAAAACAAATACTAATAAACAACCAAGAAAACCTAAGTTAAAGTTTGTTCTAAGACTTTCAAAAGTATAGCCATAAACGTGTAAATAAAATAATAAGTCTAAGTGCAATGAGCGGTGCCAAAAGCTACAATGGGCGACACGGAGTTAATAACTTTCGATAGTGAAACCGATAATAAACCCTTTGTTTAGTTTTTGACGTTTCCACGTTCCCTTTCAAATGAAAGTGAAATCACCCGACGGTCCTTGACACTGTGCTTTAATTTAACATAGACGCGTAGAGGATTGTGTATAATTTTTCTATTTTTCTAGATAATTAGGTGAAATATTAAGCATCTATTTTTATAATTGATTTAGAACGAGAATCGAGTGCAGAGTGACTTTCAGAAATATTGCTACTGTCTAAACAGTCACCTGGTATGATTAGATATATATTTAAATTGTAAACATATGAAATAAAGTAACAAAATTTAAGATACTTTTTATATAGGTATGGCATTTAATTACAACCTCATCTGATGTTAAATTACGATCTTAGATGGTAAACACGCTAAACTTTAAGACGATTGCTTCTCAAGTGCAGCTGCCGGAACATACCAACCGGTGCTTGGCGCTAGATTTTCAAGTTGAGGGTGGTAGCTAGTCAGACGAGCTAAGAAGAAGCTCTACCGAGATCCTATAGATTTATCGCGAAAGTTCCGACTTAGTTACAAGGATTCGAATCTACGTCCATCGACGTTGTGTGCGAATACGGCATAAACTAAGGTATCATTATTAAAATGATTATGTTATTTAAAAATATAAACTTATACGTTTTAGGTATATAAAGGTGATATTCTGACTGTTTTCCACGCCTACCCAAAGATAGTAAAGGTAGAAATTTGATATTTAGGGAGGATTTTATATTGAAGGCATCCTCTAAGAAGGAATTTAATCTCCAAGGGTATGAAAAGCTATGGCAACGTTTGTATTGGACATAATATTTTTAGGGTAAGATTTTCTTGGAGGATTTGGTACTATTTTTGGTATAATCAACGAGACAAGTGTTTTAGCCGTTTTTCATAATTAAACCTATACGGGTGTGAAAGTGTGTATGATAGTTAATACGAAAATACAATAAATAAGCAATATGTGTGTGATAAAATAAATCGACATAAAAAAATCGAGGCAGTCATAAGGACTGCCGATAGAAGTGAAAACTCAAAGCAATGCAATAACAATGATTTTTTTTATTTTTTAAATCAACTATTGTCTGAATTATTGAATTTTCATTATTCGCAAATTGTAAATAATAATATGGTTTTCACATCTATTGGCTCTTTCAGCAATAATTATACTAAGTCTGGCCATAAATACTGTTAGAATTAAAAATAAACTAAATATTACATTTGAATTTGGAATCTGTCATTTTTATATGATTATTCATTGGGTTTTTTCATTTTGGCGCCAGTACATTGTACAGTTACAGTTAGTGGGGTGATAAAGAGAACAGAATCGCTGTGATTGCATTACACAAAGTAGGTATGGAGTTAAATACAATATTTAAAACTGTCCATACGCTTGGTATTAGTAAAATGTTTGTGTACCGGGCTATTAATGGGTACAATGAGACCTCCTCTGTTTGTGACAGAAAAAGGTCTGGCCGTCCACGTGGTGTTCGTACAATAAAGGTGGTCAAAGCAGTGAGGGAAAGAATTCGAAGAAATCCTGTTTGAAAGCAAAAGATTTTATCTCGGGAGATTAAGATAGCTCCTAGAACCATGTCGCGTATTTTAAAAGATAACTTAGGACTTGCAGCCTATAAGAGACGTACTGGTCATTTCTTAACTGATAATAAAAAAAATAGGTTGGTAAAATCGAAACAACTACTGAAGCGGTACGCAAAGGGAGGTCACAGAAAAATTTTGTTTACGGATGAGAAAATTGTTACAATTGAGCATTTTATTTTAACAAACAAAATGACCGAGTTTATGCTCAAAGCTCTAAGAAAGCTTTCCAATTAGTCGACAGAGTGCAACATGGGCACTATCCGACTCCAGTGATGGTTTGGTGGGGTATTAGCCATAAAGGAGTGACTGAGCCATACTTTAGTGAGAAATGTACCAAAACATCGGCACAAGTGTATCAATATACTATTCTTGAGAAGGTAGTGAAGCCCCTTAACAACACCATGTTCAATAACCAAGAATGGGCCTTCCAGCAAGACTCGGCGCCGGGTCATAAAGCTCGGTCTACGCAGTCTTCGATGGAAACGAACGTTTCGGACTTCATCAGATCTGAAGACCGTCGTCTAGTCCCAATTTTAATCCGCTGGATTATGATTTATGATCAGTTTTAGAGAGTACGGCTTGCTCTAAACGCCATGATAAATTGGAGTTCCTAAAACAATCTGTACGATTGGCAGTGAATAATTTTACCATAGAAAGAGTGCGTGGTTGGATGGAGACCACTTCGAATACATTTTTTATATTTTAAATTGTTTTATATTTATGTATTAAACTAACACACTGTAAAAGTAATAAATGTTATTTGCAATAGAAAATTTTTTTTTCTTTGTTTCAGTATTTATGGCAAGACTAGGTATACATGTTTATACAGTTTATTAATTAATCAAACATATGATGGACTGCATATAGCTCGATACAAAATATTAATATTACATGTACACAGTCCGCCATAGTACGCTGTCCTAGTCTGGCGCAAGCGCAATACGTCACGAGCATGTCGAGGTCATAGGTGATGCGAACTCATGAGTTTTTCCTTTAACTAAAAAATGCCCAAAGCGGATGAACAAATTTTCGCTTCAAAAATTAATTAGAAACACAAATATTTCCACAGATTATAAAGTATACGTGAGTTGGTATGGGGCTACTATCTCTATATAACTCAGACCACTATATCAATAAAATTATATATACTGTCCTACGCATTTTATTAAAATGATAGAAATTTTCCATTACGTGCGCATCATTAAAAAAATAATGGATATATTTTGTTTTTTTTTTTAATTTTACTTCATAGACTCTCTACATTTAATATATAGCTATTAAAGTTTTAAGAAAGTATAAGCCTCCAGCGATGTGTGATTGGTTGCCGTCGAAAAGTGAGGCAAGCGGTGTGGTTCTTATGTTTTTTCCTCTCTACATAAAATAATAAACGACACAGACGAAGTTAGTTATAAACAAAATAATCTGTTAAATATATATTATGTGCCGTATCACTTCGAATAGTCTATAGGAAACTTAGATAAAATAAATATATCAATTACTAGACACTAACCACACCAGGGGAGTCGAAAGTGCGTTGTCAGCCTGTGTTTGGGGGAAACGGAGGGAGGGGGGAGAGGAGAGGGGAGGTGGGCCTCCGGCGCTCTCACTGACCAAACGAAACGCAACAATGCAAGCACTGTTACTTCACGTCGGTTTTCTATGAGAGGGTGGTACTGCCCCGGGCGAGCTGATCCATTCATGCTGAAACTTCATCGTGGCTCTACCACCTACACTGTTTACCAGTAGTTGTGTTTATTTAGGTTACAAGGCTCCTGTATGCATGCAAGTTTGACCTCGAATAAGCATTTGTGCTATTTAATGTCACCATAATCTGTCTATTGTAGCTAGTGTTGGTTAAATAAATATAAAAAAATTGTTACGTGAAAACTTATCGTATTATTTTGCAATACTGGAAGTATTAAAATCTTGTATTTTCACAATGGACTTTAAAAAGAACCTAACAATTTATATTAAACATTGCAAAATTCGAACCATCCTCAAATTCCCTCTGACCCTTTAAACATTAATCTGCATTGTTCCCTTCCTTTATAATAAGATAAGAGATAAAGAAAAACAAAAAGTTTCTTCACTGTAAAAAGGATTTATATTTCTGCTTTTATAAATATTTGTTACATATAAACGTTCTGTGAAGTAAATATTGTTCTTTGTTACTCGGGTAAATTATCATTTCGCATGTTGGCAGGGATTTTTATAGCCTCCCGAGAAATTAACACGAAGTTGATAATCTGTTGTTATACGCCTATAAGTGT
The DNA here is from genome assembly GCA_036509395.1 of Antheraea yamamai. Classification (NCBI taxonomy): domain Eukaryota; kingdom Metazoa; phylum Arthropoda; class Insecta; order Lepidoptera; family Saturniidae; genus Antheraea; species Antheraea yamamai. The sequence goes on along the minus strand of AP028427.1, from coordinate 19,070,232 downwards.
ATTTCGACAGTAACACTTAAAAGCCAGTCTTCTTCTAGGTTTAATGTTACCATGTTACCATTTTCAAACATATGGTTCTTTAATATTAAGTAAAACCGTACCGTAGTAGTCGTGGTGACCTAGTGGTTTGACCGTTGGAATATTATTTGGATGTCCGCAGGATCGAACCCCGGCATGTACCAACGAATTTTTCGGAATTCGCGTACATTTACTAAATTAAATTGGTAACACTATCGGTTGATGGTGAAGGAAAACATCGTGAGGAAACCTGAACCTGAGAATTGTTCTTGTAGTACTACTGTATAAGGGAAAATATAGAACTATGGATGAAATCGCCAATATGTCGTAAGTTGGCGTGGTGATTATGCTCATGCCTTCCTTCGGGAAGAGGCCTATGGCCCTGCAGTGGGTCTCTTATAGGTTGATGATGATGAAGACCGTGGTTAAAGGCTAGAAGATATAAGGTGTTTAAAAAAATTAAAGTCATATTAATCTTATAAGCTTTTTTAATAAAATCTAGATAATATAGTAGTGCATTGGATAGTCTAGATAAAAAGTTGACAAACTAACACGAAGTTGAAAATCTGTTGTCATACGCCTGTAACTGTAGTTCGATAGCAGCAATTAAAAGCCAGACCCTTCTAGGTTTGATGTGTTACCATCTTAGACCACATGGTTATTTAATATCAAGGAAAACTGTGGTTACACTAGAAACTATAAAGTGATTAAAAAAATTAAGCCATTCTAACCTTGTAAGCTTTGCTAATAAAGTCCATGTAATGTATTGCATTGGATAGTCTAGATAAGAAGTCTTACAAATAAATGATGATTGCTATAAAAAGTTTTAATTCATGTAATAAATCACAAGTTTGGGTGGGTGGTGATTTAAATGGCCACATTGGAGAAAAAAACGATGCTTTTAAGAGAGTGCACAGCGGCCATGCACATGGCACAGCTAATGATGATAGCAAAGTCATCCTTTTGACAGCAGCATCATTCGATCTGGCCATTGTAAATTTCTTTTTGTCCAAAAAGCCGGAACATAAAGTTACTTATAAAAGCGGACGAACATCTTCGCAGATATACTACATCTTACTAAATCGAGCTCACATTGGCCGTGTAACAAATTGCAAAGTGATTCTGGGAGAATGTGTTATCACCCAACTTCGCATTGTCGTAATGGATATATTATTTAAGAAGACGACAAAACAGAAAACATCTCAAACATCAGAACTTACCAAATGGTGGAATCTAAAAAGAGAGAAAATTCCCGAGTTCTGCAATCAACTTGACAATTTAGAGGTTGATGTTGATTCAGATGTTGACACAATATGGGAACATTTACGGAAGCCCATAATTACAGCAGCTAATAAGATCCTTGGTCAGACAAAAGGCGGAAAAAGAACTGGTAGAGAAACTTGGTGGTGGACAGAAAGTGTACAGACTGCGATAGAAAATAAAAAAATGTCCTTCAAGACCTGGCAGTCCACACAGACTGCAGAAGATAGAGAGTCATACATAAAAGTTAAAAAAGCCACCAAGAAAGTCATAGCTGTTGAGCAAGCAAATTCTCAGAAAGATCTTTACATGAAATTAGATAGCAAAGAAGGGCGAAAGAACATTTATAAGCTCGCAAAACAGCGTATTTGGAGGTTATTTAAAGGTCTCAATGACGATCTTTTATATAGAGATCATAACATCAAAACCGCCTGGCAACAATATTATGAACAGCTTTTAAACACTCATCAAGCTGCTAAACAATGTCCACAAACGGCAAAAAATTTGGGCCTCATACCTCCAATACATCCGAGTGAGGTAAAGATAGCCATACGAAAGATGTCTAACAAGAAAGCCATCGGACCAGACGGTATCCCAGTGGAATCTTGGATATCCCTACACGAGCGAGGAATCGTACTACTCCCCAACCTCTTCAACTATGTGTTGCTCTCTTCTAAAATTGGAAATTGAGCACCATAGTTTCAATTTATAAAGGGAAAGGTAGTAAGTACAAGATTCTGAGCCACACCATGAAGCTTTGTGAGAGAGTGATCGACAGCCGCTTAAGATCTGAGTGCCTATTATCCAAAAATCACTATGGCTTCGTAACTGGCTTATCTACCATCGATCCAATGTTCGCTCTAAACACGATTGCTGAGGAATATCTTGCCAAGCACCGGCAGATGTACATCGCATTCCTAGACATGGAAAAGGCATTTGATTGTATCCCGAGGGATGCTATGTGGTGAAGCCTCCGTAAAAAGAATGTCCCCGAAAAGTATGTGAACATCATTGCCGACATGTTTAGGGATGTGAGATCTGTGGTACGCACAATGGCAGGTGAGAGAAAACCGATAGCGGTCACGGAAGGCGTTCACCAAGGCTCTGTACTGAGCCCTTTCTTGTTTTGTTTGGTGTTGAACTCACTCACCGAGGTGGCGCAAAACTTAGCTCTGTGGACTTTTATATATGCTGACGATGTGGCCATCTGCACGAAAAGCCGTATTGAGTTACAGCAGGCACTGCTGTCGTGGAAGCACCAATTACAAGCCGGTGGCCTTATGCTGAGTGTTACAATGACCCAGTTTATGTTCTTTAATGCACCAAATGCTAGCGATAATGCTCCGATTTCCATCGATGGACAAACGGTCACCTCATGCGACCATTACAGGTATTTGGGAAATGCAATGGATAAGTCTGGGAACATTGAAGCCAACATTCAACACCGGATAGCCGCAGCGTGGCTCAAATGGCGAGAAGTGACGGGTGTTACATGCGATATAAGAATGCCTGTTAAACTCAAAGGTCTTATCTACAAGACCATTGTAAGACCAGTCCTTATGTATGGCAGTGAAACATGGGTTGCAAATAAAAATAACATCTATACTATTCAAGTTGCCGAAATGAAGATGTTGCGGTGGATGTGTGGCATAACTCGGCTCGATAAAATCCGCAACGAATACGTGCGAGGTAGTCCAGGAGTGCGCGACATTGCCGATAACATTAAGGAAAGTAGGCTGCGATGGTATGATCACGTGAAAAGAAAGCCACCAGACTACGTAGGGAATTTAATACTCCAACTATCCCTTCCTGGTCCAAGACCCAGAGGCAGGCCCAAAACAAATTAGAAGGGTGTAGTTTTGAAGGACATGAACGAGTGCAAAGTTACCGAAGACGATGTCAAGGAAAGAGTGAAGTGGAGAAGTACGGAAGGCTGACCTCACCACCATGTGGCACAAATAGTCAGGAAGAGAGAGAAATCTCAAGTCATTCGATATATCTATGAGTTTTATATCTATTTTAATTAGCCGTTACCCGTATAACTAACTTCTTCTGCGTGGAATTTAGCACAAAAAAAAATGTTCACAGTAAACTCGCGCGTGTGGTGCGTGCAGTACTGGATACGGCTTTTTATATATATTATTTTTGCGTAGCCCCTAATGCTTTTTCTAAAATAAAATTAAGCTAAGTTACTTCTAATAACATCAGCTATCTGCAAGCAAATTTCTTGTCAAAATCGATCCAACCGTTTCAAAGATAAACAGTAACAAACATACACACATAAACTTTAACAATTGTTTTTTTTAATAATTACTGCTTATACTTTCACATCCATCTAGTATAAAGCTGTTATTTTTACATTACAAACAGACTCTTCGATTTTTTTTTTATTTGCATATATGAACATCAAAAATATTGGTAGGCAAACGCAAATAAAAATTTCGTAGTTTTTAATTAAATTACATTGGCCTGTTTGCTATGGAAATCCAATAAACGTGGAAGCTGTTCATTTCGATGCGGGGAGAATTCGTATAACTTTATTAACTTTCTCGGGAAGGGAACATTTTATGAAATAAAAATGTCATGATTTGGGTTTCTTTAACAAATATATTTAGAATACAGAGCAATACGACAAACACCAAGGAGTCATTTTAAATTGTTTTTAGAATTACAAACCTCATTTTATTTAATATCGGTTCTTCTTTGTTTTATTTTCGAATCAGATGGGCTTAACTTTTATTGTATTTTTATATATCATAGGAGGCAAACGAACAGGTAGGTCACCTGATGTTAAGCAATCACCACCGTCCATAGACACTTGCAACATCAGGGAAGTCGCAAGTGCGTTACCAGCCTGTGTTTGGAGGACGGGGAGTTAGAGGGCGAGGGGAGGGGAGGGAGGGGGAGGTGGGTATCCGGCGCTCTCACTAACCGAACGAAACGCAACAATGCAAGCACTGGCACTTCACGTCGGTTTTCTGCGAGAGGGTGGTACTACCCCAGGCGAGCCGACCCATGCATGCTGAAACCAGTAATAGTTTCAGCGTGGCTCAATCATCTACAATTATTTTATATAACTGACTATGCTTCACGATTTCATCCGCCTTCCCTCTACAATATACGCGGTATCGTATCGCCAGTCGTTACATCACGTTCACACTGTTAATTCTTTCTCATCTAGCATACGTCTGCTGTGAGGAACAGCGGTTGAGGTAAACCCTATATTATTGCTATAAAAATGGGCTGTTTGAGAAATTTATAATATGAGATCTTCTGACTCATAAAAGGCTAAAATTTAAGAAATTCGATATGTTAATCCCAATACATTCTTCATAATCTAATGTATGTCCGCAAAAATTTAGATAAGCTAGCTTTAGTAAAAGACTAACATAATTTAAATAATAAAAACGATGACAAATTGGTTATTCCATTGTTTCAAGCTGACTTAGACCAGTAACAGTTTTTTAAGGTAATAGTGTTAGGCTTTATAATAATATCCTAAAGCTCATTATCGATTATACCAGGTAATAAATTCAAGCACCATGTCAAGTAGGTTTTAATGTCTAAAGGCTATTATTATTATAGAGTGGATCAATATGTGAATGATGGTAACGTCTGGAAATGATGCCCCACTCTGTGCGTTCGCCAAAAACGAATTACCTATGTTTGTAAAAATATACGTATATGAGGTCACAAGATAAATCAGATCGAGTTTCTTGGCGATTCTTCTCGATGACTGGTGTATTTTCCGAACGGGTGATAGTTTTGACGTTCATAAGCGCCTTTTCAGGGCTAAAATTTAATAAAGTATTTTTGGTTTTGGTTTTGAGTTCCACTTTACAAAGTAATTTATGCGCATTTAAATAAAAGTCGTAGTCGTCGAATGTTAGGTAGTCTTATAATTTTTGTTAATAAAGGCACTATTAATAATAGAAGGATTTACTTCAAATCTTTTTTCTTTTCAGAACCTTCACCTACAAGATTTTTTTCAAAATTTTCAAATTCTTGTAGGTGGTAGAGCCACGCTGAAGCTATTACTAGTTTCAGTATGAATGAATGAATGTATGAATGCAAGTGTCTATGGACGGTGGTGATCATTTAACATCAGGTGGCCTGTTCGATGGCCTCCAACGATATAAAAAAATCCGACTTGTAGTTCCAGAGATAGGCCGATAAAAACAAGTGTAATGTTTTCTATTTTTGTAATTCATATTAATGATTTAATATGGCATTTTATAATATTTTTATAAAGTAAAATGATATTCAAATGATTTAAACATCTACTTCCGGTACCGCTACAATACATTCGATACGCAACCGTAACATTAACACTAGTGCCGCCTTATTAGAGATTTCGGCTTATAAGACAAGATGTCGTTAATTGGACACTCATTGCTATGTCGAAGTTATTATAGGGCGAAACTCTGCTCGGATAAATAGTCACAGTGCTTACAGAGTATTCATTTGACCGATTATACTTTTGTACATTACACAAGTAACAAAATAATTTCTTGACCTTTGTATTATTACGATTGATAGAAACAAAATATATAAGTTGAGTTTTAAAAGAATGTTATTGTCTTGTACCTTGATTTTTTAAATTATGGTTAATATAATTTTAGGCAATTGAGGGACATACATATTCAGAAATCAGACGTCTGCATGTAACGAATGGTTTATGCCTAATGGGGTGTCAATTGAAGACCTATATAAAATAATAGCTTGACTGAACTATCTGCAAGTGCTTTTGTTAGTGAATAGTTGCGTTTGTAAAAGTACAACTGTTTCCCAATTTTGCGATAAATATCGATTATCTATACAACTATTATAAAAAAAAAAATGATTATTTGTAATTAACGAAGTCAAAGAATCCGTAATCAATTTAAAATTTGTTTCATCTATAGAAAACTACATTATCAGTGGGTAACTAGAGTTGTACCTTTCTTAAAACCTATATTAAAACTAACGAAGCTGCAAACAGAAGCAAGTAGTAGCGCATATGAATTAAAACAAATCTTCCTCTGTTTCTTTATATGAGAGGAGTTAACTGAAAATGAGTTTTATCCATTTTAATACAATGTTGTACAAAAGTAGATACTATCGTTCAATTAATAAGCTATAGTAATTATCAAAATTATTTTTGGAAATTATGAGTAAAAATCAATTACGAGACTAAAGTAATAAACGCATACAACATCATGGGCAGAGCTAATAATAAATATACGTAATTATAACATACAATATTACTATCGGAAAAGTGAAAAGTTATAATTTATTTAACTTCACTAAAGTTCGACCGATTCTGTTAACAAGATAAAAGTTTCAAAGTTTTAATGTCACAATATTAGGGTTCGGGATTATTATACTTGGTTTATTTAATTTTCGAGTAATTTGGTTTAAATTTCGTACCAGACTATTTCTTTTTTCTTACTAATTAATGAAGTATGTTTTCTCTTCTTTATTTGAACTTGACTCGATATCTATACAAAAAAAGTGTGTGTACTTATATACACGCGTTAGAAGTTATACTTCATTGGCGTAACAAGATAAAAATCTTTTCAAAAATTTTATCTTTCGCCTTATTCTACGTTTGTAGAAAAAACGACACTAGCAATGGAAAAAAGGTATTTAATACATTGAAAGTTTTAATACAAAGAAATACAAACAACAAATACAAAGAAACAAAATGTTGAGTATAGCTAACTTCAGGGTGTCGGTTTTTCGTGACGGTGTGCGCGCGCATTGTAAACATTTACTCTCATCATTTTTCCCTAACGCACCAAAAGAAGTATAACTACAAAACATTATGGAGGTATCCCGTTGTACGTGGATTATGTAAAAACTGCAGAATAGATTTCAATTTTTTTTTTTAGTTTCGTTACTACTATTAGATACTTGGTCCTTATCTTTTTTTTTTTCGTAGCTCAGCAGAGTGGCTGTACTGTGCCTGATGGTGAGCACAGTATAATCCAAAAACAACGGCGACTACCGAGAGACGCGCTATCACTCATCCCTCACCGGTCGCCACTGTCATGCCGGCTTGCATAAATGTCTCTTCACGTTACGCTTGGAGGACCCCATATTATAGGAAGGAGGGAACACACTGGCCGGGAGATTGTTCCATAGCTTCACGGTACGGCAGAGATAAGAAGTTGCGAACTTTTTAGTTCGTGCTCAGATAGGATTTACCGTAAAACTATGGCTCCGAAGCCCAGCGCGCGTGGTTCGGGTATGAAAAGGAGAGGAAGGGATTAAATTAAATAGCTCTTCAGAACACTCGTCATGATACAGACGTTAGAACACGCTCAGTGAGGCAATGTCTCTGCGCAACTGAAGCATATATATACATATACATACATTATCACGATATCTTCTTTTAACACAAAACTATTAACATTTTAAGAAACTACGGTTTTTGTAAGCGCTACAAATAACAAATATGAAGTAAGCAAAGTATATTTTTGCTTTCAATTTTTTTTCGTGTTAAAATGTATTGTTAAGATAGTTCACAAACGCAGATGAAATCGCGAGCATTACTTTGTCTTCAATAAACTTTATAAATAGTATAAGACATAATCCCTATTCACTTCTTCCGGTATGTGCGCTTAGTTCTTTTAATCTACCCAACAGATTTTGATGCGGTTTTCAATGCCATTTGCAGTATTTACTCAAGAAAGTTTACACATATAGTAAATGCATATAATATCTATAGAGAGTAGAGAAAAGTTGATGTATGGTATTGAAGTTGTAAAAGTATTTTTCGGGAGTTTACATTACTGACGTATGTAGCTCTAAACCTTGTGACATATCAAAATAATGTATTACAGAATTGTATACTTTAAATATACCCAAAAAACAGTCTACAGTCCAATCTTGCATTATCTTTAAGTGTTGTCTATCGCCTTTTTTTTTTTTTGTGCGTGGGGAAATCCCTTATGGATACGCCACCCTCCCGGGGGAGAGGGTGGGTTATGTCCGACTCGCACGGACTAAAACCCCACGGTGTACCGACCGATCGTATTGTTGAGGCGGCAAGGGATCGATCTATGCTTCTCCCCTTGGAGAGCCGCCTCAACGATCCGCCCGGCGGAAGGTGACCGCCGGGCTCCTGCCTATAGTGAGGCAACCGGGTACACACCGGCTGCCCCCCCTCGTCCGCCGAACCTGTGCAATGAGGAGATGGGCCCCCCGGCCCATCCCCTCAGGTCCAGCTACGGTGGCGGGAGGAGTCGGGCAAAACGCCGCCTCCTCCCGCCGGTCCTCCGTTGGCGGAGAGGGCCACTTAGAGGATCTACCTCGCGAGCCCTCTCCGCCGCCTCCTTCTGCGAGATGACCCCCTCGCAGAAGGAGGCCATAGCTGGCCAAGCCTGTTCGCTGCCGAGCATGGCCGAAACCACACTCGGCAGCGACAAATTCCCCCCTAAATTCCCCACCGCCGCAGCCAGAATGCGGCGCTGCCCCTCCCACGCAGCACACTCGGAAAGAGTGTGCTGCGCGGTGTCCTCATCAGCGCCGCACTCATGACATGCGGCGGTCGGCTCCCTGCGTGCGATATGGTGCAGGTACCACCCGAAGCAACCGTGCCCGGTGAGTACCTGCACCATTCGGAACGTCAGGGAGCCCCACTCTCGTCCCATCCACTCCCGCAGGACCGGGCGGACAGCGTCCACTGTATAACGCCCATAGCGCGCGTCCGCCAGGTCCTGCATCCACCTCTCGACCGCCACTCCCCTGAGCTCCCGCCTCTTGACTTCAACTTCCCTGAGAGCCGGAGGCTCTCCACTACGTTTTCTCGCCACCGTGTACTGATACACGGCGGCGATGACACCCGCCTCCAGCTCCCAGGGTAGGGAGCCGGCGAGCGTAAAAGCCGCCGCCGAGGACACCGTGCGGTACGCCCGGACCGCCCTCAGTGCCACCGTGCGCTGCGCTTTGCGTAGCGCACGCACGTTGTCGGCACCGAGGGCGTCGGCCCACACTGGTGCCCCGTAGGCGGCCATAGCCCGCACGACTCCCATATAGAGTCGGCGACAACCAGCACTCGGCCCTCCTATGTTGGGGAGCAGCCGGCCGAGTGCCGCCGCCGCCCCAACAATTCGCGGTCCGAGCCCCGCAAAATGGGGCTCGAACCGCCAGCGCCCGTCCAGGGTGAGGCCCAGGTACTTCATCTGGGTCCCCACCCTGATCCGGGCGCCCTCCACCATAATGTGGGCCCCAGGTGGTGGCCCTCGCCGAGGCCCGTGGAAAAGTAGGGCCTCGGTCTTCTCGAGGGCCACCTTGAGGCCCAACCTCCTTATGCGCCTGACCACGAGGGTTGTGGCCATCGTGGCCAGGTGCACCAGTTCCTGCCAATCCCCCCCCCCCCGGGCTACGACTAGGGTGTCGTCCGCGTAACAGATGAGGCGCGCTCCATATGGGAGCACGCCGCGGAGCACCCAGTCGTAGCCCAAGTTCCACAGGAGTGGCCCCAATGCTGACCCCTGTGGAACCCCTCTCTTCGTCGCCCGTCGGATCATCTGCCCGTCGCCGTCTACATAGGCGACCTCCCTATCTTCGAGGTACGCCTCCAACAGCCGCCGCAGATACGGAGGCACTCCGAAATAACGGAGCGCCTCCCGTATAACCCCGTGCGGCAGGCTGTTGAAGGCGTTGGCGATGTCAAGGGACACCGCCAAAACCCTCTCCCCCTGGGAGGTCGCCTCTGTGGACAGCGACTTCAGGAGGCACAAGGCGTCTATCGTAGAACGCCCTGTCCGGAAGCCGAACTGCGCGTCCGCTAGATTAGGCCCCACACCCTCCAGGTGCTGGACGACCCGGGAAGAGAAAGTGTTGTCTATCGCCTTAATTAACTCACGGTAACTATTTTTATCCTTTACTAGCTGACCCGGACACGTATTGCTGTGGGTCAGTTGTTGAATTAAAAAACGAAGGTAAAAATTAGAACGTGGCACCATCTATGAGATCTCTATAACAGTCGGTCCCAAAGTTTTCTGTCAACAAACTAATTTATAGCGCCATCTTTTCGAGACCGATGAAACTAACAATTAATAACAATAATCAACATTGCCAATAATTTAATTTACAATTAAAAAATATTGAGGTTACTAATTGAAATACAACTTATCTCTCAAGTCGGACCAAATTATACATAAATGCCAACTTTCATGAAGATAGATTGAGTAGTTTCGGAGTTCATCGTGGACAAACATTTTGATACTGGATTTTTACATATTTAGATATATTCATAAAATATAATGATTATTGGCGAAGTCATTCTAAGCAACTGAATGTTTGTTCTTATGCATTTAAATAGTTTATTTACATTTGCCATTTAATTTAAATGAATATTGCCCTTTACGACACACGATTTCAATGAATATCTTAAAATATATAACACATTTAAATTTATGCGCAACAAGAAAAGTTGTTTGTGTGACTAGACGTAAGAAGTTTTATTTTAAGGTTTGTTGGCAACCAATCTTCTAGTAGATTATTACTGCCATTGTCGAGTAGCTAATAACATTAAAGAGGTACTTATGACAATTTCAATGTTCTAATGGTGGCCTTTAGAACTTTTCAGGATGTTTTTAAGGCAAATCAGATTTCATGCTCCGTGGTATAATTTCCCATCCTTTTCACTTGTGGACAATAACCAAACTATAATATATAAAACGACACTAATGTTACAAAATATAGAGCCAATGACATTCCAAGATCCCACTTAAAACCCAATTTAAGAAGTTACTATGAATCTTATGTATATAAATACCAAAGCGCCAATAAGTATACGTTTAATTCACTTTAACCGATATAATGTCGTATTTTGCACCCCTTACAAAACTGTTTTGTCCCTTAAAAGCGAATATTATGGATATAAGACAGAAGTTTTACACACATCACCTGTTTCCCGGTTAGCTTCTTAGACAGTATAACATTCAGTACTTAGATTTCACCTTGCAATCTAATTTGCTTTGCCATTTACAACATATTTATTTACAAATTTGTAATAATTTCCGGCGTTAATATTGTTTAATATTTATTCTATGTATTATATATACGAACGTCAACTTTAATTGGGCTCAAATAAAAGTTACACGAGGATTAAATGTTTACTAATTGAATCACTTGGGAGCAATACGAAGCGGAACGATTTGGAGTTTTACAATTATTTTCTTTACAGCTGAATCGTTTCTCAGCTGTCCGTTTAAAGTGAAAGGAGCCGTTTGATTTTTAATAACTCCGTTTTTATAGTAGCTCTGCTTTCTTCTGTCGCGAATCAGTCATTTATCGTCTTTAGGACCGTTGTATAAAATATCTTAGCGTTACCGATATTTAGCGTTAACATATTACGGGCGAAGTTGCTAATTTAGTTTAACATTAACTTTTATTCTTATGCTTCGTTCGCATTAATATAGATTTGACCTATCGCTCGGAAACGGTACATTTTTCATTGGAGGAATCGTAACAGATAATGATATTATGACTAAAAAGCTGTAGATAAGTCATAGGCGCGTCGACAACGCCTTGTTAAAACTTGACTAACTAGCTTATTTTTGACGGCTGCATTGTCAATCCGCCCGTATCTAAGAAACATATAAGTATTTGTTTTTCACCACCGATATTGAGAGTACGCCAACTTACTTCCATATTTTATCTTAGACAGTGTGGCGTTACAATTTTACTTTACGTATGTGTGCGTTATCGTGCCATTTGTTTTGTCAAAATATCATGTAACTTATCTCCAGATCTTTAGTTATAATATCATTGGTAACAGGTATGAAAGCGTAACAAACAGACTCACATTCGCGTTTATAATATTAGTTGAGATTTCTGATTATAAAACGATAAAGGCAGATTTAGTTATTTGTTTTATTTTTCAAAAAGTATATTTAAAAAGAAACTTTGGAAGAAAAGCAAGTCGTAATAAGTAGAATTTTAAACAGTTACTGCAGGAAACAAAAAGCTATTTTTTTTAAACCGTAACTCTTTTTGTTACAGTAGTAGTTGAGTAGAGAATAATTGAAAAAACTCGGAGAAACATTTTTACAGGCTAGGAAAGGATAAAAAGTTTCAGCGGAATCGAAAGGGGTGGCGGTCAAGAGTGTTCGATTTGGCGTGATATGCCCAGTATATAGTGGATTTCATTAATAACGACCTCGGTTGTAACGACTTTTTGCTTATAGCGACATCAAACTTACGTCCCTTGAATTTGAAGCATACTTTCGTAAGAAATTCATTCGATTCGAGAAATTCAATTTCGGGTATAGCGACTTGTTTTTATGATCCATTTATGACAGATTCCCAGAAATCCCTTACGGATATTGCTATTGAGTCGGCAAAGGCATAAAGACTCATTCATAAAATTATTAAGCTTTCTTATCCTTTGTTTACATTCACAGATGGTCAAGCAAATGCTTTGTTTATATGTTCCTATATACAAACAACGCATTTGTTTGACCATCTGTGCTAAGTAGCCCTCTACTCAGCACGTGTACGAAGTTAATCTTATGAATCAGTTACGTAGCAATTTCCAGTGAGTGAATAGTGTTTCTTAAGCTTGTGAATATGGCTCCTAGACGTACATTTACTGTGAAAGAAAAAGTGGACATCATTTCGAGACTGGAAAAATGGAGAAAACAATGTTGATTTGTGTAAACAATTTGAAGTTTCACATTCTACAATATCAACGATGTGGAAAAACCGCGCTAAAATTCTGGAGTGTTTTGAATCTAAATCCCTGAAAATAAAGAAAAATCGTAATCCAATTCATCAATATATTGAAAATGCTCTCCTAGTGTGGTTTAAAGCACAGAGAAGCCAAAATGTACCCATAAGCGGTCCTCTTTTGCAAAAGAAAGCTAATCATTTTGCCAGACAGCTTGGGAAAACAAACTTTGAATGTTTAGAAAGCTGGATATACAGATTTAGATAACGTCATGATATAGTGGTCGGTAAAGTTTGTGGAGAAGCCGCCAGTGTTTCGCAAAATGACTGTCACAATTGGTTGAGAACAGTGTTACCAAAATTAACTGAAGGGTATACCGACAGTCAAATATGGAACGCTGATGAGACGGGATTATTTTTTAAATTGACTCCAGATAGAACATTAAAATTCAAAGGAGAAAAGTGTGTTGGCGGCAAACTATCAAAAGATAGAGTAACCGTGCTTGTTGCTTCAAGTATGGCAGGCGAAAAACGAAAATTGCTGGTTACAGGAAAGGCGAAAAGACCAAGGTGTTTCAAGAGTGTAAAAGCCTTGCCAGTTGATTACGAAGCCAACAAAAAAACGTTGATGACATCGGCGATTTTTGAAAAAGTTTTACGGAAATGGAACTCTCAGCTAAGAGGAAACAAAAAGAAGATCATTGTATTTATTGACAATTGTCCAGCTCACCCACAAATTCAAAATTTGACTAACATCAAACTGGCGTTTTTGCCACCAAACACCACATTAGTTATTTAGCCTATTGATCAAGATATAATTAAGACTCTTAAAAGTCATTATCGAAAGCTTCTAGTGGAAAAAATGGTAAACGACATTGATAAAAGTACTACCCCATTTGCCATCAATCTTCTGGATGTCATTGAAATGACAACAACAGCGTGGGCACGAGTTACTCCAGATACAATTAAAAAATGTTTTTCACATGCTGGGTTTGGTAAATTTTCGACTTTAAATACAACTGATGACGATTCTGATGGTGAATTGGACAATTTGCCATTGGCGAGGTTATCATCAGCGGAAGCAACAGTTACAGATTGGGAAACTTATGTGAATATTGACAATCAAGTTACCACTACTGATAACTTGACTGATAATGAAATTATTGAGTCTGTGCTTCAAACACAAGAAAAGGAGGATGAAGAAGAGGAAGAAGATTGCAATCTAAATGAAATTCCGACAACTAGAGATGCATTATGTGCTATAACAACGCTAAAAAACTACTGTTTATTTGGTGAAGGTAAAAATAATTTAGATGATGGAATTAGAAAATGGAATACACCTTACAGCGTACAGAAAAAACTAAACTTAAACAGTGCACTATAACACGTTTTTTGAATAACACCCGTGTATACCATCATTATATAGTATAAAACAAAGTCCCCCACCGCGTCTGTCTGTCTGTCTGTTCGCGATAAACTCAAAAACTACTGAACGGATTTTCATGCGGTTTTCACCAGTGGATACAGTGATTCATGGGGAAGGTTTTAGTATATAATTTGTCAAGAATTTATTTATAATCAGGGCGGGACAGCGTCTGCCGAACCCGCTAGTAATTAAATAAATGATAAGTAAATACATATGTACATGACTTTTTATTATTTCAGACATAGCGATGACATTAAAGTGCCCTCTCCGTCGTCGTTATAACCGAAATTCACTGTATATAGTGTGTTAAAATTACATATACTCCCTATATTAATTTAAGCCAGTCGAATATATTTTATACTATATTATATTTTTTTTTGTTTCTTGAAGTATTGCGTATTATAAATATGTGTTATTCGTATACAATGACAAACGTTTTAACATATTTTACTATTTTCATTTTTAGGAGTATTGTTGACATTTTTATACTCTCTTAATTGCCAGATTGTGTAAATGTCTCTTATACAAGATTTTATGAAAATTGTTGATAGACAATAAAAATGTAGATTTTTGAACATATACGAGTATATAGTACGATTTCTAAAAATATTATTATAGTATAGTAGCGGGCCCGGTTGACGTTGCCCCGCCGTGATAATAAAAAAAGTGTGTGTGTACTTATGTACAGTGTACACGCATTAGAAGTTATAGTTCTTTGGCGTAACAAGATAAAAATCTTTTCAAAAATTTTATCTTTCGTCTTATTCTACGTTTGTAGAAAAAACGACACTAACAATAGAAAAAAGGTTTTTCGTGACGGTGCGCGCGCGCATCGTAATAACTTCAGGGTGTCGGTTTTTCTTACCGGTGCGCGCGCGCATCGTAAAAATTTACTCTCATCATTTTTCCCTAACGCCCCAAAAGAATTATAACTTAAAAAACCTTGACAAATTATATACCTAAACCTTTCTCATAAATCACTGTATCTATCGATGAAAACCGCATGACAATCCGTTCAGTAGATTTTGAGTTTATCACGAACAGACAGACAGAGGTGGCAAGGGACTTTATTTTATATTATGTAATTATTAAATGAAGAATGACATAATAGTACGTCACATTTATAGAATTTCATAAAAATGAATTAAGCCGATTCTGAGTTAAGCAACAGAAAAAAAGGCATACAAAATATGTTCATTTCGTATTCGTAAAATACTTGTATAGTCATAACTACAGATTTATTCTTGCAGATATTTACAAACGCTATTTAATTTTCAGATGTATTTTTTAGATAGATAGACTAAATTATTGTAATTACATTTATGTTCATTAATGTTCATCAAGACTAGTTTTCGGTTACTTATTTAATGTTTATGGATTATGAAATCAATTTAAAAATTCTTTCAATTTAGACCCTAAGAAGGAATATTAAAACACTACCATAGTTTCAAAAAACGTATCACTCATCGAGAAGAGCCAACAAGAAAATCGATTGGGTTTATATTTTTGCTATGTATATTATATTATATTTAGTATATTTTATGTTAAATTAAAACAATTTCATTTTATTCTCAACTGTTTATTGTGTGTATGTATCTCTATACATATAGAAGACATTTTCAGATATCGCTATCATTTCCTTTATTATAATTAATCCTGTTTAACATGTTTTTTAAACTTATTGTCTGGCAAATTGGCGATGTTTTTCGATAACTTGCTTTAGAATCCTACACTGTCAAGTAGATAACTTATATTGGTTTTACTGAGTTCAAAAATATGTGATGACTAATTTAGGTTTGCTCCTGGTATTTTTTTTCAATATCTTGGTTTCGCTCATAAATCATTTAGAGGGAGAGAGGGGTGATCACTGGTACTCCTGGTATTAAAAAAAATGTGGTCGAGCAATTTGACCGGTGGAATGTCAATTCGATGTCCGCAGGTTCGAATCTCTTCATGTAACAACGAATTCCTCGGAATTCGCATACATTTATTGATTCAAATCGTAACACTATCAGTTTTTGGTGATGTAATATATCGCAATGAAACATGAACCTGAGAAATGTTTTTGTATTACCACTGTATTTGGGAAAATATAGGACTGTGGATTTCCCGGAGTTTGAAATCGCCAAGACATTGTGGTTTAGCGTGGTTATTATGCTCATGATGATGATGACGTGATGATTATGATTTAAAAATTAGTTCGGTAGTTACAAAAAATATGTGGTATAATAAATCCGCGAAACATCTATGAATACCAATGGCGCTCGCACGATTTAACTGACTTTAAGTCAAACATAACAACAAGTTGGTCGTCTGATATCAAAAACAATGTTCATAAGCTCGATGTGAACTTTGTTCAAGTCACTTAAAGCGAAACGTGTGGGGATAGATACGAGCTATTTTCGTTTAAACTTTATAATTAATTTCAACACACCGCTCTGTTGTTTATTATAAATGATTATTAATGTAAATAAAATGATTTTGCAATGTAATTGTATGATTTGAAAACGTCTTATTAGCGTAGTTTATTACTGATACTTTTACAAATTTTAATATACGATGTTCGATTTAGTGATTTTGTTGTAGTGATAGTGTTTAGAGACATAGATTTGAATTTTATATTGAACCTGACCCTTCGCAAAGATAAAATTTTTGATGAAAATACAGGTGTTGGTAGGTCATCTTCTACAGCCCCCTTGGCTAATAGCTTGAATTTGAAAATCGATCGCCAAGCGCCAATAGATGCATTTGAGAATCCCTTTTTTTACCTGTGGAAATTCCTTATTGATACGCCACCCTCTCGGGGGAGAGGATAGGTTATGTCCGACACGCACGGAATAAAACCGCATGGTGTACCGTCCTCCGACCGTATTGTTCGGGCGGCAAGGGATCGAACTAGGCTGTTCCCCTTGAATAGCCGCCCCAACGGTCCGCTCGGCGGAAGGTAACCGCCGGGCTCATACCTATAGAGAGGCAGACTGGGTACACATCAACTGCCTCCCTTGTATTTGAGATTCCCTATGAAAACCTAGGTTAACCGTTACTTATCTAACTAAGCTTAAACCTATATAGAATAAAACGTATACTCTACCATGTTAAAGCATCTACGTCAAATATTACCGGAACCGTGGAATCCAAGGCAGCATAACCTGGACTTAAAGATGCACAGATCTTTTAGGGAAATCGTGAACTGTTTGATTAGCGCGTTTTAAGACCAAAAGGCTGGCTATACCTCGTATAGCTGTAAGCATTGCCATATTATGGCAACAGGGTTAGTTAGAAGGTTTCCATCTAGGAGTATCATTATTACTAGCTGTGTCCGCGACTTCATATGTTTATTCGTATAAAACCTTTCAGAAACTATAATTGAGTATGTGAAAAAATACTTTGTTTAGTTTACTAAAACGAGAGTTTGTCACATAGAGTAGTAGTATCCTTCGATAACAGTACATTTTTCAGTATGAAAGCTTACACTATGTTACTTACTGTGCTTTTGATGACGTGTATGCAACATTTCATGATAATCGATTGTGTAGTTAAGATATGAAAGCAGAACGAACAAACACAGAAACAAACTTTTTGTTCAAAGAGAATCATGTATAATTATGTTAACGTTTTTTTTTTATTTTACGTCATATATACTTATTACATGTATTTATAACTTACTAGCCTCTTCTTAAACCTTCTTCTCTTAACTTCGTCCGCGTGGAATAGTTAGTTTGGGCTAACGCTTACACGCAGCGGAAGCGGAAAAAAAACTCCGATTTTGAAAGATTCTTTATTGGTAGTCCGCTCCTATTGATCTTAGAGTGAAAATCCACAACCTTCCTCGATAAATGAGCTATATAAAACGGAAAGAATTTTTCAAATTGGACCGCTAGTTCCTGAGATTACCCCTTACAACGCCACAAGCTCACAACGTCACAAATTCACAAACTTTACCTCTTTATAATATTTGTATAGATATTCTACTAGATTTGAAGTTTAAAATCATACCTTTGTTTGTCATAACCTTTCAGGCACGTGCCAGTATCTATTTGAAGTGAAACCTTGTCTGTTACTTAATGACCGTGTTTTGAATATAGAACTTAATTATTACCTAAGCTTAAAAATATAATTGAAGTGTCTGTTTGTAATATCAATATAGCAGTTTTTTTCGAGATATATATGAAAGTATATACGGTACTTATAACAAAAAACCAATTAAAAGAAAATTGCCTATCTATCTGTTTGTTGCGGTTAGTCTAGGAAACGGTTGAACAAATTTCGACGGAACTTACACTAGGAGATAGCCGATGTTATAAGGAATTGTGTTAACTCAGGAATTAACTCAATATAGTATGGAATTTAATATAATAGAGTTTTATTTTAACAAAAAAAAAACATTGTGTTCTGCGCATATATATTACATTAAACAAGCAGTGACCCGTACCGCACGGTGAACAGAAATGCCTAAATTCTAAGAGGACGAAGTCGTGAATAACAACTAATATAAATATGTAACTAATATTACAAATTGAAATATTTCATAATATAAGCAAACCCTCTGGTAAGAGCTTGTTAATTATTTACGTGATGAATATAATTAATTGCGAACATGCACTTAAAATATCACTCAAGGTCTCGTACAGGTATGTAATTGTTAAATGTTGTTAATACCAAAATAACGAGTTTGGTGTCGCGTCGCCCTGTTCTGTGGTTTTTTGCATTTCCTGATGTATAATTAGGTAGGTGATAGTTCCATGCTGATATATAAAGTGCTGGATCTTGTTACGCTTCAGATTATCACTCGACGTAGTCACAGAAATATCATCAAAATGGTCGTGAAGGTAAATATATTTTGTAATATTTATTTTATTATATTATTTATTATAATATTTTTACAAAATTATCTCATAAAACTAACTTAAAACTAACAAAATACAAAAGCAACTTCAAAATATGTACTGTAAAAAAATGCACGAGAAAGTTTTACTATAGTCAGGTAGGTACCTACCTAGTCTTACGTTGGTATAAATCGACCATTATCTCAATTACTATTAATTTTTTATTCAATTTTGAGGAGTGCATTGGTGGACACTATTGAAATTATTTCTTGTCCGATAAAAAAATAATTTTAAAGCGGTTTATAAATGAACAAGTTCTGGGGTAGCAAACATTGAAAAAAATTATTCAACCGAGTTGAGAACTTTCTCCTTTTGATGTCGTTTAAAAAGAGATGTGTTTAAAATGTAATAGTATTGCTGCTGCATTTTAAAACAGTAATATAAAGCGAGATAGTTTACATAAAAAGCTAACTAAAGTGACAATAAGTTGGTCGCAACTTTTAAAGTATCTCCCAACTGGCATTGAAATATTCAATTTCTTTGAGGTACTCCATCTTAACAAAAATAATATAAAATGTATCCAAACTAAATTAGTATATATGAAACACTTATGGAACGACAAGATGAGCAAAAGTATAGTCAACTTTAAGTAAAGCCACAACCAACTATGGATCAATGAAGTTTTGACTATGAATAGACATAATCGATAGTTATTAAAAATAATGACAGTTTCGATCTGAATATTCTAGAAGACATTTTCATTGGTCACTCGAATATAATTACATGTGGATGTTCAAAATTAATAATTACCATAAACTACTAAACACGACATATGATAGCTTAACTTACTGCTTTTCATGATTCGGTTTCATCGTGATATTTCGGAATTGAACTTTTAACATTAAATAATAAATAGTAACAATATAAGATTTTAACTGCAGTGAATTTATCACCGTGAGTAGCGTAATTTATTTTCCTGAGGAACATTAAAAAATAATAAAGATGGTACATTAATTCCATATTACATAATTATTATTGTAAGGTTTAGTTATTTTCAGCGTCGATGGAAGTAATAAACTCTCGTTCAGCATTAAACTTCGCTTTTATGTTAATGATAACATAATATTCCAGTAGCTCAGCTACAAACTTAATTTAAGATTAATGGTAGTTATCAAGATTAAAATTCTCTTACAAACTATGTCGAGAAATATGAATTTTTCAAATACAAAACTGGCGGCCGACTGAATTCACTGTAATTGGATTACAGCATTTTTTGTCTTCAGCATAAATCAACGATATTAAATAACTAGCTTCTGCCCGCAACTTCGTCCGCGTGGAATAGTCACTATGGGCTAACGCTAACATGCAGCGGAAGCTCTCAAAAGAAAAAGATTTTAAAACGTTCTTCATTGGTGGTCCGCTCCTATTGGCGGTATGATAAGTAGCATATAGTTTTCCTCGATAAATACGCAATCTAACACTGGAAGTTTTTTTTTAAATCGGACCAGTAGTTCCTGAGATTAGCGTGTTCAAGCAAATAAACTCTTCAGATTTATAATATTTAGTATAAATATGTCATTTATTCAGCATACTAAATAATATCAAGTATCTACTGAAAAGACTAATACAATATTTTTATCGTAAATAGAACAAATACATTTGCGTCCGCGTAAATCTATATCATTTGAAAGAGGCAACCAGCCATTAGTCGATTTAATAAATCGGTTAGAAATGTTTATATTCAAAAAATCAAGCCTGTTAAACTTAACAACACTTATTTATAGTAAAAAAATTTAGCCGTTTCAAATATGTCAAATATTATAAACGTATCTGCTTACATCTTATATATTGCAGCATAATCTTGTTGATACTGTCTAATAATCGATCATAATCACATTTTTTATAGATGATGTAACTGAAAACTGTAACATAATCGGTGTTGTTACAAAAAAGTTAAATACGTATTGAACCCTAGCTTTAAAAAGGTCTCATATTAAATGCACCGCGGTCGCTGATTGTTCGCCATCTTGTTCTTTTGTCTCGCTGTGGTTACGTTAGGTTAGACTTGTGAAAAAGGATAACACGAACTTGCCTCGTGCGAGCGCGGTGCATTTATTAGGAAACTTTTTTAAACCAAGTATTCAATATGTATTTAACTTTTTTGTAATAACACGGAATGAGTTTAGAAAAGGGCTGTGTTTTTACTCTTTCTTGGTGTACTCGGTTTATTACGAGACAAATATTTTAAATGCTTAAAATTATTCTTCTAGTTCGTCGTTTGCCTTGTATTCGTGGCCATGGCCAGCGCTGGCGATTTCTCCAGCTTCTCCTATGGCGTCGCTGACCCCTCCACCGGCGACTACAAAAGCCAGATTGAAAGCCGTTTGGGCGACAACGTGCAGGGTCAATATTCTCTTTTGGACGCGGATGGTACGCGCAGAACTGTCGATTACGCTGCAGGATATAATGGATTCAATGCTGTCGTCAGGAAGGACCCAGCTATTATCGCCGCTGCACCTTTGATCACATCTCCTTATGCGTACTCCGCTCCTTATACATATGGTGCTCCCTATACGTATGGTGCTCCCTATGCTTATGCCAGTCCTTATGGCTTCTCCAACCTTGCAAAGTTTGGAGCATTGAAATACGCTTCAGCCCTCCCTTACGGCAGAATCTTCTTGTAAATTGACACTGAACGTATCTGGACCTGTAAATAAAAATAATACTCCTTTATTACATTGTCGTTTATTTATGTATACGTTACTAGCTAACCCG
Source organism: Antheraea yamamai (assembly GCA_036509395.1). Taxonomy (NCBI): domain Eukaryota; kingdom Metazoa; phylum Arthropoda; class Insecta; order Lepidoptera; family Saturniidae; genus Antheraea; species Antheraea yamamai. The sequence goes on along the minus strand of AP028427.1, from coordinate 19,048,263 downwards.
GCCACGCGTTGCTGTGACTCAGTTATTACATGTTGAAGGTTACGTAATAAAAAGATTACCAGAACACGTGCACCATAAAATAAACTGGAGTTGAAAAATAAATCAAAAACTAAAACGTGTCGCCATCTATGAGATATCTATAACAGTCGGTCGTACAGTTTTGCTGCCAACAAACGAATTTTTAAGCGCCATCTGTTCAAGACTGATGAACTTACAATTAATAACAATAATCAACATTGACAATAATTTAATTTTTATTAAAGAATATTAAGGCCTTTAATCGAACTATAAATTAATCTATCTCTCAGGTTGGATCAAATTATACGTAAACGCCAACTTTCATGAAGATCGGTTGAGAAGTTTCGGAGTTCATCGTGCATAAACATCATGACAATGGATTTTCCTATATATAAGATGTTTCGTGCCCTTCATGTATAGCATACCCCTGTACTATACATGGGCCTTGTCTCAGAATGCAACGACTAGTAACCCAATAACGGTTACTATTACTTATTTTTAATGAATAACCATTACACAACCCAATTGTAAGGACATAACGGCCATCCTATCTGGTCTTTTATTATCTAATCACAGAAAATAGTCTTCACTACATTCACTAATAGTTTAATTAGATGGATTGGAAAGAATTCCCGAATAGATCCCGATAAAATTGACAGCTGTTTAAGTGTTGATCATTGAGCAGGGTTTTTACAAAATAATAACATTCGATATACTAATAGAAGATACAGTAATTAGATAAACATTTAATCAGCCATCAACAACCAGTATTTTAAATCTGCAAGATTATGAATCTCTGCGCCAATAAACATCCCTCTAATGGGACAGCCGATATGTTGATCCAAGTGTAGTTTATGTCTTTGATTGCTATTGACATAGACTAAATAAACTCAGCTGCATCACTACAGGTATAATGTTTCATCTGAAACTACCTTAAAGCATCTTGATAACATGCTATAAAGGCAGTAACTGTAATGAATACTTTTATAGAGTGGTAAATATGCTGGAACCATGGAATTTCTTGTTGCTATTTATCTCTTCATGGACTGTACCAAACCGATAGATAACAGTCGACTACTGCGTTTTGTGATGTTCTAAAATTACTTTAATATTATAGACTTACTATATATCACATTTCGCTAAGGGCATAGGTCTAATAGTAACATTCTTATGATGCGTTTCCTTATTAACAAGCATTGTAATAAAACAAATTAGAAAAAAAGGTCAACGTCATGTGTTGTATCCCAGGCTGTCACCCATCCAAGTATTGACCGCACCCGACGTTGCTTAACTTCGGTGATCGGAAGAAAACTGGTGTTTTCAACACTCTACCCGACACAGTGTTTAATCCCAACACTTTTCGTCACACGAAAGGTTTCCGATCAGAATTTCAAATTTTCACTTCAATGCGCGCAGTTGGATTGCGGCTTAATAAATCTTCTAAAGGCTAACAAAATATTGCCCACTATATATGTAAACCTAATTTTATCAGATTATTCACAATTGAACATGGTCATATTTCATAACAAGATAAAGAACATTATTGTATGAACCTTTTGGTTAGGGAATACCATTCTCATTAGGAAAATAGATCAGGAAAGCATGATTAGGTGTGAATCGGTTTTGCGATAAAATATTTCATTATTGATGATATAAGAGAAAAACTAACTATTATTAATTGGTAACCTTCTAAATGTATTGCATAAGTTCATGTAGTCACATCCACAAAGTGTACTCTCTGGGTTCTGATATTTACTATTTACAGCTAGCCGTTAACATATCTATTCCGGGCACAATAGTCGCGTACGTCATATCAAGTTAAACCTTCCTACCTAAATAGTTCGGGTCGTTTGATTAAATACGTGACGTAAGATATGTAACTGAAATCTAACTGTCAACGAACATTTATATGTACAGATAATTCATTAATTTTGATTACAGTAAAAAGTAATTACATTCGCTCAATAAGAAATATACGACTTTGGGTGTATATGTGAGAATGCGTGTTGTAGTTTCAATTCTGAATAAGTAGTTGTTGGTATATAAAAGTTTCAAGAAATTATTTTTATATAGATTAGATTATACACCTAAACCTTCTTCATGAATCACTTTACCTACTGGTGAAAACCACATGAAAATCCGTTCAGTACTTCTGAGTTTATCGCAAACGGACACACATACAGACTTGGTAGAGGACTTTGATTTATAATATCTAGTTATTAACTGATTATTTTTGACGCTATTTCTAGAAATAATCCTCACTTAATCATTATAGTTACATTGGCCATCTAATCATTACATAGTATAAAACAAAGTCCCCTACCGCGTCTGTCTGTCTGTCTGTTCGCAATAAACTCAAAAACTACTGAACGGATCTTTATGCGGTTTTCACCAGCGGATAAAGTGATTCACGAGGAACGTTATAGTATATAATTTGTCCAGGATTTTTTTATAATCAGGGCGGGACAACGTCTGCCGGGCCCGCTAGGTTAGATTAAAATTGTCATTTATAGCATACTATTTTCATGAATATCTTAGAAGATATGTTAAACTACAAGTTACGTGTAACAAAAAAGAAGTTGACTTTGATTTGAGTATGATTTTGATGAACTATGAACATTTTCTGGTCGCTCTGAATGAAGTTGCGTGAAACACAAATTTCAATATGAATATGTATTTATAGTATATATTTAACAGCGAGACGGCTTCAGGATAAATAACTGACAATTTTAGCTTCTTATAATAATATTTTATATTTATTTTACATGAAACTCTTGAGTATTTACACGCAACCCCTATTTTACGGCAATATTTAGCAAATTAGTATATTGCATCTGTGCAAAATCGGAGCGGGTTATTCTATGAATATCAAAACAATCGTGAATATAATTTAAGGGCCCTCCTTCACCATCTCTTTTTTTATTTTCCCTTTTTTCCCCCCCCCCCCCCCTCCCCCCCCCCCCCCCCCCCCCCCTTTTTTTTTATTATTTTTTATATTATTATTATTTTTTTTTTTTTCCCCCCCCTCCCCCCCCCATTTTTTTTTTTTCCCGCCCAAAAACCCATTTTTTTTTTTTTTCTTTTTTTTTTTTTTTTTCTCTCCTCCCTCCTCTTCTTTATTTTTTTATATCCTCTCTCTTTTATTTTTCTATCTCCCATACTCGCTTTCTTTTTTTTATTTTTTTTTTTTTTTTTTTTTTCCCTTTTTTTCCCCCCCCCCCCCCCCCCCCCCCCTCTCTTTCTCTTTTTTTTTTTTTTTTTTTTTTTTCCCCCCCCCCCCCCCTCCTCCCCCTCCTTTTTTTTTTTCTCCTCTCCCCCCACCCACAAAAAAAATATTTATTTTTTTTTTTTTTTTCTTCTTCCTCCCCCCCTCCTCCCTTCCCTTGTTGTTTTATATCTTATATCCTTTCTCTTATTGATAAATAACTCTAATGAATTATTTATTTCACCTTTTCCTAGATTACCCCTTACAACGCCACAACGTCACAACGTCACAAACTCACAAACTCACAACATCACAAACTTTACCTCTTTATAATATTAGTATAGATTATATCATATAATGATGCCTGAGTAGGAATATAAATGGGCTAAGAAGAAAAGCATGTTTATGTAACAATAACATATCCAAAATATCACAATTATAATAAAAGCTATGTATTATAACGTTTTAAATTTCTACGTGATGGATAATGTTTGGCCCGAGTCCAAGACAGTCTATGCGAGTTTAAACTACGATGGTTAAATCCTTAGCCTAGAGTACAATGATAAATGTAACCCTTCTCTTATAAGATATCGCATGTTTTCATCGTGATACTTAGTTTTACAAAAATAAAAAAAAGTCGAGGCAGTCATAAGAACTGCCAACAGAAGTGAAAACCCAAAACAATGGAATTTAAACTGTCTCTTTTGATTTTTTATATTAATTACAGTGTGGATTATTTAAATTCATTATTTGTAAATTGAAATTATTGTCATAAGTCTCTTTTTCACATTTATTTGGCATTCCGAGTAATAATGATATATATCCTTTTTTATAAAGTTTATTAATTCCTCAAACATATGATGAGCTACACAGTCTCAATACAAAATATGAATATTAGATGCACACTGGCTTTTATACCACGCGTCGCTAGTATGACGCAAGCCGCGCAAGCGCAATACGGTCGTTCATGCTTGTGGGCATGTCATGACGCGAAATTATAAATCTCTTGCCAAAAAATACCGCTATAGAAGTTTTCACTTCAAAATTTAAATAATTGTTTTACGGTCTACAGAGCATGTGAACTTGAAATAGCGCATCTAAAATAGAAAATGTCCTACATGTGACCTCTCAAAACCGTTTCGAGTATTAATTTTGCTGGCTTGGGTACCACATGTTCTCGATCGTTACAAGCAGTAGGAATTGATACTTTATTTATTAATAACCTATCGCTGTGATCCTAGTTGCTGCTTGTAGCAATTGTAACAACAATTACTCCTGACTGTGTTTTTTTATAATTTATAGGTTTTGATGTTTCACTATAATCTCACTTGGTGTTGAATGACCGTGTGGTCCAAGATGGTAAACATGCTAAATCTATAGGAAATGGCTCTCAAGTGCAGCTACCAGAATATATCCATTAGTACTTGCCGACAGATTTTCAACCTGCCAGGCAGATGGGTTCAGAAGAAAGTCTTACCACCATGATATGGTGTCATCAGATAGAGGTTTCAGATAAAAATAATGGAGAAGAATAAAGATTTTTTATAAAATTTGTAATGTAATAGATATATTGACTTATTATAATGCCAAACATATACATATATTAGTGTATGGTACGGTATATTTTTAATTATAAAGATTTATGTCATATAAGATACGGAAGGTTTAGGATGAAAATAACATATGGAAATGGAAAAAAATACGAATGGAAACTTATATTTTACTCAACATAAGATATAGTATACAAAATTAACATTGTTAAGCTATAAGAAAACCACAAAGTCCTTTATGTATTTTACTATAAAATATAAGTATATACCTATATATCGCTTAGGAAATTACATGCTTTCAATTAAAATTCTTATAATTGGTCCTTATTCAAGAAGATATCAATACAGTGTGAGCCTCTTCATTTACCGTTTAATGGATGTATTTTGAACGGACAATACCTTAAGGTAGCTTTAATACTCCCTTTGGGGCACTATATCATCGAGAAGTTTTGCATACTTAATGAGGAAAGCGGTATCACCCAACTGCGATATAAGTAGAAAAATGGAGAATGTACATCACTTGATGATGAAATGTGCCACGAACTGCGTTGAAAAAGAGTCCTTGATGAGTAATATGAAAAGTAGTTGCCAGAACATAGGCATTTGTCACACCATCTTGGCTACATCCTGTTGGGGTGAAGCTAGAAAAATTGGGGAACAAGGGGGCTGATATATTCGGTGGAGTAAAAGCCGCCAAAATTAAAATTCATTAAAAAGACCTTTCAAAAAATCTTCCTTTAATTTATAATAATTCAAGTATTAAGAAATTACGGTTTATAAGCGCTACGCTTCATCGATGTGTATTTTCTTTGCCGTGGGAAAGTGGGGCTAACTGTGTGGTCCATGTACAAGGAACAACACAGACGAAGCTAGCCGAAAATAAGTTGCAACTCACCACTTTCGAACTTGTAAATATCGAATACTATTGGTAGTCTGAAGTATATTCGACATTGACCCGCCTATCTTAGGACTATATCATGTTCTATACTTGTGTTACCAGAGATCGTATTTTCCATTGCGATCTCAACAAGGAGGTTAGATTGCGTGCCAATAACACTTCGTGCTTCGAAAGCTTATTAGAAAATCGTTGGGTTTCGAAAAGAATGATTTATGGCTGTGGCCGGTGAGGCGTGTCGTGAATTCGTTATCGGGCAGTATAACGCTTCCTTAAAAATGAAAATTTTCTTGTCAAATTAAGTCCTTTTTATTATATTTTATACTATTTTTGCTAGCGGTTATTTTTCAGTTATAAATGTATAACGTTTATTAAGGCCTATTGAAGTGTATTTTATTCAGTAAAAATATCACTTTTTAAGTGGTTTTCGAACCTATGGACATGTTATCCAGAAATGTATGCTTATCCAAGATTATTGAACTATTCACACTATGCACTATCGTTAAGTAAATAACGTATATCTCTTCTAACAATAAAGAAAGAAACATAGAGTATGCTATACGCATGTGAGTTAGTCTCACTGCATTTGCAATTTTAACATAATTCTTGTCTTGGTTTGTCATAATGACATAAAACTATTGTCTTTTAGATTTTTGCTTCAGTTAAATGTTATCAGGTATCATACTTGTTATTTTTTTATAATACTTTATAAGTTTTAGCCTTTGGCCACAATCTCATACGATGCCAATTGACGATTTGGTCTAAAATGGTACACATGCTAAATCTAGAAGGGGCTAGCTCTCAAGAGCAGATGCCGGAACACACCAACAGATGTTCGGTGATAGACTTTCAACTTGAGGTAACTAGCCAGGTAGACTTAGAAAAAGCCTTACCACATGCTATGGTTTAAGAACGTCGAACGCTTCACGATTTACCGTCCTATTCTTCCGCACTTACTAAATTAAAATGGTTAATTTATTTGTCATCCTATGTTCCAAGCTTAATACTACTACAATATGATTTGTAGGTAAAATAGTATTATGGTCTACTATAAACTTTTAAAACAATCTTTGGATTTTTTTTTTATATCATAGGAGGCAAACGAACATGCGGGTCACCTGATGTTAAGTGATCACCGCCGTCCAAAGACGCTAACAATACCAGGGGAGTCGCTAATGCGTTGCCACCCTGTGTTTGGGGGAGGAGGAGAGGAGAAGGGATGGGATGGGCTGAGGGGAGGTGGGCCTCCGGCGCTCTCACTGACCGAACGAAACGCAAGAATGCAAGCACTGTTACTTCACGTCGGTTTTCTGTGAGAGGGTGATACTACGTCGAGCGAGCCGATCCATTCATGCTGAAACCGGTAATAGCTTCAGCGTGGCTCTACCACCTCTAAACAAATTTGCTACAAAGTAAGTTTAAACACAATGTTAAGATAGTTTTAATGTCGAAAGGCTTTAATAGAGTAAACCATTATGTGATCGATATTGATGTCTAGAAAGTACAATTCTCTTTGTATATTTACTAATATGGTTGTGACAACAATGACTTGTTCAGTTATAATAAAAATATATACGAAAAAAGATATAACTTATCGAGTTTTTTACTGGCTCTTCTTAATAATTGGACTTGTTTTCCGAATCGATGGTAAAGTTTAATGTTCATTAACGTCTTCTCAAGGCCTAAGTTCAACAAAGTATTTTTGGTTTTGATAGTTCCGAAGTCATTTCTCCGACAAAACTTTTTCTTAGAAAAATGGATTACCCCTGTAATCCATAGTACTAACGTGAAATGATTACATAAAATACTAGAGTACAAAAAACATCATTTTAATATATAAAAGAAGCAATTGCAGACGTACCATAAACGTATGCAACATTACGGTATTAGCAAAAACTTTTTAAAACGAATTTTAATTTTTCATTAGTACGCCCGTGCGAAGCTGGAACGGGCAGCCAATATTAAAATAAACATAAATTATTTATTCTCAATAAACCCTTCCCGGAAATGAATCCCAGTTTTGCCTGCATTTAGATTCTCTACACAGGAATCAACAATATCTTTTAATAATATCAGAATTCAATAAATACAGTTTACAACCTCATAAATCATTTGCCATGAGTATATTTGTTTTTATCATTATGTTTCCGCTACTGGTTAATATTTAATTCGTAGAATATATTTATATTTAAATCTATTCCATAATTCTCTTAACAGTTAGCGTAATATTAACACAAATTTAATAGAAGAACATGATTTTTAATAGTGTTAACTTCAAACCATTACTGATCAAAGTTCTTGTCTAACTACTTGACGGAACTAATATTACACTTATCTCAGGTTCTTTCCTCTTTTCTTTTGTTTGTCTGTCATCACTGTCGATTATGAATGGGGACACAAACTTTTAACGTAGATGTAGTATTGTAGTTTTTAGTATTACCTAATTCTATTCAACATTTACAACACTGTTACTGATTAAACATCTTGGGCTTTTGTCGTTTTATTACCAACAATAAACTTTTTTTGTTTATTTCCTTTAACAAATATGTATCTGCTTTATGTTTAAATTTTCCTGCTAAAACGTTCAAGCACGGTATGGCATTGATGTCAAACGATTCAAAACGTATTTTTCTCTGGTATATGTCCAAGTATAATTGTGACGACAATGTTTCGAAAGCTATGACGTTACGCGCGTTCCTATACACGTGATAACAATAATGACTTGAAAACTTTTTTACCGAATTATTGAACTAATATATTAAACGTGTAAATAAAAATGATGTGATATTTAGCTTTTGTATATTATATTATACATTATAGAAAATAGGTAATAAAGTTACTTTCGTTTATTCTCTGTAACACTATTATTTTGTATATCACAATACGTGCCGCTTTAAGATTGATGATTTTAGGATCGCAAAGTGTCGTCGGTATTGCTGGTTGTCTCGTATAACTTTCGTCTCAGCGTTATCCATCCTCTCAACAGTCTCAGCTGTATAAACAACAGTTTAATAGTCCAATAAAGGTGTATAGTCCAATAGTTTACTGGTACACGACTCACCTATAGATAATCTGTTTTACAATGTGTTTACCACAACAATATTAATAAAAATATATGAAAAAGTATTTCACAAAGTTGAATGATTTTTTTGTTTACTGGCCGTGAATTTATTAAATTGAATTCATTTTGTACTAATCAGAATTATATTTTATCTTTGCGTAATTTAAAATTGCATCTTAAAAGTATAAGATAGAGAAGTTAAAAGTATAAGGTATTACATAATATAATTTCACCGTACCCATTCCATCAGAGGACGACTAGACGCCGTGAGGGTTTCCACCCTTACGTGGTTGATATTCTCCTAATTCGTACGAAGCGTTTTGCTTCCACATTCATTATACGTACGGCTAAGGAGTGGAATTCACTCCCGGCGTCTGTCTTCCCGTCATCTTATAACTAGGGAGTCTTCAAGAGTAGAGCGAACAGGTATCTAGTGGGTAAGCGCGATACATCGTCGGGCTCATCGTCACTTACCATCAGGTGAGATTGTGACCAAGAGCGTACCTATTAAACATTAAAAAAAAAATAAGGGCATTTGTATATTACTTCTTTACGGATGGAAGCAATTTTAATAGAAATTTATTAAACTGAATTGTAAATTTAATTAATTTTGTATCAATCAAAATTTTATTATATCTTTAGGTAATTTAAAATTGCATCTCCCAAATATTTGACATAGCGTCTAAAAAGCTAAAAGTTAAAAGTTAGGCTCTAAGTTAAAGATAATATAATTCCATTATTAAAAAGTAAATAAATTCTTTGAAACATACAAATTAATATAAAGAATATTTTGTATTCGACTTATAGTATTTTGCAAAAAAAAAAACCGGAAAAAAGCTGTACGAAGATGATATTAATAAAAACTAAGTACTCATTCTTATAAAGTGGAAATTAGTAAATTGTATTTTAAATGCTTTTTTAAATCATTCTTTTATCACCTTAGCTATAAATAGAAGTAATAATATTGTTGTTGAAAGATAGATAAAAATAAAGTCTAAAGGTACTAAACAGAAAGTCAAGAGTAAAATAGACAGTGGCACTAAATACTTTACCGTCTCATTTCAAATCCTGTTAAATGCTTGCGAAGTAGGAGCATTATAACTGTATTTCTTGGAAATTTCTTCGAGGGACTAATACTGGGTTTTGCAAATAGAGTGAAGTGAGATGAAATAAACAATTCCAATTATATTGGGGATTTAAAACGAGGGCAAATTACGTAAATTGTATTCAGTTTGAAAGTTATGAGAAATCTTATTTTTAACGATACTAAGGAATATAAAGGTATAAGATGAATTTTTTTCTGATTTAAATCCTTATGTTTGTTGGAAATATATAGATATAAACAGAGGAATGTCCATATTTTTGGAAACGTTTTCCTATGAACCTGGATAATATTATTTTAACTATACTAAAATTAGAAAGCACAAGCCGTTATTCTTTTATTGTTTGTTTGTTTAATCTATAGAACTATTACTTTGCTCTGAAAAGTTGTTTTCAGTTTGTATATCCTTTCTATTAAGAAAAGTTACAAGCTAAAACATGAAATGTGAAATGTGGGTCAAAAATGAGCTAAGCAAGAAAAGAGTAAGAGTGCAGGCGGGCCGTGTAGTACATCGGAGGTCAGAGGCGGAATTGACACCTTAACAAAAACCGAACATTACCAAGAAGGGCCGAATTATAAATACCTATGTACAGCGCAGTCGCATGGCCTAAACAACTATCATGCCTTCTCGGGAATTTCTTACAGCTTACTTAACTTACGTTTAGATTCATTAGAAATATTTTAAATCGATTGTGGGCCAAAACCGTAAGCGGTTTTAGATACCTACCCTTGGTTTGTCGTAAAGTGTATTAGCGAAAAAGCAACGTAGAAGCGATGACAGCTTAATTGATACCGTGTTTTGATAACGCGTCGATGGACGTAGGTTCGAATCCTAGCAACCGGGTCGGATGTGTCGGTAAAGGAAAACATTGTGAAGTAACGTGTGACAAAAAGTATCAATATTACATGTACACAGGCTGAAATACTACGCGTCGCTAGTCTGACGCAAGCCGCGCAAGCGCAATACGGTCGGTCACGCTTACTAGCATGTCATGACGCGTAATTATAAATGTATCTCCTGCCAAAAATACCGCTCAACACGCCTAAAGAAGTTTTCACTTCAAAAACATACAAAATAATTTTCAAGAAACCGCTAGTTAAAAAGCGGATACAATTTAAAAACGTATGCAGTAAAATCGTACCAATATTCTGTGAATTCAAATAAATGTATCGATGATTAATATCTAACGTGATCACGTGTCTGTTCGATGCGTTAGAATTCTACAACCAGCCATTACACGGGTAATGGCCGTTTGAATATCATTCGGGTATTCACGTTGCTGTCGGCGATTCCCTGAATACGTACGTACTGATTTATAGATATTTCGGATCGTAATACTTGCGTTGCGATAGAATATGTGCGTTAAAATGTGTTTTATTTTAGAACGAAAAGAATCGTGAGCCCAATGTATATTAATATTATAAAGGTGATGGGTTTGTTTGGTTGAACGCGCTAATCTCAGGAACTACTGGTATAATTTGAAAAAATCTTTCAGTGTTAGCACATTTATCGATAAAGGCACATATATCATCACGCTAAGACTAGTAGGAGCGAAGAAACAGTGAGTAATGTTTCAAAATCGGGTTTTTTTTCATATTGAGAGCTTCCGCTGCGTGTAGCGTTAGCACAAAGTAACTATTCCACGCCGACAAAGTCGTGGGCAGAAGCTAGTGTAGCATATAACTAAAGTAAACTTGTATACAGAACATTATCAGAATTTTAGAGCTGTCTACATTGTTCATTAGAGTGATTATTTACCAAGTTGGCATTTTTGACTTATGTATCAATCAAATCACTACTTTATAGCCTAAAAAACTTTAAGAAAAAACAACCATTCTGATGATCTCTAACCGTGTCTTACTGACGATACTTTTCCCATCAATCAACCAACCAGTTTATAGGTCTAGAAAAGCTTATAGGTCAACTTCCAATAATTACAGATGCTCTTGGATTACACGGTAAATTAGCGGATCCGATACACCACACACTTTCGTAAGTTAAGTCATGAATATAAAAAAAGATATATTAAATTTAAAAAAATTACTGACATTATCGAGAGACTTTATTTTTGATTATATTTTAACGTGAGAAATTCAAAAATATATTTGAAAATTAGTTGTGGACATTAAAATATACAACAACCAGAAAAAATAAAGTAGTTAACAACCATCCAGACGATTCCATAAGTACAAAACATCATAAAAAGCGGTCAATTAAGCCTTACATTCTGCTCACCTATTTACCAGAGTAATGTAGTCCAGAACTAATGTTTGTACTCCGATCACGTATACTTCATCGTCGGCGTCTTAATGAAGAGTTCCTCGCTCATTACAAACGCATTATGATTAAATAATGTAAAAAATATGAATCATTATGATGTTTATTAAACCTATAATTGTATTGTATGCCTCTTTGAAGAAATACTCGTGTATTGGGAATTAGGGAAATCCTAATCTTAAGTCGTAATTAATATTGTAAATTCGAATTTGACTTAGGTTCGATCCCTTGAAGTGGAACTCTCGAGCACACTGCTAGCGTGATACAGTGACACTGAATATATTCACTCACTATCTTAACACACATAACACAGATCACGCCCCCATGCACACACATGCACAAGTAGGCATACATGTGGTGGAAAAACACTTTCCCTTGTTTTCGAACTTGGTTAGTTTAGCTTAGCCGAGTTGACAGATACAAAATACAAGCATGTGTGCCTCAATAAATCGTATATGTAGGATTAGCTTAGTTAGTTTAGCTTGGTAAGATTCGCGTTGTAGTGTTGAAGACAACAGTCCAAGCCGAGGTTTGGGAACTTTGGCATCCTTGAGTTTATTCCCAAGCGGCTGAGCGCTATAAGCGGCCGCTTCATAAATCCAATAAAGCTGTGAAGGTCCATCAAGCCAATAACATAAAAGTCAGTTACAAAAAAAAAAAAGGATTGTGTGGTTTTATGAAACCACGGTAAAAGTGAAACTTTTTTTTTCACACTATAGACATTTAACTAATAATAGTCTATACACTACACGGTCAGCTGCTGCGAACTATAGGCGCCGCCATATTGGCCCTGGCTGCTCTGACGAGCGCCTTTCACTTTATCCCTACTCCGCGGCCGACCATCACGCGACATGCAACACACAGACGAAAAAGTTTGAGACGATGTAATAAAAGTTTCACTTTAAAAGAATGTGAGATTTTTCTTTCTTAACCTTTCTCGTCTTAACTACTCAACCTATCATTATTTAATTGTGAAAACATAGGATCAGACTTACATAAAAGAATATAGTGTACTTTTCACTCACAAAAAGAATTGTGTTCTCTAAACAAGGTTAAATGAACAATAAAGCGAGTGAAACGGCGAGCAAAAAGTAGCAACATATAAATGAAAAAACTAGAGTAATATTCAGTACTTTTAAAAGTGAAATAATATAATTAATTATACTGGGGAATTATGTAATAACAAGCACGCACAAGAGTCACAAATACACATATACAACTAAACGCTAAACATGTTTTTCTTTTGTCCACCTCTAATTGCATATATAACTGGCTTTAATTGTTACATTTTTTTATGTCATAGCGGGCAAACCAACAGGTGGATCACCTGATGTTAAGTGAGCACCACCGTCCATAGACACTAACAACACGAGGGGAGTCGAAAGTGCGTTACCAGCCTCTGTTAGGGGTAAAGGGAGGGGAGGAGAGGGGGTGGGCCTCCGGCGCTCTGACTGACCGAACGAAACGCAACAATGCAAGCACTGTTACTTCACGTCGGTTTTCTATGAAAGGGTGGTACTACCCCGGGCGAGCCCACCCATTCATGCTGAAACCAATAATAACTTCGGCGTGGCTCTACCACCTACAAAAATATATTATGAGTTATTATATAAAAACACATGTATGCTGTTTCATTTCCAAATCTTTTTCTATCTATACATATAATAAGAATGTAAATCTTACGAGTCTGTACTTTTTAAATTTTTCTGAAAAAAATATTGCAGGTGTCTAAGAAAAAGTGTTAAAATACATTTCTATCATTATTAGTAATGTCTGTCGTTTTGTTTGTTTGGACACGCATCACTGCCAAAGTACTGCGTTCATGATAAAACCTCACCAAGAAAATTATAAAGCATTTCCTCCTGTAACACTTAGTCTTTGTTTAATTAAAATCGGTCCACTCTATCATAAGTTTATGTAATTTGAATGACCGCGCGAGTTAAGTACGAGAAATAAATAACATCTTAGGCACAGTAAACGAAAGACTATTTTTAGCATTAAGTTCCATGTTGACGGTCCGCGGGCACGTCTAGTAAACAAATTAAAATAAAATTACAGTGACACTGGTATAGAAGTCGAAGTTAATACGATGGACCTAGTAAATAACTTAAATGGTATTAAATTCACCTTCAAAACAAGAATGCCGATGTTTCATTCATAGATTCCTTTTCGTAATATTAGAAATCGGGACCATTGTAATACGATCTGAAGGGTCACGTAGTCGAAGTGAATCGCATTTAGGTATTCAGAGCGTCACCGTATAATGCGATATCGAATGAATTTTAATATACAAGCGATTGAGTGAAATACGAAAAATAGGTATTGTTTATATTGAAATAGCTATTGCGCATTATTACTTTTTTGATAATTTATTCTCTATTAACATTATAAACGAGAAAGCTTTAAGGGATGGATCTTTGTCATTCTTTTACGGAAAAACTACTTGCTGTACCACCAACCAAGCTATCGGCGATGTTTCTTGTAATTGAAATAAAAATACAGAAGCCAATTCTTTAACCCAGATCATGTGTAATATTTTTACTAACAACTTTTTTGTCATGGTAACTAGCGCCATCTTGAGGGAAAAATAATAATCAACAACTACTGAACGGATTGTAATGAAACATTCTTCTTCCTAGCGTTTTCCCGGCCTGGTACCAGGGTCCGCTTTCTTACTAAACTTCCTCCACTTTGCCCGATCTTCGGCATCCTTCTGTGTGAGATTATTTTCCCTTAAGTCCACCTTTACCACGTCCAACCAGCGTTTCTTGGGCCTGCCGCGAAACCTTGGGCCTTGTACAGCGATGTTAAGACATCTATTTCCGATGTAGTTTGGAGGCTTGCGACTTATGTGGCCGTACCAGCGGAGTCAACTCTCCTGTAATAAAACATTACAATAACATAATTCACACCAGAGTACCTAAGACATAGGCAAAGATTTGTAAAATGATTATTTGAATTGACGAAAATATAACGATAAATAAGTTAGAACGTATTCTGCCACCCAAAAACTACCACGGAGTGCGTTATAAATAGTTTTGATGAAGTTTCCACATTTTCAGTATTGGCAGCGCAAGATTCTCGCCTCGAATTTTAATACTCACACGCAAACACATTCGAATAAAATAAATAATAAATAAACTAATAAATAAAAATAAAAAATAATAATAATAATAATAAATAAACAGAGAGAGAAAGATAAAAAGTGCTATGCCTCTCCACGTGATGATTTTTATCAATCAAATACGTCCGCGAGCGTAGCTAGTATTTTTTTTTATCGTAGCACAGCAAAGTGACTGTACTGTGCCCGATGGTGAGCACAGTATAATCCAAAAACAACGGCGACTACCGAGAGACACGCTATCCCTCACCGGTCGCCGCTGTCATGCTAGCCTGCATAAATGTCTCTTCACGTTACGCTTACGTCAGTATATTGCATAATAAATATAAATGTGATTTTATATTTATTATTTCACATCCAATCCGCTTAGCTCGTTTTCTAAGTGCAAAATTTATGAACCACAGAGTTTTTGTATAATTAAAATTTAACTATAACGATTTAAAAGCATTTTTCTTCATTAAATGTGGAGGCCTTGGAAGGAAATTTGAAATAGAAAAATTCGCTCTTTAATATAATTAGCTGTTTTTGTATGGAAGATATCCTGTTAAGCTTTGCAATTAATGAAGACACGATTGCACAAACTTCAATGAAAATTATTTGTACTTTGAAACGTATATTAAAACACATAATACCTGATATAGATAATTGCTAATAGATATTTTAGTAACACGTTAAATCATACCGACAATCGGTAAATGATTAGAAATAAAAATGACTTTGCTACAAAATAAAATTACTAAATAAAATTTAGTAATCATTAGTTTTTCTGAACATTGAGAATAGGGGAGCGTGGAAGAGAGATAAAAAATAAAGTCATTTTATAAGAATTTAAGAGATAAAGTTAGAGGGAAATGAGAAGAATTTTCATTGAAATACTTCAGCGAATTTATATGTAATGAGAAAAATGTCGCACGCTTGGCAGCGTAATGAACATTCCCATGTGTGACCTTCACTAGTTGCAGGGTTGTCATATATTTTACGCTTTTCAAGTATTGTATATCTATTTTGCTATATACTGTTTCAAATAGACACTGTGTGAAAGATATATATATACTAACTAGCTGAGCCGTGCCCACTTCGTTGGGCGGTAAACATTTATAAAAAACTACTTTCTGTGACTTAAATATAAAAGTTAAACATATGCTATCCTAGACTTTTTTGTAGGCATTATCAAGCTTTACAACTTTTCTCTGAAGCTCAATCATATATCTCTCATCGTTAACGCAGCGTTCGTAAAAAACGTTTTCGTTCGATGGTTTCGTCTCCGACTTACTTTGCAAATCCAACTTCCACAAAAAAGGTTTTTCATTTTTCGGATTAATATAGCCAATGACACTCACAAATAACGTGGCTTTCTATTGGTAAAAAAATTTTCAAAATCGGTTTCGTAGATCCAGATATTACCTCCTACAAAGTCACAAACTTTATCTCTTTATAATATTAGTATAGATGATTGTACTGGAAAAACTAGTGCTATGTTATCTTTATTTATAAATTATAGAGTTGGACCGCAATATCACGTAAAGTTAAATGATGGCGTAGTCTAAGACGATGATTCGCAAATCCTGAAGAGAACTGGCTCAATGTGCAGCTGCTAGAACTTAAGTGCTTCGAGACAGATATTCAACATGAGATATATTTAAAAACCATACCACCATGGTATGGTTTTATCAGGATGGTTTCCTTCACCGAATACTCGAAAGTCAATGTAGCGATTTGAATGTACTTGTCATGTTGAATATGTTTTTCTCCTTTACTGCATATGCTACACAATTATAATAATGTACTGAACAATTATATTTCCTGTAATGAAGTGACAGCCCTATACAAAAGAGAGTGAATGTAGGAGGATAAACAACATTGAAGGTATTATTTTACTTCCTACGGGTTTTTTATAACTCAGCGTTGAATAAAACCACAAACATCTATATACTATTTTGATGAGATGATAGTTTTGATGCTAGAATACGCTTCGTCGTAATCTAAATTCTATTTTTTTTAATTAATTTTTGTATTTTTTAAAGTAAAACTTTTTTCCCACGTCATATTACACTGGGGCGCGGAGTAGGGGTCACAAAGCAGCCAAGGCCAATATGGCGGCGCCCATTGTTCAACTTAAAATGATTCAGTGATTGAAATAAATATTAGCTCAGTTTTTAACATGCGTCTATCATCAGAATGATTGTATTTTTTATGTATTCCGTATACGTAGAGTGAAATTAAAATGCATAGTTGGAAAATGTGTCTACTATTGATTTCCCATTATAATTCCCATTACCCGATTACTAAATTAAGATTAAAAACTTGATATTAACACCTTAAAACGAATAACTGTCAGAAAATTTTCATATAATTGCTTACGATCCGAAAAAAAGTTTCACTTGCATTGTGGTTTCATATAAACACATAATTTTTTTTTCTATAGAAAAATAAAAAAAAATCTTTCTTTGATCAATAAATACAATTTCAATAGCCTTTAATGTAATAAATATCTCGATAACAATAGGATTTTAATTATCTGAGTATATGATCAAAACAATTTAAAAAAGGACTGTTAAGACCTTGCTAGGTCAATAGCGTAATCAGTTCGAGAAAAAAACATGTATCAGGCAACAGCCCAAGCCGAAGTGTGCCGTGCACCCATGAGCTAGTTGTAGTAGTAAGTTCGAAAAAAAATAAATAATTTAAAACTTTGTTTAAAATCAATTCCATTCCTTTAATAACCAATCATAATTTAAACATGGCTTTAGGAAGATAATAAAATATCGTCGCTGTCAAAAGCTATGTAAGAGTCACTGCCGAACAGTGTTCATTTATTTATACAGAAAATGGACCGCAAAAGTAATCATTCTATGCATAAATTTTGATTTGATAGATAGAATGTTAGGTTGCTGTTTCGGTTAAGGATTTATTAAAAAAAATATATTTTGGTATTTGACATTAAAAGAGACAGATGAATGACAATTAGTTAGGGCAAAGATGCGAATGTTAAGTGGATGTAACTAGAATGACTAGGTAGTATGAAAATCATGTACACCCTTCACAAAAACATACAAATAAAAATATGTAAGTAGCTACGTAAATATTATGCCAGTATCACGTTTACATTTACGTTACCTTCGGGTTATATTTGATTTGCATACGATATTATGTTTCCTTTCGATGTGTATAAAAATAAATCATACAGTTCAGAAGATTCAGAGAGGCATGTAAAGAAATATTGTAAAGACTAGCTTCTACCCGCGACTTTGTCCCTGTGGAATAGTTACTTTTTAACTATTTGCTACTTTGGTAACGCTAACATTAATTCGCGTTTTCGTTTACGTAGAAGGTGAAAATATTTTTAATAATTAGTACGATAACCCCGATTTTGAGATATTATTTATTAGTGCTCTGCTCCTATTGGTCTTAACATGATGATATATACACGATAAATGAGCTATCTAACACTGAAAGATTTTTTTAATTGGACCAGTAGTTACTAAGATTAGCGCGTTAAAGCAAACAAACTCGTCTGCTTTATAATATTAGTATAGATTATGAAATTTTTATTATTAGGTCTTTATCTATGAAATTGCCGTTTTGTATGAAAAAATTTAAACGAATTTTTTATTTGTATTAATCGAAGTAATCACCCATGCAATCAATGCATCTTTGCCAACGCAGTGGTAGTTTATTGATGCCCTTCTTAAAGAAATCAGCTGGACGGGAGGCAACAAATTCTTCAAAAATTTTTTCCCGCCAAGGAGTTATCCAAATTCTGGAAAAAGTAGTAGTCTGTAGGCGCAAGGTCTGGTGAGTAGGGCGGATGACGGAAAACTTCCAACCCCAGTTCTTGCAACTTGGAGACCGTCTGCTGTGCAGTATGAGGTCGCGCGTTGTCGTGCAGGAGCAGCGGAGACGAGCGATTGACCAATACTGGTTGGAGATGTGCCAGCTTCTCTCCATCATTGTGTTCAGTTCTTCACAGTACACGTCTGCAGTAATGCTCACCCCGTTTGGTAAGAAGCTGTGATGAATCACACCGGCGCTAGACCACCAAACAGTGACCATCCCTTTTCTAGGGGTAAGTTTTCGTTTAGGGCATAGTTTAGGTGCTGAACCAGAATTCAACCAACTTGCTGAGCGCTTGCGGTTATAAAACAGAATCCATTTTTCATCGCAGGTAACAATGCGGTTCAAAATTCCTTCATTTGTGTGTCTGTTGAGCAGTGTAAGGCACGTCTCGACGCGTACTTCGCGCTGGCGATCATTGAGTTCGTGGGGCACCCATTTGTCAAGCTTTTTTACCTTGCCAATTTGACGCAAATGGGCCAATATTGTTTTGACGCTAACGTCGAAAGCTGCTGCTAATTCAGCCGTAGATTGTGTATCATCAGCTTCCACAATCGCCTTTAATTCGTCATTGTCGACCAAAGTCTTCAGACGACCGCGAGGTTCATTTTTCAGGTCGAAATTCCCAGAACGGAAGCGAGCAAACCAATAACAGGTGGTGCGTTGGTTTGTAGTGTTAGCTCCGTAAACGTCGTTGATGTTGCGTGCCGCTTGTGCCGCGTTGCTGCCACGACGGTACTCATATTCCATAATTACTCGAATTTTTAACGTATCCATGATGACAAAAAAGATTGAAATGCGATGAAAATGTAACACTAATCAATAAACAAATGACTACTTTTGGAAAAAGTATTCCATGTTTTTCAAATAAAATTAATTTGAAATTAGAATTCTTAGCCAAACAAAAATTATTTTGATTTGAAATGGCCAGTACTCCAGAACGGCAATTTCATAGGTAAAAACCTATTATTATTATTATTTATAGTTTTTATTATTTATATTATCAGATTATTTTACATTAAAATAGTAGGTAGCGGCACGCGATGACGACCGTTTTGACACGTTATAATAGTGACGTGAAATGTCAATTTGTTAAAAAAAAATTAAATGCCGTTTTGTTTTGTATTAAGCATTTGCGTGAGTTTGTTGGAGGTGGTAGTTGTTATACTATACTATATATATTATGTTGTAAAGGAGATAAATTTTCTTAATTATAATTGCCGAATTGTGTTCTAAATGTGAGTAATTAGTATTGCAAGAAAGTAATTCTAATTGTAAGTACACTAATAATTAAAATCCATTACTGGATTCTGTCAAACGGTGCGGTTTTTTTGGTAGTTAAAGTGTGAATAGGTTTGTTCCCGGGACCATATTGTATACTTAGATAGATAGATAGTATATATTAATAGATATATATATAGTTTATAAATCTGTACTAAACTAATTATGTGTCTTAAAATTATATAGGTGTGTATTTAAAATTCGCGAATTTAAGACGTTGAAAATAAAATTATAAGCAAATGTATATATCATTTAAAGGTCCTTAAGAGCTATTTGAGAGACGTCTTCCGTTTTCCGGAACAATTACATGCCGAACGTTTTGTCCTTAACATGCGACGATAGACGGTGAAGGTTGAACCCATTAGAGCCTACTTCGCTTTATTTCCCTTTGCTCCTGTTTGGAAGCGGACAGCCAGTGAGCACCACCTTATATTTCACGATCCTTTGACAGAGTTTATATTTATTGTAGACCGATAAGATTTTCCCTTGAACAACATCTGAAGAACCTTGTCAACATTAAAAGCTTTTGGGTAACCTATACATCTTATATATACCAAAATCCGGTGTAATGATGTTTATCCACGATGAACTCTGAAACTAATCAACCGATCTTCATGAAAGTGGGCATTATAATTTGATCATATATAATTTGATCCAACATGAGTGATAGGATAATTTATATTTCGATTAAACGCCTCAGTATTTTTAATTACATATTAAATGATTGTCAATGTAGATTATTGTTATTAATTGTAAGTATCATCAGTTTCCAACAGGTGGCGCTTTAAATTAGTTTGTTGACAGAAAACTGTAGGACTGATTGTTATAGATATCTCATAGATGGCGTCATAATTTTGAATTTATTTTTCGGTAACTGAGCTACAGCCACGAGTAGCCGTGTCAGCTAGTACAATTATATGAAACTAGCAAACATCGCAAAGGATCAATCGAATCCAAAAATAAGTATCTTGGATCCATCAACAAAAAAATCCGTATTGAACGGTCATAGTCGCATATCAATATGTACAGGAGTACTGAACGAAACTGTATTTTCGTTATTACATATATGAGTATATTAAGTCCTCCATATAATTTCTTCTTCTGGTATACTAAATCCTAATTTTATCTATTCTAATTACACCATAAATTATATAAATACTTAAATTAACAATTGATAACTGTCATTCGTGGTTATCGATTTGTTTGAGTGACGGAATGTCGATCTGAAGAGTTCGACGTCTGACATATATCATCATTTTTTCGGAATTCCCGTACATTGATTAATTTAAAACGGGAACAGCATCGGCCGTCGGTGAAGGAAAACATCGAGAGAGAACTTGAACCTAATATATGTTCTTATAGTTTCTTGGAGTTTGAAATCGCCAGTACGTCATGGGTTTATTATGTCCATATCTTCGTTCTTGAAAAGTTCTGTGGTCTTGCAGTGGGTCTCCTACAGATTGATGCGACGATCAGTTCCTTATTTAACATGATAGCACAATATTGGGTAAATTCCTACGTGAGACTGTATTTTAAGTGGACAAGGGGGAGGCGGTGTTGTTGTACTTGTTGATAAGGACATTGCATTTCAAAAATGACGGCGACCACCGAGAGATATAAGTTTATCGATAGTCGTCGCTGCCATACCGGCCTGCAAGCTTCTCGCTGTGAGTGACAGTGGCTAATTCTGAAACGAGATAAACTATGAGAGGTTCTATGACGAGTTTATCACGATGCGCGCGGTGGTAGCGGCCGAATCGGGTACCTGATACACATCCTATCACCATTTGAAGTGAAAATTTCTTTAGTCCCGTAGTGATTTGAAACTTGTTGAAACGAAAAAGCGATATTAAAAAGAGATAGCCATATAGGCCTATAGGATTTAACATGCGAGAGAATGAGATAGAGTACATTATACAGTGTTTCTAATATTCGTGGTCTCCTTATTGTATATTACGTTACTTAATACTTGCTCTGGTTCGAGTGTTATACGTGTGTTTGTACATGTGTGCGTGTGTGACAGCGTATTACAAAATCTTAAGAAACTATGCCAGAATTAGCGTAATATGTATGATAATGATATATGGATCATTAATATAAATATTCTATGGCTTGTTGTACGTTTTACTTCTGCCTTGAGTGAACTACAACAATGTATTTCTTTGCTATGTATACCTCGGCTGGTATCAGTCCGTGACATAAAAATGGATTTTCTTATCAAGGAAAATACTTATATTTTATCAGTAAATGTGATGACTTTCGAATATTTAGCTTTCCTATGAAATTGAATGAAACCAAATCGTATGTCCAATTATTTCTCAGAAACGATCAAACGAAGGTAAATAATAGTAATAGGGTCGAGTCTCGAGGCCGTATGTTGTTCTATTAAGTCCTTTTCAAATATTCAAAACAAACAGAGACCTTTCAAACGTGTCGCCGTGTGTATTTAATGTATATAGTGAAACGCTTACGTTTTTCTATCATCAATTATTCATAATATACCATGTATATATAATATAAAGGTCATTGTGGAGGTAAGAGTGCATTTGTCCGCAGAGTCGTTTATTTTTTTATAAATACCTGGCTTTTACTCACAGCTTCGTTTGTTTTAATGTAGATTTGCTTTATTCCTATCGAACAGGGAACAGTAATATTTTGGTGGATAAAAGTTATATGTCCTTTTCTATATCCTCGACAATTTGTATCGAAAATTTTATGACTAGCTGTTTAGGTTTTAATTTGTGAAGATGTAACAAACAAAAAGAAATGTAAGTTTACATTCGTATTAAAATATTAGTTATTATTTAAAGCTAAGTTATAATATTATTATGATACACAATCCCAATGAGTCGAATATAAGCGTTTGGCTGTGTTTGTACCTCAGTTGGAAGAGGACAGATGCCATGGTGTTTTTTTTTCTCGAACTGACTACGCTATTGACCTAGCAAGGTCTTTACAGCTTAACTGGACTACTAAGGCGAGCGCTTACGGCACTCCGCCGATTTTAGTCAGGCAACAAGCTCATGGTTGCACTACCCACCTCGGTTTGGGAAGCTACCGATAACCCAGATCTGACCCAGCTAAACTATTCCAAGCTATACATACATATATTCGTTTATGAATCGTACAATTGAAATTGCATGATTTACAAACGTATACATGTATATCGAAAATGAAACGAACTAAACTACTCGATTCAGTTCGATAAGGGAAAAAAATAAAACCTTTCCACCATGTGTGTAATGTGTGCACGTGGGATCTACAGTGAGCGACGAAAAAGAGTTCGCTACTGCTATATTGGCGGAGGTTGCGGAGGAAGACGGAGCGGTCGGAGGCTTCTCCTTCTGCGGCTTGGTTTTGGATTTGGCCTTCCTACTAATGATGGAGGTATGTGAGCGGCCGGACTCGCTATCGGACTTGTTTTCACACTCAAAGCGCGACAAGCCGGCATACTGAGGGAAGGTTTGTAACGCTACTTGGAACACCACTGGGTAGTTTTGGGCTAGATGGGACATAAGTTTGGACAATTCCTTCTCTGTTAGATGGCGCGAGAAGAAAGACGGGCTAGAAGGACTCGGCGAGGCTATACCGCGGCCTGAGGAAGGGTGTAGGGTGGGGCACGACATGATCAACCTCCGCGCCAGGAGGGCGGGGGGGGTGCGCCGGCTTGAATTTAATTGACTATACCGAGTTCGGACCAAGAGAGCTGTGGGAAAAGTGTAATGCCTCACAGGGGGCCTACAGTTCCTAGGAGGAGGCCCTAACACTTCTTTCTTGCTCGACGCGACGACACGAACCACGGGGCGAAGCACGATGTACGCAGGCACGACGCCCTGGACTCCTGGAACGTGAAGCAACGGACGCCGAACACGGAGAACGCAGAATGCACTGTAAAGTGCGGTTTGTGACGTACTGAAAAGTACGGTTTGCTACACTCCGAGAGGAGCGTCTACAGATCGACTCTGTGATAGAGACGTAGTGCGGCGAAAAACCGTAAACGTAACTCTCAACGCAATACGCGAACGCGTAAACAGAAAGTCACGAACACCGAACACTCTCGAGCAATCGTAAAGCGTACGCGAAGTGAAGCACGAACTGACTCTCGACTGTCGAAAGAGACAGCGAAAACGAGAGCGCAGTGGAATATCCGAAATGCTTGAACTGATTTTCACGGGACTTTCACTGGCAGAGAACTAACTAATGAGCCATTTTATTTTAAGCTAGCGGGCTCGGCAGACGTTGTCCCGCCTTGGTAATAAAAAGAAAACCTTGACAAATTATACCTAAACCTTCCCCATGAACCTACTGGTGAAAACGGCATGAAAATCCGTTCTGTAGTTTTTGACTTTATCGCGAATAGATAAACAGACAGATCAGAGGACTTTGTTTTACACTATGTACTGATGAACTGTTACCTGTGCATTCATTCGTGTGAAATTGATCAAAAATAATTTGTTTACTGTAAAAAACCGCGTGAGACGTGCGATTTACTGGACTCCAAGACATAATTGAAAGTCATATATTTTTATGTAATTTGAATTATATTATCTTTTTGGTCAATCTGGCGGTAATTTTGTTTTATTTACCGCGTTTGCGTCTACATAACTCAGTAATTATAACAACGTATAAGAATAACTTAATTACATATATCGACAATATGGGCGTATTGTATCTATATAATAAAAGATTTAACACATATTGTTCGATAATGTATGGCTTAAAAGTGGTATATAGTAGGTTAAAATTCCAGATATGCTGCTGATGATAAATCCCATCTCATTCGATATACTATTAGTATTCACATAACTTATGTGCACGTTACATATTACAGTAGATGGCATGCGTATCGTAGTTACAAATGTTTTTGTAAAGCATTTCTGTAATGTACACACTTACTTACAATTTTATATTTCTTTAATACATTAAAAAAACGCGTGCGGAGCCGCCAGTGACAGCTAGTCTTATATAAAATGAGGCTGTATACCATAAGAATAAATTATTAGAAACAAATAATAAAAAATTCATTGACATAAAATCTATTACAGATATAGAGTGAAGGCTCATTGTAAATAAATGCCAGAGACTAATGTAAAATTCATAAACGTGCAATCCATTTAAAATACTGTACGAAAAATTACACTGAGGGTTGGTAAGGTCATTATGTAAACAAAGGTTCGATCGTGATTCGTCGCTGTTTCTAGTTGATTGCGCGCTGATAAATGGTTTTGTTTTTAACATCATCAATACTTTTTGGACTGATTTTATAAATAACTAGCTGCGCTCGCAACTCCGTCCATGTGGAACCTAATGTACATGTGTACAATGTACAGTGGCTAATAAAATCATCTGAATGTATTAAGTCTGAATGTAGTAAGTAGTAAGAATGTATAAGTAAGTATATCCATCCATACTAAATGATATGCTTTATGATTAAGGTAAGGTTAGCAGTCATGCGTGTTCAAATAAACAGACAGACAGAGATTTCTAACAATTATTAAAATGTATTTTATTACTTATTCCAAGACACCTGTAACAATTTTTTTCACAAAAATCTAAAAAGTACAGATACGTTCGATTTACATTCTTATTATATGTATAGATTTCAAGCCCATTTTTTTAGTATTTTAACTTTGTCAAGGTAGAATTTTTCACCAATTCGTTTTGCTCTTTCAACAACCAATGAATTGAATCAGTTTTTATATATTTTGGAGTTTTCCGTAAATCTTTTAAATTAAAAATACCACAAATTATTGCATAAGGGATACTCAAAACCGAATACAATAGATATTGATATCTCGTCGTTTGGAATGTTTAATGAATATTTTGAAATAATTACCTAAATTCTATATTATATTATTGACGATACTAGTAGATAGTAATTTCCATAATACACTTGGAAAGCTCGCGATTTAATATAACATGTTTTTTTGCAGTTATGGTTTTGTTTTAATGAAAATATAGTGTATGCATTAAAAACTGAATGCCGTTTGTGGAAATGTGAATTTAAATAAAAAGGTAATTTTCTATCGAGTTAACATTGGATTGGTTAAAATTAGAAAGATAACTCCTACGTTAGAACAAATAAAGCCCTGAAAAGTGCTTACTGTATGCCATTAAACAGGCATAGTTATATCTTAAAAAATAACCCATACAATATTAACATGAATTAAATGAATATTAATTACACTGTTAATGAAGAAAAATGCGTCCTGCATTCCAAGAACTACGAGGAACTGGATTAATACAATTTCACGCTAATTTGGACATCTTTTTTGGAATGAATGGTATCCAAATTTTATTAGATAACTTTTTAAATAGAAGACTAGATTTTGCCTGTGGTTTCAGTCACGTTAAGGCAGATTGACTTTTTGTATGTTCTTTTCTGTACTCCTGACCACGTGGTGGTAGGGTGTCTGTCAGCGGGGTGGTAGGGTGTCTGTACCCGACTGGATCGCGACCACCGTACACCAGGTGGAACACCCGCCATAGTGGCACGTTTGCGTGTCGCGTTCCGGGATCAGCCGGTGTATATCCAGCAACCAGAGGGGGGGGGGGGGCTGTCCCTAACTGGGTCGCTTTCAGGCCGGCATGACAGCGGCGACCGGCGATGGATAGTATGTCTTTCGGCGGTCGCCATTGTTTTTGGATTGTACTGTGCTTACCATCAAAAAAATACATACAATAAAAAAAAAAAAACCACGTGTATACAAAAACTATGATGACCGTATGAGTAATTACATCATGAAAGTGTAACATATACACGATCTTACATTCGCATTTATCATTACACAGTATAAAACAAAGTCCCCTACCTTGTCTGTCTGTCTGTCTGTTCGCGATAAACTCAAAAACTACTGAACGGATCTTTATGCCGTTTTCACCAGTGGATAAAGTGATGCACGAGGAACGTTTTGGTATATAATTTGTCCAGATTTTTTTTTATAGTCAGGGCGGGACAACGTCTGCCCGACCCGCTAGTAATATTATATTTGGTATAATCAACAGATTATTATATATTTTATACCGGATAGGTATCGTTTTGTATAAAATTATTTAAACGACGCAACCTGCTGTAGTTAATTGCTTGATTTTATAAACCATTATTATGGCATTATGCGAGAAATGTGTTTGAAAATTAATAATAAAACATACTGTACTGGTAACAGTGAAAAGTTAAATACAATGCTTTCTGTACTATATATATTGAGTTTTGTTGAAACAGTTCTAACTAATTATTTATTTACAACTAGCCAGAGCTCGTGACTCTATTGTAGTTGGTGTGGTTTTATTGATCTATGGGAACTAAAGTCTGTGTTTCTATTTTTGATCGGATACACGTTCAATTTTATAAGTACTAGCCAGTCCGGCAGACGTTGTCCCGCCCTGATTATAAAAAAAACCCTACAAATTATATACCGAAACCTTCCTCAGGAATCTCTCTATCCACTGTTGAAAACCGCATGAAAATCCGTTTAGCAGTTTTTGAGTTTATCGCGAACAGACAGACAGACAGACGCGGTAGGGGACTTTGTTTTATACTATGTACTAGCGGCCCGCTCCGGCTTCGCACGGGTGTAAAATATATAGCCTATGTCATTCACTGAAAAAATGATTAAAATCGATCCAGCAGTTTTGATTTATTCATTACTGCCCGTGGCCCGCCTGCGTTTGTTGCAATGTAAGCGGATAAAATGTAATTATTTACAACATCACATTAGAAACCTCAAAAATAACAGTATTTCTCCACTATTTAATGGATATTATTATAGATATAAACCTTCCTCTTCAATCACTCTATCTATTAAAAAAAACCGCATCAAAATCCGTTGCGTAGTTTTAAAGATTTAAGCATACATAGGGATATAGGGACAGAGAAAGCGACTTTGTTTTATACTATGTAGTGATTATAAGTATAATTAACATATTAAATTAGTATATGTTTGAAATATGTTTAGACGAAAACCATATCTGAACATGTTTAATATTTGTTTATGTAAACAATTCTTGTAACAGTAGCCTTTCCTTGTGCCTTCACTCGTATTAATATAGATTTAAAGCATTCCTCGAGAAGAATACATTTTTATTTTTTATATCATAGGAGGCAAACGAACGGATGGGTCACCTGATGTTAAGTGATCACCACCGTCCATAGTCACTAGCAATTGGGAGAGAAGGGGGGAGGCGGGCCTCCGGCGCTCTCACTGACCGAGCGAAACGCTACAATGCAAGCACTGTTGCTTCACGTCGGTTTTCGGTGGGTCGGGTGGTAGTACCCCAGACGAGCCTACCCATTCATACTGAAACCAGCAATAGCCTCAGCGTGGCTTCACCACCTATATTTTCCTTTCCTTTTCTGTACTGCTGACAATTTCATGATGATCGGTCCTAGTAATTAAGACGTGAAAGTGTAGCAAACAAACAATCAAACCCACATTGGTATTCCTAATATTGGTAAGGATTAAGTTTTTTGTAAACAATAAACAAAAGATACATTCATAAAAGTAAAATCTCAGGCATTCTGGAATAAATATTTAATTTTTTAAAATGTTTATTTAGATATTTACCATAGAATAAGAACATAATTTTACTACGCGTTTTATTATAAATGGCGTGATATCAGACTATTCTATCCCTTTATAAGACTTTTCCGCGAAACTAGGTCTGTTACTGGCATGAAAAAGGAAGAAATAAGTAGGACATCGATGCGAGTACTCCATTTACTGGTAGACTACAACTAAATCCTTAAAAGGGAGTATAAAATGTTTCTGAGATTTATTTTCTATATGCTCTGAATATAGAGTGTTCTGAAGAGCTATTGAATTTAATCCCTTACTGTCGTTTTCATAACCGAACCACGAGTGCTGGGTGTCGGAGCCACAGTTTTACAGTAAATCCTATATGGAAGTTCAGAACATCTTACCTTTGTCGTAATGTGAAACTGGAACAATCTCCCGGCCACTGTGTTCCCTCCTTTCTGTAGCATGGGATCCTTCAAGCGTAACGTGAAGAGACATTTACGCAAGCCGGCATGACAGCGGCGACCGGCTAGGGATGGCGTGACTCTCGCTGGTCGTCATTGTTTTTCAACTGTACTGTGCTTATCATCATGCACAGTGCAGTCACTTTGCTACATTAAAAAGAATACCAACTTATATATTTAGTAGTTGTTGATTTATACATTGTTAATATTTACAGAGTGTCAACGGAGCCATGAGTGTGTTTATTGCAATAGTTCAAACAGATATTGGCTGAATGATACGTGTTTGAACCACGCAATTTAATATTTATACTGTTGAAACTTCGTACGACCAAAGTTTTCTTATCGTTTATTTATTTTATTCGATCTGATAACATTATTAGTCTGTGTGTTTATTTATTATATTCTTATTTGAGAGTTTACATCTGCAACGTATAATGTATTGTAAGTATATATACATATATGTTAAAAAGGTAAACCAGATAGAGTTTCTTGTCGGTCCTTCTCGATGACTGGGTTGTTTGACTTTCATAAGTGGCTGATTAGGGTCTAAGTTGAATAAAGTAATTTTGATTTTGTTACTTATTTAAGAATTATGATGGAATTTTCAATCCAACCGTGAGAGAAATTAAAATATTGAAGATACACTACTCATGCCTTTCGTGTGTTTTATTGCCGTAACTATGGTAGCTGAGTAGTTAATGTATTGCTGCGTTGATTGAGGTCAGTTCTAATCCTTGCAAATAAGAAAGAAGTTTCGGTGAAGGAAAATATCGCGAAACCATAGGATGATGTAGGGATTTCTCTAAAATCACTAGGCTAGCTATCACCCTGAAACTTAAAATCTGTTGAAAAGTATTCGAATAATTCGTTGGTACATGCCGGGGTTCGAACCTGCGGACATCGGAATGATATTCTACCGGTCAAACCACTAGACTATCACGATTTCCACAACCAATTATCGTATTAAGTAACTGTTAACGAGTCTTAGTGTTATTAATTAAAAAAAAACATTAAAAGATAATGAATTATGCATGAATGTAAACCCCTGAACGACCACTGGTAATTTGAACTCCTTCGTTGACTTCAATAAGCTATGCCATTGTGTAATTTCTGTGACCAGTTTACTAACATTTAAAAAGTCATATTTGTAAATAATAATTGCTTAAACATATTTCCTAAAGTTTGTGTTTCA
Source organism: Antheraea yamamai (assembly GCA_036509395.1). Lineage (NCBI taxonomy): Eukaryota > Metazoa > Arthropoda > Insecta > Lepidoptera > Saturniidae > Antheraea > Antheraea yamamai. The sequence continues at coordinate 19,017,746 of AP028427.1, read as the reverse complement.
TTTTACAAAGAAACTTTAACCGTTCTGTAGAGACAGGTATAATGTTTTAAGAGAGTTCTTTTAATAAATTGTAGTTGGTATTCTCTCTAATTACTTCTTTTATCCAGACGAGTTCAGTGCTCGTTAGTTGCATGTGCTGGGAATGAAAAAACTTGAGATGAATTTCTTCTAGTAGCTTAAAATGTTTTATACGTTGTTTAGCTCATCTCTTAAAGTCGGTCGGTGAGTTATAAATATTGTAGGTAATATTTGCAATTATGTATATAACACCACTGTTTTATTTGCTACTGTTTTCAAATTATTCAGTATTTTATAACGTTAAAGCTCTGTCCGCGACTCCATCAACGTGGAACCTACTATAAAAAAACAGCAACTAATAAACTCATATGAATATATGAAGTCATTTATTTATCTACTTTTCTCTTTTACTTAAGTCGCGTCGTAATTAAAATTAAAATAACTTTGATAGAGTGAACCGATTTTAATTAAACTAAGACTAAATGTTACTTGAAGATATGCTTTATGATTTTCTTGCTGAAGTTTTATCGTGAAGCCAATTCTTTAGGCAGACAGACAGACATTTCCAAAAATGATTGAAATGTATTATATTAATTATTCCAAGACACCTGCGAGTATTTTTGGTCACAAAAATCTAAAAAGTACAGACACGTTTGATGTACCTTCTTATTATATGTATTAGCCGACCCGTGTCCACTTCGTTGGGCGGTAATAGGCATTATCAAGCTACAACTTTTCTCTAGAACTCAATCATATATCTCTCATAATTAAGGCAGCGTTCGTAAGAAACGTTTTCGTTCGACCATTTTTTCTCCGACTCCTCAGATATTACTCCCTACAATCACACAAACTTTACCTCTTTATAATATTAGTATAGTTAATTAGTTAATAGCTTCTGCCCGCGACTTCGTACGCGTGTAATAGTTATTTTGGGCTAAGACGCAGCGGAAGCTTTCAAAAGGAAAAAAAGCCCCGATTTTAAAACATTTTTCATTGTTGCTCCGCTCCTATTGGTGTTAGCGTGATGATATATAACACTCACAAATAACGTGGCTTTCTATTGGTAAAAGAATTTTCAAAATCCGTTTAGTAGTTCCTGAGATTATTCCCTACAACGTCACAACGTCACAAACTCACAAACTTTACCTTTTTATAATATTAGTATAGATAGGTAGTTTTGAATACACAGTGCTCGCATTGTTGCGTTTCGTTCGGTCAGTGAGAGCGCCGGAGGCCCACCTCTTTTCCCTCTTTCACTTCCCCTTTCTCCTTTCCCTACCCCTCCCCCATACACTGGCTGGCAACGCACTTGCGACTCCCCTGGTGTTGCTAGTGTCTATGGACGGTGATGATCACTTAACATCAGGTGACCCAAATGTTCGGTTGCCTCCTCTTGACATAAAAAAAAATATTAAGATGCAAACAGGCATACAGTCCACCTGATGTTAAGTCGTGACACCTATTATAGAATTTCAATATAATACCACTTCATAAGTAATTATAACGTCTAAACTATCGAAGACAATATAATTCTAATCGGTAGTAAAATTAATTATTATTTTACGCATATATCTCAGAGATACACAATTTGATCCCACGCAAACTATAATTTAAATACCTCGTAAATATTCCGGCGACGGAACGAAAGGTAGAAATTTATACTAAAGGCCTTTTCGTAGCTTCAACATGGCGAAACCGTGGAAATTTCATAATGAAATTCCGAATAGATCCATAATAGGAACCCATGGCGTAGGGTTACAAGGAAAAATTTATTCAATACACGAATATGTTATATATAACAAACTATCTTTAGAAATTTCGGTACACGCTTTATGTGGCACACATATTTTAGTTTGACTTCCTTATCAAATCTACTCCTCTACTTATGGCTTAGAATGTTGACATTGTTATTTTTGATTTCGAAGTGATATTTACTTAGAATACGTCATAAGTAGCTTGCATATATTACAGAACATAATACATACTTATGTATGTATGTCGAGTGTGTCGAGTAACTTATGTTATCGTAATATTGAATACTAACCTTTCGTTCTCGGCTTTTTTAACGTACATTATAAACCAATGTAATACTTTTTTCTAGTTTTATATATGGCAACCGATCATCTCGATTATTACTACCATTGTCAACTAAGTAATGTTACAAGATTCTTGTGATAATTTCTAACAAGATGGCGGCCCGCTTGTTAAAACTTTTCCGGGAGCTTTTTGGCATCTGGGAACTCATGCTATATAGTATTATTTTCCGTCCACTTCATTTGTGCAGAATAACGGATCTATATTACGTAAAATACCACCAATATTACAAAATATAGAGTAAAATAATACAAGATTAGGAATAAAATATAAAAGCCACTGCATTACAGACAAAGATCCCGGAAAAACTCCAACCAATATACCAATATTCAATCAAAAGATTACATAAGTCATTGGTAATTTTCGCGGCATTTTGGATTTAATCACTGACGCCATTTATTATGGTATTTGTGTACTCAAACATTTTGACCCCTGATAACATTCATGAATCGCCTAACCGCTCATTAAAGTAAGCAATTTTTAATCAATTATTAATTTTGAATTATGCTCAAAAATTCCTTTCTGTATGGCGTAAAAGTCTTTTTTTTCCACAGCAATTATTCTTGGCGGGCTATTTGTCGGGAGAAATTGTGTGCAATTTAATTTACAATGAAATGTAACTTTTAATGTTTATTCATTTTATATTATTTGCATTGTCATGATACGTTCGAACTGCTACACTTTATTTGTGGTGATTACATTAAAGCATGTCTCTGTTATTATTTAAAGATATACGTCCATACAAAAGTAAAAAAGCTTATCTTACCAATATATTTACGTCTCAGGTTCCTTGGAATACCACTGCTGGTCCATAGTCGCATCACGCACGAAGTTTTTGACGACACTTGCGATGCGAGTTGAATGGTAGAAATCGTCACGTAAGGAAAAACCGTTATGCAGTTCTTTCTCTCTCCCTTCATGCGTATTTAGACCTAGATCGAAAAATTTAATAACACAAACAATAAAATAAATCGACACTGGACATACACACTAAAATTTATAAAATTGTGACAGCGCCATCTATCGTGGTTTGGCAAAAATAGATGTGTAATCTTGATATAGAACGCGTGAACGTTTCATTAAAATTTATTTGTTACCTGTTTCTTTTTATTTAATATTTTTTATATCTTAATATATATATTTCTTGTGTGCGTGTGTATGTGACTGAACTCCTCCTAAACGACTGGACCGATTTTGATGAAATTTTTTGTGTGTGTTCGTGGAGATTCGAGAATGGTTTAGATTCACAATTGGACCCGGCAGGTGGCGCTGCGATCGACTTTTAGGATTTTTTTTGTTTTCAAGGCAGGACAACGTCCGCCCGGTCCGCTAGTAATTTATAATTCACTATTTTATATCAAAATTTGAATAAATGAATATTTTTCCTGAAATATTAAATGATTCTTTTGTGGTTGGATTCCTTACTTTAATAAATAATAGATAATAAAAAACAATAATATACCGATTACAGAGGGAGAGAAAGAGAACCGTGTACAGAGAGCTTAACGCTTTTTCTCGAGTGAAGAAAATAAACAATCTTCAAAAGATTTTTCGTACAAACACGGGCTCGCCACGTTCGTACGATATAATTATGTAATACTAAACATCAACCACGAAATAATGGAGATAAGTATAAAATTTGAAATAAAAAATGCATAGTAGGTTCTTAAAGCGCATTTATAGAGAGTTTTGTTCTGCTACAAACGATTACTAAAACATATAGCTATAGTATATTATGAAAGTGATCTATCGTATATGCTACGTAAAATCTCGCAGTTAAGAGGTTCCCCAATTAGCGGAGTTGTTCTAGTGTTCTCTAATGACGGTGGCGACTCGCTTCAGGGCGCTTATCTTTTGTCATTCCGCTGACAGCTCGTACGTTGTCCCTGCTTGTCATGCCTTGAAGCTGGTGAAGTGGCCATAGCAATAAAAGGCTCTTAGAAATGAAAGCTTGCAATATAATTGCGTGATCAAAAGACTAGTACCGACCAAATTCTTGAAAACTTAAAAAATTGGCTCACGTTGTTACTTGTTAAAGCTATTTCAATAAAAGACTAAAGATAAGTGACTGGAAAACTTAAAAAAAATCCTAAGAGTTTTTGGCGTGATCTTGGTCTTTATTTTGTGTTGTTTGGATCTATATTTTATTATCCTGGTGGTATTTTACATAACATAGTTCGGTTATTATGCACTAGTGCAGTGGATGGGAAATAACAGCACGGAGCAAGAATTTTGAGATGCCATTAAAACTACCTGTAAAGTTTTAATAAAGGATCTACCGTTTTGTTACAACATTAATATTAAGACGCTTGTGACGCTTTTTTTAGATGGTTGACTTTGCTTCCACAGTTATGTATGCATGTAGAAAATTAAAAGTGAAAGAATTTTAAAATTAACAACAGAAAACAATCCGATGTATTTTTTTTTAATATCCGATTATTCCTGTCTCTGTTTGAAAACGAATCGAATGGTTATAAATGATTTCTCTTTTATTATACATTCATTTTAAAAATGGCATAAGCTATAACCTAATAAAATTTAATACGGAAATGTCGTATGCTTTATTGTACTGCAGCAGTGTTATACCGTATCTCTTTTTTATTCGATATTGAGCGACTATGTTCTTCATACATAATATGGACAGTGTTACGATTTTGTAGTTTAAAATATTCTAAAATTATAATATATGCCATGTGCTCAGTTTCCAGAGCCATTTTAGAGATTGTTTCCAATGTCAACGAGATTTGTCATGAAAGCTGGCATAATGATATACCAAAGAAAATATACATATTTTTATTCCATACAATATCAAATATACTATAGCAAAATATTTGTTTTTTTCTCTGTTTTTACTACATAATTATGCAAAATTTACACATTCAAAAATGGTAAAATTCCACGCTCATTCAACCAAACATTTCACTATAATTTTTGCGACAGTTCATTTGTAATTCTCTCTGTCATTAACAACGTCGAATGTGAATGCACGAAGCGAAAAATTGTTGAACAATTTTTTTTCGTACTCTGCAAATGCATTAAAATTTTAAAAGGAGCAAATTAACCAATTTGTTATTAATTGAAGTAACAATACGCGTTTGGTGTATAATAATAATACTGCAATAATAATATTGTATTCGTTAGTAGGGTATCACTCTCGAGTTGAAGTTCCGTCACCAAGCATTGGTGTGCTGTGGCAGCTACGCTTGAGAATCAATCTCCTTCTATATTTAGTGTTACCATTTTGAACACATCGACATTTGACAACATGTGAGATGGTGATCAAAAACGCTGTATTCTGTAGAATATAATTAAAATACTTTAATAAATAAACTGTATTTTTTTATAATTTTGGAAAAATGGCCACTGTTGGTTTTTCTTAAAAAATAGGCATACACCGTCAAGAACTTTTTTGTAGGCATTTTTAAGACACACAATTTAGCACATGACATCATTTTGATATATTCATACACATATATACATTTGATGTATTGCGACTTTTTTATATTATTATATTTACTGATCATAGAAAACGTAAATAAGTTAGCTTTGTATAAAAACCTAAGACATTAACGAAGTATTTTATAATGATAAGACATAAGAATTATTGCTGCATTATCTTCTATTTACTAATGAACTGGGTGTATATAGAATAACTCACAAAACAATATTTTTATGTCAAAAAATATATCTAAAAATTATACAACACAACAGTATAATTAATATCTGTCCAAACCTAAACAAGATAATACAAAACTCAAAAGGTAATTAGGACTGAAAGTGAAAAGGAAAAATTGGATTAAACTTTTTCGGGATCATTAGAGCTACTCGTTTGTTATATAATCCGATGTTAAGCGACTGTAACGAGTTTGGATTCTTGCTTGAAATTATTAAATATGTTTCGGACGGTCCGTTTCAGGTTACGCGGCATATTTTTAAAATGGACACCAACTTTAAATTTAAACTTTGGTTATTATAATTATATCTACATACATTTTTTCTAGTAAACGCTATAAGTGTTTTCAGATATTTCTGTTTACGTAATGATGTTAATGATACATTTTCTGACCTAATCCAAATACGTGTATTCGGTATGAGTATTCTGAAGAGTTGTAAGCTGGGACTGATACCTGCTGCTGAGTTCTGTTACTGAACGACTCGTCATGGACTGAAATTTCATCAGTGTCATCTCGATAGTTGGACGTCGTCTACTGTGCAGTTCTCACGTGCGTTTTTTCCGCGTACGTTAGTCCTCTGGGATGAACTCTCGGTGGGAGCGTTTCCGGACCATTACAATTTGCAGTCTTTCAAGAAACGAGCCTACTCCTTTCTCAAGGTCCGGCGAGTGATTTCCTTCGTGTCGCAAGTGCTCATGGGCGATAGTGATCACTTATAATCAGGTGGCCCGCATGTTCCTTTGCCACCAAAGATATAAAAAAGAGCAGGTCTTTTAATCGCATTATCATGATATGTTCGAAGTCCTCGCCTAGTTCGTTAGTTATCACTGTCAATTATAAATTTTCAAACACACAGTTTTAAGTCAGGCGCATTTAGAGTCGTAGTAAATTCTCATTTTCGACCATATTATTATTTGACAAAGTTTGATTTTCAACGTTGGTACTATTATCGTAAATCTTTAATTACTTCTAAGTTGTCTTCAGTCTTGAGGAATATGTACATTAAGTAAATAAAAACAAAAAAAAAAACGTTATGCTGTCACAGACAAGTATTCGAAGATGATGCAATATTTCTTTTACTAAAATGGCACGCGTCTTTCGATTCATTTATAATAAACAGTCGAGTTATAGCAAAGTGGGCATTGTGTAAATATTATATATATCTAAGTATAGTAGTTAACGTCCTAGCAAAATGAATAGTACAAAACCGTCTCAATAAAAAACATCTAAATGTGTCAGTTTTCATGTTGATGGATCACGAAGTGGGATTATTTTTTTTGGTTTTATTTTTGACAACTAATCCTCTAGTAAATTATTATTGCCATTGTCGAATAGGTAATGCTATTACAAGTTTCTTGCGATCATTTCAATGTTCTAACAAGATGGTGGCCTCCTTGTTAAAACGTTCCAGGGAGTTTTTGTGGCAAGTCAGAATCCATGCTCCGTGGTATTATTTCTTGCACAATAACCAAACTATATTACGTAAAACACCACCAATATTACAATATATAGAGGTAAATAATACAAGGTTATGGATAAAATATAAAATCCAATACATGACATTTCAAGATCCCATCAAAACCGCCGACGTTGGAATTTATCTCAGAAATATATCCACCCATTTATATGTATAAAAGAAGATAAGAGAAGAAGACATATGATTGTAATTTCACGAATATTACACAAAAATTACCTATTGAGTCTTAATTCAACGCAAAAAGCAGTCTGGAGTTATAAAAATATGTATAAAGCTATGTTCATTTCAAGATCCTATAACAGTGGTGAGTTTGTTAGTAGATAACTATAAAAAGAAAACTGCATCAAATCATTTACACGAATAGTAAACTCAAGGAAGGAGTCATCGTTCCGGTTTTATGGTCGTACCCGAAGAAAGTGTACAATTTCGTGGAGCACTTTAGTGTGTTTTACGCGTGCCGATTTTTACATACAAAATTGCTTGAGAAGGGATACTAGAGATTTGTTGTTTCAGGATTGAACCCTTTCAAATTATGTTGTCATATAATTCGTCTCGGATTTCATAAGTGAATTATGTGAAAATGTTACAAGCCAGTTTACGGCAGGGTTGCTTGACCGTATCCTTTATTTTATTTGCCCCTCTAGTTACATTTTAACTAAACTATAAGGAAATGTCAAAGAATTCATGTGAACTTTTTTTTTTCTCGAACTGACTACGCTATTGACCTGGCAAGGTTTTAACAGCTTCACCGGACTACATTCATGCGAACACTTACTAAAATTTGTATGACTAACAACTCCCTTAGGTGTATGTAAGCGTGACAAAACAGTACATTAAATGGCAATAATTGTAGTAGGCTTGCTTAGTAAAAAAAAATTGAGGCAGCCTTATTGCCATCAGAAGTGTAAACTTAAAAAAATGAATAACTGTGTTTTCATAATATGTAAATTGAAATTAGTGACATTTGTCTGGTTTTCACATCTACTGGCACTCTCAACAATAATTACATACATTCTATAGAGTATATTAATTAATCCAAAATATAATGGGTTGCACAAGCTAAATACATAATATCAATATAACATGTACACAGGCTATACTACGAGTCGCTAGTCTGACGTTAGTGCAATTCGTGACGAGTATGTCTAGGTCATCGGTGACGCGAAACTCTAAGGTTTTCCACTATCAAATAAGTTTGGCTCAAGATGGCTAAAAAAGTTTTCACTTCAAAATTCACTAGGCCGAGATTTTGCATTTTTATTCAGTCATCTCTTCGATATAAGTTTTGTAGATATCCTAACTCTTATTATTATTCAATCGTAATAATTGAATGTTTTTTCCACAGGTACGTAAAAATATAAAACACTGCCGACTTTGGTGAGTAAAAACAATCTTTTAAGTAGACCACTTAGTTCTGTACACATTTTATTGGAAACCATTCATCCATCCTATCGCGCTCATCGGTGTTGAATTTCGATGAGAAGCCATTACTTGTCTGGCCATTCTCACGTACCCATTATGTACTTGTAGCTAAGGGCAGATGTATAAAGAGGTAACGGCTTGTATATTTTCCGTAAGTGGGCAATAATTGCACGGTGGTATATTTCACTCTTGCCTTTTAAGTTAGGATTTTCGAAAGGGCTTCACAAAATATGCCGTGTATATTTCATAATATTGGGGCAAGTGAAGGAATGAAATCTTTGGCTTTAGCTCTCAAATTTTATTACTATATCAAGTTTGTGTTACTTGATCATTGATTTTATTACATTTCTTGCATACAACTTTAGCTTAATATTAAAATCGAGTTGTCTAAGTGTATTTTGTAGCCTCATTTGAGAGTCGCCTGTTTTACTAAAGACTCGGGAAACATTCCAAGTTCAGCGATTTACATTTATATTTACATTTTCAGTTGATTTATCCTGATCTGCGTCCAATTTACGACAATTTGTTCAAAAGGTGAACCAATTATCATGATGCTCGAAGCTTGAATATTAATCGATTTTAATGATCCTGCACAGGTTAGTAAAGTAATAAATATACAGTACAGAGAAGTAAATCCATCTAATTTGCTCAAATGTCTCTCAAGGCTTTATCAGCCGGTTTTCCTATTTCATCATACGACGCCCCCCTGAGTTCAAAATAGGATCTCACAGATATAGGTTCGAGGAGATCGTGGTAGCAAACGCACGTTTCGACTTAGCCCCCGAAAAAGCTCAAACTTGTCCAGGAAATCACGTTTGCAGCCGCCGGGTCCAGTGTATATATTCCCGCAAATACGCCGTAACTCCAAATAAGAGCCTTTATACTATCTTTTAATAGTTCTTTTAACATACATCACATTTCTCTTCACAACTCAGTATGGACATATATTCTGTAAGGGGCCCTTCTTTTCATTTCTTTAAGAAGTTAAAGTTAGAAAATAATTGACAATTAAACTAAATATAATAAAAATGTGCATTTTGTACACGTATATGTGACACTAATGTATAGTTAGGTAGTTCGAATGGTATTTGGTTTGATTCCATTCATAGCCCAAGACTAAGTTCGACCACTATGGCATTATTGCACTTGTTGCTATTTCGGCTGAGTGTCTTCTGCGTGTGTTACAGTGTCCCATAAAGCTGCAAAGGCTCTATCAATAACGCTTGTCAGTTCGAAAAATAAAAAACCAAGAAAGTCAAGCCGAAACGGTGACTATTGAGGAGTGAACAGTGATTTAATTTAGACTCGTTAGTACAATTCCATTTTTGGATTTTCAGATTTATATTTGTTAGTCGCTACATCGAAATAGATTGGAGAATCCTTTTGTAGATATTTCTTTTACGAAAGAGTTTTTATTTTAAGAATATCGTGAAGGTATCGCGAGCTTTAAGGCAGTTTCATATATAATTTCAGAGAGTATACCATCTGGCATTTCATTTCTACAGAGACTTAATCTGCAATGCGACACATCGCGTAGTGCGTACAGGCTTCTAGGATATTTGATGACCGACACCGAACGTGGTTTGAAAGGTCACGGCTTTAGTAATCTTCTGGAAACGTTTGAGTAAAATTATAATGCAAACTACTATTTTACTTTATTATGAAAAGTATCTAATAATACTATGGAGTGTAAGCCAGTTTCAAATGTACTTGGTACACTGAAAATAATTCAGGAGGAAATGTAAATGGTTTTGTAATTAGAGTAACTCAGCTTTTTTGTAATCAAAATTCATTATCAAAGCATATAATTACGTCGCATATAGCCTTATATTTAGGTATTGGCAGTTACTATAGAACATAAGTACCACCAGGTTTAATAACATAGTTTTTAAACACCAAACAAAATAGTTAAACGAAAAATAGAATTTTCGTAATTGTGAATCGCTTTGTTACCAAAGGGCCAACCAGCACCTTAATCAATATTATATACGTGGCCAAGCGGCCAACTTTTTGGAAAAGTAACCATCTCGCGGCAAATTTGATGTATTTAAAAAGATGTTTAAGTGTCATAATTTACAATCAAAAACTAATAACATAAAATTATTCTTTATAAAAATATATATAACGTTGCAAAATTAGATACAGCATTTCTAGAAGATATAAGTCTTGAACACTTAATTTAGACATCAGACTAGTGACGAAGTGCTCGACCTAGGTGTCGTCTAACAACCAAAGCTATTAGTACCAAATTGATGGCCGGACTTTATCGTATAACAGACAAGGCCAAAACAATAGATCTAGTTTTTATAGAACATACATATTAGGACATAACCACATTAATAAGCTATTAGAAAAAATGATTTTGGTAAGTATGTAGTAAAGTGACGATTTTGCCAACAAACAGAACGGAGAAATATTATAAAACTTTTAAGAAAGTATTCTGCACATTCTGCTATCTGATCTAGTGTGCTCTAGAAATACTTCATTATACTTATTTTTATGAGATTGGTGGCAAATTAACATGCGGGTCACTTGCTGGTAAGTGATCACTGCCACCCATGGACACGCTTGCAGCACAAAGGGATCAAATGCCTTGTCGGCCCTTGAGAAAGAACTAGGCTCGTTTTTCAAAGATTTGTAAGTTATATTGCTCCACAAACGCCGCTGCTAGGAATTCATTTCCAAAAATCAACGTATGTGAAAACCGTACAGTAGTCGACTTCTAACCATCAAGTAGACGTGAATGGCATTTCGTGAGTCATGAGTTCATGAGTCGTTCGGTAATGAAACTTAGCTGCAGATATCAATCTGAACAGCTCTTCTGAATATTTTTCGTAGTAGATTTGGTAAAAGTAATTACTAGTTACTTTACGGTTACTTCCTGGTAGGATATGGTGATCTTGTACCATAGTGGCACACTTAAGCGTGTGGTATATCACTATCAATTGATGTATATCTGATAATCAAAGGTAATATTAAAGAGTTTGTACTCAATTGAATCCCTACTACACACGCAGTGGGAAACCCGTGGTAGCGACTCCCTTTTCAGTATTTCACGATTCGGTATTAAATCCACTGTAGATAGGCTTGGAAGCCGGCATCACAGTAATGACTTATTTCTCGTTGGTCGCCGTTATTTTTAGATTGCACTGTGCTTTTTATCAGGGACTGTGACGTCACTTTGTTGTGCTATAAACAAAACATGTATGCAGATCCCACGCGGTAAAATAGAGACCTGGCAAAAGTTATCTGTGTATAAGTTTGTCTCTATTTAATGTCGCTTTTTCGTTTCGTCGTATAGAGGAAATACTATATAATTTATTCTATCTCATTCTCTCGCACGTTAAAACCTATACATGTATATGTTTGTCTCTTTTTAATGTCGCTTTTTTCTTTCACCGGACTTCAAATCACAATAGGGCTAAATAAGTTTTCGTTTCGAAAAATATCTCTTACTTATGAGTGACTTTTCGTTGACTGTACAAGTACCTAATCTTAAATTTAGGTTAATTTAAAACTTTTGTTAATTTTAATCCTTATTTTTCCTTTACTTAAACTAAACAATTCGTACATTCTCAGAACTATACCTGATTATGGAATTTACTGACCCGTAAGCTTCTCGGTCTACTTAAACATGATTCTATTTAAGTTCAATTACCATCAACTTCAATATATCTTTAGTAAGACCAAGACTTCAATGTATTCTAAGATGGAAATAATTATATGTTAGTGTGACTAAATAGCTCTAAGAGAACATTTGCTTTAATTATTATTTATAATACAGTACGCTTTCACGAAACCCATCTTTGCGTAATATGATAATCAGGTATAATGGAATGTCCGAGACAGAACATTACGTCTCAGTAATTTGATCCTAAATATGTTTAGCATAAAAAACACATGAAGAAACGTATCCTTTTAAGACAGTTCACCTTATTCAAATATAAATCATATATTCTATTTATTAATATTCTCGCAACATTAAATGTATGGTCAAAGGGATTATTTTAATAAATCCGAAATTATATCAATCATGTTTCTTTAAATTTTGAATAATAATTGGTGTTACATATACTTTTTTATTTATAAAGTTTTTTTTTTATTTTATTCCTGTCAAGCCGTCTTATAGATTATTACTGCCATTGTCGAGTAGGTAATAATATTACAAGGGTCTTGTGATAATTTCAATATTCTAACAAGATGGTGGCACCCTTGTTAAAACTTTCCATGGAGTTTTAGGGGCATCTTAGAATGAATGCCCCGTGGTATTATTTTCCATCCACTTCACTCGTGGATAATAACCGTACTGTATTACGTAAAATAACACAATATTACAAAATATAGAGTCAATCGACACAAGATTATGAATAAAATATAAAAGCTACTACATACCAGATTAATATCCCCCCGAAAACTAATTTATAAAGTTATCCACTACTTTTATATATTGTACTAGCGGGCCCGGCAGACGTTGTCCCGCCCTAATTATAAAAGATCCTGGACAAATTATATACCAAAACGTTCCCCGTGAATCACTGTATCCACTGGTGAAAACCGCATAAAGATCCGTTCAGTAGTTTTTGAGTTTATCGCGAACAGACAGACAGACAGACGCGGTAGGGGACTTTGTTTTATACTATGTAATGATGTAGTAAAAGTGAGTAATGAAATGGAGATTTCAGTAAAATTCAGGAACTCATTGTTACAGAGAAAATGACCTGTACAATATACTGTGGTAGCACTTAAATTTTACACTATATTGTGGTTACAGTTCTCTTGAAGATATCTTCATTTTCTCTCTCCTTATATTCACTTCGATGTACAGAATGTAACTGCTATCGATCACATCATTGCTCATTTAAATATCTGTTAAAATCGAGGGATGACAATTTCTAGAGTACAATTAAATTTTGATTTATTACACTGACATGGTTTTAAGGACGGAGAAAGTTTACAGTTAAATTGTATTTAGAACTTATTGGTTTTTTTAATATTCGAAGTGATAAGATATTAATATATGCATGTTCCGCGCATCGATGAGTTACTACGCTGCGTTAATTGTTATTACGGGTTTTTTCTAATTCTTCTTTGATTATTAGAGATATTTTTACATTGTCCACATATATTATGTGTTTTTTCATAAAATTTGTAACTGTATTAATAATGTAAATAAAGGTAATACTATATTATTATATTTTAACTGTTAATTATGTAAATAAAAATACAATTAAAAATTCAAAGAGATTTCAGTCAAATTGGTATTTGAAACCAAGCTAGTTTCATATAAGTTGGGTATGTGTAAGAGGCACTGGTACAGATCGTGAGCATGAATTTTGTTTTAGTTATTTTATATTTTTTATATCATAGGAGGCAAACGAACATGTGGGTTATCTGATGTTAAGCGATCACCGCCATCCATAGACACTAGCAACACGACAGGAGGTCGCAAGTGTGTTGCCAGCCTGTGTTTTGGGGGAGGGGGAGATGGATTTGTGAGGGGCCTCCGGCGCTCTCACTGACCGAACGAAACGCAACAATGCAAGCACTGTTACTTTACGTACTTTTTTGTGGGTTGGATGGTAGTACCCCGGGCGAGCCGGCCCATTCATGCTAAAACCAGTAATAGACTCAACGTGGCTCTACCACCTATTGACATGCCATACGTACCTACATGCAATAAATACCGAACTGAACTCATAATGTATGGCAACATAATTTATAAAGATATAAAGATAAATGAAGTTGCGGACGACTGGTAGTTACTGTTAGTATGCATGTCATACCAACGCGTTGACCAATTTTGACTTAATAATGGTCAGTTCCACCACTTCATTAGTATTATAACAAGATGGAAAAGATAAAGATTTCTCTTTATGTCTCTCTATTAACTTCGAAAAACACTTTAAAACGTAAATGTCTGTCGCACGTACTCCCAATGATACGATCTGGTGTTCGCCGCTAGCGTCAATCGGAGCGTAATATCCGACGTCGGAGGTATGCGAGATTCCTCCGGAACATGGGAATGGGATTTGAATTATCCAAGGAAAATTGTTCCTATATAAGGAACTAAACACGTGATGTATTATACCAAACGCACGACGCAATAAAGGATGTTTTATTTGTCAAACAGGAAGTGAAACACGATCAATTTTTTTTTTTTTTTTTTTAATTAAAATCATAGTTTTAGACTCGACGTGTCTCATAATAAGGCAATGTTTTGTTATTTATTTAAATATATCTTCCGATATATATACTTAATTGGGAATAGTTTATTGATAATAATATATTATCTTGTCTATACTATAATAAAACTGTAGCAAGGTCAAATCTGTACATTAAATATTTTTTGAAAATTTTGATCGGGGTAGACTTTGTTATCGATATAGAAGCCAAAACTAATCTTTTTACAATTTTTGTCTGTCTGTCTGTCTTTCTGTCCCTGTGAACACGCATCACGCTGAAAGTACTGAACCGATTTTGACGAAACTTGGCACAGTGATAACTAATATTACGAGATTACATCTAGGATACTTTTTATCTCATAAAACGCAAGGGATTCTCCAGGATCTGCCTGTTTGTCTGTCCCTTTGAACACGTATCACTCTGAAAATACTGAACCAATTTTGTCGGAATTTGGCACAGTGATAACTAATATTACAAGGTTACATCCAGTGGACTTTTTATCTCATAAAACGCAAGGGATTCTGCAGGATAACGGACGAAAATCAAAAATTTGTAGTTAATGAAATTCTTAACGGATTTTGGTAAATTTTCTTTGTGCTATGTATAGCAGACAGATTAGCTAAAAATTTAAGCTATATTTCCCTAAGCTACTTTAAAAAAAAATACCAAAAAAAATCGCTGGGTTCCGAACCGTCGGCTCCGTCGAACCACATAATGTCCAGTACGTTATAACTGAGCTACGGCTACATGACATTTCTGTGCGTAATTATTAACCACATATGAAACAAACATGTGTAAACGAAACTGTCACTTATATGTTGTTACACTTATTTTATTGTATGAAAAATGTTTACTAAACAAATGTGACAAGATTTTTTCCTAAAACACAAACCTAGATAATAGTTACATTGCATTGTAGAAGATGAATCTCAATTAGAGTTCTATCAGTACGTGTGTTGTTTCGATATCTGATAAAATTAGTTTTCTAAATACTGTTGAGTCTTGAAGTAGTTGGGTTTTAGGTTTGTGAATCTACGATTAAAATAAATCAGTTGAAGTGTTTGCAGTTACCATACTACGTTGTATTTATACTAATATTGTAATGAGAGGTAAAGTTTTGTTTCCGAGGAATGCTTGGTACCTATTACTGATCCGATTTCAAAAATTCTTTCACTGTTAGAAAAGTATATTATCCCAAGTTCAGTTTCTCAGTAAAAAAGGTGGTTTATATGTGAAAAGTAAAATAAATGTGACAAAATTAAAATTGAATGCAGATTTCAAATTCTTATAAAACAAACAACTAAAACAAAATGGAAATTTAATGTAGATAAAGTTCAATTTTTACAGTGTGTTACGTTATGAAGTTACAAGGGGTACTGAGAAGACATTTATCGGCAATATATGTAAGTTAGTTTTGATCTTCACTTTGATGACACTACTTTAGGTAATGCTGCGAACAGATTCTAGGTTTATTTTAAAAGATTTCTCACATATCAACTGGGTATATATTTGAGTGAGTTCCTGAATAGTTTGGATTCACAATTGGAAGTGCTATATGTCGCAATCGGCTTTTAGGTTTTTTAAGATTATTTGCATTTAAAAATACAATTGAAACCGGTAATAACCGATTTGGTGCAGACGAAGTTGCACGGGTCAGCTATACATAATAAGTTACATTCCATTGTACATGTTGTTTCGATATTTGATAAAATTAATTTTCTAAATATTGTTGTCTTGAAGTAGTTGGGTTCAGGTTTGTGAATCTACGATTAAAATAATTAGTTGAGGTGTTTGCAGTTACCATACTATGTTATAGTTATACTAATAGTATAAAGAGAGGTAAAGTTTTGTTTTCGAGGTGAGTCCCTGGATAGTTTGGATTCACAATTGGAAGTGCTATATGTCGCTGCAATCGGGTTTTAGGTTTTTTAGGATTATTTGCGTTTAAAAATACAATTGAAACCGGTAATAACCGATTTAGTGCAAACGAAGTTGCACGGGTCAGCTAGTTATATAATATATTAATATATTAATTAGTTACACATTTATGTTCCTTCTAAATCACTTGTAACTCTAAAGAAAATAACTATATGATATATAGTATAATATTTCCTGCACACATTAACTTAACGATATTAAATTTTCGAATATAATTAAAATTTGTAAGTTAAGCGCCAGCGATGAAATGCCTTATAAACAATAAAGCGTTAACGCAATTGGAAAGGGTAATAAAATACCGAATGTTATAGTTCTGTAAACTTTTATTACTTATTTTCGAAAAAACATGTCCGGGGCGCGTAGAGTTCCTATTCAAATAAATATATTATACCAGTCATGTCACATCGATTGGAAAAGTTCTGTGAAATTCACATCAGAATCTTAATATATATATTTCTTGTGTGCGTGTGTATGTGACTGAACTCCTCCTAAACGACTGGACCGATTTTGATGAAATTTTTTGTGTGTGTTCGTGGAGATTCGAGAATGGTTTAGATTCACAATTGGACCCGGCAGGTGGCGCTGCGATCGACTTTTAGGATTTTTTTTGTTTTCAAGGCAGGACAACGTCCGCCCGGTCCGCTAGTAACAATGTAAATCCCAATTTAAATTCACAGTTATCCACTTGGGCTGGTGCTCCTACCAACTGGCTTTCTTCTTTTGTATCCGTGCAAAGGCGGGTTATTTGCATTTTTGACAAGCGCAAATTAACCTATAATCTATAGTTTTTATTACTTCTCAGAGATATTGGGCCTATATGGGTGTGCTATCGCATTTACAATGCAGAGTGTTCTGAGGAACTTTTTGATTTGTCCCTTCATTGCCATTTCATACTCGCACCTTCCACTTCTGTTTTGATATGTATATTTATAAATATACTTGCTGGCCCGGCAGACGTTGTTCTGCCCTGATTATGAAAACATCCTTGACAAATTATATACTAAAACGTTCCTCATAAATCACTCTATCCATAGGTGGAAACCGCATGAAAATGCGTTCGGTAGTTTTTGAGTTTATCGCGAACAGACAGACAGACAGACGCGATAGGGGACTTTGTTTTATACTATGTAATGAAGCACAATTTAAATCTAACGTGTCTGTACTTTTTAGATTTTTATGAGAAAAATTGTTGTTGTTGTGTTGGAATAAGTAATAAAATACATATCAATTATTTTCAGAGATATATGTTGGTCTAGCTGTTTGTATGAACACACATCACTGCTAAATTACTGCGTTCACGGTAAAACCTCACCGAGTAACATTTAGTCTTAGTTTCAATAAAATCGGTTCAATCTATCAAAAGTTACAGTAATTTTAATGACGACGTGACTTAAGTACGAGAGAAAAGTAGATAAGTAAATCGACTGCATACATTCAGATAATTTTATTAGTCACTGTTTTTTTTATATTAGGTTCTACGCGGACGGAATCACAAGCACGTCTAGCAATTAATAAAATTCAGTTAAAAAAAAAAACACTTTCAGTCTTCATTAGTATTCATCACTAAGTAGGTAGACTAAAGCACTCGATAACAAGTTCGAAACGCATTAAATTTAAAAATAAAACTTTTTAGTAGCAATGCAAAGTTGGTTAAGTGAGGGTGAAGTAGGGCGTAAAATTGTGGAGCGCCTCGGGCCGCGGCCGGTAAATCAATTTATTGCTCAGCTTTCAGGCGAAGTTTACGCCTGAATGATATTATCTGTTCGAAGCACATGTTCGTTAAGGTTTACCTAAGACATAAATAATAAAGTTCCTCCTATTGGCCATTATAGGCATTAAAAGATACTAGTGTTCGTCCGATGATCGAAATTCTACCCTAATTCATAATATTTTTAAGTTTCAGTATTATTTAAAAAAATCCGAGCGGTATAGAAATATTTGTAGATTAATAAACGTAGGGATTATGAAGAGACTTATAGATAAGGGTTGTTGTCGTTAATGGTCAAGAAAAAATGTGTTTTTTTAAATTAATAATACTAAAGCTTTTTAATAGCTATGAAATAAAAATAAATGGAACCAGTTGCCAAACAGAGCAAAAAAGGGCACTGAACTCCTTTAGTTTCGCCTATTCCTAGTTAGTTTTTTCAATTACTTGTAACATGCGTAAAATAATGCTTAAATGAAATTTGTACAAGGATTTCATTTGACGACGTAAATAATATATATATATACTTTATATATATCTTTTATACACATAACAGGAATGCAACTCTAACGTGTCTGTACTTTTTAGATTTTCGAGAAAGAAATTGTTGCAGGTGTCTAAGAATGTGTAATAAAATACATTTTAAACATTTTTAAGAATGTCTGTCTGTCTATTTGTATGAACACGGATCGCTGCTAAAGTACTGGGTTCACAATAATACAATCACTAAGCATATCTTCAAGAATAACTTAGTCTTTGTTTCATTAAAATCGGTCCAGTGTATCAAAAGTTATTGTAATTTTATTGACGACACGGCATATGTACGAGAGAAATGTAGATAAATAAATGGCCTTAATACATTCAGATGTCTTTATTAATTACTGTGTTAAATAAATTCTAACTTGGTTTACAAATCCAAGAAGCTATAAGCAATAACAAGAAATAATATAAGAATAGTAAAACGATAGGATATTTCGATAGATATGTACAACTAGCTGACACCTGCGACACCGTTTGCGTTGTTCTGCGCATGCATACCATATCGCCTACCGCACTTCTCCACTGTAATGGCTTATTTACACGTAACGAGTACAGTGGCGAGACAGTGTTCTCGGCCGAGTGCTCGGTACATATAAACATTTTGACGTAGGTTCGGCCGAGTGCTAGCCCGAACAGAATGGCGAGAGAGTCACCACCACCACCAGAACCACAATTTGTTTGCTAGGCCCTATACCCACCTCCCTGCTTTACTCATCCACCCAAACAGCGACTCGTTATCCCACTCGACACGTATGAACATGAACTCGAATGTTACTCGCGAACTCGTCCACCAGTTCTATGCGCAGTTTGTGTTGATTTTGTATTTTAATAACTAAAAAGCTAATTTTTGTTTTGAAAATGGCTAATACGGATAAATGGATTTTAGATACAACTAAACAATGCATTCAATGTTACAAACGAGACGTATGCCTGTGGAATTCCGCATCTTCCAATTACGATAACAAGCAAAAGCGTGATGCAACATATATTGCAATAGTAAATAAAATGAACATGAACAACTTTGTGGTTGTTGGTTCGTCGGTCACTGCGTATAATCTAAACTGACTCGCTACTAGCAGAATACATATGCTCTAGGTATACCTGACTCTCTCGGCCTAGTATCATTTTATTGTCTCACCACTGTACTCGTTACGTGTAATGAAGCCATAGAAAACCTTATCACTGCACACGTAGTACTTATAAAACTTATAATCTCATAAGTTTTATACTTTATATTAAATGAGGATGTCGTCATATCCTTTTTAGATAGGAACTTAGTCTGTAAGAAGTAAAATTAAAAAAGTTGTGTGTAGTTCACACTCGGTAAAAATGATAATTAGTATTCTGATTAATTTTTAAGATGATGAGGTGAATACACTATGCAGGTGGTGAGCATTAGTTTCCGGTATTATTTTGTATTAATTTAGTATACTAGCGGGCCAGGCAAACGTCGTCCCGCTCTGATTATAAAAAAAAATTCTTAACAAATTATATACGAAAACCTTTCTCATGAATCACTTTATCTACTGGTGAAAACCGCAAGAAACCTGTTCAGTAATTTATGAGTTTATCGCGAACAGACAGACAGACAGACGCGGTAGAGGACTTTATTTTATACTATGTAATGATAATGATATTTAATAATATACAACACGGAATGATTTTTAAAAGTGCGTGATAGTCACAATGATCCAACAGAAAATAATGTGTTATAAATTTCAACGTTCCTTTCTCTCTCCCACTCTTTGTATATATTAGGTATTTACCTATGAAATTGCCGTTTTGTATGAAAAAATTTAAACGATTTTTTTTCATGTATTTTTTATTTGTATTAATCGAACTAATCACCCATGCAATCAATGCATCTTTGCCAACGTAGTGGCAGTTTATTGATGCCCTTCTTAAAGAAATCAGCTGGACGGGAGGCAACAAATTCTTCAAAGGCATTTTGTACTGCCTCTCGGGTATTGAATTTTTTTCCCGCCAAGGAGTTATCCAAATTCTGGAAAAAGTAGTAGTCTGTAGGCGCAAGGTCTGGTGAGTAAGGTGGATGACGGTAAACTTGCAACCCCAGTTCTTGCAACTTGGAGACCATCTGCTGTGCAGTATGAGGTCGCGCGTTGTCGTGCAGGAGCAGCGGAGACGAGCGATTGACCAATGCATTGTGTTCAGTTCTTCACAGTACACATCTGCAGTAATGCTCACCCCGTTTGGTAAGAAGCTGTGATGAATCACACCGGCGCTAGACCACCAAACAGTGACCATCACTTTTCTAGAGGTAAGTTTTCGTTTAGGGCATTGTTTAGGTGCTGAACCAGGATCCAACCAACTTGCTGAGCGCTTGCGGTTATCAAACAGAATCCATTTTTCATCGCAGGTAACAATGCGGTTCAAAATTCCTTCATTTGTGTGTCTGTTGAGCAGTGCAAGGCACGTCTCGACGCGTACTTCGCGCTGGCGATCATTGAGTTCGTGGGGCACCCATTTGTCAAGCTTTTTTACCTTGCCAATTTGACGCAAATGGACCAATATTGTTTTGACGCTAACGTCGAAAGCTGCTGCTAATTCAGCCGTAGATTGTGTATCATCAGCTTCCAAAATCTCCTTTAATTCGTCATTGTCGACCAAAGTCTTCGGACGACCGCGAGGTTCATTTTTCAGGTCGAAATTCCCAGAACGGAATCGAGCAAACCAATAACAGGTGGTGCGTTGGTTTTTAGTGTTAGCTCCGTAAACGTCGTTGATGTTGCGTTGCGTGCCGCTTGTGCCGCGTTGCTGCCACGACGGTACTCGTATTCCATAATTACTCGAATTTTTAACGTATTCATGATGACAAAAAAGATTGAAATGCGATGAAAATGTAACAGTAATCAATAAACAAATAACTACTTTTGGAAAAAGAATTCCATGTTTTTAAAATAAAATTAATTTGAAATTAGAATTCTTAGCCAAACAAAAATTATTTTGATTTGAAATGGCCAGTACTGCAGAACGGCAATTTCATAGGTAAAGACCTATTATTTCGAGTACACTAAGAATATACTATCCTCTTCTCTCACACGGCAAACTTTTATCATTTTATTTATGTAGAAGATTTAGAAATTCATAAGAACTAAAACCATAAATAACCGACTCTTTCTTCAACAGTGTCTGACACCCTTTCAAAAGTAGGGATACAAACTGTAAGCGGGTACAAGAGAGCTACAAACTGGAAGAGGGCTTAAGATATTATTGATTCCATTTCAGTCGTGCAGTCTTAAGCAAAACCCGTCATTCTTATATTCTGACACGTTTCCATTATATTTTCTTTGATAAATTGACGCTTATGTTCGCTATCGTAACGTAGTTTCATTATTCAGTCCAATGGATTGTGAAACTGAATTCCATAAATTGTATTCCTTTACTCTGTATATTCTATTTGTAAGCAAAATATTACCTTTGTAGAGTATAACATTGGCTTTATTTCAACTTCAACCGTGAATAAAATAATCATCATGTTATGAAATTATATAAAACTAGCAACGGCTCGTGGTTCCGTCTTTTAATCACTAATTATTTTCAATTTGATATTTAACTCCATGTTATTAAAATAGAATATGTTATGGTTGCTATTATTGTAATTGACAATTTTTATAGGCTATCAATATTCGAATGATTAAATTCCCGTTTACAGAGTGGTTAAAAATAGAACTGCTTTAAGAGTTATTATGGACCAGGGGTACTCAACCTTTTTTTTAAACGAGCCACAAATACGCTTCACTCATGGTTTCACGGGCTGCAAACTACAAACATTTAGGGCCGCAGGTTGAGTATAGCTGTTCTAGACTATTCTATCTTATGACGTGCAAAATAATTATACACTTTCCGTGTATCATGAGATCAATTATATTAAAATTGTTTGAGAATTGAATACATTTTGATTTTTTTTTACAAAATATTTTTTGATGTTCATACTGTATCATTATTTAAATTGTATATTCCTCGTATGTACAGTAGTTCAAAAAAACCAGAATAATATAAAAATGTAACATTTTTATAAGTTTCCCGTGTAGAAAGTTTAAAAATAAAAATATCGGTAAGTTGACTACGAACATACAAGCAGACAAAAAAAAACGTTAACGTCACATTTGTTATAAATCCCCTTTATAGTAAACATCTATTTGAAAATTTCTAAATAAAAACTGTACAGACAGAACTACAGATTTATTAACAAAGTTAATTCTATTTTAATATACCCATTTTCGGTTATTATGTAAAGCACCCGCGGGCGTAACAAGTCGGTCTCAGAATAGATCTTAAAGTTCAAAATATCTTCGACGAACTTAACTACATCGAATTTATTCGAAGTTTGTTTCCAAATGTCAATGGTCGTCAACGAGATGTTAAAGTAACCATTAGCATTAAAGTATTTTTATTAATATAATATTCCATTTATTTTATCGTTTCACAATTTTGAATTGAATCTATATAATTAAAAGTAATTGCTGAATGTATGTATGCCGTGTATGTGTGCGTATCACTTCAGATCGACTACATTTATGAATAATTCTTTTTTTTTATTGTGTTTGTAATTTTCAGAACAAGGTCTGTGTACAAAATACGTTTGCAAAATCTTACGGAAAAACGAAAAATTGTGATTAAAATAAATGTCCATATAAAAAAGTGAGTAAGGTAAAAAACAATAGGGAAATCTTCAAAATATGAACAGAATTGACACACGTCCGGTTATTTAGTTGCCATTTTGTTTTATTACATGGCCGAAATAAGGAAGAGAGGAAGGCAGCCGTACCGTACGAAGCCGCGACGGGCAACAAGTATAAAATAGGATACAGTCACTCCGTCAGTTAATCATCAGTGGAATAAATAAAGATATTTTTCTATTTATTATTCTTATTTTTAAAAAGGCAATTCAATTAAATTTTCAATTTGACATATTTTTATACTAGAAATTAGCGACACTCAGATCTCATGATCATTCAAAAATAATAAATAGAAAAAGCAACACACGAAAACTTGATAAATAAATTATCCTTCACAACCATATATAATTTAAAATCGCACACAAATACACAAGTATATTTATATATAAACTTAAACTAGCTGTGCCCGCGACTTCGTCCGCGTGGAACGTTATGTAAAAAACAGTGATTATTAAGTTATCTGAATGTATTCATTCATTTACTTATCTACTTTTCTCTCGTACTTATGCCGCGTCGTCATTAAATTTACAATAACTTTTGATAGAGCAGACCGATTTTAATAAAACAAAGCCTAAGTTATTCTCGAAGATATTCTTTATAAAATTCTTGGTGTGGTTTTATTGAGAATCTAGTACTTTAGAGGTGATGCGTGTTCATACAATCAAACAGACAGACAGATAGGTACACAGACATGACTAAAAATGATTGAAATGTATTTTATTATTTATTTCTAGACACCGGCAACAATTTTTTTCACGAAAATCGAAAAAGTATAGACACCTTAGATTTATATTTTTATTATATGTATAGATAGAAGAAGATATATTTTTTTATCGCCATTGGAGTAAAACACGTGTTGTAGACTCACATGTATTTGAATAAATACCTTGAATATAATTGTCAATTCTCACGAAAACTTGACAGACATTAACAACTGACTTTATGGTGTTGCTTCTAGGTGTCGCAGTGCGCGCCCATTTTAACTATCTTTACTCTCATGAGTTTTCGCAAACGCGCCCAAAGAAGGATAGCTTTAAAAATCACAATGCACTATTACAAATATTAATTTATTATACGATATAGAAATGATTGTGGCGATTGTTCCAACCGGTTTCGGCCATGGCGACCACTTTGACCCCTAAACTTAGAAATGGCGCTGGTGTGGTCGAAGATGGCTTATGTGGCCTATCTTCGCGGCCAATCTTCGTGAACATTGAGGGCACGTGAGTACGCCGTATTTAATAATATAATCTACAAATATTATATTATTAAACAGTGATAACAAAACATATGTTATGCATCAAGTGATTTTGAAACTCCATGCACTCTGTGATCTCACGACGAGGTTTTTATTTATATCGATCCAAAAGATTTGCGGTTGAATATAGAAATAATCATCTTTGAAAGCCATTGTCTCTTTAATGGAAATTCCATAGTTTCTTTTCACTACATCACTTTGTTTTTAGTATTTATTATTTTATCAATGTTTATTATTGAAATGTGGTTTAATTTTTCAGCTCACTAGATCGTGAAACTGAATTTGGTTTCATTTTTAAACTACTCTTGTATGAATTTATTTCGCAGAACGCAAAAGTAAATGAATACAATGTTTGTTATTCCCTTTGTTTATAGTCAAAAATGGAGAAACGGACTTGAAGAGTTTGTGGCTATGCCAAGTACATATATAGTTATGTCAATATAGATATACCGTGAAGCTGTGGAACAATCTCCCGGTCAGTGTGTTCCCTCCTTCTTATTACATGGGGTCCTTCAAGCGTAACGTGAAGAGACACTTACGCAGGCCGGCAAGACAGCGGCTACCGACGATAGATAGTTTGTCTCTCGTTAGTTGCCATTGTTTTTAGATTGTACTATGCTTACCATCAGGCATAGTGCAGTCATTTTGTCGTGCTACAATAAAAATATATATAAGTGGTACATTTATATAATAGATTGTACTTGTCCTCTATTATAATCTAAGAAATTTTTTATAGAAGATTTTAAAACTTTTAAAATAAAATAAGTTGAAAGTGTGTTACTAAGTATCTTTAAGTGTTCTGACAGCTGGTATTGATTCTCGAACTGACTATGCTATTGACCTGGCAAGGTCTTTACAGCTTTACCGGACCACGACTGCTGGTATTGAGTGCCAAACCCCTTTCTCACTTCGCATGTTATGTTATTATATCTTAAAAATTATAATAGTGTTCGTAAGTGACGATACTATTATTGTTTTCTTTTGCTTAAATGTCTTGCAATGTGACTTGAAATATCTTTTTTTTATGTCATAGCAGGCAAACGGATAGGTGGGTCACCTGATGTTAAGTGATCACCACTGTCCATAGACACTAACAACACCAGGGGAGTCGAAAGTGCGTTGCCAGCCTGTGTATGGGGGAAAGGGAGGGAGGGCAAGAAGAGAGGGGATAGGAGGGGTGGTGGGCCTCCGGCGTTCTCACTGATCGAACGGAACGCAACAATGCAAGCACTATTACTTCACGTCGGTTTTCTATGAGAGGGCGGTACTACCCCGGGCGAGCTAACCCATTCATGCTGAAACTTCAGCGTGGCTCTACCACCTACAAAACTCTACAATATCATGTTGGACTTCCTGCAATTTAATAATTAATGAATTATTACATTATATACAATTTTAAATAAATAAATATTAAACTAGCTGTGCCCGCGACTCTGTCCGTGTTGAACCCAATGAAAGAAAAGTAATAAATTCTAATAAAGTCATCTGAATGTATTGAGTTCATTTACTTATCTACTTTTTTCTAGTACTTAAGTCGCGTCGTCATTAAAATTACAATAACTTTTGATAGAGGGGACCGATTTTAAGGAAACCAAGATTATATGTTACTCGAGGATATGCTTTATGAATTTCTTAGTGATATGTTATCGTGAACGCTGTACTTTAGTAGTGATGCATGTAAAAATAAACAGACAGATAGAAATACATTTCTAAAAATGGCTGAAAAGTATTTTATTACTTATTCCAAGACACCTTCAAATATTTTCACGAAAATTGAAAAAGTACAGTCACGGATAGATTTACATTCCTATTATATGTATAGATTTATCAGAGCTTATTTTCCAATAAGTAATGACACAGAAAATCAGTGGTATATATACACCGACTTTTCATCAACACCATTCGTTAGAAAGAACTGTTTGATCTGTCTTATATTATCCTCAACATACTATTATAACCATCACATAACTGAATATTTTATGAAATATCGCTTGAAGCACATCAAAACTCACTTGGACAAAACTCTCAAATGGGCTACAGTGTTGAGATAGCTCGAACAATATCCTAACGATAGTAACTCAGTGCTGTAGGCAAGCCGAGCTCAGCCAAGATGGAATATACCAGCAGAATGCGCTATTGTCAAGAGACAAAGGCCTGTTTATTCTCGTACAATACTAGAATGAAGATTTGCTTTCAGTGTTCAATTTAAACTGTGATTTAGATTTTCGAGACACGTCAATGGAATTATCATAATTATGATTTGGTCCTCAATTGATTTTAATACATATAATACTAGCTTTGCCTGCGACTTGGTCCGCGTGAAACTTAAGTTAAAAAAAAAACAGTGACTAATAAAATCATCTGAATATATTAAGTCCATTTACTTATCCACTTTTCTATCGTACTTAAGTCGCGCCTTCATTAAAATTATAATAACTTTTGATAGAGTGAACTGATCTTAATGAAACCAAGACTAAAAGTTACTCGAAGGTTTATGATTTTGTTGGTAAGGTTTTAACATGAATGCAGTACTTTAGCAATGATTCGTGCTCAAACAAACAGACAGACAGACATTTCTAAGAACGATTGTAATGTATTTTATTACTTATTCCAAGACACTTGCAACAATTTTTTTTACGGAAATCTAAAAAATACAGACACGTTAGACTTACATTCTTATTATATGTATAGAAGACGATTTGGATATTTGAGACCTTGCTAAAAATAAAGTTGAATGATAGAATGTCATAAAATAATTAATTCTCTGTCGCTCGTTGTCTGAAATGGAAATGGGCAGGGAACATTGCTCGTATTACCGATAACAGATGGACAAAGGCCACAGTCGATAGGGCCTCACGAATTTAGAAATAAGAGTTAGGCCAATGCTAAGATGGGAAGAATCTACAGCATGCAAGAAGCTGGGTAGACATAGCAAAAATTCGTGACACTTGCCTTTCTATGGAGGAGGTTTTTATCTGAATAGGAGTCCACAAAAGCTTTATCTTTAGTAAATTTTATATTAGTAGTAACAACACACACTTAGTGGAATAAACCGACAGTTTTATTTATTTTTAAAACTTTCAACTAAGCATTTGCTAGCTGATTTCTATTGTTAAGTACACTTACTACGTTTCTAATACTGATTACACCGTTACAGTAACGTTTATTGTCGTCATAAGAAGAGTTTGCTCCAACTTATTTCTACCATAAGTCAGACAATTACATAATATATCGATGAATATAAAATCTTTTATTTTAAAATATTGCAAGCTTTGCTATATGGAAAGCGACTAGGAAATGCGATTTAAGTTTCATATCGTGCTTGTGCCTAACGATGCCAAGTCAGCGTTTGGTGAGTAGGACATCGTGTCTTGTTACTTCAATGTACTTATTTCCAAGATAAGAGTAAAAATCAATTTATTATATATATTTATGATTTGCGTGCATGTATATTGATTATTCTTTTAGGATAAGATTTGCTAAAATCGTTTAAAATGTCATTAAAATTTTAATTTTGCTTCTGTAAGAAATTTTAGCTAAAATTGTTTATTTCTTCCTCTGTTCTTCTTTATTTTCATAGGGATAAATATTATATCATGTCTTATGAAGACTTCAATATTCGAACAAAAGTTATTTTAACTTCAACTTAACCCTACATAAGGGGCAGGGCATAAGTATAAAGCTTTGAAAGCAGGTTTTGTGACATTTTAGGATTCGTACTCTATGTTACTATTTTATCTGTTTCATTTGCAGATGGTAATGAAGTTATATTACGTAAGATTCCGTAAATTTTCTACGGCATAGGGTTTAATAACGCAAGATTATGAATAAAAAATATAAAACACTACATGCCAGTCTAAAATCCTCTTAAATCTCCGATGAAATAGTCTGTATTTCTAAAATATGTAAAAGAAATAGATAAATATTAATTGAGTTGTTACATTCAATATAAATAATGTGAAAGTTTGGTCGTTCATAAGATAAAGTCATAAGATTTTTAGTTTTCTTAACGATCTTAAAATTTATGACAAAAAATACAGTACAAGTAAAATTTGAAGATCAAATCAAACAGGAATAACATTATTAACAGCTTATATTGGACTTAGTTCACTTTGAAGTATATATAACCGCTCAATTATTCAGATATTAGAAAATCTAACAATGAATTCATTTTTCCTATCACCAGTACGTAGTTTTTCTAAGATAACTATTAATTTATATGAGGTATAGCTTAATATATCCTTGTTGCTGTTCATCCTAACATTTATTTGAAATGCGAATTTAGTGGTAAAAAAAATTGTTTATTTGGTTGCTACACATTTACTCCTTAACAACTCAATCGATCATTATGCAATTTTACGTACACGTGTTCAAGAGTACAAAAAGGGATATGGGGTACCTTCCATCCACAAAATATGTACCTATTTTTACCGAAGAATAAGTTAAATATATAGCAAATACATGAGCGAAGAAGCAAACAAAATCTATTGGATATAAAATATGGTACTTCGTAATATGGGTACTGTAATAAAGTATTGCGCACTTTGGCGCTGTGGAATGATTTACCTGGTACAGTGTTTCCCCAGGGTAATGACATGGGGCTCTTCAAAAAGGGATTAAAACACGCTTTCCAAGGTCAGCAACATAACAGCGATGCCCCTGATGTTGCAGATGTTCATAAGCGACGGTAACCGTTTAACATCAGATGGGCCGTCTGCCTGTTTGCTGCCCTTTGGCATAAAAAATATTAAGATTAAATTTATATCGTTTGACTTCCTATTCAATTTTTGTTTTATATAAGCGTCCCAATAAATCGGCTAATACCTTCCCGTTTAGAGGCAGGTGCGTTTGAAAATTCCCAATCAAAGTTTTAGATTGGAATCAATTCATTCGCACGATTTTATGAGATCGCCCGCTACCTTATACTTTCATGAAACATTTCGTTAAATATATTTCTTATTCACTAATAATTTAATCTGAAATTACAGCAAAGTTTTTTATAAGACTTGTACATTAAATTCGTTTAACTTTGCTTTCTTATTTCGGAGAAGGACTAACAAAATTAATATGGGTTTCAGTTAGAACGGGTTTTCTGTGATAAATTGTTGAAGACTTTGTTCTAGATGTATATTAAATACTAGACACTGACCGCGACTCCGTTCGCGTGCAATAGTTACTTTGGGCTAACACTAACACGCAACGGAAGCTCTCAAGAGAAAAAAAACCCGATTTTAAAATATTCTTCATTGGTGCTCCGCTCTTACTGGTCTTAGCGTGCTTATGATAGCCCTTAACCTTCCTCCATAAATGAGCTATATAGCATTGAAAGATTTTTTTAAATCGAACCAGTAGTTCCTGAGATTACCCCCTACAACGTCAGAAACTCACAAATTCACAAATTTTACCTCTTTATAATATTTGTATAGATACAATAAATAGTACATATTTGATATATATGTCATAGAAAAAAACAATTATAAGAAAATCAATGAAACAATTAAAATTAGTTGTAATTTTTGACGTTTATAAACGCCTTCTTAGAGCCTAAATTTAATAAAGTAATTTTGATTTAAAAATGTGTAAAAATAAGTACCTATCATAAATATTGAAAAGTCTTAGAATTTATCAACCTTCATATATCTGCATATTAAATAACAGAAAATCTCACTTTCATTATTTCTTATAAAATAAATATATAATTATAATATAATAGATATATCCAGAGAGAAGTCTGCGAAGAGCAGAAACTATTATCAAACAAAAATATATAAATTTAATAGCAGATTCCTTCTCTATCTAAGGAACTATTTCTAACAATCAACTTTTAAGGAGGTAAAACGTGAGCCGAGAGTTTGTAAGAAATTTTCCTCAGTTACGAAGTTAGATAGATAGAAACACAAAGAAATGGGTCATACGTTAATATTGAAACAATAGTTGGTAGATTATAGAATGTTTATTTCTCACTACACTATTTTGTAGTTTTACAGAATATAACTAACTAGCGAGCACGGCAGACGATGTCCCGCCCTGACTATAAAAAATCCTTGACAAATTATATACCAAAACGTTCCTCATGAATCACTTTATCCATTGGTGAAAACCGCTTGAAAATCCGTTCAGTAGTTTTTGAGTTTATCGCGAACAGACAGACAGACAGACGCGGTAGGGGACTTTGTTTTATACTATGTAATGATAGTGTAGATATTTAAAAGAAACTAGAATGCTCTAAAGTACAAATTATAGAACGCGCAATAAAGAGAGCTCAGTTAACGATAAAATGTAGAAACAAAAAAGTCGAGGCAGTCGTAAGGACTGCTGATAGAAGTGAAAACTCAAAACAATGGAATAACTGTGTTCACTTTTGAATTTTTAAATTAATTATAGTCTGCATTATCTAAATTTCATAATTTGTATATTTATTGAAATTATGAACGTTAGTCTGGTTTTCACATCTATTGGCACTCGGAGCAGTAACTATACACATTTTTAAACAGTACTATCTATGGCCGCGACTTCGTCCACGTGGAACCTGATATCCAAATTAAAAAGCCAAGTAAAGTCATCTGAACGTATTTAGTCCATTTGCTTATCTACTTTTCTCTCGTATTTAACTTGCGTCGTCATTAAAAGTACAATAACTTTTGATAAAGTGAACGGATTTTAATGAAATAAAGACTAAATACTACTCGAAGATATACTTCATGAGGTTTTATTGTGAACTCAATACTTTAGCAGTGATGCGTGTCCATACAAACAGACAGACACACAGACAGACATTTCTAAAAACGATTGAAATGTATTTTATTACTTATTCCCAGACACCTGTAACAATTTTTTTTTACGAAAATCGAAAAAGTACATACACGTTAGATTTACATTTTTATTTTATGTATAGATAGGCTGCACACTCTCTATACAAAACACATATATTACATGTATATAGGCCGCTATTCAGCCGTTTCGGAGATTACTAGGAACAAACAGACAGACAGACAGACCGACAAAAATTTGAATATTAGATACAGACACTTCATTTTTATTATACGTATAGACGAATGTAGTATAAATTAATTTTTGCGAGTCACCTGCTGGATGATAAACGTATAAAGGTAAATAATTTAAAACCCTTTCCACACTGCGGTAACGTGTACGTGTTTGAATGAAATCCGCACAATGTGATGAAAAACAGACCGCGGTAAGAGATCAAGCATCGCTTTGTTATGTTAACATTATAATTTAATGCTTTATTTCAACTTCGCTACGTTTGCAACTGAAATTGAGTGTTCTATAATTTTGAGTTTCAAATACTTGATCGTATATTTTTATTCCATTTTAATATAAAATATATTCTTTTACTACTTTCTAATTAATACCACCTCGCTTAGGTGTGCATTAAATAAGCTTTTTTAACAGCAAAGGGTCAATGGAATAAAAAAAAAATTAGAGCTGCCTACAAAAAAATCCTTATCGAATTCCTATGCCCGTATATATAGTAATTTTAACATGGTCGAGTCTCACAGAGACTATATTTTCATTATATACTCGTATATAGAGATAGATAGAAGAAAACATATTTAGCGTCCCAATAATACAGTCAACTTTATTCAACGTATGTAAAAGGTTTAATTCAATTTAATTCACCCAGAGTCGCTGAGTCGCAGATTCATAAATTTTACAATTATTTATGTTTACATTATTAACAAGCAGTGCACGCGGCTCCGCATGCATTTATTAGACATTAATTACTGTCGTCTCTCAATTTAATTTTACATGTGTGCAAAATCTCATTAGAATTGTCTGAGAAAAAATAACTGTTAAAACTTTTCTAATGAACATTGTAATGATACTAGAACGTTGAATACATTCAAATAAATATTACTCCTCCTTATTGCTAAGTTAAATTGCAATCGAGAATACAAAACGAGAGTGATAGTTGTTGACATTATTTATTTACTATAATAAATTCTATGTAATAAGGATTTTCAATCTTCCAGGAGTACAATGAACTTCCGTAAGTATTAAATAGTGGAAGGGCTTTCTCACTTGGCTTGTTAGCGCTATAAGGTGAAAATGTATGGTCTCTCAATGTGTTCTCCAGTAGAAATACTTACTCAATCACTAGTTTAAATTCAGGAAATCAACAAGGAAAACACAATATTTTAAATATATGCTATTCTTGTAAAAAATTGGAACAATTATATATTTTCCAGAGGTCTATATTTATGGTTTATAAGCATTGTGGAAAACTTTGAAGACCTTCGTAACGTAGGTACGATCATGGCAGGGTGTGACAACGATTGATCTTACCACACTCAGCGCCTGTCACGAGTTTTCGAGTGTCTCGTCGAGTCTTCGAGTTTTTATAAATAAAAGGTTTTTTACTCGGCTTTTAGTTTAGTTGAAATCGTTCTGACATTATTCATAAAAATGAGTAGTGATATTTTTATTATGGTTCTAAGGCTCTATAGTCCTGTCCAAATAAAGGCCCAGGAGCTATAATAATCAGGAATTAACCTCGGAAATATATTTAAACTCGTGCAATAATAACATTCCGATTTTCTTTGAACTCTAACTCTATTGGTTGTCGAGAAAAAAATGTGAAAAATAGAAAACATATTTTTCGGGAATTAAAAAATATTACATTTTAGTAGGTCATAATAGCTCTTTAAAAAAATAAGAACTATATTGCTTCCTATGTTCCTTGAAGTATTTTTTTTGTTACTCCTAACTGTTACTGGTTACAGCGACCGCTAAAAGACAAAACCTTTACAGTCTATTTCTCCGCCCTTATGTATGCACGTAAAATGCCTGGCTTATATTACCGTCCCGGTAAACTTACGCTAGCACTTAGGACAGGTTAACATACCGTTACTGTAATTATTTTGTTTAGCCTTAGGTGGTCTGGCTCTCAGTTTGTTTTTTTTTTGTTTACCATAACGCAAGCTTACAACAATTAAAATATGGTTGAAATTAAAAACTAAGCAAAAGTAAAGTAGGTGAAATAATTAGTTATAAGGTAGTAGTAATGACAAAATTGTAATTAAAAAACGGAAGACAGCCTAACATTATTCCAAGCCTTGAAAGCAAAATCAGTTTTATATAATGTAATATATATATAATGTAATACGTATATACATACATATATAAATTTGTTGATAAACTTGATAGTTTCGTCAAAAAATTGGATAAAATATTATAAATTACATTTTAGAGTCAAATAAATTCAAAACGAGTCGGTTTATCAAAAAATTATAAGGTACCTTTTTTATAGAACGTTCAATTTTACAAAAGAGAATAATTTGGTCTATCTAGCCTTTTTGGTGAACCATTAAAGAGTCATAAAACTCTAACCTGAAAAAACAAGCTTTCCCATGTTAATCATACGAGAAATTGAAAATTACCAAGCGGGATATCACAATATTAATATTAAGGGCTGTAGCTCCCACAGATTTTTTTTTTCATAATTTCCAACAATATTTTCGATATAATAGGTCTTTACTTATGAAATTGCCGTTCTGCAGGACTGGCCATTTCAAATCAAAATAATCTTTGTTTGGCTAAGAATTCTAATTTCAAATTAATTTTATTTTAAAAACATGGAATTCTTTTTCCAAAAGTAGTTATTTGTTTATTGATTAGTGTTACATTTTCATCGCATTTCAATCTTTTTTGTCACCATGGAGACGTTAAAAATTCGAGTAATTATGGAATATGAGTACCGTCGTGGCAGCAACGCGGCACAAACGGCACGCAACATCAACGACGTATACGAAGCTAACACTACAAACCAACGCACCACCTGTTAATGGTTAGCTCGCTTCCGTTCTAGGAATTTCGACCTGAAAAATGAACCTCGCGGTCGTCCGAAGACTTTGGTCGACAATGACGAATTAAAGGCGATTGTGGAAGCTGATGATACACAATCTACGGCTGAATTAGCAGTAGCTTTCGACGTTAGCGTCAAAATAATATTGGTCCATTTGCGTCAAATTGGCAAGGTAAAAAAGCTTGACAAATGGGTGCCCCACGAACTCAATGATCGCCAGCGCGAAGTACGCGTCGAGACGTGCCTTGCACTGCTCAACAGATACACAAATGAAGGAATTTTGAACCGCATTGTTACCTGCGATGAAAAATGGATTCTGTTTGATAACCGCAAGCGCTCAGCAAGTTGGTTGAATCCTGGTTCAGCACCTAAACAATGCCCTAAACGAAAACTTACCCCTAGAAAAGTGATGGTCACTGTTTGGTGGTCTAGCGCCGGTGTGATTCATCACAGCTTCTTACCAAACGGGATGAGCATTACTGCAGATGTGTATTGTGAAGAACTGAACACAATGATGGAGAAGCTGCCACATCTCCAACCAGCATTTGTCAATCTCGTCTCCGCTGCTCCTGCACGACAACGTGCGACCTCATACTGCACAGCAGACGGTCTCCAAGTTGCAAGAACTGGGGTTGGAAGTTCTCCGTCATCCGCCCTACTCACCATACCTTGCGCCTACAGACTACTACTTTTTCCAGAATTTAGATAACTCCTTGGCGGGAAAAAAATTCAATACCCGAGATGCAGTACAAAATGCCTTTGAAGAATTTGTTGCCTCCCGTCCAGCTGATTTCTTTAAGAAGGGCATCAATAAACTGCCACTGTGTTGGCAAAGATGCATTGATTGCATGGGTGATTACTTCGATTAATACAAATAAAAAATACATGAACAAAATTCGTTTAAATTTTTTCATAGAAAACTGCAATTTCATAGGTAAACACCTAATATTTAAGAAAAAAAAATAGTCTATTTTTTTAATCAATCTACTGTTCACTAATATCTGTCAATTTAGTTTTAATGATTACCAGTTGGTTAATTGTTTAAGTAACTGATACTGTGCGACTAGAACACGGCCATCATACGATAGATATAAGGCCCTTCATAGTAACACACGTATGTCGTCTTCCGGATTCAGGTAATCAAGACGGGCATATGATCCCCAATTGGGTCGGTACTATCATGCATATGTTGATAAATCCGACATAGTTACTCTCTTTTTGCTCATGAACCTCTCGGGGGATGCCGATATTTTTGAACTGCCCTGTGCAATGCAACTGCATACACATGCACATGGTTTTACTGCGTGAAAAACAACATAAACTAAATATTATCGTGGTTTTTTAGATAATGCAAATTGGACCTTATAATCGACTACAAATAATGTAATATAACTTTTTTACCACCGACTATACATCTCTCTATATTAACAATTTATTTCATTAAATATGCCTTCATAAAAGATTCAAAATACACACCGTATATTCATGAACAGGTGGTTCTCATAAACCAAAAATGGATTTTAACAATTCAGCCGAAACATTATTCACATGTTGGTTCTCTAGATAGAATATTAAATAAGATAGGCACTGTATTCTGTGTTCTCTAGAGTGTACAGTTATATTTTCAGAATGATAAATATTGGAACATCTTTTATATTTTATATAATTTTATTTTTTTTTTTTTTTTTTTTTTTTTTTTTTTTTTTTTTTTTTTATTTTTTTTTTTTTATTTATTTTTTTTTTTTTTTTTTTTTTTTTTTTTTTTTTTTTTTTTTTTTTTTTTTTTTTTTTTTTTTTTTTTTTTTTTTTTTTTTTTTTTTTTTTATTTTTTTTTTTTTTTTTTTTTTTTTTTTTTTTTTTTTATTTTTTTTTTTTTTTTTTTTTTTTTTTTTTTTTTTTTTTTTTTTTTTTTTTTTTTTTTTTTTTTTTTTTTTTGTGCCCCCCCTCTTTTTTTTTTTTTTTTTTTTTTTTTTTTTTTTTTTTTCTCCCCTTTTTTTTTTTTTTTTTTTTTTTTTTTTTTTTATTTTTTTTTTTTTTTTTTTTTTTTATAATTTTTTTTAATTTTTTTTTTTTTTTTTTTTTTTTTTTTTTTTTTTTTTTTTTTTTTTTTTTTTTTTTTTTTTATTTTTTTTTTTTTATTTTTTTTTTTTTTGTTTTTTTTTTTTTTTTTTTTTTTTTTTTTTTTTTTTTTTTTTTTTTTTTTATTTGTAAAAGGGGTCCACTTATTTTTACAACTTATAGTGTCGCAGCCAACGTTCGAAGATGTAAAAGTGGAACTTTCGGATACAACGGAGTCGATAATCAGAACTTTATTTGGGTACATAATTCAATTACATTGCAATCGATTTATATGAAATAATAATTACTATAAATACCAAATCAAATACAACCAGCATTTTAATTTGCGCTTGGCAAGCAACAGAGTTCTAACGTTAAATCAATAGCTCAATCAAGCTAACTAGATATATCAGAGTAAAAGTACTCTTAAAGGTACTAAAGTAAAAAGTAAAAGAAACCTACCACAGAAATCAATAATTTTGTTTCCCTCTCTTCACTTTATATGATTGTATAGACTCTGTCTGGATAGGATACAGTGTAAGCAGTTCATTGAAACCGTTCAGTAGATGAAGAGGCGATAAATAAAAGGGAAAATATTCATTGTTTCGTTTCCTGTTAACAAATATTTGTCGCATAATGTAATGCAGATCTGACGACTGATCCTACAGAGATGTCAGTATAATTAACACAGAGGGATGAAGTGGCAACATTAAACCGTCTTTTATATTCGGGACGGTAGAAGGCCCGAATGTTCTTTTAGTCCCTAATCCATTTCTTGTTGAGTGTTTTGTGGAATAAAACTATAATACGGGCCCCAGGGTAGATCTTTAGATATACTTGATTTTGTGCTTTGTATTCTTAATACAACTTAATCTCATAGCAGAGTATCTATTCCCTACGTTGTTCTTAAATTTAGTGATATCATTTTGCTATTGAAATAATGGGTACGATTAGACGATGGAGGATCTGTACGCCTACTCTATTGTTATTATACCATTCAATTAAGCACTTCTTGGTTCTTATTTATCCCTAAATATCTAAATTTTATATGTAAAGTGAAAATATTTGGATTCAAAAGTTTCGTTTAGAAAAGGGATCCATTTTGACACTGTTCATTTTAATAAAGGTGGTGTACCCAGTTAAGAGCTAAAACATCTTAAGTTATTTGAATAACATCATCTGTTTAAGCGTAAAAACTTCCTTATTTGTCAAACAGACAAGATTATAAGTCCCGACATTTAATAAATTGAGAAATTACAAGATTATTCAATGAATTCGTTACCATCTCTTTGAGGTCGTCAGGTAAATGTTATTTAGGTAGAAGATGTATAAAATCTAGCTTTATTACCGTGAATAATCATATTTACAACTCAAAATGAGGCAAAATACCGAAATTAGTAATATTACGAGTACGCTGTTTCATGTTACGAAGTAAATAGCATTTCAAATTACTGTCATCACTCAGCCTCTTAATTATAAAAACAGTTTTTGAGGCACCAAGAACTCAGTATATATTAGATTGTAAGTCGGATCAGTATTAAGTGAATCGTCAATAGATAATATTATCTACAGACTGTTTTATGTATCTACTAGTATTTCAATGGTATTTGATATCTGTTAGTTTTCGTCCAGTTGTCGAAATTTACTCATAATGTATAAGCGTGATTCATAACCCCTGCATAATTCCTCAAGGATATGAAAAATATCTTTCGTCAATAGCTATTAAACAACGAAAGTAAGAAAATAGGTTGACTGGCATAAGAGAAAATTTTACTGGACTGTTTATCTTCCCTTAGTTATATATAGAAAACAAATTTGAAGTACCTACTGTGAACATAGTTAGGTAAGCTTAATCATATCCTGCATAAATTACCACTTTTCCATCGGGAGATATGTACACATCTGAGCCCCGGGGCA
Organism: Antheraea yamamai; assembly: GCA_036509395.1. NCBI lineage: Eukaryota > Metazoa > Arthropoda > Insecta > Lepidoptera > Saturniidae > Antheraea > Antheraea yamamai. The sequence continues at coordinate 18,978,936 of AP028427.1, read as the reverse complement.
CTGTACCTCGCTGACATAGGAATTTACTATTCACTCCCTTTTGCGTAGTTCGGTGAAGCTGTGAAAACCCGTCAGGCCAATAGCATAGTCAGTTAAAAAAGGGTCCTTTTGACTATGTTTCTCGTTGGTTGATAAAATTGCTTTCAGTCTTGGAGCACCTTAAATACTTTCCACCGCGTCCGAAATATTACTATCTTTTTGCTTTGAATATATTTTAGCCTAGCACTTCGTATGATAAGGGGTGGGTGGGTCTTATGTGGATGAAAAGAAATATCTTGAAGAAACTATGCCATGCTGGTAATAAATTACCTATTGCTTCGCTGAATTGTCGTAGAGTAATGTGTTACGTTACTGCGTTATAAAAAAGACTTTATGTATCTATCGTGTAATCTAGAAAATGAGAATTTGACGCTATCTTTCTATAATCTACAACATATTACGAAACAGTAATATAAATGTTCATTTACAAGCTCTTTAACCGCTATTAAACGGCTACAGTTGATTAGGCAACTAAGTAAAGCCGATTAGATCTAGTATACATGGATCTGCGGTAGTCACGTAACTCATTTCTGTCTGTCGCTATCTAACGCTGGTCGTTAGCTGAATGATTTATTATGTTTTGTCTCGCGCGCTCCGTTCCAGGAAGCACTTTTTCCGTTCCAAGTTCTAATAGAAAATTTAAAAGCAAGATGTGAAAGTTTAACTCTTCCTTTTATATGAAATGTCCTCATTTATTTTGTATCGTTAAGTGAACGAGCTTTACTTTATAATTGCAGGATCGATTTTTCGGGTCAGCAATAAAAGAAAACATCTTAGAATAGTTATGCGATGTAGAGAAATGTTATTGACAGCCCTTTATGTTATTGAAACCCAGTATCGAGCCAGAACTTTAGTTGAAGGAAAACAGCGTGATGAAATCGTTTTGAATGATTTGTAATATTCACCTGATAACTACACGTTACTACTAGTTAAGTTTCTAATGTCACCAATTACCCATAAATATGTTCCAGTATCTGCACTCGAGAGACAGTCCTACTGTATAAACGTGTTACCGACTGAAGCCAATCGTCGTCTAATGTAAAATTCTAAAATCATACTAAAACGTTATAGAGTATCAAAAAAACTAAAATAATCTCAGCTTTTATATGTCAAAACAATTACTTTTTTGCAAAACTAATTTTGCGGGGTGGTAGGGTGTCTGTACACGACTGGATCGCGACCACCGTACACCAGGTGAAACACCCGCCATAGTGGCACGTTTGGGCGTGTCGCGTTCCGGGATCAGCCGGTGTATATCCAGCAACCAGGGGGGGGAGGCTGTCCCTAACTTTCCCCCTCCCGCCCCCGCCTTGGTAGTTGTCTTTCGCGGTCCCATTGTTTTTGGATTGTCTTCTTCCATCGGCACAGTACAGTCCTTTGCCAGCACATTAAAATAAAAAAAAAAAAATACTCAGTTAATTCAGAATTCATTTAGGACATACCGAACGCACGACAAAATTTTAACCAGTCCTAATTATGCATACAGAAATGTGAGATATTAGGGTGAATAAATAAAGAAAAAACAGTTTACTGCTTATAGAATAATCTTTTCTTGAAATAAAATATGTTTTATAAAATTTTCCTAACACAAAAAAGACGAAAAAATCACCAAACGGCTTCGACGCCTCCGCCGCTTGACTATCAATTATAATGTAATTTATGATACCGCGTTTACTCGTTGACGTCGAAAATATTATCTTCCAAACCTATAGGTGATATAAGGCTATAACGATCGTTCGCGATTTATCTTATCCAAATTTAATTTCCTTAGAATGATATTACCGAATGCTATTAGAAAGTTCCGTGTCTGCTTAATAAAATTCTTAAGAGTGACTGACAGACAACTTACAGCTACGGTAGAATGGAATTTTTGGAAGAATTACTTTTATCTTAGAAGGGTTTTGGAGGTCAAAAATAGGTGATTCCTGTTAAGGTAAAATCCACGACTAGTAATAAACTTCAAGTAAATCCTATTTTATTTTTATTAACTTTGTGGCTTTGACTACAATCTCACCTGATGTTAAATAACTGTGAAGTATGAGATAGTAAAGAAGCTACATCAAAATAGAAGACACTTAAGCACATAGCACAGCACACTCATAAGTGCATGACTACATTTTCAGCTTAAGAATGGTAGCTATCCAGCTGGCCTTAAAAAAAACTTTACCATCAATAAATTATTTTTATGTTAATTTTCTTCTTCACTGCTTTTATTGTTATACGAACATGTTTCACACAAAGAGATTACTATATCCCAATTATTATAATATATGTTTCTAGCTAGCTGATCACCTACAATCGATTTTAAAACAGTACTGAAATTAGTATTACCTTCATTCGTAGATTTTAATAGGCCCTCATGTTGAGTAGATTTGTAGTTTCACATATTGTTATGACATTTTACATTATTATTATCTCATTCAGACATTTTAGTTTTACAAATACGTCTTAATGAGTGATTTCAAATGACGCATTGAATACTATATTACCGTTGAGTTTCATCTATGCAACATTTTATGCCATACGATTTGATTGAAAGACGAATTGGGAGAATTGGTAATGATGTGATGAGTTCACATGAGCGGTGTCGAACCATTAACACCCGTTTGTATGTTTTATTGTTTGTATAAAAGCTTGTATTCTATTGAATTGTTCGATAAATCTTACTTAGATTACCTACTTAACCTTACTTAACTTTTACCTAAAATAGACACAGTCAGTTCGATTTCAGAAGGGTTTCTTTTTGTGAAGACTGTGGCTGTGGAATGAACAGCAGAGGATTTCCTAGGAGGCTAGCATCAGGTACTCCGAGAAAGGAGTAATAAGATTTCCAAAGGGTCCATAACATACACATGATGCTTACGACATTGCAAGTATTTTAGGTTTGTTTGCCAACTGATATAAAACAAAACATATGAAAAGTCTTTGATGAAATCTTTTATGTCACGGTAAACTGCTAAATAAGAATATATATCCACGCATACATACTTAAATTTTCGTAACAAGTAGCACAAAGTATACAGAGAGAAAAGAAAACTTTTTTTGTTAAAAATAAATTTATATATAACATTTTTGTGGCTGTAAAAAAAAGTGTACACATTTTCAAAGGATTTTTTAAGAAAACTTTGAAACTTTTTACATCGTCTCTCATTTCTTCGACATAAAGTTCGGAGTCCGTTACACAACATTAGCGTTTGAGGAAACGTTTTGATTGATGCAGAGGATTCTGTTTTGAGTTTCTGTTACAACGGTACCCAGTAATGAGGTCGCGTTTGTGCGTACATAATAACATGGCAATGTAATGTTTATATTTAACTTTTTTTTTTCATGAACCTTAATAAGAAGGCTTTATTGTGCGAACACGTTGAGTAATATATTTATCAAACGCGTTATATAGGTCAACATACGATTTTGTTACTATATAGTTTTAATATTTTATTTGAACGTAAGTTATTATCGGTACAAAATAGCAAATACGAGCTTGTTATTAAAAGGTAGCATTAGTTTATATATTTACAAATATCGGCTTTGCAACTTGTTTCATTTTGTTTTTGCAAGGCGCGATTTGCCAGTGTCTTGTTTTGAATTCCAAGGCAACAATATAAATTTAAATATTGGTTTTGTTTACGATTAAATCTAAATGACTATTATAAAACCGGAGGGTTTGTTTGTTTGGTTGGTTGAACGTGCTAATCTCAGGAACTACTGGTCTGATTTCAAAAATTATTTCAGTGTTACATTTATCGAGGAAGACTATAGACTATATATCATCACGCTAAGAACAATAGGAACGGAGCAACAATGAAGAGTGTTTCAATACCGTTTTTTTTCCTCTTGAGAGCTTCCGATGCGTGTTAACCTTAGCCCAAAGTAATTATTCGACGCGAGCGAAGCTAGTAAAATATATAGATAAACAAACAATTCGCACAATCTCATTCAACGTACTATTGAAATTGAAGTATTATTGAAAATTGTTTAGCTACTTACATTACAAAGCTTCATAAAGAAATATACAAGTACAGATTTTTAAAACGTTATCATCTTTCTGGACAGTTAGATAAAAATACATGTATACAGTTCACATGCGGTAGAAGTGAAGCCTTCCAAAAATTATAAAATATTTATATAAACGATACCCGCGAACAATACACAACGCTGATTATGACGCCTCCTCCCAAGGAATTGTAATACTCAGGTACATACATACACATAAACAAACATACACATATATAGCGCTTGGGCTAGAGCAAGCATTAAGTAGACAGCGAATACAAGGCACACTGTATAATTTATTCTATCTCGTTCTCTCGCACGTCTAATCCTGTACATGTGTAGTAACTCTGTCTCTTTTTAATGTAGTTTTTTCTGTTACATCAAGTTTCAAAACATAACGGGGCTAAAGAAGTTCGTGTTGACGAACATACCTCTCCTCGATTAAACCGCAATAGAGGTTTCCTGAGGAGAGTCCTATTTCATGTAATTTTCCTATTGTCATAAATAAATAAATAAAAAAAAATATTTGTCAATTTTTCTCATATAAAATTCGTTTAAAGTTCAATTAAATTGGTATACATTATAATCCAATAATATCTTTTGACATAACGTGACTCTTATTCTAACACCGTCCACTTACATCTAGCAATCTGACTAAAACGTCCGTCCAGAATTATCCTCGGACGAACGTTTACAAAATGGGCAACGTGACTATTCGGTTTACTGGTAAAATGTAAGAAGGTTCGATGTTAATCGGAATTATGTTAAGATTTTTTGTATATTCTATAAAAAATTCGTTAACTCTTCTACTAATATGATGTTGCTGTATATAATGACAATGTACTGTAGTGTATTTGAATGATTTTTTACGTACTGAATATATGTTCTTGCATAAAAAATAACTACATATATTTATCTAGACGCTACCTAATATCTATATCTATACATATAATAAGAATCTAAATCTAACGTGTCTGTACTTAGTGGATTTTCGTGAAAAAAATTGTTGTAGGTGTCTAGGAATAAGTAATAAAATACATTTCAATCTTTTTTAGAAATGCCTGTCTGTCTATCTGTTTGTCTGTTTGTATGTACACGCATCATTGCTACAGTACTTGGTTCACAATAAAACCTTACCAAGAAATTCATAAAGCACATCTTCGTGTATAACTTAGTGTTTGTTTCATTAAAATCAGTACACTCTATCAAAAGTTATTGTAATTTGAATGACGGCTCGAGGTAAGTACAAAGAGAAAGGTACGTAAGTATGTACTTAATACATTCAGATGACTTATTAATCACTGTTTTTACATAAGATTCCACGCGGACGAAGTCACGGGCAGAAGCTAGTTATAAATTCGAATGGTCTGATTTGTAAAAAAAATCTTATACAACCATACAGTTGTTAATTTTTTTTGCACCTCGCCTGGTACCATTATAAGCAAAAACAAATTTTGTTCAATGTAAACGTGCGCGAAGGACGCGCGCGGTTCTCGACACTGCTTCTTTAGTTTATTAAATTTGCACGGAAAGACTTTTTTATTAAATAAAAATAGTCCTATTTACTCCTAATAACATCATCTATCTGCTAGTGAAACTCCTGTCAAAATTGGTGTTACCGTTTCCGAGATTAGCCAGAACAAATAACCAGAGCGATAGCTAGAAAAAGATTTAAAAAATGTTTTTGTTTATTATACTTAATACTTTTATATTAGTTTCGTAAAAAGTTGTTATTTTTAAATTACACACAATCACTTCAATATTATTGGTGTGAATAGATTTAAGATCGGTTTACAAGAAAGATTTAGAAAAAGGATTTTCTAATTTTCACATACTATAACGTTTCTCGGCAGCCAATAGATCTGAGATTTTCAGAATTTTAATTATATATTATAGCCTACATAAACCCAAAGTATCATTTAGGTAATTTTACAAGGCCAACTCGCCATATTTATAGCTTTACGACAACAACGTAATATATACTAAGAATAGAAAAAAACGTTTTTTATTTGAAGTAAGTTAGAAACGCAGTACGCCTACGTCAGGGCAATATCAAACACGACTGTTTTTGTTTTCTGAATTTAATCACTTGGTGTGTTTGAGAACTGAGTGAGAATAGTTCAATGCCATATTAAAAGACAAACGACTTTTATATAACACACGTGTAGGTCGTAGGGCTACGTCGATGTTTAAAGAAAAAACAACAATGAAAAGAGTTAAAAATAAAATTAAAAACAATTACGTTGGGGTGGGTGTGCATAGGCGGACGCGTGTGTTATATGGGTAACTAATTATCTCCATACCAGCATATATGCTGAAGGAGGCTAGTTGTTATTGCGTGTAGCCCCAACATAGTCTTTAGACACAACATAACAATATTTTTACTTTTGCTTAATAGCGATAATAAATGTATGTAAATTTTGGGTAATTATATAGGAAATAAATTCCAGATACAGTTGTTCATTGCTTTCCATTGTGCACCTTTGTAAGTTAAATAAATTATTTATGATAATACAAATTAGCTAAATCGAGGATGAATCTCATAAACTCATTTTGTTATTAAATTAAATAATTATCAGAAGAGGTACTAATATACAATATTAGCGGGACCGTCAGACGTTGTCCCGCTCTGATTATAGAAAAAAAATCCTGGACAAATTATATACCAAAACGTTCCTCGTGAATCACTTTATCCACTGGTGAAAACCGCATAAAGATCCGTTCAGTAGTTTTTGAGTTTATCGCGAACAGACAGACAGACAGACGCGGTAGGGGACTTTGTTTTATACTATGTAATGATAATGATGATAATGTATAGATATATTTTTTTTTGTATTTTTTACATAAATTAATGGTAAACTATTAATTTAATGAAATTACATGGGCATATATCATATTTAAATTAACACAAATTTTTACTTCCAATAATATCTACTGTTTTTTTATTATATAATTTTTTGTTTCTGAGATTAAAAAAATGTCAATTAAAGACAGTATGTGGTGCAAAATGTTAAGTAAAAAGCATGTATATTTTATAACTTGCATAATATTAATAACACACCCCTGTAGTGTACACGTAGTCCACCTTTCACATTCCAGAGTCATTACATGAATAAAGGCTTTCGCCCCAGGGAAGTTATGAATATAATTATCACACTTACCTACGTCATATTCAAATTTTCAAAGTCCAACTTATCCACAATTCTCCTACATAGGATGGTAATACAGAAACCTTTCTTAGGTTCAGTTTTCCTTATGAATTCTTCTTCAACGTCAACCAGTTTTCAATAGAAGTTAGTGAATCTACGTGAATTCGTAAAATATTCGTAGAGACACATCGGGATTCGAATCTGCTGATTCATTCTACCTGCTTTCATGCAAACCTTCTCCTCAAAATTAAAAATACAACATAAACAGAATCAGCCAACAGTCGTTCTGAAGTCATGCCTCATACGTTAGGCAATTGACTTTTATTTCTATAGATGTGCATAACATACTGCTATATATATTTAAAAAAAACATAACTTAAGTAAAAGAAAGAAAATATAATTATTGTAGCAAATGTACGGACAATACAATAGTGAATAAAATAGAGTTACTCGGATATGTATAACATAAAGGAAGTAAAAGAAATTAAACATTACAAGATATTAAAATTATGCCATGCTCCACTGTCTGGGTGCCACAATACCAAGTGACCCCAGCGCTGATTTTTAATTGTGACAAGCAAGTATATTAAAATAATAACAATATTAATTGTGAAGCTCATAATATATCTTTCTTTATATATAAATTTCTTCTGTACGTGTGTATGTCACTGAACTCCTCTTAAACGGCTGGACCGATTTTGATGAAATTTCGTGTGCGTGTTCCAGTGGATCCGAGAATAGCTTAGATTCACAATTGGCCACGGTAGGTGGCGCTGCGCTTGAATTTTAGATTTTTTTTTTATTATCAAGACAGGACAACGTCCGCCCGGCCCGCTAGTAGATTTATATATTATAGAAGTTATGTAAGTATATAGAAGTTTACAACATTTACAAGTTTACAACATATTTTGCGGGGTGGTAGGGTGTCTGTACCCGACTGGATCGCGACCACCGTACACCAGGTGGAACACCCGCCATAGTGACACGTTTGGGCGTGTCGCGTTCCGGGATCAGCCGGTGTATATCCAGCAACCGGGGGGGGGGCTGTCCCTGACTGGGTCGCTTTCAGGCCGGCATGACAGCGGCGACCGGCGATAGATAGTATGTCTTTCGGTGGTCGCCATTGTTTTTGGATTGTACTGTGCTTACCATCAGGCACAGGACAGTCACTTTGCCGAGCTACAATAAAAAAAAAAAAAAATCAAGAATCATTATAAAAGACACGGTGAGATATAGTACTAATAAAAGGAACAAACAAGTTCAATTATCTTAAAAGTGACCCCGATAATGAGTCTCGAATAACTCGATCCAAGGAGAGTTAATATTTTCTGTTAGATCATATTCCTGTTTTAATTAAGAGGGTCATTAACCGTAACGAAGGCCGATTAATTACCGGTCGGTAAAGCCGTCGCTTCACAATACAATACCCTTGGATATGAACTGCTTACTGTTTTCGTTTATTCTTCTTAAATATCATTATTATATCCTTTCAATTGTGATTCGTCTTAATAACTGCAGATTAAGTCTCAAATTTATCATATACTAGCGGACCGGGCGGACGTTGTCCTGCCTTGAAAACAAAAAAAATCCTAAAAGTCGATCGCAGCGCCACCTGCCGGGTCCAATTGTTTTTTTTTTTTTTTTTTTTTTTTTTTTTTTTTTTTTTTTTTTTTTTTTTTTTTTTTTTTTTTTTTTAGAATCTAAACCATTCTCGAATCTCCACGAACACACACAAAAAATTTCATCAAAATCGATCCAGTCGTTTAGGAGGAGTTCAGTCACATACACACGCACACAAGAAATATATATATTAAGATATCTTCTATACATATAATAAGAATGTAAATCTAACGTGTCTGTACTTTTTAGATTTTTGTAGAATAATCGTTGCAGGTGTCTAGTAATTAAATAATAAAATACATTTCAATCATATTTAGAAATGTCAGTTTATCTGTCTGTTTGTTTGAACACGCATCACTGCTAAAATAATCCGTTCATGATAAAACCTCAAAAAGAAAATCATAAAGCACATCGTCGAGTAACATTTAGTCTTTATTTCATTAAAATCGGTTCACTCTATCAAAAGTTATTGTACTTTTAATGACGTCGCAACTTAAGTACGAGAGAAAAGTAGATAAATAAATGGACTTAATACATTCAGATAACTTTATTAATCACTGTTTTTTTTTAATAAAGTACACGGACGAAATCACGGGCACAGGTAGTTTTAAAATAATTTCATACAGTAAAGATGTCTAGAGATATCTTTAATTAATATGAATGTAAGTTTGTTTATTACACTCACACACGAACTACTCAACCGATCAACATTGTCAGGGTACACAAAAGCATATAGAGTACATTCCACCCCGAAAAAGTAGTTTCAAATCTAGATAAACGCGATCAAACCGTAGGCAAAAGCTAGTGATGCGATAAATGGGAGATTTTTTGTTACGTTTTCTCTATTTATTACTCAACCGATCATCATGTTAATTTTATATTAACACGAGCAAAGCAGCGATCAAACGATAGTATATTTATAAAAAGACAGTACTGTGTGTGATGGTAAGCATTTTACAATCCAAAAACAACGCCTTTATACGCCTGGACACTTACAGCACCTACAGACCTAATACAGTGCTTAGCCATTTCATTTTAAATTATATTATTTTACATCATTTGATAAAACTTATAAGCAGGATAAGTTAAATAGATTAGAGTGGGAGACGAGAATGGAGATGAGCATCAGAGGATGCCTTACTTCGAGTTTAAGAGGCGGGCTTGCGAGCGTTTCTTAGTTTCTAGTTTCTTTCTATAAACGACAACAGATTTTGGTTTCAAATACATATTTAATCAATTTATATATTTATTGTATTACACTTTATACATTTAGGAGTTTGCAATTAGTTGTGAACCTCATTTACGTCAAGGTCTTAGAACGGAGCCTGGCGACCACCTTGCCAGGCTGCCCAGGGGCGATTCTCAGGAAGATAGCAGGACCGATCCCTGGTCGCTCCTACAATGCGGCGGATGGTACACCGTGGGGTTTTAGTCCGTGCGAATCGGACATAACCCACTCTCTCCCCCGGGAGGGTGGGTATCCGTAGGGATTTCCCCATGTTAACAAAAAAAAAAACCTTATTGATATTTACATTTTACAATGAAATGAAAGTTGTTTTCTTTTAATTTTAGAGTCTTCTTGGTAGTTTTTGTTTTGCTGTACAAAATTCAATGGAGAGTAAAAGATATGGCATTATAATTAATTGAAAATATAATATAGGCAAGTAAGTAGTTTGTTTAATACACGGGGTAAATTTTTGTGCATATGTAGAAATTTTTTATTGGCTCATAATTAAAAATATATTTGTAAGGTTAAAGTTTCGTTATATTGAAGAAAAGTAGAGAATACACGAGTATCGATTTGGCATTAATCGGGTCATTAAATCAGGCCTATAAATAAAGCAGAGTTTAAAAACAGATTGCATTTGTCACTGAGTTTTTACGCTATTGGGAGGCGTAGTTTGTCACGTGATTGACAAGAAAAAATGACGTTCGGTCCTATTCAGGCTGTGTAAAGAGAGTTCCGGATCTTTATTTTTTGTGCAGATTCGCGTACCAGCTTTTTTTATAATAGATCATTAAAAGAAATCTCAAAGAAATATCAGCCTTTAGACACTAAAACATAGTAACTTCTACAGGTACGAAATATCAGGAACTGTTGTTACTTGACCACGACTTTTAAGTAAGTGTTAAATAAGAAGGGGACTCCAAGTTTTTCCCTTATAATAATAATAAAATTTGTATGTCAGACATATGAGATTTTAACTTATTTATTTGATGAAGTATAATTTAAGTGATATTTTTTACACAGAATATCATTACATAGTATAAAACAAAGTCCCCTACCGCGTCTGTCTGTCTGTCTGTTCGCGATAAACTCAAAAACTACTGAACGGATTTTTATGAGGTTTTCACCAGTAGATAAAGTGATTCACGAGGAACGTTTTGATATATAATTTATCCCGAATTTATAGTCAGGGCGGGACAATGTCTGTCGGGCCCGTTAGTAAGCTAATATAGTTTTCTAAATTTCGTTAATACAAAAATATAGTAATTGGTTCTAAATCACGCATAACATCACGGTTTAGTTCAAATTGATGTGCAGAACAATAGGATTCTCGTTATAGTATCATTCTAGTATTTTTTATTTATCTTATAAAGACATCTCGTGATATGTGTTTGCTATATTATCAAATAAACGCTTCTTTATCCTCCAATATATTCGTTTTAATACAGTCAGTTTTCGGGCGTAGATGGCTTTATAGGTTCATAGCTAGAGGCGATGCCTTGTATTTTAACGGAAACAAGGGATAGCGCCCTGGGATTGGACCCTTGATACATTTTCATGTACCTCTCTGCCAGTTAGCAAGACGATGTGTTACCGGGTTACGGTGTCTGAAAATAAATTTTGTACAAAATCTATAGTTGTTACCTTTAATCGGAGGATACAAAATTAAATTTTATCTTCATTAGATTGTAACTGTGCTCTATTTGTAATTTTTCACACGATTCGATTTCACTATTACTTCGTTTTCGTTTCGAATACTATCTTTTTTTATCAACGTAAGGAATTCCTCATGGACAGGCCACCCTCCCGGGGAAGAGAGTGGGTAGTGTTGAGATTCGTACTAACTAAAACGCCACGGTGTATCAGCCGCTGCTTCTGGCAAGGCTATCACAATATCGCTCCAGCGGTTAACCCGGCGAAAGTTGCCGCCCAGCCCCGTCCTAATAGCGAGGTAAACTGGGTACATACCAGGTTTGAGTACTATCTGGGACTTATTCTGTACATTTATAAATCCGCTTTTAAGGGTTACAGCGTGATGCTGTTAGCATGTAACCTTCCTTAAGTAAATCTGAGTACAACAAAGTTTATGAAGACGGACAAATGTTTATTACTCTTTCAAGGAAAAACTACCAAAGGAGTATTGATGAAAATTTACAGTAATATACTTTATGCTTCAGTACATAGGCTATAATTTACAACCGTATTATAAAAGGTGGACAAAATGTAACGATAAGTATAAGGAAGTTTTAAAAAATCCGACCATCTAAGTGCTATCTCGGTATGCGTTGTATAAGGCATTAGAGTTAGACAAAAATAATGAACAGTTTCATCATTTATAAAGATACAAATACAGGCGAAGTCTTAGACGTCTGACTGGCTAATACTAAAAGCCCTAAAAAATTCTACAAGATTAAGAGTTTCAGAGACGAGAGTGTTAAAAAAACCATCCCTAGAATGCTATAGAATTATAGTCTCAGTACGCTATGATGACTATTTTGACTTACTACAAGATTAACGTGAAATGTCGATTTATTTTTGAAAAGAATCAAATGCTGCTTTGTGTAGCATTGAGCATTGACACGAGTTTATAATTATATATATAGAATATAAATATATATTATACTAGTTGTCCCCGCGAACTTCGTTTCACCTCAATATGATTTTTTTCTTAGCCTACCTTTTTAGTACATACATACCAACATATGGAACATTTTGTTATGCCACCTCATAGAGACTATTCGCTTTTCCTGAATACAAACTGAGAATGCGAAATTTTTAAAGCAAACTGTAGTAAAATGGTAGCATTACATGCGTCAACTCTAAAGTGAAAAAAAAAACATCGTAATTATGGATGTGTTGAAGTTGCTAATAGCAATTTAAAGTTGCGTTCACAATGACAGAAAAAGAAAACTGATTTTTAGGTTTTTCTGTGCAATTTTGCCAATTTTTCTCTTCATAAAAATCTTCCTCACAGTTCAAGGAATAAATCAAAAATTACTCGAATTGGACCAGCCGTCTTCGAGTTTTGCGCTTAGCAACATATTTTGCGATTCATTTTTATTTATGTAGAAAATTATATCAAAATTTTGAAAAAAAAATATTATTATTACGCTGCACTGTGTTGTAAATAAATCTACTAATAATTATAATCCATTAGGGATTCTATCAAACAGCACTGTTTGTTTTTAGTAAAAACGTGAAAATATTTTGTTCGCGGGTATGATATGATATACTCGTAGTTAGATATAGTAGCAGTTAAATAATATATAATATTTAGTTATGTAATAAATGTCAATTATATATCAAATATATAATTTACTAAATAAATGTAGTGTCCCAAAATTATAGATTCGATCAATTTTAGCACTAACTGTACATTACTATTGACAATAAACAGCAATTTGTTCTTTCAAACGTAGGTATTAATTTATACGCTACTTTATGAGCGAACAAACGTCAAACCGGCCGTCATTGTGTGCTGCTATTATAGTGTTATAGATTTACAAAAGAAAAATGATTAAATGATACTGTTAGAATTACGCTCTAACTCGTACCTACATTATGAGTTTGCAATTGGCTCATTCATAATTCATAAGCTAACATGCCTAGTGCTAACACCTCGTTGAATTATCAAAAGCGGTTCTTGTTTGCTAGAATCGCTTTAAAGTTTTAATTACTTTCGTATATGACCTACGAGTGCTGTTAACTGTACCTATTGTCGTGAATTGAGTCTCTTTATATTTGTACATATATCTCTATTGATATTTTATAAATAAATGTGCATATAATCTGTTTATATCAAGTAAAATACGTTCAATGTTGTAACATATTGAAACGCTTTCTTGTTAAGTAATTTTTGTATTTAATGCCGTGGTAACATGGTCCAGAATCAAAATTTAATTAAACCAAAAGTAAATTTCGTCGCCACAACGCCAAGAACACTTTCTTAGTTTTTTTAAGTCAAAATTTACTTAACAATTTTGTGATTCGCTGTGATTTTGTGATGCGATGAAATAAAAAAATAACATGAAAAAGAGGCATCCATACATGTATAGGATCTAACGTGCGAGAGAATGAGATAGAATAAATACATTATCGTTTATTTAGTTTTATTGCATGTAATACGTGTTTTTTTTAAACAAGTCTAATAATGAATCTTTTTTGTATGTTATATAGTACTTATGGTTTCAATCTCCAATTCAGTCAACTTCGTGTGATGAAAGAAGAAGCTACAACAGTATTTATACAAATTTTGAAGTATTAAGCTCAATTAAATTAATAAATGGCAACTGAACAAATTAATGAAAATCTCCCTATATTGTTTTTCCGTCCCACTATCTCATTATATTGTGTTTTTAACTCAAATTTTTCATTTTTTCCGTGTGATTTTTCAAAAATTTTCTTTTATACAAACCTTTTCCAGATAATTACAAATTCAACAAGAGACAATCAGCCAAATATGTGCAGCCGTTCTGGAGAGATGTGCCTAAATATATTCGTTTTCTCTTTCGCCTTGACTATCGTTGTTGGTCTAACGGGCCTATAAAGATTCATCGAGCTTTTCGGGCGAACGCTTAAAGCACTCAGCCGTATGGCACCGAGCACAAGGGCGTGCGAGCACGCCTCGGCTTGGGCTGTTTCCTTGCATATAATATCGTGTATATATCTAAAATATTCATGCCAGCTAAGCTACCCATAAGTGTATGCGTTGATGAGTCTCATATGGGTAACTTAAATGTGTCTCACGAGGGCATACACGTATTTGGGTCTAATAATTTGGTTGAGGTTACGTACATTCGGCGATTGATTTTTATTTATACTGATAGATAGGTGCTATTACTTATAATATATTTAGATTACATTTAATACCCGTTTTGTTTTATATACTACTAACGGGCTCGGCGGACGTTATCCCGCCCTGATAATAAAAAGAACTTTGACAAATTATATATCTAAACCTTCCTCAGGAATCTACTGGTGAAAACCGTATGGAAATCCGTTCAGTAGTTTTTGAGTTTATCGCGAACAGGATAGAGAGACATGGTAGAGGACTTTATCACCATTTAATGATGATAATTTTATGATTGACAAACGAGTCGTTACTTTTCATGATAGCCTAAATCCAATTTTATCCGTTCCTAATATTTTACGTTATTTTGAAGTTAAACTTCTTTTGGCGCGTTAGGGAAAAATTATGAGAGTAAATTTTTACGATGCTCGCACACACCGTCACGAAAAACCGACACCGTGAAGTTAGCTATAGTCAACATTTTGTTTCTTTGTATTTGTTGTTTGTATTTCTTTGTATTAAAACTTTCAATGTATTAAATACCTTTTTTCTGTTGTTAGTGTCGTTTTTTCTACAAACGTAGAATAAGGCGAAAGATAAATTTTTTTAAAAGATTTGTATCTTTCTAACGCATAGCGTATAACTTCTAACGTATGTTAGACGTGTACACACACTTTTTTTTTAAGATCTTCAAATTTTGTACATTTAAAATAAATGGAAACATTTGAGCTTCGTTCCCGGTGTATAGAAACTGGAAATGTTATATGGACGATTAAAATTGGATTTAGCCCATTTTGAAACGTAACGACTTAAATATGTAATGCTATAAGGTTGGAAAATTTATTAAAATTAACGGGTAATCTTAAAGAGATGGTGAGTTGATAGTGTGGTCGGACACAGCATCAATGGACGTAGTTTCGAATCCTTGCAACTGAGTCGGTGGTACCGGTGAAGGAAAACATTGTGATGCAACCATAGCATGGTGATAGGTTTTTTTTTACGTCCGCCTGGGTAACTACTACGTCGAAAATCTGTAACCGAGCACCTGTTGGTGTGTCCCGTCAGCTACACTTGAGAACCGTTTCCCTCTAGATTTGGCTTGTTTACCTTCTTAGACCATATCAAATGCTAAAACTCATAAAACACTTAAAAAGGTTTTATTTTTGCAAAAACGTGAAAAGAAATATTTAATACATTTAAAAACCCAAGCCTTCAGGTAATCGTTTAGCGATTCAGTGAGCATTATTCGTCGTGTAATGCACTTCATAAATCTAGGCTTACGAGACGATCCAGCGATAAATGAAAGCTGTACGGTAGACCACGCTCAAAGTATCGACCGCAAACTTCCAATCTGTTAATGGACTGTTTCTCACATCAGCGTAGAACTGGGACAATGAAAAATGTCCCTTTGTCTTTTGACAAATTTTTAAATACAACCCATTTTAAGAGTGTACTTGGTAATAATTTTATATCTATTTTCTAGATAAAAAAAAAACATTGTCTGTAAAGTCGGTTTACGGACGATAATTTTACGTGATAGCGACTCGGACTCATCGGCCGATGGAGGGGAAGAGAGATAGATGCGTCACAAGCCGAACGCTTAGGCCGATAGCTCCTCTCTATCGTTTGTTCCGCTCTATCACTTGCACGCTCAGCTCACGCGGAACGTGACGTTCTTTCGTGCGTGCAGGCGGTGTTTATAAGACGTTATCACGTCAATGAAACGATACGTAGTCTGCCGTTGCGTGGGTTTTATAATAAATGTACTGGAAACATTTCGATCAATTTTAGTTATACTTTTTAAACCCTTGTTCCTTATTTCAGAAAAATATATGACTTTATATTAAAAATTAAAATTTTAAGAAACTACAATTTATACACTAAAAAAGACTAAAGAAATGTTATAAGTAAAATATATTATTGCTTTCAATTTTTTCTTTTATTTAAGAGTTTTTAACGTTTGATCACAATGTATTGTGTTAAATAACGACGTGGTCCAAGTTAATAAGCTCGCTAAAACTAGAGGACTGACTCTCAAGTGCAGCTGCCGGAATACACGAACAGATGCTTGACAACAGATTTTCAACAATCTTAAAAAAATGTGAAATATGTTTTTTTTTGTTTACGTAAAACATTTTTTTAAGATAATTGACGAGTTAGTACTTCAATAGAAATTTATTAATTAGGGCAAAAAGTATTAGTTATTTAATTTGAAGTTTTTTGAGTTGGTAGAGGAGTGGAGGAGGTGGTGGCTGAAGCTATTACTGGTTTCAGCATGAATGGGTGGGCTCGCCCGGGGTACTACAGAAACACCCACGTGAACCAACAGTGCTGGCATTGTTGCGTTTATTTCGGTTAGTGAGAGCGCCGGAAGCCCACCTCTCCCACCTCCCCTTTCCGCTCTCCTCTCCCCACCCCCAAATACAGACTGACAACGCACTTGCGACTCCCCTGGTGTTGCTAGTGTCTATGGACGACGGTGATCACTTACCATCAGGTGACCCGTCTGTTCATTTAACCCCTATATTATAAAAAAAAGTTTTGATTGACGCATTCATATTTAAAAGACTAGCTTTCCTCGTGACTTCTTCTGTGTATTTTTTATTTTAATTACCTACTTAATTAGTATAAATTGTAATAATCTCATAAATACCAAGTTCACAAAAGCCTAAGTAAAGCCTACCTACCTCTGCTAATTTCATTTCATTGCGATCCGTTTAGAGCTTTAGCCATGTGATAATTAAAAAAAACAGACAGGTTTATTTTCACATAATATATTAAGTACATTTTATTATCCAAGGAAGTATATTATAATTTTATTTGTTTATTTATTTATTTTAGGATCGTCAACATGACAATACACTAGTAAGTATATAAAAAGTAGGACTATTGTGATACATTATAAATGTAGTCATATTTAGAGACAACCACGGCGTGCTCCAACGATAAATTAAATATTAAACTATTTTACATATTTAAAAATTTAACATACATAATATATTAATACAAAAACAAGGAAATTGAAACAGAAAGAGAGAAAAAAAAAAAAGAAATACTGAAACAATTATAACTGTATTCTGTGAACAAACTGATATGTCTCTATTGCTGTTTTGAAATGATTTCGTTTAGTTGAGAAAATGTTGCATGTTTTATGGTATGAGTTATATGTCCTAGATATTCTGTTGACCGGAGAGTAAAAGCCTAAATTAGTACATGAATGAGAAATATAAAAAGGGGCGTATTTATTCGATCTTGGAAGCTTAACAGGAATATTCAATTTGAAGTGATTAGTAATTTGTGGACAGTCAATTTTGTCATGAAATATATTAAATAAAAACATAAGTATATAATATATATATATATATATATATATATATATATTATATACTTATGTACTATATATATATATATATATATATATCTTAATATATATATTTCTTGTGTGCGTGTGTATGTGACTGAACTCCTCCTAAACGACTGGACCGATTTTGATGAAATTTTTTGTGTGTGTTCGTGGAGATTCGAGAATGGTTTAGATTCACAATTGGACCCGGCAGGTGGCGCTGCGATCGACTTTTAGGATTTTTTTTGTTTTCAAGGCAGGACAACGTCCGCCCGGTCCGCTAGTATATATATATATATATATATATAATATATATATTTTTTTTATATAATAAAGTATATAAAAAAAAATTAGATGTAGTAATAGTTTAAATCTACTAAATGATCGGAATCTAAGTTTAAACTTAATTCTTATGAAAATGTATCCTACATTCCTCACCAAACTTTTTGACCGCTACGAATATAACTGCGACCACCGAGTGACACACTATCCATCGCCGGTCGCCGCTATTCTGCCAGCCTGCGAAAAGCTGGATATGCACAGGCTGATCCCAAAACGCGACCCGCAGAAGCGAATCACTATGACGGGCTTTTTCGCCATATACATGATGGTTGCGACCCAGTCAGGCTTTAAACCCTACCACCCCACTTTCGCCATTGTCTCGTTCGTTATTCAGCAGGGTGCATCACGTGCAGGTAAGGTTGGCTTGGGTGTCTCAAGCCTTATGATGTTATTCGACACCCCTTACACCCCACAACTAAATTATTTTCACGACTTGCACGGTCATAAAGTCACAGGCTTCGGTTAGTGTTAACATATATTCTAACAAACCCCAGTAAAGTTATTAGACCGTGAAGAATTTAAGCTTCAGCAGTATGAGATAAAGCCCTACGGGTCACGCGTGATCAACCCTTTCATATTTAAAAATATTTAATGCTGTATCATTATCAAACTTAGCACCTCAGCGATTGAGTTTATTTTTGCTTGTAACTATTAATAGCTAAGGTTTATTATTTTACATCGGTTGAACCCATCGATCCCGTCCGCAGCGTTACAATGTATGAAAATTGTACAAGATGAACGTTTAACGCGAAAATGCTTATCGAATTATCGTTTAGGAATCCAGTTGGTTTAAGGGATTATGTATCATATTTGAATATGAATGTTGAATAAATACGGTTTCGGGTAAATTCCTTTAAATTTTGGAATATTTCCTACATAGGCACATTTCTTCCTCCTTATACATTCCTTCTGTACATTCCTTCATTCCTTTACATAGGTAATTTTGGTTGTCAAAATTTAATAGTTTTGAGTTACACTATTGATAGTATTTTTTCTATTTTAAATAGGTATGCTTAATCGGATCTTATGCATGTTGTATTACCAAAGGTTATAAGATAAACTTAGGACACTTGTCAGTCATGACTTTATATTAGTGACTGGTTGTAACATATACGCTAGAATAAAACAAGGACATAATCACTACATAATATAAAACAAAGTCCATTGGCAATTTATCCGATACGAAATAATTGTTGAGGTATGTATGCTTGGTACACATATATGTTTCAACAACTCATATGTGTATTAATGGTTAGCTTAGCTTAGGTTAGCTCAGATAGGTCGCGAATTAGAGGCGGAGGTGCTTGCCGCCATATATACCTATACGGCGGCTAAGAAACGGATGAGGGAGGCTCCCAGGGAAATAGAGGAAATGAGAAGGAGAGAAAGAGAAGCGAGGATGGAGAGTTGGAGGCAGGACCTGGCGGACGCGCGTTACAGTTGATACACGATCGACGCCGTCCGTCCGGTCCTGCCGGAACGGAATCAGAGGAAGTGGGGCTCCCTGACGTTCCGTCTGGTGCAGGTGCTGACCGGACACGGGTTCTTCGGTTGGTACCTGCACCGGATTGCACGCAGGGAGCCGACCGCCGTATGCCATCAGTGCGGCGTTGACCCGGACACCGCGCAGCACACTCTGTCTGAGTGTGCTGCGTGGGAGGAGCAACGTCGCACTCTGGCTGCGGCGGTAGGGCGGGACCTCTCACTGCCGAGCGTGGTTGCGGCCATGCTCGGCAGTGAGGATGTATGGAACGCAATGGCCTCCTTCTGCGAGGAAGTCGTCTCGCAGAAGGAGGCGGCGGAGAGGGTCCGTGAGGATGATCCTCATAGTGGCCGTCTCCGCCAACGGTGGACAGGCAGGAGGAGGCGGCAGTTTGTTAAAATGAAGTATATTTTAAGCGATATTTGATTTTTCAAAATTGAAATTAAACGATTTTTACAATTGTCTAATTTTGAAAGTGGTGTAAGTCCATTTACAGCACATAATATGTGTTATCGTAGTCTAATTAGCCAAAAACAAATTTATATAAACAAATTAAATGTTGATAAAACAATAGAAACAATGCCAGACCTCATATGATTTGCCTGTATTTTTAAATCAACAAATATAGTAACCTTTAATTTTCTCGAAACAAAAGAAAATGGACTTACACCACTTTCAAAATAAACGGTCCATATATGTATTTACCTGAACTTCTTCTAAACGCTTAAACTAATTTTTATGATTATAATTTTTGTGTGTGTTTCAGTGGATTCTAGAATGGGTCAGATTCACAATTAGACCCGGTAGGTGGCACTGATCTAATTCTAGGATTGTTTTTATTATCAGGGCTTGACTTATTTTCACTTCTCAGAATCGGATTTGTATGGAAAAGGCTCGTCTATTTTTGGTTATCAATCCACTCTCTAGATGGCACTGTTATATATTTTTTTTGGCAAGTTTGATAACAAAAGATGGTGGACGACAATTAATTTTGACATTTCAAAGTAAAAACTTTCAAATATTTGTTTTCATTCACTGTGTTTACGTACCTGTTACGAGAGTGTGCTCCCTTAAATTTTCTTGCCTCCCACAAACAATTTTATCTATCTCCGGATCTACTTATAAACATTGACTCCTGCATATACATACTTGGATTTAGATTTGCCTTACAATGAATATATTCATTAATCATTACAAATAAAAATGATCAAAAACTTGTATACGATTTACGTAGTACCGCTGTATGCATACATACTGAGCTATAAATGTACATTTATAACCAACAAATATTAGTTCGAAACTCGTATTACAGAGGCGCTGATTGGAAAAAACAAGTGCGACCTCTATTGGCTGGACAACGTCCGCCGGGCCCGTTAATTATGTATATTTATCGTGTATAATTTTTTTATATTTATAGAGAGTATCTAATCGTTGTTTATTATATTTTATATTGTAATTAACGTAAATAAAACTGCGGGCGTCGCTAGTTTGAAATATGTAGTTACATTTGTTTTTCAAAATTATTTAAAATAGCATACATTTATTGTCACATACATTATTAGATATAAAGATATTAGAGAATTAATATTTAAATAAATTTTGTTCGACCTCGAAGCGAGGCCTTTGTTTAAAAGTGGCGTTTTTACTAAGTATTATTATTATAATATGAAAGTTAATTGTAATTCATCGTCACTGATGGACTTCAAACGATTAGATCTTTACATTATATTCAAGATATCTGATTATTTTACTTAAAAGAGTGTCTTCCTTAGATATAATTTGATGGGACGAGAGACTGAGAGTTTGTCAATTTATATGGAAAATTCGATTATCTTCTGAAACCAAGAGTCAAAGTGCTTTCACTCGAGTTCAATTAGTATATTTCATCTCGATAAGTATTTAAGATGGTACCTTAATTTATACATAACTTTCATTAGTGATCTTTAAGATTGAAACTTTGTTTCACTGGTTAACTTCACACTTTCGTGGACAGACCGTAATTGTACGTCATGATTTGAGATTTCGATACGGCACAACGTACAATGAAGTTCAAAAACAGGTTATTTATGACAGGATGTCTATATCCGCTGAATGTCCGCAAAAATTCGTTATGTTGTACCTTGTGCCACAGCATATCGAGAACTCAAAATTTTACTGTCGCGTGAACTCTGTTCTAACCGATTTCAAAAATGTGCGGCGACAGTACACACAACGTGTTGATACGTTTCACCGCGCCTCTGAACGAACGTTTCTGTCATATTGTCTTTTAAAAATCTAATATCATATAACACAACGTATTTAAACACCAAATATATTTGTATGGCAATTTATTGTGTTACTCTAGAGCAGAATCTAAACTGAGACCGTTAAAAGGATTAAGCTAACTATAAATTAGCGAACCACGTCGATCGATCTGCATTCAAATACCTGCAATGAGTCGGAGTTTATGAGTTTAGGAGAAATTGTAGCATGACTGTAGGTTTTTTATAAACCCGTCTGACTAGCTACCACCCTCGAGTTGAAAGCCTATTGCTAAACACCTATAGGTGTCTACCAGAAGCTGCGAGCCATTCCCATACAGGTTTATTTGTTTATTGTCTCAGGTCACATCGTGGTTTAACATCAGACGAGATTGTAGTCAAAGGCAACCTATCACTACATATTATAAAACAAAATCCTCTGCCACGTCTGTTTGTCTGTTTATCTGCCTATCCGTTCGCGATAAACTCCAAAACTACTGAACGGATTTTCATGCCGTGTCCACCAGTAAATAAAGTGAAGAGATAAGGTTTAGATATATAATTTGTTAAAGGTATATATTTTTTTTTCATTATCAAGGCGGGACAACGTCCGCCGGGCCCGCTAATTTAATATAAAAAAGATATTGTTCGGGAAACTAAATACTTATTGCCATTAAAATGTTTAATGCGTAGTGCCAGTACTCAAAACTGTAATTGCTTTTTTGTGCTAGTTTTTTAATTCGATGCCTTTAATCATGAATAAAAAAAACAGAGCTCTACGCACTTTTTAATTATTCCGTTATTATATAAAATCTTGCTTACAGAGTACATTTTGTTCAAGTGAAGAATATGATGGGGTAAGCGAAATACTGGCTCGTAACAGAAATAGAATATGTTTTTCATTTAACCTATGTGACTCGAATGGCTCCGTCTCTCTGAATTTTACAGTAGATTTTTACTTAAAATCAATAATATTTTCATGGTTATTGTTTATCTTAAAAAATGAATATTTATTTGAATAAAAATGTTCCAATTTACAAAAACAATGCAATTTCACAAAGAACATACAAATTAGGTTATATAGTTAAATGTACTCCGTTAAGTTTATCACCCAAAGTACAGAGTATTTAGTTCGTTGTACTAGCTGTGGATGCACACCTTCCACACGAGTTGCCCACCGATTCATCTGAAGTTTGATCTAAGGCCACAGATTGTTCAAGATTGCCTCCAATTCACCAGTTTAAAGAATGACATTTCAAACAATGCCTATTCTCCAGCCAAATAGTGCACAAGGAACAATAGCTAAAACCGCGCGGTTTTAGCATATAAGAGTTCGACAGAACCAATTCTCTGCTTCTGAGTTTTGTCAGACTGGACCGCAGCTATCATATACACAGTAATAAACGCGGGACAACGGCTTATTTCTCATTTGTCGTGCCTCGTACTCGGCCAGTAAATATCTACCTGCATCGATGATGTATCGATGATTATAAAAGTTCCTTTTCTAAAATATAAACAGTTTAGGGGTTCCTTTCCGTACCTACGATAGACGTTAACAGGCCGGCATGATAGCTTTGAATACCAATTGATAGAAGATCTCTCAGCACTTGTCTCTGCTTCTTGATCGCAATAAGTTCACCATCTAGTTTATTTCCGTCACATTATTGCGTTATAATAAAACAAAAATTGTGTGGTTTTATGAAACTACGATGCAAGTGAAATTTTTTTTTCGGATCGTAAGCATTTAACTATCAATTTTTGGAAAATTATTGGATTTAATCAATAAATTAATAAGAAATCAATAATAGACAGAATATCCAGCTTTAAGTTTTAAATTCAATCTGCGTTTTAGAGTATGGAATACATAATAAATACAACCATTCAGATGATAGACGCATTTAAAAACATAACAATATTTATTAAAATCATTGAATCGTTTTGAATTGAGCCATGAGCGCCGCGATATTGGCCTTGGTTGCTCTGCCAAGCGCCTGTCACTTTACCCCTACTCCGCGGCCCACTGTAATGCGACATGCGATAGATAGACGAAATAAATTGACGAGATGAAAAAAAGTTTCACTTGAATAAATAAAAAACAATCTGGTTTTACAGTGTTAATGTAACTCTAGTGTGCTTATAAATTAACTGAGTAACATGGAGACATTGAACCTTGATCGCAAATCGTTACGCATTTTGCTGCTACATACCGCTATAATAGTAAAGTTTTGGCACAATCCTTAGGTACATTATACAAATCATAGGCAACAAGAATGAAAAAGTCTTTAGACTATGTAATGCTTTTGGACCGGTACCAAAGCGTTCAGTCAAATCCGACATTCCGGTTCGAAGGTCCGTATGCAAATAAATGTTATTTGTTCTCGAACCCGTCCACTAGACTTAATTTTAACAACCCTAGGAAATATTATATACATTTGGGTGAAGTTAGAATTTGGTAAAGTAATGATTGAAATAAAAATTATTTTTCATATCCCACGTTTTGAAAAAGGGTAGAAAGTCATAAATAATTGAAATGTAAGGATTCATCCTTGTTGAATATAGGGTACAATATTTAAATTAATAGAATTATGATTCTAAAACATTTTTTACTATAGAAACATTGTCGAAATGCTATCGGATAATTACTACGAAAACTGTTTTACACGAGTTCTAAGATATTTAATATTTTTCCTACTTATTTTTCTTATCGGCGTAATGGGCGTGAAAATAAATACATTTTTGTAAGGCCTACAATCTGCTCTGAATTGGGCATCTCGCCAAACCTCTTAGCCGTGGCTATCTTGTTATACTTTGAAGTGTTTCTACTGTTTAATGAGAGTTATCATCACAAAAGCAAGAATAATTGTGTTATCTTCGTCTTCTATACTATAAAAAAAATATAGATCCGTCGTGCCTGTACCTTGAATATTTTTTCCAAAAATTTATTCTGCAAATTACAACGAGTCTAACAAAATACTAGAAGACTATTTTTTAAATCTTTCTCTGTTGGAACATGCTAATCTCCAAAACGAATAAAGGTATTCTCGCAGAAGTTTCACAGGCAATATGAGCGTACCTTGGGATAACGTTTAGGCTTAAATCAGGTCATGAAAGGAAAAGATATTTTAATTTAAAATTTCAATAGTATGCTCGGCTTAATACAGTTCTTAGAGAAGACAAAAAAAAACTTTATTTAATTTAGGCTCTAAGAAGGCGCATATGAACGTCAAAGCTACCACCGGTTCTGACAAACAACCCAATCATCGAGAAGAACCGGCAAGAAACTCGATCTGGTTAATCTCTTCATGTTATATATTTTTACAAATCATAGATAGTTTTATTCGTTTTTTAGTGGATGCACAGAGAGGAGCGTTATCTCAAGACGTCACCATCGTCAAAAGGCGGTCTTTTTGAATTGTAGACCGTTGAATTTCCTCTAAAAAGGCGTATTGCTTTTTACCACACGCTTATTTGTTATTAAGTAATACAAATTTAACGATGGCGATGTCTGGAAACGACGCCCCTCTCAGTCCATCCACCAAACACGAACGTAAGTATCTATGTATGTAAAAATAAGTACCATGAAACCATAAACCGTATTTAAGGATTGAGTTTCTTGCCGGTTTTTCACGATGACTGCGTTGTTTTCCGAACCGGTGGTCATTTAGACGTTCATAAGCATCTAAACCGAATAAAGCGTTTTTTTTTTATTTTGACCTGTAACAAAATATAATTTTCCTTTTTTATTCAAAGGTTAAATCGAAATTTGCAAATAGGCACCTATTAATATTGGGAGATTAAGTTATGATAGTGAAAAGTATTTTGTAACTAAAAAAAATAGTCATTATGTTTGTTTTTACATGTCTCGATAATAAATATCCAGAGTTTTAATTAAAAATTCAATTTTGTTTTAAAAAAGACCATTCCATAAAATCTCACCATTAAAGTATTATAAATATTGTTACATTACTAGTATAAGACAATTAGACTTCTCAAGGTACTAAATTATCATTTAGATGGCACGATTAACTGATCTAAACAGTTTACCACGAAGACGTAGAGCTAGGAGACGATTTTGTACTGAAATTCCTACGTTATCAGTGTTAAAGTCAGTCACCAATATTATAGCAACATCTCTTTATATGCTAGTCTTTGTCAAGAACCAAACCTAGTTTCATTATTGTTCGGATTATCTCACAAGCAAATGTTTGAGATTTTATTTGTTCAGTCATTCTTATTTCTGTCCTTTCTCTAATAGTATTTGAAGTAAATGTGATTAATTAACTAAATGGTTGTCCACATTATGGTTGAATGTTCAAAAGAAAACAACGTCTATAGTAAAATAAATTATTCATACTAAAAGATAAAAATATAATAAACTAACTGTCACAGATGTTCTTAATCAGTATTTTAATTGCCTTGTAGAATTTTTTCCGCTTGTCGCTTAGAGTTTTTACTATGATATCCAAGACGTCATCGGTTTTTTTTACTGACTAACCGCTGTTGGCCTGACAGGCCTTCATAGTTTCATATATAGCTTATAGGGCGAACGCATGGCACTCAGGCCAAATAACAACAAGTTCATGAGCGGCAAAGTGGCTGAACCTCGGCTTGGGCAGTTGCATTGGATACAGTAACGCTAATGGGATTTAACTACCTATCATCGGTTAAACATTTTGAGAGTGGTTATGACTGATTTATGAAACGAAAACGTTTAAAGGGAATAAGAACTGATTAAATTTAGTATGTACATACGTAGCTGACGAATCGTCAAGTAACAACACAGCTTTTATTTCAGTCTAAAATTTTATACGTGATGTTTGCAGAGAATGCGAGATTTTTTGGATGTTTTTCTTGTATTTGAATTTAGTATATTTATGTAGTAGTCATAATACTAATATGATTCAATGTTAAATGAAATTAATTTGTAGACAGAAATATTTGTACCCGTTTTTTGTTAAGCTCAAAGTTACAGTCAAAAGATCCGTTTTTTAATCATAAGGAACGCTTCAAACCACGTACTTATCGTTAAGATGAGATTTGCGAACCACTTTTGTTTTTTATTGTTATATTTTCTGTTTATTACATCGGTTCCGTGAGCGATACTAATCTATTTAGAGCGTGTTATGAAAGATTTAACGTACTCGGGAAAGGAATATTATGGAACGTTAGCTTTGATATCGCTGTTTTCAATTAGCCTGTATTTTTGCATAATAAAATTTGATGGAAGGCTTATACATACACTATATTTTGGCAATTCAAATTGATAAGGTATTTGTAGTGTAGTGTATTAATTTATAATATATATAATTTCAGTGTACACGTGTTCACAATTCTAACCTTCCTAAACAGCTTCACACAATTTAAATGATTCTTTTTTTTTATATTTCTATCCATGGTCCTTAGTTATATTTAAATCCAGAAAAAGGATCTGTTGTCGAGGTTTAGAATCCTTTTGTTTTGTTTTTTTTTTCGCACAAAAATTTATAATTCTCAATTTTCAACTTTCAAACAGGTCTGTCAATATTTTATCAATTATTTTCTATTTTTATATTCATACTAGCGGGCCCGGCAGACGTTGTCCCGCCATGATTGTGAAAAAATCCTTGACAAATTATATGCTAAAACGTTCCTCATCAATCACTCTATCCACCGGTGAAAACCGTATGAAAATCCGTTCGGTAGTTTTCCGGAGTTTATCGCGAACAGACGGACAGACAGACGCGGTAGGGGACTTTGTTTTATACTGTGTAATGAAGTTATTAAAGTTTGTGGAAGGACCACGTCTAGATATCGGATCCAGTATTAATTAAATATAAAAGCCACATTTCTGGCATAAAGGTTTGTGACGTATGAACCAAAATTCCCTTATTGAAAATTATTACTTAATGGTTGACGTCAATCATTCTTAAGTGCCTCGGTACAAGTAATTCAAGGTATTTAAGGCGGTTGATCAAAGTAGGATGCTTTTCCCTTATTATTATTACTTGGCATACCTTTTCTAAGTCACCGGTTTAGAGAACAAAGGGGATATTAATATCTTACGAATTACATTCAGTTTTTGATCAAGCAGTCATTTCTATCCAATTATTGTTATATTGTGTCTACCAAAGATAACAAATATTACTTCATATAACGTTATATTAAAATCTGTACTAATATTGCAAATCTGACGATATTGTTTTTTTATTAACCGCATTAAACTCTAAAACTATTGGTTAGTTTTAAAAATATTTATATTTGTATTTTATAGCTAATTTATTACTAAAATATTGTAAGCTACCTAACATTACGCTATGGTCTTTAGAATCGGAGTAATTACCTTACAAAATGCAGATCAGAATATGCGATAAGCTAGAATTAAGTATAACAATGCGGGTAGGCCGTGTAGCGTTGCTCAATGTACCGAGGACAGAAGACTAGTTGGCGCCCGACGAGAAGCGAACATTACCGAGAAGACCCGTTCTGTGAACGTTTATAACAGCTCAGTCATCTAGTCGACTTCCTACGCAATTGTCATGTTTTTAACGAAACTTCACTAATCGTGTTGACATAAAATTAAATATCTACAATTAAAACGCAAGTGTAGCTGCTGGTTACAGTTAGTGTATATCACAATAAAGTCAACGCGCTCTCGTGTTATAATATAAACAAGACATTACCCGTCTCGTGGTTGATAGGCGCTGTACGAGATGTAGCTTTTATTATGCTTTGATGTTTT
This sequence comes from Antheraea yamamai, assembly GCA_036509395.1. Taxonomy (NCBI): domain Eukaryota; kingdom Metazoa; phylum Arthropoda; class Insecta; order Lepidoptera; family Saturniidae; genus Antheraea; species Antheraea yamamai. Next base: position 18,949,992 of record AP028427.1, on the reverse strand, counting down.
CATTTTTACATTTACTTCGATGAGATCCTGTGTTTTGTTTAGAGCTACTTTAGCGACCATGCTACAATAATTACGACCCCATTTGTATTACGTTGGTTATGGTATGTCATGCATATTCAATTGCCATTCATCTTTATTAAAATCTCTCTTATTACCGAAGGTCGTTGCTCAGATCTATACATGAATACAAACCTGCTTCTAATACTAAACGGTGTTCAGATATTTTGTTTTGAATTTCGAAAATTTCTCGTAAATTTACGACAAACATTTTAAAGTTTATTTACTGTACGTTAGATGCGGTTCGGTCTACGTTCACGGTTCGTAGCTAAGCTAATTCCATCAGGGAGCGCAAAAACCACGAACGTTGGATGAGGGCGGGTCGTTTCAGTTACATTCGCCTTTTTAACTCCTCGGTCGTGTAGACTTGTTTTTCTTTTTAACCGTGCTGTATACGGGTTATAAATAAAGATATCTTAATGCATTACTTTTTCAGTACATATTTTGTTACGTTCCCAAATTCCTGAATGTAAAAAAATTAAGTTTTATTCGGCAAAGACAGTTTCTTTATACTATATATACATTATATAAAAGATATAGGAGATATAGATATATATATATATTATATATAGGAGATACCTCAAAATCAAGACTACTTTATCCAATTTAAGCCCTAAGAAAGCGCTTATGAACGTCAAAGCTACGTGGGAACTTGGGAAAACAACCCAGACATCGAAAAGAACCGGCAAGAAACTCTATTTGGTTCATCCTTTCATTACGCATATTTTTACAAACAAACAAACATTCGTTTTTGGTGGATGCACAGAGATTGGCGTCATTTGCAGACGATCTACTAGATTCACCCTATAATAGCCTTTAGATACTAAAATCCGCTTGACATGGTGCTCGAACTAACTATCCGACAAATCAGTAATGTGCTTTGGGACTTTGACTGTATAAATCTATATACTCGCATCTATGTTTTCACTTTCCACATCACAAAATATCACTGATAATTAAGGTAGAAAGATGGCGCACCAATTTTCCATGCCATTAAAATCGTTTTCTTTTCTTTGTAATTTACTAAACCGTTAATGCACTCACGTTCTCTTATTGCTATGTCTTTCCTTAAGATCTACTTGATCAAGTTCAGTCAGTCTTGGTGGTTTATTTCGTTTTTAATATAATTCATAAATCTTTCATTATCCATAAATTTGATATATCCAAGCAATGAAGTATATCTTTAAATATTATATTAATTAAAAATTTTCCACACCAGTAAATTCTCGTATTTTTTATCTTTATCTTTTAATAGAATATGTTAAAATAAAGTTGTTGTAGAAATCGAATTCGTATTGCAAATATCTATCTATCATATTCATCATATCATATTTTTCTAATATCGTGTAACCAAACTGTACTGCTGTATAACAAGTCAAATTCTAAAACATGCTTTATAGATATACTTCTATTTCTTGTAATGGCAGCGGAAAGAACATTTATTTTGTTATCTGCAGTATACAGCTTTCAAAATTCATATTATCTTTACTATCCCGTGTAAATGTAGACAAGTTATATAATATCTTTATTGTAAGCCTTCATAATTAATTATTACTATCACACTGTTCGTTCCTTTATTATTTCTAACAAATTAAAGAAAAGAGAAAAGTTGGTACAACGGCTATTTATTTGGCGGCTATAAAACACTAGCTTCTGCCTGCGACTTCATCCGCGTAGAGTAGTTACTTTGGGCTAACGCAAGCACGCAGCGGAAGCTTTGAAAAGGAAAAAAACGATTTTGAAAGATTCTTCATTGTTGCCCCGCTTCTATTGGTCTTAGCGTGATATATAGCATATAACCTTCCTCGATAAATGAGCTATCTAACACTGAAAGATTTTTTAAATCAGACTAGTAGTTCTTGAGATTAGCGCGTTCAACCAAACGAACCCTTCAGCTTAATAATATTAGTATAGATATGCGTTGCTACATTATAATCATCCTAAGCTGTTAGTCTTACAATTTAATTTATAATAAAACAAACCAAATAATGAGAATTTTGTCTAAATGGAAAATCTTTATCTAAGAATAATTTACAGAATCCGCAAAGTAATTGTATTCATTCATCCACGCTGTGCTCTTCGTTAAACGCAAACGAAATTGAATCTAATGGCTTAGAATCTTAAATCGAAAACCTATTATGCGAGTAATAATAAATAACTCTTCATTCCATTGTTGTCGATTGTGGTTGAGGTTTAAAGCGATTTTAAACGTCAACTGCCGACTATGAGATTAATTAATTGCTATTATTAATTGAATGCTATATTTAATTGTAAATTATAAGGGATGGTGTTAACTTGTAAAGACGGAATATCAGTACAAATTTTTGCACTTAAGAGCCATTCTTCCTCTATGTTTAATGTATTTACCATCTCTCTCATCATTTAACGTCAGGTAAAGTTATGGTCAAATGTTGAAACCTGTAGTGTATTAAAAATCCATCTGCTGAGAAGCTTGCAGGCATGACAATAACAACTTATTAAATCTCTCGATGGCCACCATTGTTTTTGGGCTACCCTGTGCCTATTATCAAATATTGTCCAATAGCAAACTGATGGTATTACAGTTTGTGGACCTGCAATAAATAATAACATACATTTTTATACAGTTTATGAACTAATCAAACGTATGAAAATATATATGTTGATGTCATATCATGAAGCGAAATAATAAGTTTATCTCCTGTCAAAAATATACCGCACAAAGCGCCTAAAGAAGTTCTCACTTCAAAAACTCGATTCCAGTTTTATTTTTAAAGTTATTGTCATTCGATTGGAATAAAATAACGAATATCGGAAAACTCAATTGGATCAGGCAAATTAGTGACATTCATCGATATGACACTGGAATTGTAAACTACGGCTCGAACTCTTATCAGAGTCAAGTTAGCTCAAACTTTATAACAAAGGTTTGAAAAATTTGCAAGGGCCGAAAATGTAATGTAACTTATACCTTAACAGTCTGTTCGTCTAAGTGTAGAATCTTGTTATAGAAGTCGTTTATATTGTGAAATAGGACATAGATTTTTTTTAACTATGATCCTCGTCAATATTTTTGGCAGCTTTAAATATAGTCTTATGTTCGAGCTCGCGCATTATTTTTTGATCATAATGGTTTAATACAACCAAAGTTAAAATCTAATATATAAAAATTTCGTGTCACGGTGTTTGTATTCGAACTCCTCCGAAACGGCTCGACCGATTTTTATGAAATGTCCTATGTATATTTGGTAGGTATGAATAGGTTGTAAAGTATATTTCATACAGCCAGGTGGTTAAGGTATCGCTGTCTATATATTTTTTTTCATATCTTTTGACAATATTTTTTATTGTATTTTATTTTAAAGCGTTATCTAAAAATACCTATAATCCCAAATCACCATCATCAACACCATTCGCCCATTTTTTAATCGCGATTTTAGTATTTTGTATGAACAATACCCAAATGTTTCAACGGTCCTTTGTATTTCAAACAAAACGAAATTATTGATCTGGCCGAATGACAGATGGCACTACGTCCGCCTCATCGTCATTCACTAAACCAACAAGGTATGTGTTTGAATGAATCCCTGAGTTGCTTGGTTTTGAAATTGGAAAGGGCGGGAGTTGCTGTAATCGGGTTCTAGGTTTTTTAAGATTTTTCGAGTTTGGAAGCACAATTGGAACCGTTTTCATGCAGACAAAGTCGCGCGGGTCAGCTAGTATAACTATAAAATACTATATAAAATTGACATTTATCTACCTTTAACTTGTCTAAATACATATAATGTAATACGTTTTTATACCATAATTTGTGTTCTGCACATCCATATTCAGAGTGGTCAAAAATCAATGAAAACTGCAGCGGATAACAGTTGATTTGGTGTTATAGAGGTGGACCCCAGTGGTTGTACGGCAGTACCGTATAGGGCACTGTATGTACATTGCTGGGGCTAAAGAAGAGTAGTCAGTTAGCACCTCGTTTTTTTATTATTATTTGTATATCTGATATTATTCCATTCTCGGTCACCTGGTTTGCCTTCCTTGGAAAGTTACTTACAACACGATTCGTTCAGGCGATTCATACATTGAAACCGTCCTTGGGTAATTGACTCTTATTATGCGAACGTAAACACGGTACTCCTTCAGGGTTATGACATAAGGCTCCTTATAAAGAGACTGGAAACACGCTCTTCAATGTCGGCAATACAATAGTGATACCCTTGGTGTTGTAGTTGTCCATAGGCGACAATAGCTATTTACCATTAGGCGTGTCCTCTGCTTGTTTGTGGCTCTTTGACATAAATAAAAAAATTGATAATTAATACATGATTAAACCTCGTCTGTTGCAGCATAAACTGAAATGAAATGTGCGAACAATTAAACACTTTAATTTGGTCCTTTATTGTGCTCATTCGGAAATAAAGATAATTTTTAATTTGCCACATTTCAACGGACCAGTTTCCATTTGACTTCACTATTTTAATAACGCTTTATTTGGTGGAGTGATTAAGTCACGATCACACCGTGAAAGTGTGCATTCTCTGAACATGTGATGTCTGATGTATTAGACAGTTCGCGTCCGGGCGTTCATTGTGGATATACTCGCGCGATTATATATACCAGCTGAATTTAATAGCACAGCGACTGCATCTTAATCGTGACGTGGTGTTCATATTTAATGCTACATAAAATAACTACTACTATACTATGATAAAATAGAGAAAGAACTTAGAACAAAATTTAAGAAATTGTAGTGATGTTACTTTGCACTTCCGCCTGAAATAAGATAAAAATTAAGAATATTTTCATCGTAAATTTTAAAGTCTATGCTACCGCAAAAGTGCAGAAATAAGTTATTCTATAAATTGTCTACGTTATGTACAAATTAATTAAGTAATGTAGACATACGCTAGTGAACTTTATATCCTATCGTTCGTAGCGACGTATTAGGTTAGGTTAAGTAGAATTTGTAACAAAAATTTGCACGAGTGGTAGCGATGGATAAGCACATACGTAAAAGTCTTGACGGAGAAAATTAATTGATCCTTTTTATACCTTTTTTTTATTGGGTAATAAGAAAATCCTCTAACAAAAGAAAGAGACCTTATCTAGGTTCACATTATTAAGAACGTAACTAGACTTATTACTATCATACAATAATGAAAACAATAAAAATGAAATGATTATTTATATATGTATGTACATATATATGTATGGGTATTCTTATTAATCTTCAATATATTTATATATATACTAGCGGACCGGGCGGACGTTGTCCTGCCTTGAAAACAAAAAAATCCTAAAAGTCGACCGCAGCGCCACCTACCGGGTCCAATTGTGAATCTAAACCATTCTCGGATCCACTCGAACACGCACACAAAATTTCATCAAAATCGGTCCAGTCGTTTAGGAGGAGTTCAGTCACATACACACGCACACAAGAAATATATATATTAAGATATATATTTTGTACTTTTTTTATTTTTTATTATTAAAACAAAAACTATACATGGATAAAACTTTAAATCCTTTTTTTATACCTCATAGGTTTTAACCTTTGACCCTTATCTCACCTGATATTAAATGTTGCTACTGAAATATATTTGTAAGTTTTTGGCGACGGATTTTCAACTTGGCGGTGGTAACGAGGCGGCCTTAGCAAAACACTACTGGCAAAGAAACCGTAAGCTAAATAAAGTGTACTGTTTACGAGCTTAGAGATGGTATTTGATTATTCTTTTGGATTACATTAAATTTGATTTAAAATTATTTTAGGTGCAACTAATTTAAACTGTGATAAAAATTTCTTTAGCAATACATTGCGTGACAGTTAATCGGGTTATTACATATGCTATCCAACTATAGACTTAGTAATCTCGATACGCTTAAGCGCATCATGTCATTTCACTACACGTGAGCATTAACAGAACGTTACTCAATCGGGAATTAGCTTTTGCATCAATTATGATTAATGAACCACGACCGAGCATAATTACTCGTACGGTCTGTACGCTGAAATCAGACGTGACTTATGTCATTAGCTAGCTGTTCCAACTATTAAATTATTGCCTACAAAATTGATATGTAATAAGGTCAACGACCCTTGTGATATATCATTTTTTTGACTGCACAGAGTTGAGATTATTAATAGTTGTCTGCTTATGTCTATGATACGTTCTATGACCTAGATCAATTTATGGATTTTAACCAATGAGGTGTAGTTGGATTCGTCTCATTAACTTTGCGAGTGATTTAAGCATACGATTAGAAGTATGCTTTTGCTATCAGTTTGTGTATATTTTACATTAGTACTTCATTACATAGTATAAGACAAAGTCCCCAACCGCGTCTGTCTGTCTGTCTGTTCGCGATAAACTCAAAAACTACTGAACGGTTTTCACCAGCGTATAAAGTGATTCATAAGGAAGGGTTTGGTATATAATTTGTTAAGGATTTTTTTTATAATCAGGGCGGGACAACGTCTGCCGCGGCCGCTAGTGTTAATATAAATTTATTGATGAAAAAGCAATGAAAAATTACAAATCTCAGCTAGGTTAAGGTTTTAGATCAATTATATTTTAGCTTTAATATTTTTATCATTTTGTACACACACAAAGACATCTTTTTTTTTTGTAACTGACCTATGCTGTTAGCTTTAATGGCTTTTACAACTTCACCGAACTACTAACATACATCAACATATACGAATCATAAACAATCTAATAAAGTAATACACTAACCATAGAAAAGGGGTTGATTTCAAATTCCAGTTCGTCATATAATATACAGGCTGAATGTTTAGACAGTAGCAATATTTATGGTGGATACTCTGCACTCAATTGTCGTTCTAAATCAATTTAAAAAATAGGTGTTTAATATTTGCCCTAATTATCTAGGTTAAATACAAAAATTATACGCAATCCTCTACGCGTCTATGTTAAAGGACATTTCCAATGACCGTCATGTGACTTCTTCACCTTCACTTGAACGTGGGAACGGCATGAACAATACAAAAGGGTTTATTGTCCATTTTATTATCAAAGGTTCTTAACTCTGGGGAACCCTTTACAGCTTTCGGCACTGGTTATTGCACCTAGGTTTATTACGTTTGTGTTTATACTTTTGAAAGTATTAGAACAAACTTTAACTTATTTCTCTTTGTTGTTTATTAGTATTTCTTTGGATATTATTATTTTATATTTTAAATATGGCCCTGAGCTATCATCTCTTAGAATACTGTACCCAACTAAGTTAATACCTGGTATATAGGTGTTTATTGGGTGTTGACTTGAGGATGATAGATAAGTCAAGTGAAAAATATAAGATTATAAATCGTCATACATTTAAACAAACAGTTCAACTCCATCTGCAATAAACCCGAAGATCAATATTTTACAGTTTGCGTTAATATCCAGGATAAAGCCTTTACCATTTGCTCGTAGAGGATTCGTAACTTAGATTACAGCTATTAATCGCTTATCTCATACGTGCATCATATTTAATGAAGCACTCACATGACGTTCGCTCATTCCCGTCCGCAACATACACTAGATTTTAAAAATAATGTATGATCAGAATTGGACTCATAAATGATAATTATGAAATAACTATTGAAATAAATAAATAATGAAATAACTAGAATTATCGCTGCAAATTTTCGAAGACCAGACTCTTCAAGCCGACCGTAAAATGATATCTTCTAACTCATTCGCTGCCTACCCTAATAGAAAGTTTCCCTTAAAGGAACTAACATAACGTATACGCTGGGGCTTATGGTGTCTTGTAATAACTTGTACAAATTGTACTTATGGTCACCTGAACAATATTTTATTGTATGTAAATAAACATAAATATTTATTTTTATAATATAATATAAACACGTAATATAATATCCGTAGCTGCAATCCAGTCTCAAAATATTTATTTATCACGCGAATGTCGTCATAAAACACTGGACTGAACAAATGTTTTAAACATTTATTGTGGTATTTTACGCCCCTCTGTTCGCTAGTGACGACCATTGTGTAAGGACATGAAAAATATCCACAGCTCTCCCGCTCACGTGGAGATTCCTGACATTGTACATTAGTATGAGAAACCCTAATCTAACTTGCTTTGAAAATAGTAGGCGTAATCTTTGATTAAAAATCACTGACAAATGAATACCAAGTAGAACGTCCGACAAAGCTGAATAATAAATGTTATAGTGACGTAGACAGAGTGAGTAAGTATCTCATCCACGTCTCATTCACTGCGCTAGAACAGTTCTTTCTAAAATATATATCACGCACTGATTCTCATCATGCGTAACTATCTATACGTGCAATAGAAATGTCTGCTTTTATACAAGCTAATCTCAGAAACGATAGATATAGGACTTTTTAGAATACCACATAGGTTTTTTACTATTACGGGTGTCTGTAGAGGTTTAACAGCGATGACACAATTTAATAGAATTAATTTCGATACCCCGCACACCTAATAAATTATAGTGTTATTCCTGTAGGTAAATCAAATGACGTTTGCGTCGTAAGAAACTTATTTGTACTCGTCAAAACAAAAACTAAGTAGACTCATTATCGCTTGTTTATATTGTAATTGCACTTGCACCCTATAATGCTGTAATTGAAGTTAACTTTAAGATTATCTCGAATAGAACTGTCCTCGGACGCTCTGTTGTGTGCTCATATACCTTACAAAACGAAGGGTGGAAATTTCTGGAAGGTCGACGTAAGATTCCAGACGTACTACTTTAAAAATCCTATTGTTGACTTGCAATTATCGGAGCAATAAGGTGTAAACGTATATGCTCCTAATTCCCACGCTTTTATGACTCACCTATTGTTTATTTGCTATGATGAGTTTTTTTACAAGATGTAAAAAGTAATTTATCTGCTCAAACATATTATTTTGATTGTTGTGGTATTGGTTTCTAATAGAAAAAAATCTCCACACATTGGTTAGGTATTTTGAGAATCTCTTACGACTGAGCAGATGCCTATAGTTCTATTCAATTGTAAGTGAATGCGATTTGAAAACTTTTTCAATAGGGTACAAAGTGGAACGACAGTTTCGTAAGATTTATGGTTCCCTGGTTTTAAGGGTCGATCGTTCTATTGTTTTAGATTGTCTCTTTAGTGTTCGTAATATTTTCCAATCACAGTCTCTGAATTCTATTTATTTGGGTTTGAGCAACTCGAAACGAATTAAACTGAATACTTTATTTTATAATAATACATCGTGTTTTTGGAGTAAAAACATCTTTAGCCGCGTTGTGCGATAAAAAAAAATTGGTAGGGGAAAACTTATCGGTTTGTATCGACGATGACCTCAGCACGCTCGTAACGTATTGCGCCTGTGTCAGACATTGTATATATTCGACTGTATCATATGTATGTGTCATCGACATATCAAATCCAAAACAAAGTCTCGAAAAAAAATTAGCGCTCAAACCGTCCCGCAAAAACTCCCCAATATACATACGTGGTTAAGCAATAAACTTGTGATTTTGCAAATTCAACCTTACCTGAATGATTTAAAGTTGTTTTTACAAGGGCACAAGCGGCGCGAGACTATTTGAAATGGCTGTATATTACAAAATTATACACTCATTTTTGTGTGCCGTCTGTGAGACGTAAAGCGTGCATCTTGGGTTTCTGTATATCAATGGGTATATGTATGAAAATATCTTTGAATTTTTTGAATGGGTAAAATCGTGTTTTTCGCGTCTCTGACCGTCGCCGATGACCTCGACATCCTCGTGACGTATTGCATTTACGTCAGACTAGCGACACATATTGTAGTGGCCTGTGTACGTGTAATATTGATATACTGTATTGAGCTATATGATCGGTTGAGTAGTTAATGAGTGAAAGCGTAACAAACAAACTCACATTCCCATTTATTATATACTAGCGGGCCCGGCAGACGTTGTCCCGCGCTGATTATAAATAAATCCTTGACAAATTATATACCAAAACGTTCCCCATGAATCACTGTATCCACTGGTGAAAACCGCTTGAAAATCCGTTCAGTAGTTTTTGAGTTTATCGCGAACAGACAGACAGACAGACGCGGTAGGGGACGTTCAGTAGTTTTTGAGTTTATCGCGAACAGACAGACAGACGCGGTAGGGGACTTTGTTTTATACTATGTAATGAAGTAAGGATGCCACTCATACAATGTAGAAAAATCTAATGACATGTCAAATGTATCCGTTACATCTAGGTATAAAAATGAAGCATACTGTTAATAGTGTGAATCGCTCCTTAACAAATACACTTTATACTTAATATTTTTTTTTATATCATAGGAGGCATACGAACAGGCGGGTCACCTGATGTTATGTGATCACTACCGTCCATAAACACTTGCAACATTAGGAGAGTCTCAAGTGCGTTGCCAGCCTGTGTTTGAGCAGAGGGTTCTGGGAGGAAAGAGAAATGGGCCTACAGCGCTCTCACTGACCGAACGGAACGTAACAATGCAAGCACTGTTACTTTACGTCAGTTTTCTATGAGCCAACCCATTCATGCTGAGACCAGTAATAACTTCAGCGTGGCTCTACCACCTACAAAATTGTCTCTGAAAATGATTGTTTATAATCTGCTATCATTCTTAGGACGTCTCCTAGAGGGGTGCCAACATGAATTCCATACATACATGCAAGACATTTTCGATAGATTTCCGCCAAGTAAAACCTTCATCAATCATATAATTTATAGGCATAAATAGGAATAGAAGGATTGTATCAATATACAAGTATATTCTAGCAATACACGTTAACGGATCTTCTGAACACCCTGGAGAAATTTATCACAGTCTGTATAACGGTGCCGTGTTTAAAGATAAAAATAAGGGTTGAAATCCGTAAAGGGAATGACTTAATCGAATTTATTTCTCGAATATTTCGGTATCATCTATTACACCGTATCGTTGACGTCATCTGGTTCTGAACGGAAATGTATTCAGTTTTAGATTATTTCATATTCATCATAGGGTTGGCACGAATTTAAATCCTAACTAATATTAATAACGAATGCGAGTTTGTTTGTTACGCTTTCACGCCTAAACTATTTAACTGATCGTCGTGTAATTTTTCATAGATATTCTTAGGAGTACTGAAAAAGACATAGAGCACCTTTCATTTCGAAAAAAGTGGTGTTCCTAGGTTAAGTCTATGAAGTCGCGTGTAGAAACTAGAAAAATATATTCTAAATCGTTATTACTCGTGTTGGATTTATATGTTACCTGATGTCAAATGCTTAAGATAGTATTGAGTGCACATAAAATTGCATGGTTGTTCCTTAACGTGGAATCGAATTAAAATTTTTTGGGGCTCGCTACGTTCTCTTTGGTACGAGATATAACGTTTCATACAATTTCAGTTCGAAATAGGTTTCTTTCAACGTGGATCAAGAATTCCTTGTTAATGTTATATTTATTTACCTCGGTACTTTCGAATAATCTTTAAATTTTTATACTAAATACTGAAATCGTATTTTTCTAACAATTCACGTCCATGTCGAAAATACCAGATTTAGGAATAATAGATCCTTATTGGATAAAGCGTCGAAAGTGCGATTTTCCAATTAACCTATATTTCCAATTATAATACTAATATACGTATGTCGTAGACAACATAGAAATTAAAGAACAAAGTATGCTTTTTTTTTTACTCTTGAAGGTCATTTAAAATTTGAGATTTCGTGAAACTATACCAAAAATAATCGATACAGCAAGAGAGAAAACAAATAAAATTTCTAATATTCTTCATTGAAGTGAAACTTCTTTATCGACGTAGGGAGGAATTTTAGAGCATGTAAAAACGTATGTAACATTTTTCGGTTACGCGCCATCTTAATTTCTGTACATTTTTCCGTTACGCGCCATGTTTATTTCTAAAGGTGCGCTCACAATGATCAGATTCCGTTTTTTTTTTCTAAAGGTGCGCTCACAGTGATCAGATTCCGTTTTTTTTTTCTGTAAAGTTGTAAATATAGTAGATCATTTTTCGAAAAATGATGTCATAAAGAAGTTTCACTTCTTACGTGTGTACGCTGATAGACGCACGTATTTTTTTTTAATTCATACACAACCTCTATATTTGTTTAATCATCCTAATCTTGGATCCTAATCTTCTGATTGTAATCGTAAGCTCTTAAAACACGATAAAATACCTTTACACTAGTAAAACATTTTTATTACCTGCACTTGAGTATAATGGCATGGCTTTAAGTTCAATATTTAAAAAAAAGTGAATATATGGTCTTCACAGCTGGTAAAACCTTTTTAGAACACGTACCGCCTATAAATCTTTCTGGTATGCCATAATACAGAGCATGTGGGCTTAAATATCTTGAACACATTGTCATGACTGAAATGAGAGATGCTAATGATATTGAAAGAGAATGTAGAACGCTCGCAGTTACAGAGAATATGTCGATTCATAGGTTTCCTCGTTGTAGTGATGAAGTTAAAATCTAGCTATTCAAAGCATTTTACCAATATTTCTATACAAGTAGCCTATGGATTAGCTTCAAGAATTATCAACTCATTGCGTGTTTAATATAGCGTGCATTTTTAGATTATTCTTGGGACTTTCGCAATTCTGTTGCACTTCAGATACGTTTGCATATGCCAAAGTATGCATCCTGGGTAGACTTCATAATAGTCCTAACAAAATAATCGGAACAATGATAGACATATACGATAGTACCTTAATGAAGCACTGGATTTTAGGTGTTGTATATTCAAGTGATGTCATGTGTTTTATCTCTATAGAACTTTGAATAATAACTTATATCAATATACTTAATTGAATTTTATTTTTGAAGTTATACTTCTTTTGGCGCGTTAGGGAAAAATGATGAGAGTAAATATATACGATGCGCGCGCACACCGTCACGAAAAACCGACACCCTGAAGTTGGCTATAGTCAACATTTTGTTTCTTTGTATTTGTTGTTTGTATTTCTTTGTATTAAAACTTTCAATGTATTAAATACCTTTTGTTAGTGTTACCTATTGTTAGTGTCGTTTTTTCTACAAACTTAGAATAAGGCGAAAGATAAAATTTTTGAAAAGATTTTTATCTTGTTACGCCAAAGAAGTATAACTTCTAACGCGTGTACATAATAAGTACACACACACTTTTTTTTTAAACTTAGTTCTTATCAAATGTATTAGTACATTTTTTATGCACGAATGTTACACATAAATACTATATAATCTACGTCAGAATATATCAAAGATATAAACATATATATGTATATATATGTATACTCGAAAATCGAAGCTCTTCTTCTGCGTAGTCGAATAAAAAAATAGTCTGTAACAAAGGCCCATCCCTAAAATGCGATTCTTACAGTTTATCGACAAATATAACAGACAGAATTAATTTGAGAATGACGAGTACCCATTGTTGCTTTGTCGGATAAAGGAATTTTAATTAGTGAGTTGCGATCCGGTTAACTTAGTATCCTCATATTTTTAATTAATTCCATTGTTGGATTGCTTTATCTGGAAAAGCTTACTCTACGGGTTTCATTACACTTGAAAGGGAGATTTCGAGATGCAAAATTCCTTTTAAAATTTGCTTATGATGATTATTATACTAACAGTTGATTAAAACTTTGTATATACATACTAATATTATTTCGTATTTATGAAACATTAATTCAATTGCAATCATATAAATAGACTAGCGGACCGGGCGGACGTTGTCCTGCCTTGAAAACAAAAAAAAATCCTAAAAGTCGATCGCAGCGCCACCTGCCGGGTCCAATTGTGAATCTAAACCATTCTCGAATCTCCACGAACACACACAAAAAATTTCATCAAAATCGGTCCAGTCGTTTAGGAGGAGTTCAGTCACATACACACGCACACAAGAAATATATATATTAAGATTACATTTCCATACACTTTTATGAGTCTGTTCAAGATAAGCTATTAATATTTTCGCAATTTATTTTTACCTTCATATATAACAATTCCAGCGTTTTTGTTCGTAATATTTCTCTTAATTCTCTTCGTTCCTATGGAGTCGCCTTGGATGCATTGTAGCTATAATTAAACCCGGTAGGTGGCCCTTTTGTCGAGATATACATATTCTTTTAATTTTCAAACCAAGTGTTTGATATGTTCTTTAATTATGTTTTTACACTTTCATTATCATCATAAAATTTTGCATTCTTTTTTATACTACATCCGTGTTATTACAAAAAAGTTAAATACGTATTAAATACTTGGTTTAAAAAAGTTTCCTAATAAAAGCACCGCGCTCGCCCGTGGCAAGTCCGCGTTATCCTTTTTCACAAGTCTAACCTAACGTAATCAAAGCGAGACAAAAAAGCAAGATGGCGAACATTCAACGACTGCGGTGCATTTAATATGAGACCTTTTTAAAGCCAGGGTTCAATACGTATTTAACTTTTTTGTAATAACACCGCATAAGTTTTAGCTTTTGGCTACAATCTTAATTTATTAGATGCGGTCTAAGACAGTAAACACGCTAAACATAGAGGGGACTGGCTCTCAAGTGCACCTTACGGAACACACTAATAGGTGCTTGGCGACAAATTGTCAACTTGAGGGTGGTAGCTAGTCAGTTGGACTTAGAAAAAGACCTTTTTTATTAACGTCGGGAAATCCCTTATGGATACGCCACCCCCTCGGGGGAGAGGGTGGGTTATGTCCGACTCGCACGGACTAAAACCCCACGGTGTACCGTCCGACCGTATTGTTGGGGCGGTAAGGGGTCGAACTACGCTATTCCCCTTGGATGGCCGCCGGGCTCCGTCCTAATAGGGAGACAGACTGGGTATACACCAGCTGCCCCCCCTCATCCGCCGGACCTGTACAATCAGGAGATGGGGCCACCGGGCAATACCCTCAGGTCCGGCTACGGTGGTGGGAGGAGGCGGGCAAATCGCCGCCTACTCCCTCCGATTCTCCGTTGCCGGAGAGGCCCGCTCATATGTCTTACCACCATGGTATGGTTATCAAGATATTTTACTTGAACGAAAGTTCCGACTCAGTTGCTAGGATAAGACCATCGTCGTTACATATATATATACAGATATATGTTATTTCAGCGATTACATAATAAAATGTATACACAATTGTAATAAACAAAAGTATAGTCGGTCAATCAGTAAAACCAATTAACACTTTGTAAGCACTGTGACTATTTATCTGAGCAGAACTAGCTTCGCCCTACAATAACTTCTACATAGAAATGAGTGTCCGATTAACGACATCTTGCCTTTTATTGGATGAAATCTCTAATAGGGTGGCGCTAGTGTTAATGTTCCGGTCGCATCTCGGATGTGTTGTATCGGTACCGGAAGTAGATGTTTAAATCATTTTAATATAATTTTAATTTATAAAAATATTATTAAGGCCACATTAAATCATTAAAATTAGTTATAAAAATAGAAATCATTACACAATTATGTACAATGAATATTATTCTGTTAGTTATTAGTATCTTAGTACATGATAGAGAATATAAAAATAAGCGAGAAAGGATAATTCCATGACTGATGGACGGTGAGATGGGGCATGATCGATCACGTCCACATCATGTAAATATTGAACAAGAGTTGGCAAGCCAAAGATTATCCATTTACGTAGTTACGAGGTCGTAAACTTCTAAATAACCTTTACGCTTCGGGTAAGTCGTTTTGAGTTTCGACGTCAAATAAGATTACTAAGATCGTTAGAAGATAATGTATGCGATAACTATCGTGGTTTGAAAATTATTATTTACGATAGTAACTACTTCATTTTTATTATATAGTTTATTTATACATACTGTTACTTGAACTTTTTACAAATAAACAACGGATAAGTCATCGATCGTGGGATCTCAATAGTGTTCTAAAAATAGCTTGTCTAGAACTCTGTCAAATCATTCGAATAATGATATCAGGTTTCCAGAGTTTTTCACCTTCTTTTATCCGAACTCTATTCTGGACATGGGAGCTAATACGAAGATAAATGATGTAACGTAATTGCGCAAGAGTGTATCTATTTGATTTTTGTGTTTGCGAGTATAAATAAATTTGTTTCTGATGAAATGGTATTAGATTAACGTACGGCGGGCGTTACAATTGTTTTTCGGTTAATATAAGAAATGGCTTAGGCTACATATTTTATATTTTTCTATAGAACACAAACGGTTATGCTATTTTCGTTACAGATGAAGTAGTTCCCGTGGGATATCATTTTCGCAAGAACGAATTTGCGAGCACCCCGTAGTATTTTTTTTTAGGTACAAACTATTTTAATATATCTACAATCAATAAAATATGTGTTTTTTCATGAAAATCATTTATAAGTGTAACCTTTGTACTGTAATACGTCATTAATAACTAATTTCATGGTGTGTTACATTCGCATGTCCGACTTTCGTTGTAAGCTAAAACTAACTTCATGGTGTATTACATCGGCGAGTGCAACTTCCGCTTTAATCTAAAACTTCACTGTGATTTCTCATATCACGCCGAAAGAAATATAACTTCCAAAATTTTCGAGGTAGTTATTGATGAAAATAATTAATATATATAACATACTTATAACTTCATATCAATGACACTCAAAGGACGCTTGTAGAAGCTTTCTAAAATATACAATTTTATAACGTTTGCATTGTTTCGCTGCCTAATTGAATTCGTGTACTCGTAGCATAAGTAAATTAATTTACGTCTTAAAATATCGAAAGACAGATGCTATCGGTAATTAGTATGGAGGGGAACGCTGCTCCTTCACGTATATAATTATTTATTAGATTTATAATATTTTGTTATGAGAATTCAAGACGTGGTAATATGAATATTTAATGTTAGTAAATATTCATAATTTAATGAAATTCAAACAGCCACTTTTTGAGTACACTTGTACAAAGATCCGATTATAAGAACATTTTATAAATTGTAATAATAACGAAACAGAATTATGTTTTATTAAATATGGTGACATTGTGTTCTATATGTTACGCATTTTGGTAAAATAAATATCGTTTGCGTCGATAGAAATTAATTTGAACTCGTAAAGACAAAATACAGACTCACCGTCACACACTTACGCCCTATAATGCTGTGGTATGTCTACTTGTAGATTACTTGCTTTTATTTTCTTCATATTCGCTCCCATGTCCAGCACAGAAGTGAACTCGCTCGCCCTGTGGTGTGCTTATATATCTTACAAATAAGAGGGTGGAAGTTTCTGGGACCTGTAGTCATTTTTCATTACATTTTGATTAGTTCTAGAATCCAATTATTTCTGTTTCCCACGATCGATGATTCGACTATTGTTTATTAATACGATTTTTCGAACAGGATACAAATACTTTTAGCATTAAGTACTACGAAGTTGATACTTTTAATTACAAAAATACAACTTCCGAATTTGTAAAGAGACGAAAGCGGTCTGATGAGCCATTCAAGAATATGTGAATGCAAGAATGATTAGTAATCAATCATCTTAGAAGTGTATGCCGTTAATACTAAATAGTCAATAGCAATTCAGTGCATGTCAATAGAAGCTACTCAGTAGTCATCTGTACAAATCGTCTGGTCAATAGCACAGTTGAGATGATGGAGTCAATAATTATATTAAATAGTTTGATAAAAATTAATTGTAACGTCTAGGTTCATATTATGTTTTCTAGCTGAATTAGGTGGAAATCACACTCAAATAATAAAATAGACTATAATATACGTTGTAAAGACGTCTTTAAAGAGTATGCCATAAAAAAAATGTGGCATTTTCTGTAAACCCTCATGATACAAATGAAAAAGGGAAACGCGACTGATGGGCTCTTTTGTCAAGCTAACGTTCGTACCTCGACAGTTTCAGGGATGCGTAAGAAGAAAGATGTTTTTGGAGTTGTATAGTATGTCCAGTTGTATTTTTTTATTTTCTTACATGCATTTTTGCCGTTCTTGTATCTTCAATTCGAAGTTTTATAAAATCATCAGCTTATTAATATCTCACTGCAGGAAAATATCTCTCCTTGTGTCAATACACAAGTTTAGTAACCAATACCCACGACGTCGTCGTTGTTCGTAAAAATAGTATAGCTTTCAAGAATATTTATTTAACTACGTATCTCATTCAAATAATGTTGTGTTGACGTTGATTTGGTTGACTACCTAAATAAAATAAAACTGTAACCTAAGAAGTGTTGACAATTTATATATCGGATAATCTACAGTTCTTTACTTTATTTTAACTAGCACTAAGTATGAAAAATTTCACTGTTAAAGTTGTTTTTTCACGTGATAATTAAGAATATGATTTACTGTTATTTTTGGCGTGAAATTAAAAATAATTTGACATATGATAATTATAAAGCCATGTTATTTTTTAGCTTAATATATAGCTGAACGTTACTTTGCACTTCCGCCTGCCATCCGGCCGCTGCCACGTCGCATTGCAACAAAAAACCTTTTATTTTATTGACACGATGTGTACCTAAATAAAACGCTTCTCGTAATTAGTCTATTACGAATTTCATATTAAAAATTTTTCAGGTACACACCTCGCAATAAAATCAAAGGTTATTGTTCTAATGAGACGTGGCAACGACCAATCAATTCCAGGCAGAAGTGGAAAGTAATGTCAATTATATTATTTGAAAATATTGTTTTTTTTTAAATAAGGACTCTGTCTAAGAATTGAAACTAAAAAAAAACGTTTTTGTGTGATACGAGCACAACAGTAGATCTCTATTGTTTTATTTATAGATATATATATCCGGGAAGTCACTATTGACCTGAGATATCGCGCTATTGACTATATCGGGGGTGTTACTAATGACCTCAAACGCTATTGGTTGAAGGTATCGGCTGTTTATGTATATAGAGGCCTTAAAAGGCGACTCACGACTAGAGGCTGGGTATACACACTCAGAAAGTTGGGCTAATCACACCTAAGGATAATTCGTCGTAACTATAGTCAGTGTTGTGTTTCTGTATCGATTAACTTTCTATTCGATTGTTCGTGGTGGATTAATCGATCAAATCTTAGCCATCACGTCATTATGGGTAACGTCATACTTTAACATGAACGCCGTTTTATCGCTAACCCAACATATAGTATACAATTAAATTACCTGTCCAGAATGTCAAAAGTTTAACGAAAATTGATTATAGCACGTTATTATAGATATGTATGAGAGATACGTTTCGTAGTTTTTTTTTTTCGTAGTATGTGAAACTGGAATACCTTTCACGTAGATTAATGACCTTTTCTGTTGTTAATTAAGATGGAGCATCGATAGTTTCAATATTTACTTATTTAATCTTCATTTTATAAAAAAAAACCTAATGTTTTTAGCTAAATATTATCATTCACACCTTTGTTATATTGGCTCGCAGATTTGCTGAATGCTCGACTGTAGTGAAGGCTACGCTATTGACAGCGTACTGTCAGTCGTTTTACGCATGCAGTCTGTGGATTAAGTACACGCAGAGGGTATATTGCGTGTACAATACAACAATGCATTCAGGGTGCTGATGGGGTTACCGCCCTAATGCAGAACTACGGACATATTCGTGAAGACGAGAATTAGATGGCTTTCACGCAAGCGATTCCCCTCACTCATACGTAGGGCACGCGCCAGCCCCAACAGCATCCTGAATGCTGTAGCAGACGGGTGGGCACTCTGGAATATTGTGAATGCCTACATACCGCTGTGGCGTTACAAATATAATTAGTTGTTATACCTAATAGATGTTAGTACTAACAGTAGTATCGAAGTCGTGTGTATAATAGCCAAATGGAGTTTTGTCTGTAACAAAAGATTTGTTTTGATTTCAGTAGGTAAATATTATTCTCGTTGAATATAGTTTTTACATGCTTTGAAGTAGCAGTTAGCCATGCAATGGATGTGATTTAAGTAGTGCAGTCTATGGTTTTGTGTAACCTATCCCAGAGCATTGATTTTAAACGCTCTACATCAGTGTATTTGCCAACTCAACTCTTCGGACCGGAACATAGCTATCTTTATTTATTTTTTTATTTTTTATGGTAAAAGCAGGCAAACGAACAGGTGGGTCACCTGATGTTAAGTGATCACCACCGCCCATAGACACTAGCGACACCAGGGGAGTCGTAAGTGCGTTGCCAGCCTGTGTATAGGGGAGGAGTAGGGAAAGGAGAAAGGGGAAGGGAAAGGGGGAAAGCGGTGGACCTCCGGCGCTCTCACTGACCGAACGAAACGCAACAATGCAAGCACTGTTACTTTACGTCGGTGTTGTGTGGGCCGGGTGGTACTTACTACCCCGGGCGAGCAGACTCATTCATACTAAAACTGGTAATAGCTACAGCGTGGCTCTACCACCTTTATGGTAAAGCTAGCCTTTGACTACGGCGCACTCGCGTTTATGTGTATTTGACCTATCCCTCGGGAACAATACTTTATCTGGATAAAAGCTACTACATGACCTTCTTTATATCCCCGATGATGTGTGCGCAAAATTTTCATGATAATAGGTTGAGCAGTTACGGCCTGAAAGCGTAAAAAACTAAACAACATTCGAATTTATAATATTAGTTAGAGTTACGATAGATGTGATGCTGGTATTTCCGACGTAGAAATTGTTTATCATTAAATAAGCCTAATCATATGGCAGTGTGATGCTTCAGCTAAAATATATTTTTTACTAATCTCTGTAGTTAAGTAGCCGAGAGACACATCTTAAACCGCAGGAGTCAGTACTAAGCGTCTGTACTAAGCGCTACTATTTAAGTAAAGGGCCGCGGATACGATCCCCGCAAACTCACTTCTGTATGAAGAGCATAATTGTCAGTTCTATCTAGGTGTTAAATTATATGTATGCAATGTAAGTGTATATGTGTAAAATTATATAAAAAAGTAAACCGTCACGGGACGCTCAGTAGATGTGAAATAGTAAGGATAATAATATAATTTATAATCAAAAAGTAAAATCTTGCCAAGAATAATAAAAGTGTATATAAATAGTACGTATTTCATACAGAGAAGCAACAAAGTGTATAGTATATGCGCACACCCACATAAGGGAATCGAGATCGATGGTGTAAAGGAAGCATAACGACATAGGAGTGTCATACCGTTTGCCGTGACGGTATACAGGTCTATTTTACTGCCACGGCGCACCTATAGATAGTGCATCTTATCACATCAAAAACTAGCATTGGACTTCTTTTTTTACTTCGCTGATTATTATCGACAGATAAAAGACTAGTTCGTTAAATAAAAACAGACATGCCTAACAAGATTTACCCTGCAAATTGCCAGAACCAAAATCGACAAGAGAATCCAATTATGTTTACTTTAGGCGTAAGAATCTAAAAAAAATAAATTACGAAGGAAATTTTGTAATACGCTTAAAGAATTAAAAGAAAATTATACGTAAAATAAAACGCGACCCAGTTTTTTCCGTCTCATCCCGCACGTTTGTCACGCTAAATCTTGTAGATTTAAACAAAGGCCGTGGGTTCGGAAAAACCATGTCGGACGAAATAAATGAAGGAGTGTGCGCACCTGACAACCTCTTTTGTCATCGTAACGCTCACCGTATCATGGCAGTTCTAGTGATAAAGAAACAGATATCATTTCCACATCTCGACAGTCATATAATGGTCTTTGTATTTCATATAAAACGTAGAAATGTAAAGTAACTATTCTGATCTCTCGTATATTTAGTCACTGTTAAAAGAACTAAGTCTAATTTACTAATATCTAAAGTCTAAACTGAAAGTGATGATGGTTTGGTTGATAGCGTGTTCGGACACATCGTCTTGGACGTAGGTTCGAATCCTTGTAACTTAGTCGGAGCTTCTGGTTCATCTTGATAAAATTATAGCATGTTGGTAGGGTTTTTTTAGAACCCGCCTGATTACCTACCACCCTCAAGTTGAAAGTCTGTCGCCAAGCACCTGTGATTGTGTTCCGGCAGCTGCACTTGAGAGCCAGTTGCTTCTAGGCTTAGCATGTTTATTATCTTAGACCACACCATCAATTAACACTACAATCTATAGAGTATAAAGGAAAACTATAAAGTGAAGAAAAATTCTACGTTTCAAGTACGAAAACATCGTAAAAGAATTTTAGTGCGATATTATCTTTGTACTATCACAACTATATCTGGATACTGAAAATAAGTATCAGACTTTGAGCCTAGGTAAGTCGAATACCTCTGCAACTGGTAAGAAACTCTTGTCCACTTTCTTTTCTTGAAATATAAGCTCTTGATAAGTCGAAACAATCATTTCCTTACAAGGTATATCCGAATAAATTTCCCATTATTACTCCAACAAAATCGGCTACAAATGTCAAATTGCTTAAAAAAATATTGGCATCTGTGTCTCGAACTCTACAGCTTGATTATTAGAAACTAGCTGACCCGCGCAACTTTGTCTGCACCGAATCGGTTATTGCCGGTTTCAATTGTATTTATAAACGCGAAAATTTTTCATAAACCTAAAACCCGATTGCAGCCACATCTACGATTTCCAATTGTGAATCCAAACTATCAAGGGACACATTCAAACATATACCCAGAGGGTATGTGAGAAATCTTTTAAAATAAGCATAGAACTCGTTCGTAGTATCATCTACCGGGTTCAATTAAGATGAAAACTAACCTACACATATTGGCGGTAATGTTAAAAAAAAATTTGAGGGGGTCTATGGACCCCCAGTTGGAACGAAATTACATTCCCTTTTTTGTAGACGTTTACTATACAGTCAGTATACATTATAAAATATCAAGTTGATAAAGTTAAACTGTAAATGAAACAATAAAATATAGTTATAAAATAAATAATGATAAATTAAACACTGAATGATCTCGGATAATCAAGTTAATAAAAGTTAATACATCAATAGGTAATCCTTGAGTTGGTTTGCTATTGAAATGAAAATTTTATGTATGTATATATTATATACACTCTCTCTCTCTCTGTCTCTTTTTATCTGTCACGACACCTAATTTACTACACATGCACAATACGTAAATACAAAATAAAATAATCATCTCTACCACTTACTTTATTATAACTATCTTCAACTTGTATTAAAACTTTTTCACAGTGCATTGTGTTGAAGAAAAATACAAATATGAAAAAGATATCGACGCGTCAACTGTCACATGCCTATAATTATTCGTCTAAGAGCTAGCAACGGTTTCGAGAGCGAATTTTAATAAGTCAGTTTTTATATATCTTTATGTTCTTCCGAACAACGTGCGGGCGTTGCGTTTATTTGTGTATGTCGCACCTTTACAGACAAAAATATTGATTTTTAAATAATTTTAGGCTGTTTTTTTTCACTAACTTTGAAACGCTATTAAAACATGGAATTATTATTGCCAGACAATTTTGATATTGACAATAATGTACCTGATGCTATTTTTTGTAAATAAAAAAAGTATGTTCAAACCATGTTAAAATAACTGTATTTTTTTTATTGCTATTTTTATTTAATATATTATTATTATTAATATATATTTATATATTATAGAGTCTGTTTATAGCGCCTGTTATAGACGCATGTATTCAAGATAACGTCAGCCCCAAGTTGCACGTTTACGTGTATCGTTGTTTTTCATTGTTTACGGTGAAATCTTAATATCATAATGGTTAATAAAATGAAATATGTTCTTTTCAACGGGGAAAATAAAATGGCTTGAAATTAATTATTTTTAATTATAAAGAATATCATCGCGCACATTATTGTTAATAACAAAATTGTCTGGCAGTAATAAATTCATGTTTTTAATAACATTTAAAAAAAAGTTTCCTAAAATTATTTAAAAATCAATAGTTTTACCTGTAAAGGTGTGATGCGCATTAATAAACATGACGTTTACCGGCAACCAGGTATCCTGCACCTTGTTTGGAAGATCATAAAGAAAAACATATTAAAGAACCAGCTATTCTAAAAATTTTGTTCTTCTAACGTTGCTGGCTCTTTTACTAAGGTGTCGCAAAAAAGTCTTGTTATACTTTTTTCATCTAGCTCCCGTCCGCTCAAAGCGTGTAATGCGCAACAAGAACTTCGTTCCAATATAGCTTCAATTTTTAGCTAATCTATTTGATATATGTAGCACAAAGAAAAATTACCAAAATCCGTCAAGAATTTCATTAATCACAATTTTTTTACTTTCGTCTCTTATCCCGGAGAACCCATTGCGGTATATGGGATAACAAGTATTCTAAATGTAACCTTGTAATATTAGTTATCACTGTGTCAAGTTTCGTCAAAATTGGTCCAATACTTTTACATGACAGACAGACAAAAATTGTAAAAGAATTACTTTTGGCTTCTATATTGATAAAAAAGTCTACCCCGCTTATAATTTTCAAAAAATATTTATTGTACAGATTTGGCCTTTGAAATCCAAAATTCGTAAAATTTTATTTCTTTTTGGCATATTCCTTAAAGTTTAAATTGCCAAATCTTTACTGTACAAACAAATTAAACACAGAAACGTTGCTGCTCCATATAACGAAGACTGAAAACAATAACCTTCTAATTGTTTCTGTTCACCCAGTAATCAACGCGCTATTGTCCACATAATGCAACTATTTCCTTCCCCTTGTCCGTTGCTAAATGAACCGTGTTTTATAGTATAAATCTAGTCATCATTTGCTTCATTATTACCTGAAATTTGTGATAACAGTCCCTTTGTTACGATCCCGTCGGTGGTCTTTCTGAATAGAACGTTGTCAGCTTGTACAAATCACTACGAATTTATACTAAGATTATTCCTTTTAGTTTATCATTTCGAATCATTTATTTTCTAGCTGACGTTTATTTAAAAAATATATTTTACAAATAGACATTTATTTATATTTTAAACTAGCTGTACCCACAGCTCCATACTCATATTTTTAAATCGTATTAAAGAATTATAAAATTGTGAGACTATGTACAATTATAGAAATGCTCTTTAAAAACAATTGTAAGTGCGACACGCACACCACTCACAGTAACATGTAACGTGTACATTAGATATATAAATACTAACAGCGTGCCAAATGAGGTTTGCCATCAGCAACATATTTGGAACCCACCATATAATTACCTCAGTGCTCAATTACACTGTATGAGGAACTAACGAAACAATAACTTAAAATATTATTATAAAGATTTACATTACATTTAAAATACATTGCCATTATTATAATTAAGATTTTGGGACTATACAAAAAATAAACGCTTGTCTGTTCCGCAAGAAATTGTATTATGGAACCGTTTACCTAATACGTTTATAATCTAAGATCTTATTAGGAAGACCTCTATATCATTAAAGTTATTAATAATTATAATGTCGAATTGTAAAAAATAAGTTGATAATTATATCTCTTATTAAAAAATAAGGTATGACTTGAAATCTTGCTGAATTTCATGCAGACAAAGTCGCGGTTAACAAATACTCTAAAATAGAATAACCTCAATTACTTTTTATAAGGTTCGCTATTTACCAGTGAAAGTCCTGTGTAAATCGGTCTAACTGTTTTGTTGATATCACAGCGTACGAAGCCAAGGTTAACAGCTAGTCTAAATTGGAATAAATCGAATTACTTTTTATAAGGTCCGCTATCTGCCAGTGAAAGTCTCGTGGAAACCGGTATAACCGTTTTGGAGATCGCACTGCGGGCGAAGTCACGGTTAACAGGTAGTATAAACTAAAATTGCTTGAATTATTTTTTATAAGATCAGATATTTGTCCTATAAGTTTCATGAAGACCGGACTAACCGTTTTGGAGATAACACTGCGGGCGAAGCCATGGTTAACAGCTAGTATAAACAACAATTGCTTGAATTATTTTTTTTAGGGTCAGCTATCAGCCAGTGAAAGTTTCGTGAAGATCCGTTGAACCGAGAGATAGTACTGCGGGTGAAGCCACGGTTGACAGCTAATCTAAATTAAAATATACTAAATTACTTGCTATGATGTCCGCTATCTGCTGGTGAAAATTCCGTGAAAATCGGTTCAACCATTTTGGAGATAGCTTTGCAGACGAAGCCGCGGTTAATAGTTAATAGTAGCGGGAATATATAATGAGGAATTTATTTTTGAGATAGCCCAGTATCCCGGTTGGTAATTTAACTCGTTTCTGGGCTCTGCAGTGGACAATTTATTATTATTTATATTGTCATTATTAAAATATTGAAATACTAATAGAACCCACGAATTTGTATGCATTTATATTTTTATAAAATGGGTAACATTACTTATCTACATATAATTGAGATAGAAGAAGTTTTATTATTCACTTGAAACGTACCTATCGGTTTCTTTTCGGTAATATAAATAATCTATTTTAAACTTATAAGTTATTCTGATATATAACATATAGAACCGGAAAGTTTCATCAAATTCCCTTGACTAGTTTTTGCTTGAAAGAGCAACGATAGTCCACCCATAATAAGAAAGTTAATCTTATAATAATACTAGCTTTTACTCGTTACTTTGCGTTACTGTAGATTTGACCTATCCTTCAGGAACAGCACTTTTTTCTTGATGGAAAGTACCCTATCTCCTTTTCTGTACCCATGACAACGTGTAATAAATCTACATGACCGGTTGAGTTGTTAAGGTGTGAAAGCGTAACATACAAACAAAGTCACATTCTCATTTATAATTTTGTTATATGCATCATATATTTTAACGTTTTGATCGCAGTATTACCTGATGTTAAATGATAAGCTAAACCTAGGCTTGTTCTCAAGTGCAGCTATTAGAGCACACCAACAGGTGCTTGGCGTAAAATTTTCAGGAGGAAAGGGCTAGCCAGGTAGACTTAGAAAACGCTATTGGTTTCATCGTAATATTTTTCTTCACCAAAAGCTTTTGTAGGTGGTAGAGCCACGCTGAATATATTACTGGTTTCAGCAAGAATGGGTCGGCTCGCCCGGGGTAGTACCACCTGGCCCACAGAAAATCGACGTGAAGTAATAGTGCTTGCATTGTTGCGTTTCGTTCGGTTAGTGAGAGCGCCGGAGGCCCTCCCCCCTCCCCCCTCCCCTCCCCCTAAACATAGGCTTGCAACACACTTGCGACTCCCCTGGTGTTCCTGGTGTCTATGGATGGTGGTAATCACTTAACATCAGGTGACCTGTTCGTTTGCCTCCTATTATACATAAAAAAAGTTCCGAGTCATTTACAAGGATTCAAACCGACGTCCCTCAATTATTAGATCAAAAAAATGGAGTTTATATATATTATTCTGGCGTGTAACTTATACTGCGTAAAACTTCGTCAAAATTCGTTCTGTGGTTTTCAAATAAAACAGCACCAAACATACATACATTCAACTTTCTTGTTTATAGTATTCTTAGCACAAAAACGTAGACGATGCTACTGGCCATTTAAAGTTCACCTTTCACCTTTAGGTGTCATTCACTATACGGGGTTGATCAGCTCACTGAATGGGATAAAAGGAATCTGAAGGAGTAAATTCATAAAAGCCCGAAAGCTGTGCTATATGTTATGTGACATAATCTAACATGGACGCTGTTATTTACGTAAATCAAATCTATACTAAAATTATAAAGCTGGACGGTTTGTTTGTTTGAACGCGCTAATCTCAAGAACTAGTGGTCCGATTTGAAAAATTATATCAGTGTTAAATAGCTCATTTATCAAGAAAGGCTATATATGTATATTATGACGCTAAGACCAATAGGAGCTGAGTACCAATGAAGAATGTTTCAAAAGCTGGTTATTTTTTCCTTTTGAGAGCTTCCGCTGCGTGTTAGCCAAACGTAACTATTCCACGCGGATGAAGTCGCGTGCAGAAGCTAGTAATCTATAAATATCATAGATAAAAGACGCTTTTCGTGCCTATCTATGTGCATTGATAAATATTTTAAGTCATAAATTAAACCAAACAGCTACAAAAAATATTTACACTGCGTAGCCATTTGCGGTCCATGTACCACAACTCGTGTCAAAAATAATAACACGGCTTCGCCTCTTATACTTGTTTAATTACGTATTTAGAATACTTTGTATAAAATCTAACTTATAATCATTTTTTTATAAGGCGAAGTGAATAATAAAAACCTGTTAACAAATCAATTACGGGTTTATTTTGTAATACAATTACGAAAAAAAAACAAGTCCCCAACGCGAACGAAATTACGAAACATTAATTCGATTTATCTTTTTCAGGTGAGTCCGGGCCTCGATTAGGTAGAAGACTTTCGGCACATCGAGGTAATATACATTCATTTCAAAATGGCGCGGCGGTCCTATGAATTTGTGTGTTTTATAATTGAATGAATATTTCATATTTTAGAATATTTTTTTGTATATTAAACTAACTTCTGACGAGACTTCGCTCAAGTAAATTGGAAAAATAAGTGATCATGGTTTTTAATATATATTTTAAACAATCATCTATCGCATTTTATTGATTACTATTTAATAATTCTGATACAAAAAAAAACATTGCGTGTATCAATGTGTCCACGCGGAGGAAGTGAAACTTCTTTGGCTTATATGTATTAAATTGTATATAGTAGTAGTTGTATGTAGTTGGGTGTGCTCATAAACTACACTCATCAAAAAAGTCTAAGCAACATGTACTAATTTAAATTTTAGGATGGTTCTTCACATTATAACGTTGTATTTTATTTTTAAAATAATATCTTTAGGGTTCTATGATGTAAAAATAACAGCTGTTGTCTTTATAAGTTCTTTTAATAACAGAAATGAACAATATTAGAATATACTGTAGAAACTAAGATACATAAGAAACTAAACTTTTTTCTTACAAAATGAAATTTCTAAAGAAAATGTATTTATTGTGAAAGAATAGAACAATTTAATACAAAGTATGGTCTCCTCTGCTATTCAGAACTTTTCGGCAACGATTATTCATTGAATTAATGAAACTGTTTATGTCATCTTGCGGTATTCGCTCGCAATGGAATTGTAGCAAATCCTTCAGCTGTTGGGTTGTTGTCGCTCCGTCCAAGTCCTTCAAAACACGTCTGTGGAGCATGTCCCATGCGTGCTCGATGGGGTTGAGATCTGGCGATTGTGCAGGCCAGGGCAATACCCGGATGTTCTCCGTTGCAAAGTATTCACTGGTTCGCCGAGCTGTATGTGAACGCGCATTGTCATGCGTCATGCTAACCTAACCTAAAATCGGAGCCAAAGGTTTGTGCAAATGGGTAGACATAAGGTCTGAGAATATCCTCAATGTAATTTTCAGCATTCATGTTTCCATTTACGAGCTCAGTTCGCCTGTTCTTCATAATACCCGCCCATAACATAACTGTTGAGCCGCTGTATGGATGAACTTCCTGAACGCACCTGAGCCTTTCAGTATTTCCGGGCCGACGATACACTCGCACCCTTTTTGTATCAGGCTGAAACCCGAATCGCGACTCATCGGAAAACATAATTTTATCCCATTGTTCCTGGGTCCATGTTATGCGTTCTCTACACCATTCATATCGACGAGCGCGATTCCCGTGACGTATCGGTGGGCACCTGATTAGGCGTCGAGCTCGTAGGCCGTACTCATGCAGTCGATTTCGCACAGTTTGAGGACTTACATCAACACCACTTGAAATTTATAGCCGCAAACTTATCTCTCGAGCGGTTAATATCGGCTGGCGTCTTGCAGTCAGTTGTATGTACCGGTCTTGCCGAATGGTTGTACTCATTTTACGGCCTGGATGCTGTTCAGCGGGTTCTCCTGTATTATTGTAGCGCTGCCAACGACGACAAATAACACTTCTATGAATGCCAAAATGTCGAGATACCTGAGATTGATTACTTCCCGCTTGCAACATCCCTACAGCTCTTTGCATTTCATCTGCCATCAAATGACGTCGCTTCATGACGTAAAGAATATCTAACAATTCAATTTTGTCGCTAACTTTATTTAAATGGTTGGTAAAATTATAAAATCAAGACTAAACGTAGCAATTAAAACGCACTTAAATTCAAACAAATTCGCAGTCATTTGAATTTTATGAAAAAACAAAACATAATCAAATTTTTTTTTTACAACCAGCCAGTATATCATCAATAACAAAAAAGTTTACTTACCTACGCACTTTGTTTGAGTAAATACTTAGAAATTAATTAATATAAATGGTAAAATTTGTAATATCACGTATGTTGCTTAGACTTTTTTGATGTGTGTATATACTATACAAAATCCCATAGTATAAATACTTAACTATACATTTACGCATTTTTGTATACTACCAGACATTACTTATACATACATATAAATACATACCAACCTTACGTTTATAGCGTAATACATTTTTTCTCTACCATGCTATAAGAAGTTTCACTTCAATATTGCAATATATAAATATATACATGTACACTTCATTAATTTTTAATACCATAACTATATGCGATTAATGTAAAAAAAAACATTTTCTACAACTTACCTGAACTACATATATTGTACACTCCAAGAAAATATAATATGGCAACGTGTTCGGACATAGCTCATCAAAGGTTTTATTATATTATATGCCTTGGTACTTGCCCTGAGCTGGAGTTTTCAGTAAATGAAGAGATGGTGATGATACCAGTAGTGTAGTAAAGTTTCTTCTACAACTTCCAAGTTGAAAATTTGTCACCACGCACTTATAGGTCTGTTTCGGCAGCTTCACTCGAGGCTCAGTCCTTCTTTAAGCTATGCGTGTTTACTTACCATCTTAGATCACAATGTCATTTCATATTTGGTGAGATTATAGTTACAAAAAAAAAGTGTGTGTGTACTTATGTACACGCGTTAGAAGTTATACTCCTTTGGCGTAACAAGATAACAATCTGTTCAAAAATTTTATCTTTCGCCTTAATCTACGTTTGTAGAAAAAAACGACACTAACAATAGAAAAAAAGGTATTTAATACATTGAAAGTTTTAATACAAAGAAATACGAACAACAAATACAAAGAAACAAAATGTTGACTATAGCTAACTTCAGGTGAGCGGTTAAGCAGACAGCTTCATACCGTTAATTTTGTGTCACAGATGCGCGCGCATCTTAAAATTTCACTCTCATCATTTTTTCATAACGCGCCTAAAGAAGTATAACTTCAAAAATAATATAAAAACCGTAGGGGAAGACAGACGGAGAGACGTTGCCTTTTTATGAGGAATTTTATAGTACATTACGTTCGAGTAGCCGGGATTACCAGGATAGCATATTTCTTTTACATATAATAAAAATATAATTTATTTTATTTAGTTCCGAGCTTTATGAGTATTTATTATTTTTAGCACTAGCACGGGTATAATAAGTCCGTATAGTGATTAAATTTATAGGTATACGAACGCAAGCGAGAAATAATAGAGTATATGGTACGACGCGCTAAGATAAGAAAACTTACTCTATTATTTGAACTCATTATTCTACTAATTTTATCCTTATAATTCATCTTCTTCTATTTTATTTTTGGCAACCAGTCCTCCAGTAGACTATTACTGCCATTTTCAAGTGAGTAACGACATTGCAAGTTTCTTGATATAATTTCAATGAACTAACAAGATGGTGGCCATCTTGTTAGAACTTTCCTGGGAGTTTTTGTGGCAAGTCAGAATCCAAGTTCCGTGGTATTATTTCCGATTCACTTCACTCGTGCACAATAACCAAACCATATTACGTAAAGCACCACCAACATTACACAATATAGAGCCAAATAACACAAGATTATGGATAAAATATAAAGACCACTACATGGCATTCCAAGATCCCGCCAAAAACTCCCACCTTATAATTCGATCAAAGTTTTAGTCGATTCAACCCATGTAACCGATTACACAGTGTGTGTTTTTATTGGGGTAGGTATTATGGTTAAATCTAAATTATATGACATACTGTGAAATGGTTTTAAAAATTATTAATTAATTTTATTAGTCTTACACAATAATTTCGTCCGTGTTAATAAATTATGTGCCATTCCGATTCACTAGTATGTCTATAGAATAAAAGTGGATGATGTAAAAAAGCATAATATATGTCAGAACGCGAACATACGTAACAGATAAAAATAGGAAGTATTCAGTTTTATGAACTAAGTTTTATTCTTGGCGCTTAGAAAGTTTTGTAAGTCCTCTAAAACTTCATGCGGCCTTGGTACTTTTGCACAGAAGCGTAGGATCTCGCTCTATTAGGGATATGAGAGTTATCTAGTACTATTTCCACTTGAAAGTTCGTAGCGCCATCTACCCGTAAAAGGCGGATACTTAATTCATAGATTTATTTCAACTTAATTTATAACGTGTGTGAATATAATTGTAATATTTTAAATCAGGGGAAATAATATTTACAATATTTAAGAGTATTCGTGAAGTCTGCCAGCAATTAAGAGTAAATTACTTAATTCCAACAGCACTAAAGTTAATATTTATCAAATCAAATAAAGATAGGATTAAAAGAAAATTCTGTCATAAAGAATTATATGCAAAAATAATCAATAACTTGTCTATTTATTGAAATCTGTTAATATCTACTACGTTCCTGGTACTACAGAGATTCTTCGCTACAAAATACTCGTAGCGTTTCGTAGCACTGTGTTCGCTACGATACACGCGGTTGTGCTGCCCTCTATTGTCTAATAAATTTTTCTTTAACAAAACATGTATGTGACCATCTAAAATTATACTGATTTTTTTGTATGTCGTTACAACATTCTGTTATCCTCATTTATATAGATTAATGATAACTCACGTACGTATAAGAAAATTAACAAACAAAATGATTTATTTAACTTGAACCCAAAGCGAAATTACCATCCAAAATGTTTCTTGGTTAACGTCGAACAATATCTTTTAATCCTATTTTTTAATACCCCGGCAAAATATAGTTTCGAGAATTATCAAATCCTTGTCTACATTGCGTAATCCCTTAATCCTCGACTGTTTACTTTAATTATAATATTAGAACATTAAACATTCCTGGTTATATTAAGGAAGTATAGATAATACGACTAAACAATTATAAATAGATTAATTAATTCTTGAATAGTTGGTAGAGCAACGCTGAAGTTATTATTGGTTTCAGCATGAAGGGATCGGCTCGCCCGGGGTAGTACCACCCTCTCATAGAAACACCGACGTGAAGTAACAATGCTTGCATTGTTGCGTTTCGTTCGGTCAGCGAGAGCGCCGGAGATCCACGTCCTCTCTCCTCTCCTCTCCCCTTCCCTCCCTTTCCCATGAACACAGGCTGGCAACACACTTTTGACTCCCTTGGTGTTGTTAGTGTCTATGGATGGTGGTGATCACTTAACATCAAGTGATTCATCTGTTCGTTTGCCAGCTATGACATAAAAGAGAAGAATATTCTAAGCAATTATATTTTCATTTGTATATTTTACAATCATTATATATATATATCGATTATTATTCGGGCGTAATTTAGTTATTGTCATATACTGGTATAATATTATAATTTGTAGTATCGGTGTGTTTGAGTAGTATAATGTTCAAGAAATTGTTTTTTTTTCTTGACAATGCAAAAGTCTGGACCTATTAACTAAATTCAGGAAATTATTGTTATATTTTATACTCAATTCATTTAGGTGGGACCCAAAATTATGCTACGATTTACGAGCATAGCGATTCTAGGTACACTAAGCGAGAACGAAAATGTAGTGCAAGTGTATAGTGTGGCACGGCATGGCGTTACCCGAGGTCGAGGGTGTGTTGATGACCAGATCGAGTATTATTCGATGGGCCAAACTGTGAATGCCTATGTCGGCAATAGCGTGGTGTCATGACGTGTGTCTCAGTCGCGTGGTTGGCTTTCTAAGAAACGGTAGTGTTTTATGAATAATATGCCGACAGAAAATCAAAATTTCAATGATTAAATGGGGACTAACCCACGGAAACCTGATATAAAACTTAAAATTATTAAAGTACTAGATGGCTTGGGGTTAGAATTTGGTACTAAGCCTCTACAGTACTGTTGAAACTAAATATAAATAAAAAAGGGCTTTACGTTCAGCATATTCTTTATATACATAAAAAATACACCAGTAATGTGTAATACCGTTTTATAGTTCAACGTAAGTAAGCTGCTAAGACTGATTAATATTTTAAATGCGTTTATTACAGTTTCTCACGCAAGACCTGTTATGTTTGCTCGTTTAACTTCTGTTGTGGCTAAATGAGTTAGCGGTATTAAACGTTAATTTTTTATTGCCTTAAGTCTACGCGGCTCGTTGGCCCCTGAATTAGTTTCTTATTTTCATAATATAAAAACCTTAGGGATTTCTTTTTCAATGTGTATAGCGGCCATTTTGAAAGTTGCCATTTTATATTTAATTTTCGTCTGTTGTTATTAACAGAATTGAATAAACAAACAAAACTGCAAAGTTGTACACCTAAAGGAACCGGTTCTAATTTAGTTTGCAAAATTCGATATAAACAAACTGGCAAACATTACGAGTGATATCAAAATAAATTGTCGTAACTATGAGGAATTATACAAAGAAAAATGGTAGGTACATTTTTGTGTCGGAATTAAAAAAAACAAGTCGAGGCAGGCGTAAGGACTGTTGACATAAGTGAAAACTCAAAAAAAATGAAATAAATGCGTTCTCTTTTGAATTTTCATGTTAATTATAGTGTTAATGACAATATTTAAATTTCAGAATTTGTTTATTGAAATTATTAACATTAGTGTGGTTTTCACATCTACTGGCACTCGGAGCACTAATTATATACATTTGTATAAAGTCTGTTAATCAATCCAACGTATGATGAACTGCAATATATCAATATTACATGTACTCAGGCCTTTATACTACAGGTCACTAGCTTGACGCAAGCCGCGCAAGCGCAATACGGCCGCTCATCCTTAGGTAGCATGTCATGACGCTAAATTATAAACTTATTTCCTGCCAAAGATACCGCTCAACGCGCTGATTGCAATAGTTCCTCGTGTGTGAACAGTAAAATGGCCTAATTAAAAAATTAAAGACGTCTAATAATAGATACTGAATAGATGCTTGAATAAAATTAGTAACATCTCTTTGAGGGTTAAAATAATTATCGATTAATAATAAAGTTGATTTATTATTAAACTTTTGCTATTCTTGGAATTAATGAATATATAGCAAATAGTAAAATTTACTAAATTAGGTTATAAACTATCTCATCTCAAACATCTCGTTACTTACTATTTTCAATAATATTAGAGACGATATCCTTTAAATCACTACATACTCGTATTATAAAACAAAGTCCTCTGCCACGTCTGTCTGACTGTCTGTTCGTGATAAGTTCAAAAACTACTGAACGGATTTTTATGCGGTTTTCACCAGTGGATAAGTTGATTCACGAGGAGGTTTAGGTTTATTTATATTTATTTGTATGTTTATTTTTATTATCAGGGCGGGACAACGTCCGCCGGGTCGCTAGTAATCTTATAAAGTATAGTGATAGTTTTCATATGATATTTGGGTTTAAGTCCATTGTCAACATCTTTAATCAAGTTGAAAAAGTACTAGGACACTATACCGTTATCAAACGTGTGAGTAGTATAGGTACAAAGCTCGGAAAGCACAACCTGAAAATGGACTAGAATAACATAATCTTCGAGTAGTAGATGCCAAAGCTTGATATGTTGATGATAGCCAATTTATAAAGTAGAATGCTACTACTACATTACGGTTCCGTAGGAAAAGCGTAGTGAAAGGCTTTCACGGTACCTGAAAACTTACTCGGATAACATGAATTAAAAAGAGCTACTTTGTAATTCCCTCCTATTTATTGGACGGAAAAGCGTCGTCGTAGATGTACGGGCCGGTTCTGTAGTAAAATCGTAGCGGGAGGCCTCAACGTTGGACGAAATATACCAGAATAACATGAAACGTGAGAGCACATACAAATATTTTCATTGTGTACGATCCTCAAATTAATTAAGCTTTGGTAGTATGACAATTTATATAGCTGCGGATTTTCATTTCGTAGCAAACTCGTAGGGCGATGTTTCCATGCTACGACAGAATCTACTAGGACAGCAAAGAATCAAAAAGTTCGTCTTAAACCTGTATTTGAAAAAAAAACACACACATCATTTTCTGTGGGTACTTAGACAGGCATTAAAGGGTATATTTTAAATTAAATAAAGTTTAATATTATAAATCAAATATTGCTACTTCAGAATGTTTATCTTCTCGTAACAGAAAGCAAGTTATCAAGCTTTCGCCTTTGTATTGATGTCAAACAAATCTTTTATCGGACTCCTATTATTTATTTTTTAATATCGCCGGCTCAATACTTAAGGCCAGATATTATTATTTGACTTCGTTTTACTTTTGTTTGCCATGTCGAGACGTTTTGATTGAATTTTTGTTTAGTCTCGTATATAGTGTATTCTGTAAACTGGAATAAAGTGGTTATTGTTATTGTATTTTTTTTTAATATGAAAAATTAATGAGTTAGTAATTTTATAAACATCAATAAAAGTTATAGTACGTCAGCAAGGTTTTGGAAAAATAATTGGTTGATTTTTGTCGACTGAAAAATTACAGCGATATCGTTTGATTTATAGTATTTCTGAATAATATAAGACAAAAAGTACACGATTATCTGTTTATTTTATATCCTTACTATAATAATCAGTATTTCAGAGTTATAGTTATTTATTTTTCGCAAGGCAAAGATGGTAAAATATGGTAAAAATCTGTTTCAAAATATATAACTCTCTATACTAAAGTATTTACATTTTTTACGGTTTAGTAATGACAATAATATATTCTTTTCTAAACATCAACCGCCTATGTTTCACTATTACCAATGAGAATGATGCCTTTACACAAATTTCTTTGTCTATGATCCATATTTTTAACTATAGTAAACAATTATCAATCCAAATATTTGCTCAATTGTAACTGTTAAAAGATATTGATAGTTATTTTTGTGGTAGCCAATTTCAAATTTTTTAACTCATAATCGTAATGTATGACAATAGCCACATTGTATTTTTGTTTATCTTTACGTATATCGATTGCAACAACAGCACAAAGAAGCTCAAGACATTTTACCTGATAGCCATCATCTAAACAGGTCCAAATACCAAATACCACCACAACCCTCCTCGGATATCGAGATTCGCTCGAGTCACCGTTTGATTACATTTCGGTCAGTGGTATCGTCTCCTAGTTTAAGTTTCCGATCTGGTTATTTGTTTATACTTCGTTCGTTATTCACATTTCTAGGTGAAATTTTAATTGTAACTCTTTGAACACGCTGCAATCGCTAACCACACATTTTAAGTTAATATTATTGTATAATTTCTCTTTTAAATAAATCATTAATCTTAAATTAATTGTAGTTCTGAATTGTACCTATCATAATTGGTTTATATTTTGTTGTTTTTACCTTGAATTCTAAATAAGGGGTCTCTTTGAACATCATCAAAATGTTATTTATAAGAACAATTCTGTATATACTCCACTACAGTAGCTCTCACTATAGCAAGCACATCGAAAAACATGTTTTTTTCCTTGGTTTTTAAACTGTGTTTTGTGTTTGAGTTAATATTGAAAATCATAACTTACTAACAATACCTATCTCATTTGCTCTCATGGGTGTTTAGAAAAAAAACTTACATACTATATATACTTAGTTTGAGCTGCCATAGAAATAATTACAAGTGTTAAATGGTAAGCTACTTATGAAATCCATGTAACTTTCGAAGTGTTGAAAAGATATAGTTTTGCTGAAAGTCTTATTCTCAACAATTTCGTAAATTCAAAATTTACGAAGCGCTTTTTATTTGAACCCTAAAATAACTCAAATAATTTGTTTATTATTGTTAAAAGAAAATATTGTATAAAGTGCCATCTATCAACACAATGCAGTACTAAGCGAATTTTCATGTTTAAGAAGTACTCCTATTAGAGTGTAAGTCAAAATAGCAGTTATAGCGATTTCAAATTTAAACCTAAACTACTTACAGTGTTATATAAAATATCCTCAAAGATTTGGAAACAAATAAATTCAAGTTTTAAATATATTTACCCGTCGTATTTCTACACTGGCGCTTTATTGGTTTGTTACCAAAGAGTACTATCCGTAAAAAGGAAACGTTTTTGTTACCGTGTTCGTTACCGTGAAATTAGTTCAATATTATATCGCTAGATGGCAGGTATTCTATTTCTTGGTATAAATATAATGAAATGAAAAGTTCTTAACATTACATTTTATTATAATACAGATGTTACGTTACATCCAAACGTTCTTCTTTTCTCATATTTCTTATAAAAATATTCAAACAACACAACAACATTAAATACGATTGAACAGTTTAAAAAACTTTACTGCGCATGTTCGGAAAAGCTCCTCACAGTAAACATTTGTTATCCTTATCTAACTCGGATTAGAATTGGTTACCTCTTAATATTTATATTATCCTGATACGGGGTAGATATTTTCCGCTCTAATCGCGAGTTTGTAACAAATCTGTTTAGTTTTTTATCCCACCTGTGTTTATATTGTGTGGGGTACTAATAATTCCCATAGTTTGAACTTTATAGACCATGGTTATAAATTTTCTGAAAGCTTTAATAGTTTATGTAAACCTAATATTTTTTTAATACCATTATATTATTTTAATGTCTTTTCTGAAATACTTATCTTTCAAAGAAGATTTCATAAACTCTCTAAATGTGAACAAAATTTTATTCTCAATGTACAGTAATTAGAATCAAAAAGATTTTGATAATTTTCATAATTATGGTCATTGTTAAGAAGTCGGCTAGAAATATTAAAAATACCTAGAATAATTGTGTGACATCTAGGTTTATTTACGGGTACTTAATTTTATATAATCGTCATGTATTTCCAGTCATTCCAACTTGTATCTCTAGATGGCGTTAAATGTTAATACAGCTTATTGACGGTGTTCTCTCTGACTGATACGGTTACATATAAATATTTTTATGTAGCCTTCTTTTTCATAAACTTGTGAAAATAATGATATGCATTAAATCGATGTTTTCATACTAAAACCATAAACAGGTGGAAAGCTTTTAAATAGGTACATGGATGTGAATAAAATTTGAGAGCGTGTTACAAATAACTATTATTAAATATTATTTTGTTTTTCGACATAGTCACCTTTGGATTATTTG
Organism: Antheraea yamamai; assembly: GCA_036509395.1. Classification (NCBI taxonomy): domain Eukaryota; kingdom Metazoa; phylum Arthropoda; class Insecta; order Lepidoptera; family Saturniidae; genus Antheraea; species Antheraea yamamai. The sequence continues at coordinate 18,910,821 of AP028427.1, read as the reverse complement.
AAATACATTTTTGCAAAGTTTAATATTCCCCTTTTAAACGCTCTTCATTGTGTGTATTTAAAAATTTCAGCCTTGCAGCGACTTCATCTTTAAATCACTTTTTTGTACAGGTTTTAGTATTCTCAATCTCACCTGATGGTAAATGTCATTGGGTCTAAGAGGAGGGTATGATTTTCAAGTGTACTACCCAGAATATTCTTCTAGGGGGTTTGCGAAAGAGTTTCAACATGGGTGGTAGTTACCACACACACAAGCCACACGAGCTTAGAAAAGTCATACTACAACGTTATTTCCTTCATCCAATGCTCCTACTAATTGGCAAATATTTGAATAATCGTTGATAAACATGAAGTTCGAACACACAGCTGATCCAACACCACTTCAAATTTGTCAACTGTTCCATTAGTTACTTTTATTCCTGGAAATATGTAAAAATCACCAGGGACAAACTCTGGTGAAAATGGAGGAGGACACTGAAATATTTTGAAGCCAGAATCTCAGATTGCAATCTCTACAACCCCTCGTTTATAATCTTGATGTGACAAGATAACCTGGGCAAGTGCGCTTTACAGTTTTTTCTAGCGATGTGCACATAACGTCCCTGTATTTATAGCTCCATGGTCCAGGTATTCAGTCATTAGTGCTCCTTGATTACCGCAGAAAAAAGAAGCTATTATAGGATACAAGATGTAAATTACATTTACATTTTCTTAGTATTTGGAGTTCGATCTTTTTTTTAAGCCATAAACTATTTTATTCATTCAGGACTTGTAACTATGAAGCCATTTTGTCTATTGTAACAAAGAGCTGAAAGATGGCAACTATTTTGTTTCAGCAATTCCAAAGAAGGTTGGGAAATATTCAGAGACTGATTCGTTTCTACGCATCATTAAGCATTGTTCGTACTCAAAGTATGAATCTCTTTTTATCTCCGAGCATTCATGTAAAATGTAATGAATCAAATTTTCTGTTTGAGATGGTGATATGTAAAGATTTTCTTTTTTTATAAAACACCAGCTGTGGCTACGACTTCAACCGGGTGGAACCTTATGTAAAGAAAACACTGATTAATAAAGTGATCTGAATGTATTAAGTCCATTTACTTATCTACTTTTTTCTCGTATTTAAGTCGCGTCGTCATTAAAAATACAATAACTTTTGATAGACCGAACCGATTTTAATGAAACAAAGACTAAATTTTACTCGTTACGATTATATTCGTTTATGATTTTTTTGAAGAGGTTTTACATGAACGTAATACTTTAGTAGTGATGCTTATTCATACAAACAGACAGACAGACATTTCTAAAAATGATTGAAATGTAGTTTATTACATATTCCAATACATCCACAACAATTTTCTTCACAAAAATGTAAAAAGTACAGACACTTTAGACTTACATTCTTAATATATGTACAGATTGTTTGGTTAATATTTGCGCAGGGCTATCTTTATTTGAAACTCATTCACGTTTAAATTTCGCGAACCATCGTGACACTATTACATACGGCGCAGCACTGACCACTAATGTGTCTTGTAAACCTCGATGGAATTGTACCGTAGTAAAAATTGTTACCAATTATTTAATTACTGCGTGTTGTTAATATTTTTCGATTTTCGCTAATGTGCTACGAAACAGACTAATTTTTATATGACGTATAGTAAATACAATTTTACCAAACATTATAAACACTCAAAGAATTTATACCAGTCTCAATATTTCTAGAATACCTTTCGTATCGGAAATCTCTTGAACGGCTAATCTTTTTAAGAAAGTTCTTTCAACAATAAAAGTTTTCTTGTTCCTTAGTGTTATATATAAGCTATCATTACCATGAACAGCTCTTCTCGACACACTGCAGGGCATAAGCCTCCTGCCTTTTACGCCATTCCTCTCTATTCTGTGCCAATCTTGTCCAGGTTTTTCCCACAAGATATCTGATGTCGTCGACCCATCTTGCCATTAGTCTTTCTCATTTCGCCTGCCCTCTCTCGGCCATCACTCGGTCAAGAGCCTAATTCACTTGCCATTACCACATCTGGCCAAATGTAAGTAATACGTACACCGATATTCTGTACTTTTGTGATTTTTCGGGTATCCCTATTTCTTATTCTATCACTCAAGGTGATGCCTAACATGACACGCTCCATGGCACGTTGTGCAATCCTCATTTTGTGGATAATATTTTTTGTGAGCGTCCATGCTTCGGCACCATACATCATTGTGGGCAGGACACATTGGTTAAAAAGACGGGTCTTCAGACATTGTGACAATTTTCGGTCCCTGAAAACGTCATCAAGCTTGCCGAAAGCAGACCACTCTAATTGAATGCGTCTATTGATCTCTTTGTATCAATGCTCTCTGCCAAAAGATAAACAATGTCCCAGGTATATAAGCTAGCCTATATATTAGCTTAGTACATTGCTAACTTCAGGTTGCAATTAACTGCAGAAACTGTGGATAACGTGGAGTGATTTTAAACTGATAAAATTTACACATTAGACATAAAATACACATAAAATAAAAATGTGTTTCAGATATTGAGACGGGTTAATCAATGGTGAACTCGTCTTTACAAGGCAATAACTATAGATCGTTGGTCGCGAACATTTTCATTACTTTTACAGACAATTCCACGGACATTTCCGTGGAATTGCCTCGGTATATTGTCAATTGGATAACTGTAAAAGATATAATATACCCGTAGTAATACGTAGACTACCGTTTTATCGAACTATACTATCATAGGATAAGGGGTAATATTTATAGTTTCATTTTATTGCTATTAACGGAAAAAAAATATTTATTATAGAGACTGGTGATTGTCCAGTTTTTTTAAACAATAAAATACGTGATAGGTTTTAGCGTTTCACAACAATCTCACCAGATGTTAAATGATGACTTTGTCTAAGATGGCAAACGCGATAAATCTTGAGGGAGATTGGTTCTCAAGTGCAGCTGCGGGAACATACCAACAGGTGATTGGATATAGATTATCAATTTGAGGGTTGTAGTTAGCCAAGCGGACTTAGATAAAGCCCTACCAATGCTATGGCTTCATCACTTATGTTTATTTCTTCTGCGCGAAAGTTTCTGACTTAGTCCCCTACGCGATTTTGATGAAACCTTTTGTGCATGTCCAGGGACCGAGAATGGTTAGATTCACAAATGGACCCGGTAAGTGGCGCTGCGGTTGACATTTGGGATCTATATATATATATATATAAGCAGGACAACCCCCAGCCTGTATGCATATAATAAGAATGTAAATCTAACGTGTCTGTACTTTTTAGATTTATGCGAAAAAAACTGTTCCAAGTGTCTAAGTTCAAAGCAATAAAATACATTGCAATAATTTAAAAAAATGTCTGTTTGCCTAAACACGCATCGCTACTAAAGTACTGAGTTCAGGTTAAAAACTACAATAGAATAATAATCATAAAGCATATCCTCGGGTACAATTTAGTCTTTGTTTCATTAAAATCGGTTCACTCTATCAAAAGTTATTGTAATTTTAATGACGACAAATTAAGTACGAGCGAAAAGTAGATAAGCAAATGGATGAATTTACTAATCACTGTTTTTTTTACAATTAGCTCCACGCAGGCACAGCTTAAAAAAAAATCTAAATCTAATCTATCTTATAAATTGCTTCGAAATATTATTGAATTTCATCCATCAGGGCTTCTATGTGTAGGGAACGTATATGAAACGAGTGGGACCATGATAAAAACAATTTCTCGGGACAAACGTTCGAACTGCTCCCGGGGGTACCGTATGCGCTGTGTTCGTACAACTGCCGAAACTTTATAGGTTAATTTATACGAAGTCAAGAAAAAAACCCTCGATGCTACTCTAGAGAGTGGTCAGGGTGTTGAACAACAAACTTTTCTTAAGTTTTATGTGTAGCGTAATCGATGGTAACCTTTTTATGGGACTGCAAACTACATAAAATCTTACGAACGCGCGGGAATAGGATGGACTTCTTGTGACATACTTTCCCAAGAGACTTTGTTATAGGTTCCTCACGAGGGGAGAGAATGTACTAGGAAATTGTTGGTACCAGCGGTGTAACTTATGGGAAGTTACAAACATAAAAATAATTTTATTATGTTATTATATCCGAGAATATATTTATTATGAACTAGCTGTACCCGCAGCTCCGCACGCGTTTTTTTAAATCGTATTAAAGAAATATAAAATTGTGAGATTATGTACAATTATAGAAATGCTCTTTAAAAACAATTGTAAGTACGACCCACTAACAGTAAAATGTAATGTGTACATTAGATATATAAATACTAACAGTGTGTCAAATGAGGTTTGTCATCAGCAACATATTTGGAACCTTAACCCACCATGTAACTACCTCAGTGCTCACTTACACTGTATAAGGCACTAATGAAATAATAACTTAAAATATTATTATAAAGATTTACATTTACATTACATTTAATATACATTGCCATTATAATTAAGATTCTGTGACTATACAAAAAATAAACGTTTGTCTATTCCGCAAGAAATTGAATTATGGAATTCTTTACGTAATACGTTTATAATCTAGGAAGACCTCTATATCATTAAAGTTATTAATAATTATAATGTCGAACTGTAAACAGTAAGCTGATAATTATTTCTTTCATTAAAAATAAAGAATAGTCATTTTTTCTGTCTGAAATCTTGCTAAATTTATGCAGACAAAGTCGCGAGTAACAGCTAGTCTAAAATAGAATAACCTCAATTACTTTTTATAAGGCTCGCTATCTACTAGTGAAAGTCCCGTCAAAATAGGTCTAACCGTTTTGGTGGTAGCATAGTGGGCGAAGCCACGATTAACAGCTAGTATAAACTAAAATTGCATAAATTACTTTTTGTAAAGTCAGCTATCTGCCAGTAAAAGTCCCGTGAAAATCGGTCTAACCGTTTCGGTGATAGCACAGCGGGCGAAACCACGGTTAATAGCTAGTCTAAATTAAAAAGGACTAAATTACTTTTTATAATGTCCGCTATCTGCTGGTAAAAGTCCTGTAAAAATTGGTTGAACAGTTTCGGAGATAGCACTGTGGGCAAAGCCACGGTTAACAGCTAGTATAAACTAAAATTGCTTGAATTACTTTTTATAAGGTCCACTATCTGCTAGTGAAAGTCTCGTGAAGATCGGTCGAACCGTTTTGGAGATAACACTGCGGATGAAGCCACGGTTAACAGCTAGTATAAACTAAAATTGCTTGAATTACTTTTTATAATGTCAGCTATCTGCCAGTGAAAGTTTCGTGAAAATCTGTGGACACGTTTTGGAGATAGCATTGCGGGCGAAGCCGCGGTTCACAGCTAGTCTAATTTAAAGTATCCTAAGTAACCCGCTGTAATTTTAGCTATCTGCCAGTGAAATTCTCGTCAAAATCGGTCCAGTGGTTTCGGAGATTACCCCGAACAAACAGACAGACAGACCGACAAAAATTTGCATTTTTGTTATCAGAAGCGTGTATACATTCATACCCAATCGATAAAAAATGTTTACTTTGATATTACATACAGACACTCCATTTTTATTATATGTATAGATAAACACGATAAAAGTCGTGGTGGTCTAGTGATTTGACCGGTGGAATATCATTTCAATGTCCACAGATTCGAACTCCTGTATGTACCAACGAATTATTCGGAATTCGCGTACATTTACCAATTTAATTTGGTAACACTATCGGCTGACGGTGAAGGAAAACATCGTGAGGTAACCCGAACCTGAGAAATGTTCTTGTAATAATTACTATAGGTGAGAAAACATAGAACTGTGGATTTCGCAGAGGTTGAAATCGCCAATACGTCATGGGCTTGCGTGGTTATTATACCCATACCATTCTTCGGGAGGAGGCGTTTGGCCCTGTAGTGGGCCCTATAAGAATATAGGCTGATAACGATGATGATGATGACCATAAAAGGAATTGCTCGGATGTATGTCTTTCCCTGCGATATGTAACAATCGCTTTTCTTGGGGTCTTTTAGATACTCGGCTATTAATTGTTGGAGTGACATACTTCCTCCTATTGGTAACCTAACACGAGGTTATCGTCTTAGTTTCTAAACACAAATAAAATACTATTTATCATCACGATAAGCGTCGCATGAAACTAACAAATTAATTAATTGAATAAATTGGTTTCATCAATGTGATCTTTGGGATTATGTACAGTATTTTGTAAGTTATATCTAACTGTGCAGTTTCGTAAAATATAATAAGTAGCTTCATAAATTATTGATTGTATATTGCCAGTACCGGGTTATATATTATACTGCATGCATATGCTCATAATATTTTGAAATTGTAGTGTAAGTTCGTTCTTATGTTTGAAATTTTGTCTATGTGTTTGTGTATGCAGCAGGTCTTGTCAGAGAATCAGCGCTACAACATTTGCACTTGTAAACCTGCAGTTTTATGCTGAGATAAAGACAATTTTGACTTCAAACTTACCTATCTCACTTGAAATGTTTTGTATACATACTAGTAAATATATATATATATATATTGTATGAGTCGAATAAATGTACTTTTCGCTCTATTTCAAGATTCAGCGACGCGCCCGTATTTCGTACCAGTAAGGAAGACCATATAGTCCCAGAAACTCTTGAGGATCCTCAAAATATAAAATAAACATACATATGTACGCACATCATCAGGTATTCAGCCGGGAAATAGTAAACAATATATTGTGTGGTCTACGAGATCAACCTCTGGACACAACATTGGTCATCTACGACGTAAATATGTAAATACTGTGACACCAATTCCTGGAAATAGTGTCAGCAAGTCGGCCACGTCATATGTAAACACTGCGTCATTGGTCCAGAAGGTTCCTCGTCCACGTTGTCTCCACCAATACGTATAAATACAGTAGCGTACTGAACTCTAATGGTCATTGTTAAATTATTATTGGCCATTATCAAGTAATGTTTAGCGATTTAAAGTTTTTGAATGAAATATACATTAAAAAATAAAGGAAGAGAAGACTACAGGTATTTTTCTTACGGGTACAATTTATTACTGACAATAACAATTTCAGTTATATATCATATATATTAATACGTAAAGCCAAAACTTTGTACACCATTTTATGCGAATTGCTCGAACGGATAAACTTGAAATTTAGCATAGTTTATATGGCAGAGAAATGCAGAAAGCTATTTTTTTATATAAAATAGCATTACAAGCATATTAAATTAATTAAAATATACATTACTCACACTACTGCTTGAATTTTACACAACATATACACACTGCATCTTAGCCCAAAATAACTATTCCTCGCGTGCAAAGTCGCGGGTAGAAGCTATTAACTAATTATATTATCTATAATCTATACTAATATTATAAAGAGGTAAAGTTTGTGAGGTTGTAGGGGGTAATATCTGGGGAGTCGGAGAAAAATGGTCGAACGAAAACGTTTCTTACGAACGCTGCCTTAATTATCAGATATATATGATTGAGTTCTAAAGAAAAGTTGTAGCTTGATAATGCCTATTACCTCCCAACGAAGTGGGCACGGGTCGGCTAGTGTCTATATAATTAAAAAAAAAGTGGCAAATAACTGAGTTGCCATGATGAAAGCCTTTGATTATAGAGGTTTATACCCTTTCATAAAGGAACCCTAATAAAGTTCAAACTTTAAAAATTCAATGAACTATGGTCGAATGTCGACCACTGGGCGCCCACTAGTTAATTTAAACTAGCAAATATTACACTCGAGGGAAATACTACTTGGTTTTTGTCATTAATCACTTCTTATACTTTACAAAACGAAGTACGTTATAATATTGATTGTGCTAATGTAAAAAAAAAATCAACAAACGAACAGCAATAACTTATCTATACTTCAATACTAATATTATAAAGAGCTAAAGTTTGTGAATTTGTAAGTTTGTGACGTTGTAGGGGGTAATCTCAGGAACTACCGATCCGATTTGAAAAATTCTTTCAGTGTTATATAGATCATTTATCGAGAAAGGTTATAGGCTACTTATCATCACGCTAAGACAAATAGAAGCGGAGCACTAATGAAGAATGTTTCAAAATCGAGGTATTTTTTCCTCTTGAGAGCTTCCGCTGCGTGTTAGCGTTAGCCCAAAGTAACTATTCCACGGGAACGAAGTCGCTGGCAGAGGCTAGTTAAAATTATAAATTCTAAAACAAGTTTGTTTATTACTGCTTTCACGCCTTACTATTTACCCGATCATCGTGAAATTTTATATACACGCTATCATAATCTACATTAACGCGGGCGAATACGCGAGCAAAAAGTAGTGAAACTATAATAAAGAGCGATAAATGTTATTTCATTACAGAAAAGAATATAGGCGAATATTTGAAATTAGTTACAATTACCTTTTTCTTTCAGAAAAGTCCTTGAGGCAGAATCGACGCCTCAATTTCACCCTTTCAAAGAATCTTTAGACAAAGTCATTAAAAAGTTTTTTTACGAGGCGACACCTTCTTGGCTTTAGCTCGAGGTCGCTATTAAATTCTCTCCTTTAAGAAAACCATCGTCGCGAGTCTCGATTCAAAATAAAACCTGCTTTTTTCCACGACTCACTTTAAAAATATTCATGGTTCATTTCAATCTAACAAGCATTTGTAGAAGTAATGAAATTATCGTGTCATTTCATTATATTTAATTAGATACTCATTATTAAAATATTTAACGGAATTCAGTGCATACATCAAAATCGAATGCGACTGTCAGTTTAGAAGCATTAATCGGAAAGAAATCTGTTTTTTATTAACTGTTTTTTTCAAGGTGCTTCATCTTGTAAAGCACGCTGTGTAATTATCAATATAGCTACTAAACAAAATAAAAACAAAGAAATTCGTTTCACAAACGGAGAAGAAACAGCTACTGAAGTCTTTTGTCTCTAGAGGAAGATTAACATAAATTTGGCGGCTTTACAATACACCGCCCTCTAATTATAGAATCTATAAATATCACATGATTGAATGTCACAGAAAAAATAAATAAACTGCTTAGAAATAGAACCTCTCTACTCATTATGTACGGTCTTGTGAATTCTGTACGAGTCGACCGTGTCAGTTTAATTTAATGCGACTTCATACTAATGAGTTCATAACATCACGACTCAACACTCAGTGAGCTTAATATGAATTTACTCAGCTCGTATTACGGTAATGTTAGGGTATATCTAGTTTCATGGATGAACTAGGAGGCTACTTCGGTAACGCCTTTGTCAAATATCTCCATAACATTGATTGTATGTACGATGTAGGTAAAAGTATACAGAAGTCTTCTTTTTTCCCGGCATTAACAGCTAAAACAGTAATAATATCAATTAAACTATCGTAATATTAATGTTAACTCTTACTGAAGTGTCATTTAAGCCAATATTTATACATAGGAATAATTGAGAAATACTTACATAAAACTTAGGAGCTATTTAGCCTACTATTCTGACTGATGATCCCATACATTATCTTTCTGTGGCCATAACAATTCATGCACAGATCGAGACAGCATCGTCGTATCGCATTATTTTTTCCATCTTATATAAGACTTACATTTTGGTCAATTTAATATAGTTATAAATTATATTATGGTGTATAATCTATACAATACAGTTTCATCAAAATTCGTTCAGTATTTTTTGCGAGAAAGAGTAACAAATGTCCATACATCCTGAGAAATTTCTTTATTTTTCTACTAAGATAAAACAGTTCAGTACCTTTTTCTCCTCTGATTACTTACGGATTTTTGTTGTTTAGACTATTGACTAGATTTAGTGTCATTAATAAAAAAAAAACTTTGGAAATATTTAGTTTTTGTTTCAAATCATCGACGAGTATTTATACGTCATATTTTACGCTCCTTTCTTCTACAATCTACACTACTTTTACAATACTTAATACTGTATTTGCCATTTAGAAAAAAAAGCAACCTGAAGAATAAACTTTATCCCTTGTTATGCTTGCATTTTGGTAACTAGTAATACACATAGGATGGTAAAGCTCTAAAATTTGGATAAACGTTGTCAAAAGTGTTGTCAATTAAGGTAAAAAAAAGGTCAAGTAAGGTAAGTCAGTATACACTCGGCCGGCTGCTCCCCAACGTAGGGGGGCCGGGTGCCGGGTGCCGCAGACTCTACATGGGAGTCGTGCGGGCGATGGCCGCCTACGGGGCACCGGTCTGGGCCGACGCCCTCGGTGCCGCCAACGTGCGCGCGCTCCGCAATGCGCAGCGCACGGTGGCACTGAGGGCGATCCGGGCGTACCGGACGGTGTCCTCAGCGGCAGCCTTCACGCTCGCCGGCTCCCTACCCTGGGAGCTGGAAGCAGGAGTTCTCGCCGCCGTGTACGAGTTCACGGCGGCGAGGAAACGAAGGGGGGAGCCTCCGGCTCCCAGGGAGGTAGAGGCGGAGAGACGGCGTCTCAGGGGAGACGCCGTCGAAAGATGGAAGCAGGACCTGGCGGACGAGCGGTTCGGGCGGTTTACCGTAGACGCCGTCCGCCCGGTCCTGCAGGAGTGGATTGGTAGGGAGTGGGGCTCCCTGACGTTCCGACTGGTGCAGGTACTCACCGGACACGGTTGTTTCGGGTGGTACCTGCACCAGATTGCGCGCAGGGAGCCGACCGCCGCCTGCCACGAGTGCGGCGCTGACGAAGATACCGCGCAGCACACTCTGTCTGAGTGTGCTGCGTGGGGAGAGCAGCGCCGCATTCTGGCGGCGGCGGTAGGACCGGACTTATCGCTGCCGAGCGTGGTTTCGGCCATGCTCGGCAGCGAACAGGCTTGGCGAGCGATGGCCTCCTTCTGCGAGGAGGTCATCTCGCAGAAGGAGGCGGCGGAGAGGGCCCGCGAGGCAGACCCGTTGAGTGGCCGTCTCCGCCAACGGAGAATTGGCAGGAGGAGGCGGCGCTTTGCCCAACTCCTCCTGCCACCGTAGCCGGACCCGAGGGGAGGGCCGGGGGGCCCACCTCCTCATTCACAGGTCCGGCCGGGGGGGGCGCCGGCCTGTCCCCGGTCTGTCCCTCTATGGGGGCCCCCCCGCTCTCCTCCCCCCCGGCGGGCCCTGGGGGCGGCTCTACAAGGTGATTAGCTGGAACGACCCTTGCCGCCCCCACACACGGCGTGGACACCTTGGGTTTTTATCCCTTCCGATCCGACCATACCCCCCCCCCCCCCCGAGGGTGGGACCAAAGGGATTTCCCCACTTAAAAAAAAAAAAAAAAAGGTAAGTCAATGTACAAGATCTGACAAGTGAAGCTACGAGCAAAATATAGTAATGTAATAAAAAGTTCAGGAAAAATGTTAATTAAACCGGAATAAGAGATACAATTAAATCGAGTTACCTTGAATATAATCTGCATTCCAACTGTTCATATTCCATCTAACAAAATTCGAAAATGTCTTATGAGAAAGCATTAAGTATGTTACGTTCCGTAAAGTATCTGGTTACACGCTAAGTTCTTATAGTTATCTGGATTACATCCCTTGAGGATGTTTTAGAGTCTATGATACATTATCATGTCAAACCCGTGTTACTACAGAACCTACGGTTACATTATCTACCTGAAAATTTGGATTTCTACTATCATATTCTTGTATTATTATTCTATAGATATATTTTATTACTAAACTAGTTGAAACTGCGATTCTGCACACATTTTTGTACAGTTATAATTTTAAAACTTATGGGAGCTTTGAAATTCCGATCCACATTTTTGTGTGACAAAATGTCATGAGGGTAAACACTGTGTCGAGTAGAGTGGAAGTGTCTCGCTTGCATTGGAGAACAGTAAGACATACGCTCTGTTCGCGTTTTTTTTTGATCTTATTGATGAGTGATACGTCAGGTAATGTGGGGATCACTGAACAAAATCTATGCTATTCAAAAGTTTGTTGAATAAATAAAATATTTTCCTGTAATATAAAAAAACTCATTTATATTGTGCGTCTTTATGATACACTATTTTTATAACAAAGTTTCATATCGCAACATGCAGTAGAAGTTAGCTGATTAATATCCTCGAGTAAGGAAAAGACGTTATACTCCTGTGTTTCTCTCCCAACATGCGGCTTTCTCTCTCTCATTTTCTTTTTATTTTATACAGATGATTGGGCGTGTGAGTAACGAAATTTCAGCAAACAAGCGCCTTGCGATAGGAAAATAAACCGTAAATTTTCATCGAATACTGTTCAGTAGCTATACCGTGAAAGAGTTACAAACATATGTCCACCTTCACAAACTCTTTCGTTTGTATTATTAATAGGATTACATCTTTCCTATGGTAAAATTATTTATAAACGATTTCTAAAAAGGTTAAATACATTTAAAAATAAATAAATACAAAAATTAAAAACAGTATGTCTTACTTAACAGCAACTTAACGCTTAACATGAAACGGAATTCTGTGTCGATCTCGAATGAAGTAGCTCTGTAGAGCTAAACACTCGACAATTAGAACTCGAGCTCTTGATTTCGCACTGTAACTGGGAAACGAAACACGAGTTCACTTGAGGAAAAACGTGTAAATTGCTTATTTCGTTTACTGTACGAATTTTGCTACGGTGTATATGCTAAGGAAATGGAGAATTGGATTTGTCCTGATTTTTACTGTGATTTTAAGAATGCAGTGAGACGTGGTAGCAACTAATTAATTCCAGGCGGAAGTGCAAAGGAACGTCCACTAATATTTAAACTAAATATTGTATGTCCGCCATAAAATTTAATAACGCATTAGTGGTTTATTTGTAAGGATACAGAGTCTGCATCTTATCTGTATTATTACAACTGGGATTATAATTATACATTATTAATAAAATTACGTATGGCTAAATATATGTTACAAAATACGTATAGTCGGCCGGTCGGTCAGGGAAACCAATAACACTCTGTAGGCACTGTGACTATTTATCCGGGCAGAGCTTCGTCTTACAATAGCTTCCACATAGGAGTGCGTGTAGATCAGCGAAATCTTGCCCTTTATATGCCGAACTCCCACCAATAAAGTTCTCACACTGGTGTGAGTAATGAACAGCCGATAACTTGAACGAATAGCGTTTGAGGTCATTAGTATCACCCCCGATAAAGTCAATAGCGCGGTATCGCAGGTCAATAGTGGCTTTATAGTCTTGCCTCTCGGGTGTGTCGTAGCGGTACCGGACGTAGTCATTAACATATATCATATTTTTAATAATCCACCACAATTGTAAACGCAAACTGTGAAACTTTTAAAATATTTGTGTGATATAGTTCAACTCACATAACAATTCGTTTAGTAGCTCATTTCAGAGATACGTAGCAAATAGATAATGTTGTTTTATTCGTCTTAGATACTTGCTTCTCCCCGCGAATGTGTCCGCGTGGAATAGTTAGTTTGGGCTAACGCTAACACGCAGCGGAAGCTCTCAAGAGGAAAAAAAACCCAATTTTAAAACATTCTTCATTGGTGTTCCGCTCCTATTAGTCTTAGCGCGATGACATATAGCTTTAGCCTTTCTTGATAAATGAGTTATCGAATAATGAAAGAATTTTCAAATAGGGCCGGCAGTTCCTGAGATAAACGCGTTCAACCAAACAAACTCTTCGGTAGTATTCGACCACAACCTCACCTGAGAAAAAGTAATGTATATACTCAAGATACTACGTTATGCTAAGAGTAGCTCACAATGGTAGATATCAGAACACTTCTATATGTACTTCGCGAGTGATTTTTAACTTAAGAGTGGTTGCTAAACTAGCAGCCATTAGAAACCCAGCACACTAATTTTATCACGGTGTTTTGCGGTAGGCATTTTCGAATAAAACATTAAAGCACATAAACCCAGGCTTTAGTTTTTTATAGTATTCAAAATCAAATTTAAAAAAATCAACCAATATCAGTGAAGATTGGTTTGCATATTTTATTGATATCTTAACCTTACCAATGCGACTGTTCTTTGTAGATAAGAGACGCTTAAATCCACTAAGCTCGCTTTTATAAGAACACTTGATATCGAGTGTTATTACTTATTTAGGCATGCTTAATTTAAATCACCTAGATCTCTTGATATAGAAGGCAATTTATTTGACGTTGCGTTTGCTTTCCTTGTAGAGATAGAAAGTTTTAAGAAATTACGATTTTTATAAGGACTACGTGTCGATCGATTTATTTCCTAGCCGTGGTGAAGTGGGGAAAACTATGTGGCGCGTATGATTTCCTTTGTACATCAGATTCATTGGTAAAAAAATAAAGGACGCAGACGAATTTGCAGATATCAGTTAGTTTATAAATAAAATTTTGCAAACGAGAACAGGCTCCATGTAGAATTGTTAACACAAAAACCAAAAAAAAACTGCGACCTTAATAAATATATTTTTTAAATTGTAACATGACAAAATAACGGTGCTTACCAAGAGGTCTATAATTCACTGCCAGTCGTATGTACTGATTCCGAAACGCGACAAACTAAAATATATACACTAGGACACTGACTGATTAATGCACGGGTATAGAAAACCTATCACCCCACTTAGACTCCACTCCACTCCACTAGATAGGTATACACAGGTTGGACCCAGAACGTGACACATCTAGGTATGCTATTGCTATGAATGTCACACCTAAACACTCACCTATACCCGCGACTTCGCCTATGTAACTACGTAAGGTGATAAACTTATCATCTCAGCTGTATAATAGTCCTAATAATATTTTGTGTACAAGAGAAAAACATAAGCAATGTATAACGTAGAACACATCTCCATGGTAAGAGAACAAGCAGGGTGGTAGGATGTCTGTACCCGACTGAATCACGACCACCGTACACCAGGTGGAACACCCGCCATAGTGGCACGTTTGGGCGTGTCGCGTTCCGGGATCAGCCGGTGTATATCCAGCAACCGGGGGGGGCTGTTCCTGACTGGGTCGCTTTCAGGCCGGCATGACAGCGGCGACCGGCGATGGATAGTATGTCTTTCGGTGGTCGCTATTGTTTTTGGATTGTACTGTGCTTACCATCAGGCACAGTACAGTCACTTTGCCGAGCTACAATAAAAAGAAACAAACATCGCTGAACGTTAGTGTTTATAAAAATCGAAATTTCTTAATACCTTAATAACTTTATATTGAACTTGCTTCTGTCCGCGACTTCGTTCTAGTGGAATAGTTACTTTGGGCTAACTAACACGCAGCGGAAACTCACAAAAGGGAAAAAAACCCAATTTTTAAACATTCTTCGTTGGTGCTCCGCTCCTATATATTATCCTTAGTGTGCTGATATATGTCCTATAGCTTTCCTCGATAAATTAGCTCTCTAACAATGAAAGAATTTTTCAAATCGGTCCAGTTATTCCTGATATTACCGCCTAGAACGTCACAAACTTTACTTCTTTATAATATTAGTATAGACTAACTGTGCCCGCGACCTCGTCCGTGTGGAACCTTATGTAAAAAAACAGTGATTAATAAAGTCATCTGAGTGTATTAAGTCCTTTTCTCTCGTACTTACGTCGCGCCGTCACTAAAATTACAATAACTTTTGATAGAGTGGACCGATTTTAATGAAAAAAATATCTAAGTTATTAATTAACTAAGTTGTGGTTTTATTGGGAACCCAGTACTTTAGCAGTGATGCGTGCTCATACAAACAGGCAGACAGACATTTCTAACAATGATTAAAATTTATTTTATTACTTATTCCAAGATACCTTCAACAATTTTTTTTCACGTAAATCGAAAAAGTACAGGCACGTTAGATTTCTTATTATATGTATAGAAGAAACCATCACGATACTTTTTTAGATAAGGACAAAGTATCTTAGAAGTGCCTAAAACTAATAAAATAGTCGAGGCCGTTATAATAAACTGTCGACAGAAGGAAAAACTCAAAACTTGGAATAACTGTGTATTTTTTGAATTCTTAATTCAGTTACAGTCCGAATAATCAAAATTTCATAATTTCTAAATTAACTTTAGTCTGTTTTTCACATCTATTAGAAATCGGAGCAATAATTATATACATTTTTAATAAATTATGAATTAAACAAACATATAGTGGACTACATAGGCTCAATACAAAATAGTAATATTACATGACACAAGCCGCTATACTACGTATCGCTAGTCTGCCACGACCACAATACGACACGAACATACTGATGTCATCGGTGACTATCGTTGACGTGCAATCCCTAGATTTTACCCATCAAAACATTCAAACTCGCATATGATACAGCCGAGTATATACAATGTCTGGCTTGAGTGCAATACGTCACGAGCGTGTCGAGATTATTGGTGACGCGATCCCATAAGTTTTTACCTATAAGTAATTTATGGATTCATTATTCATTGATGCGCGCTTTTTCTTCCGAACTGACTACGCTATTGACCCAGCAAGATCATAACAGCTTCACCGGAGTACCGAGCGGCATACCTCTATGATTTCATTTATATAGATTAAATAGACTATACATACATATTACTAGCGGTCCGGGAGGACGTTGTCCTGCCTTGGAAATAAAAAAAATCTAAAATCACCCGCAGCGCCACCTACCGGGTCCAATTGTTAATCTAAACCATTCTCGGATCAACTCCAACACGCACACAAAATTTCATCAAAATCGGTCCCGCCGTTTAGGAGTTCAGTGACATACACACGTACAGAAGAAATGTATATATAAAGATATGAAGTGTATAGATTGTCACTGATAGTTAAGACGAATTGCACGATACATCGTATGTAAAAATCCTAGGTAAAGAAATACATACATAAAGTCAGATATTTAGTGTCCTTATGAGCATTCGAGTAAAAGGGTTAACTTAGTTACCTTTGGATGAAGCGACCGCCTGATGACGTCATTACTTAATATTTTACACGAGAAGTCTACTCGCATCCTTGAACCCTTCTTTGAGAAAAAAAAAAAAATATTTTTTTATATCCGTCGAGGAGAAATGTTAGTAGGAAATGAAGATGTCAGCTGTCTGTTTTCATCACGGTTCACCGCGATAGGTATTTCAATAGTAACATTTTTTAAATCTATACAAATACAGAAAATTGAAGTGTCTGTTTGTAATGTGAAAATAACAGTTTTTTAATAAATTGATATGAAAGTATATATAGTTTTCTCATATGTGCTCAGTTGCTCAGTTAGTTATGCAAGTTGTATTTACTTAAGAAATTGTACATGGTCAATGATTTAAGTAATATTTTTTTTTGTTTTAGAATAAACCGATGTAACAATGACCGTAAAATAATTAAATAAATTATAAGGAAAAGTAAAATTAAACGTCACTTTGTTAACACTTTCAATCGATACTCAGACGGCAAGAGCTACCGCGCTCTTAATGTGGTGCAAGACTGCCCCGAGTCAAAACACGCACGGCCTTTTATAGCTGGCTACCCCTACCCCACCGTAAGGCGTGGCTTAGGTTTGGCTAGATGGCGCTACTGGCGGGTGGGGTAGTTGCATGGCTTGGCTTGGCTATGGCGACACTTCCGGCGGTAGCACTAGGCATTAGTACTACAACTGTAGTAGTACTTCCGGCGGGCAGTACCGTGGCACGCGACACTTCCGGCGGTAGCACTAGGCATTAGTACTACAACTGTAGTAGTACTTCCGGCGGGCAGTACCGTGGCACGATACGATGTGCTTCCGGTTGTTACAAAATAAAAAAATATTAATAGCACTAAACGTCGTCAATAAAAGAACAAAACAAAGAAAATCGGTTGAGAAATAGTGAAGGAAGGTGTACTTATTTGTTCTATTTCTTTCAATATATACATAGATTTTCAGTTGCATAAGTCATATTCCATTTTAAGCTCTTAAATGACTAAGTGGTTTGAAACAAGATTTACACAATATATCACACAATATTATTTGTTTGTTAACTTACAAAAATTAACCTAGGTATATTATAGCAATGTATTATGTGTTTTTTTTATGTATACTTAAACACAGTTGTCGAAATACGATAACTCAGAACGTTGTATAATCAAAACGTGATGTAACTTCGAACGTTGGAATCTAAAATACTGACATAACAAAAGGTTTTTTGTATGTTCCCTCGTCGGGTTTGATGCGTGTTGTATAAAGTTTCATTGCTGCGATAGACTCGGGGGTTAAATAACATCAGAAAATGAAAATCACAGTGATCGGTGACAGTGACGCGTTATCGTGATTTTATGAGAACGAATCAAACTCTAATAATTTTTGTTATATTTCACAATTCGCGTGTCTTTCACATATCAGCGAATACTTAATATAGTGTGTATTGTGAAAATGTATCATATTAATCGATACTTTGAAGCTACTGTTACAAAACACGTATCGGTCACTCAGGGGAACCAATTAACGCTCTCTAGGCATTGTGACTATTTATCCGGGCAGAGCTTCGTCTGACAATAACTGCGACATAGAAGTGAGTGCAGGTCGTCGTCGCAATCGTCTCGCGCGCCCCGGCAGGGGCGTGCGGGGAGACCATTCCAGGACTTGTCCTCTGATGGTGGTTTCAATCCACCGCCCTTAATAAAGGGCGTGTCCTTTAATGCCTTCTGCATTCAAGGGCTTCGCGGCGTGGCGTTTCAACCGCGCCTGAGATGTAGTTGTTATTGGTGACTTGGCGGGCCACCTGCGTGGCCGGGCTGCGGCATAGCGGACCTAAGAGAAGACTTTCTCCAGGTACGCTATGCATGCCTTCTTGGCTTCAGATCCTGGGTTTTCTCCTTTTATATTGGCAGCTCTTTTTATTATGGAGATCATCGCGTCTTTACGACTAGCGTTTTCTGATTTCGGGGATGTTTCATCCGCCGTTTGCGGAGGCTTCGGGGGCTGTGGCTGTCTGGCCGCGGCGCTTCTCGGAGGCGGGTCGTTTGCGGGGGCCATCAGGCTGCCTGCAGCGGACTCCTCGACCATCACTGGGTCCGAGGGCGGGTCCGCCGTGCGCCTGGATTCACCGGTCCGGGCGACGGTCCCTGCTCGGCGGTTGTGCAGCTCTCGTTTGTAGACGAGGCAGAGGGACATGGAGTGCAGGTCAACGACGTCTTGCCTTATATGTGCCTAGCTGCGGAAGTCAAAGCAATTACTATTTACTCAATTTTCCCCAAAATAATTTAGTAAGACAATAATGATAAAACGATCAAATTATTGTTAATAATCGTTCTGATCTATGTAAATAATTGATGTTATATCGAATATGGTGGCGATAGTGTTATTGTTCCGGTCAAGTTGTACTCTCGTTTCTCGGATGTGTCGTAGCGTTACCAGCGCTACCGGACCTAGTCAATAGCACTACGGTAACTGATAGCTGTGATTTTTTTTCGTTCTTTGAATAAAAATCACAGTGACATTGATTGATAAATAGCGTTTTAACAAAAGTCCGCGCACGGTAGGCCTCACTTCAAAAGTATATGAATATCACGGAATGAACGATTTACGAGTTTCAATCACGATATCGTAAATTGTATAGGTTTAGTAGGCAGTTCCAGAATGTTAAATAATACCGTTCAAATTTTACTTCACATTGCAAGAATAAATAATATACGATGAACATGTTTTGTTTTTTTTTTTACGGTAAAATAACGTTTCTGACTACGTCCAAAATGAAGATATTTTGTAAATTAGGTTATTATAGAGAGATTATAATAATTTTATTATTATTATAAAACAAAGTCCACTGCCACGTATGTCTATCTGTCTGTATGCGGTAAAATCAAAAACAACTGCTTTTCTGGGTTTTCCCCGAGATAAAGTGTTTCTAGAAAGGTTTAGGTATATATTTTTCAGGTTTTTTTTTATTATCAGGCCGGGACAACGTCCTCCATACGCGGTTAAATACATTAAGATTATATGCTGTTTAAGAGAAGTTATTTCTATGAAAATATTTCAATACTAAACCTTTACTGTGAATATTTAAACCGACTCAAAGTTTAGCGTATTTGGATATCGCTTGACGTAGGTTCGAATCCTTGCGAATAACCTGGAACTTTAGCTGATAACATAGTGATCTAATTATAGCATAGTGGTATCACTTTCAGGTCGAAAATCTGTCACTGAGTATCTGAAAAAAGATACTTGGCAGACAGTCCCTCTCCACACCGTCAGTTGATATAAGTTAAGAATGTGTTCGATAGCTAAAACCTAAATATAAGTTACTTCATTACATTAATACGTCTTGTATTACTCAAATACAATACAAAAGGGTACCCTTACTCCATCAAATTAAAAACTACAGTTGTAATGTTTGTAACATGAGTCGGACAATACATTCGTTTTTTTTTTCATCAAACTAATTCGTTCTGAGAAATTTCCGACATCAACAACGACAACATGTAATTACTTACGTATTATATATATATATCACGTATAGGTGTTATTTTTCAAAAATTCACAGAAAATTTTGGGCCAAAACTCTTGTCTGTAGAGTAAATGTGAGCAGAATTATCACGCTAGCTTGCGTTATGCTGACGTTTATAAATATTAAGAACACAAGTTTTTTTCAATTTTTTCCCATATACGCTGATACTACAAGAACATTTCTCAGTTTCGAGTTTCCTTAAAATATTTTCCTTAGCTGTTAGCCGAAAGTGTTACCAATGAAAGTTAGTCAAACGTACGTAAATTCCTAGGAATTTCTTGGACCACGCCGCAGTCCGAATCTGCTGACATCGAATCAATATACTCCAGCACTACGACTTTTTTTTATCATCATGTATATTGGAAAACTACAATTACAAATTACTGATACACTTGATTTAATTGTAAACTCTGTATTGTAAACTCAATTTTTGTCTGTCTGTCTGTCTTTCTGTCCATGTGAACACGCATCACGCTGAAAATACTGAACCGATTTTAACGAAACTTGACACAGTAATAACTAATATTACAAGGTTACATTTAGGTTTTTGTCCCATAAAACGCAAGGGGTCCTCCAGGATAACGAAAGACAAAAAATTGTAGTTAATGTAACTAGACTTTTTTGCGACACCTTAGTACAAGAGCCAGCAACGTTGGAAGAACGAGATTTTTAGAAAAGCTGGTTCTTTAATATGAAGATATATTATGCCCTTCCAAACAGGATTCAGGATACTTGGTAGCCGGTTAATGTTGTGTTTTTTAATGCGCATCACACCTTTATAGATCAAAATTTTGATTTATAAATAATTTAAGGAACATTTTTTGTCAGTAACTTATAAACGCTATTAAAAACATGAATTTATCAGTGCCAGACAATTTTGTTATTGACAATAATGTGCCCGATGATATTCTTTATAAATAAAATAATTCATTTCACACCATTTAATTTTTTCCATTGCAAAGAACATATTTCATTTTATTAACTATTATGATATTGAGATTTTACCGTAAGCAATGAAACACAACGATAAACGTAGACAAATGGCTTAGGACTAACGCCATCTTGAATACATGCGTCTATAACAGGCTAAACTATTTTTTTTTTTTTTATACAGGGGAAAATCCTACATCGGATACCCTCACGCTGTCGGGGGACAGCGTGAGGGTCATGTCAGACTCCTACTGACTAAAAATCCCTGTGCCGCCTTTGCGCGTATGTGATCCAGGGCCGAGGGTTGGCGATGAGCACGTGCTCCTGCAAACCCTGGTCACGCGCTTGGGTCCCCGTAGATGTTGGAACGGGGGACCCACACCTCGAGAGAGGAAATTCCTCCCTCCTGCTTCCTATTGAAGCGGCGGCCGAGACCGTGCTTCACACCACGGGCCTTCATTCCGCGGCAACGGACGCCCCCGCGTCCATCGCCTGAAGGCTAATTAGGGAGGCATTCGGTGAAGTGCGTTTGCGTCTCTCCTCCGCCCGCGGCCGGCTCTCCCGCGCCGTATCGCCGGGGCATCTGCCTGCCTCTCCCTGAGCCTTTCGGCTTCGTCTTTCTTCTGCAGGACGCTCTCGCAGAATGCGAGCACTGCATTCCAAGACCTCTCGATAACAGGCTAAACTATAGCTATAACTAAGTTATTCTATATATATTATTTTTAATTTACCCTCTTTTATTTCTAAATAATGGTTTGAATGTATTTTTTTATTTACAAAAAATAGCATCGGGCACATTATTGTTAATAACAAAAATGTCTGGCTATATCTCATGTTTTATTAGCGTTTAAAAGTTAGTGAAAAACAAAACATTCTAAAATTATATAAAAATTAATATTTTTGCCTGTAAAGGTGCGATATGCTCTAATAAAAGCAACGTTTACCGGCAACAAAGCACGCTGTTCGGAAGAACATAAAGATATATAAAAAACTGGCTTATGGAAATTCACTGTCGAAATCATTGCTAGCTCTTAGACGAATAGTTACAAGCTAGTGACGCGTCATGCTCATATCTTTTTAATATTTATATTTTTCTTCAATACAATGGAGTGTGAAAAAGTTTTAATATAATTGAAAATAGTTATGATTATTCAGTGTTTAATTTATCATTATTTATTTTATGAATATATTTTATCGTTTAATTTGCAATTTAAATGATAGCTTAGTTAGCAATAGACGTAGGTTTGAACCCTAGCATCTGAGTTAAAGCTTACGGTGAAGGCAAACATCGTGCTAAAACCATAGGATGGTAGTAGCGTTTTTCCTAAGTCCGTCTGGTTAGCTACCACAATCAAATTTAAAATTGCTCGTCAAACATCTGTTGGTGTGTTCCGGCAGCCGCACTTGAGAGCTAACCTCCTCTAGGCTTGGCTGTTTATCATCTTAAACTATATCGTCATTCAATATAAGATGTAAACGCAGAAGTCGCGGGCGACTATTTGTCATTTATAGATAAATGGCACAAAGACGAGTAAAGAAAATTTTATGTACACTAATAATGACTCTATGTTGTGCAGTAGTTTTTTTTATATCATAGGAGGCAAACGAACAGGTAGGTCATCTGATGGTAAGTGATCACCAAGTGTCCATAGACACTAGCAATACCAGGGGAGTTGCAAGTGCGTTGCCAGCCTGTGTTTGGGGAGAGGGGGATGGGGAAAGGGGAGGGGAGGTGGGTCTCCGGTGCGCTCATTGACCGAACGAAACGTAACAATGCAATCACTGTTACTTCACGTCGGTGTTTCTGTGGGTCGGGTGTTACTACCCCTGAGAGCCGACCCATTCATGCTGAAACCAGTAATAGCTTCACCGTGGCTCTACCACCTACAAGTAGTTGTAAGTCGCGGATCACAAGCGCATATAACGGACTTTTATGTGACGATTATGCTAGTTCTGTGTTCATTTAAACACTTCAAACAATTAAATTTAAATTGTACTTTACGATTACATTAATTTAGAATTAAATCATATCATTTTTTATAAAGATTATTTTCAATTAAAAGTATCGCTATCTATTCTTTTCGATTGCTATTCTATAAATAAATTTATCTCTCGATAATAAGTACACAATGGGAAATCGAGGAAAATTGGAAATAAAAAAGGGTGCAGTAAATACCGCGTCCGAACAATACATTATATTTTTCATTTTCTGCCATGATTGGGTACATGACAGAGACCGCGCAATATCCTGTTTGGAGCTCGTTCAACCACCAATTAAACCGGATGAACGTGACTTCGAATCTGTCTATAGTTATAGGATATCGTTGTAGTTTTGTGGTCGATTTTTATCGAATCCATCCACCTATGATATAAAATGTCGTTTTCACAAATTTATTCGCATGCACAAAAAAGAGTGTTAAAAACTTACTGTTATAGTGAAAACGATCAGCAATGTAATGTGGCAATTCTTATATCTTAAACTACTGTATGATTATAGCCTTCTCATAGATTTCATCTCTTTGTCGCTCCTTATATTACATTTTACTGCTTCGACATTCAGAATAGAACTATTATTTATCTAACCGTGGTTAGTTGGAGGGATGGAAATCTCTAGAATACAATTATAATTTGAGTTTTGAGATTTATAGTGTTTAGAAAGATAGAAATTTCAAGGGATGAATATTTTTAGAACTCCTTTGTTTACAATAATGGGAACCATAATCTTTTAATAACTACCTACATGTTCCGCGCATCAATGACTCATCACGCATTCTTATAGTTACCACGAGTTTGTTAGTTACATCGTTTGAAATTATTGCAGATATTCATTTAGTCTTTATTTTTTTTTTGTTTTATAGTAATTATTACAACAGATTAGTCCATAGCCATGTACATGAACTTAATACTTATAACAAGGCCAAGAAAAATATCACAATAAAACCATGTCATGTTGATAATCCAATTTCTACAATTGACATGATCTTGAAGCTATATATACTTAGTATGTATCGTTCACGATTGAACGAATCAAATAATCCAGGTCTTAAGTAGATCGCGAGTCAGGATTAATTCGATTTGTGTGATAGAAAAGATTTGGTCCTAGATTGGATCTTTGAAAAGCTTCCTTAGCTCTAAAATCGCTTGTTCGTTATTGTATTAATTCTATTGTTTGCATCTTTAGATGATTCAATGGACGAAATATGAACAATACTTGTATGTTTTTGTTGCTTTAATGAAAAATATAACTTATTTATAAAATGGGTGTTAGTAGAACTGAGAACAATAAACCGCAACAACGTCTGACTGATTATCATGAAAGATTGCACACTTCAGTGCTTTTTAAGGAGTTTTTTTATTTTATCCATGTTACAATATCTCGTCACTAGATGACGTTAAGCTTTGTTGTTATTACACTTTATATTGTAATTTAACGTCGAAGAAGTTTTATAGATTCTAAATATTCTCGATGATTAGTTTTACGAAATTATAATATCAGGTTTTTTTTACATTCATGAGTAGATTCTGAGGGTATAAACTGAATAACGTATTTTTGACAACAAACTGATAGTAAAAGACAGTAGACCTGGTAATTACGATAGATAAGTATTCATAACAAAGTAACTACAAAGAAGCACCGAAAAAGTTAAATGTTGATAAAATAGTCCAAGATAAAATAAGTTTTCATTTATTTCAATTAATCATTTCGATTGAATTTTAACCCGAGACCATCCAATATGACATACGAAATAGTTTCAACCGCCATGCAAATTACACCTCGCTATGAAACCAGTTTTCATTTCAATCCATTTTCAAGAAAATAGTTTCATTATCTCATTAGAAACAACGCGTTTTTTTTTTAACTAACTTCGTCTACGTTGTTTATTAACTCAATAATACATTTACCTCTGAACAATGTGTTAAAAATTTTCAAGTCGCCTGTTCTAAAAAAAATCGTCTACAAAGTTGAAAACACTGTTTAAACTTAGGACCAAATATATGCCATACGTACTAAAATTTCAGCACATTTATGACTACGTAAAGGTGATAAAGAATTTTATGTTCTCTACGTGATATGAACCCTAAGAATGGTGTGATTTTATTGAACTCGGTATATAAATCAAAAGAAAAGGATCATTTTACTATAGTTTAGATAAGATAATATATAGCTATGAATTTTATTATCTTTTAAAATTGAAATTTAGTGATACTGGTTTCGAAGCCGCACTTTACGATGCAATGTTAGAAATTGCTTAAACGCAATGCCTAATAATTTGTTTTAAAATTGTAACATGATAGTATTTAGTCCTATTGTCATAATAGTGAAAGTTGAAGCGACCTGCAAGGAGTTAGAAAAATTTTATTATATCATTTGTACCACGGATTTTTTGAAATTCTTATGTAAAAAGTTCAAGACTAACCGTTATAGCAAAGATTACTTTGATTATAACGTTTCTTAGATATTAATTACTTGTTATTTCGATTTTTATTATAATTTAGTCTTAATTATCCATAATGAAGGGCTTAAAATGGCTTTGCGGGGTGGTAGGGTGTCTGTACCCGACTGGATCGCGACCACCGTATACCAGGTGGAACACCCGCTATAGTGGCACGTTTGGGGGTGTCGCGTTCCGGGATCAGCCGGTGTATATCCAGCAACCGGGGGAGGGGGACTGTCCCTGACTGGGTCGCTTTCAGGCTGGCATGACAGCGGCGACCGGCGATGGATAGTATGTCTTTCGGTGGTCGCCATTGTTTTTGGATTGTACTGTGCTTACCATCAGGCACAGTACAGTCACTTTGCCGAGCTACAATAAAATTTTTTTTTCCATATTATGTTAAAATTTGGGATGTGAGTATTTGTGTTAACAACGAAATGTCTGTCTCATATCGTCTATTATTAAATGATGTAGCCTATAATGGTAACATAACACACTTATTGGAAACTTGGATCTTAAGTGTAGCTGCTGGAGCACACCTATAAGAAAGCTAGCTAGCAAGACAAACATTAGAAAAATACTTAAGGCGAGATAAATTATACGTCGTAGGTCCTATTGCCTATATTATCTATTGAAGCGGTTAGCGAGCGACTGTCCGTTTGCATCCACGTAGCAACTTTTATATTTTTCCATTATGCACAAAACCATAAACCCCTATATGTTTTTCTTCACCAAAAATTCTGGTACATTACAATATACGAATCTACGTTGTTCGATCACGCAATCAGTAAGCCATTATCGCTTGTAGAATAAACATTATTATTTTGTATTGTTCAATTTTTGAAGTTATATTTCTTTTGGCGCGTTAGGGAAAAATGATGAGAGTAAATTTTTACGATGCGCGCGCACACCGTCACGAAAAACTGACACCCTGAAGTTAGCTATAGTCAACATTTTGTTTCTTTGTATTTGTTGCTTGTATTTCTTTGTATTAAAACTTTTAATTTCTTAAATTTTTTTTTTTATTGTTAGCGTCGTTTTTTCTACAAACGTGGAATAAGGCGAAAGATAAAAATTTTGAAAAGATTTTTATCTTGTTACGCCAAAGAGGTATAACTTCTAACGCGTGTACATAAGTACACACACACTTTTTTATATACTTAACAATTAATGTGATTAGCTTGACACTGTGATAGACTATCTGTCACACATTTTGAAGCGAAAACTTTTTTAGGCGCGTTGAGCGGTATTTTTTGGTAGGAGATAAACTTATAATTGCACGTGTACGTTGCATGTACATGCTAGTAAGCGTAACAGACCGTATTGCACTTTCGCGGCTTGCGTCAGACTAGCGACGCATAGTATAGGAGCCTGTGTACAACTAATATTTTGTACTGAGACTGTACAGCCCATGATATGTTTGATTATTTAATAAAGTGAATAAAAATGTATATACTTATTGTCTGGAGTGCCAATAGATGTGAAAATCAGACTAATGATAATAATCGGAATAAAAAAAAATAAAATAAAAAAAAAACAGAGTTATTCCCTTGTTTTATGTTTTTATGTCTGTCGGTAGTCCGTAAACTGACCCAACTTCTTTTTATCCGATGTAGTTAAATAATAGGCAAGTAATTTGATTTATGTCTGGTGATTACTGCTACCCATGGCGGTGTTTACAAACAGACCTGCAGATCTACTTATACATGTGATAAGATAATAGATTGCCACTCCACTGGTTGGAACATCTTGTAACGGCAACGACTCTACTTGTCTACACTTAAAAGCCAAGTCTCTACGTTTCGGCTGTTTACCATCTAAGACTACATCGTTATATCAGGTGATATGGTATTCAAACGCCTAACCTATAAGAAACTTAACATTAAATAAAATGTTTTGCTGTTAATACTAAGCAATAAAAACTGCGCAAATTCTGTTAACTTTAAAAATTGAATGACACATTTCATTTAATGTTCTCGACAATATGTATAGAAAGTCAAAGCTGCTTAGGGTTACGTTCAGTTCAAAAAGAGGAACAACAGCATATAAACTAACAAAGGACAGCTTATAAATAAAAGCTCTACACGGTGACATTTTGAACTATAGCAATATATGTATTTACTAACAATAACAAAGTTTCGCAAAGGTTGCCGAAAAAAAAATCCTAAAATCAAACCTTGTCCCCAACCGCTAATAGACTTAAAATGTGGGCCGAAATACTGAGTAAATAGCGAATTGCATTATCTTTACAGCAATTACAAATGATTGTAAAATTAATAGAATATCCATTTTAGTATTTCATTTTTACTAGTGGTCGCCTAGTGGTCGAAGTTCGACCACAATTCATTTTGACGTTCAATAAGACCAAAGCGAATAATAATTATTTCAGTGGTTTCATAAATTTATTATAAAATTAGTCTACAATTTGACCAGTTAATTTCAAAGGGCATGTAAGGTATGGCAAGTAAGTCATGTTAAAAATATTGAATGTAAGATGAAAAAAGGTAATTGGAACGTAAGTGTAAAATGACGGATGGCGAAACGTCTTTTTCGGTTATATGTGTGTATATGTTGTGTGTCATTCAAGCAGTAGTGTGAGTAATGTATATTTTAATTAATTTAATGCATTTTATATTTAAAAATATCTTTGTGCACTGTCCTCCGTATAAACTGTAACTATACCAAATTTCACGTTCATCCGTTCGCGCAATTCGCTTAAAAAGGGGTACAAAGTTTTCGCGTCACGTATTAATATATAGATTAATCCACGCCTGTTATTGATCTTCTGTTATGTTACTTCTATCTTCAAAGATACAAATACAAATAGAGCAAGAAAAGGAAAGTAAATTTGTGTACATAATTCAGCCGTAGAGTATTTAGTACCTACTTCGAAGTTCGATAAGTTAAACAAGAGTATTTCAAAATTACTTTCACAAAATAATATGGCTATTAGACACTCGCTTAATTTGTTCCAAGTTATAGAAAAGAAACCTAGACATCTAATCCTTTTCTTTTACAAAACACTGAAATATTAAATTCAGTTGGCGTACCATAAATACAGTCCAGACTATTACCGACACCTTTAATCCAACTGTTACGTAGAAAGAGTATTATATGTCGATACATTTAGTCCGCGTCTGCAATGAAATGAATGGCATGTGGGGGTGGATTTACTGGATTTTCCGCCTTGAAAACTGTATTCATGGATGCCAAACGTTAACTCCGGAGCGAAATTACGTAACTCCGGTTCTTTAGTAAATTTACTGAAATTTGTTTAAAGTTCATTGGCATCGAGTATTTTGAATGACAGTACATTTCTGGTTAGTTCCGGGTTCAGGGCAAAACGATTATGCTTTCGTATCTTAATTAAATTAACGTTAATCACTACATATTATGTACAAAACAAAGTGCTCTGCCACGTATGTCTGTTTGTTTGTAAGTTCGCGAAAAACTCAAAAACTACTGAACGGATTTTCATGCGGTTTTCACGAGTAGATAAAGTGATTCATGAGGAAGATTTAGATATATAATTTGGCAAGGTTTTATTTATTATCAGGGTGGATCAACGTCCGCCGGGCCCACAAGTTATATCATAATTAAAATTAGGAGTATTAACCATGGAGTGTTAACTTCTATACCTGTCGGAATATAAAAAGAGAATGTACGGGTTTACTGAGACCTGAAAGACCAAGGATAACTATTGTATTAGTACCGAGCTATTGAAGCTTAATGCAGGCCATTTGTTTAGCAAAGAATGATCGTACCTCTTTTAAACATATCACTGCCTGCCGGGAAATAGATTTCGTTCATATAAATTTTAATGAATTGCGTTCATACACGAGGAACTTCAGTGTTTTATTGCTTTTATCGCAGAAACTTCAGTCGGTGCAATATTTTTTTAAAACCCATCACTATGGAGAGTTTAAACTAAATTTATGCACAAAGCAATCTCAATTGATTAATTTAATATCTGACATAGTTCAGGCCATTACCAGTTTAAAACAGAAGTAAAAAATAATAGAGATGCAATACCCAAGAGATTTGTGATTTGTGTGCCTTCGTCTGAAACAAATTAAATAAATCTAATTTCATTAGAGCAACTATGATTAATCTTTAATATGTTAAGTATGAGACAGTTTTAAGCCACGAAATCCAGATTATCGTGTTCAAAAAGTTTTCTCGTTATAATAAAGTCAGCAGTGAGTTGTTTGCATTACAGTCTTCAAATATTTATAAACTAATTTGTATATTTTGTGTCTCATAGGACCACAAAAACCCCTACGCCCTTCAAAAGTTCAGAGGATAATTTTGTTCAAATCTAGTATGAATAAATATAAAAAATTCATCTGAAAACTTTTAGTAGGTGTTTAAATAAATATTCAATCTAATATAACGATGTCTCTAAATTTTATTCGGCGTTAGGTGTTACTCGAACTTGTGCTCGTTACAGCAAAAAAATAAATGACATGATTTATTACCCGCCCTTCTCTCTAGTGCAATTTTCTGAAGTGAGGACAATTTTTAAAGGTCATAGGTGCCTTTTAAATTTATTTTCAATGTCAATATTTGCACTTCAGATATTTCGTTACTATATGGGGTTGCCTCTATTTTTTTTTATTGTAGTACGGCAAAATGACTGCACTTTACCTGATGGTAAGCACGGTACAAACCAAAAACAATGGCGACCACCGAGTGACACACTATCCATCGCCGGTCGCCGCTGTCATGCCGGCCTGCGTAAAGCTGGATATGCACAGGCAGATCCCGAAACGCGACCCGCAGAAGCGAATCTGGGCTTTTTCGCCATATACATGGTGATTGCGACCCAGTCAGGCTGTAATACCCTACCACCCCGCTTTCGCCATAGCCTCGTTCGTTATTCAGCAGGGTGCACCACGTGCAGGTGAGGTTGGCTTGGATGTCTCAAGTCTTATGATGTTATTCGACACCCCTTACACCCTAATAATTTATGACAAAGTTTTTTTATCTCGATTCGAGAAAATACTATCTAAAATCTATATTACAACTAGCGGCCCGGGCGGACGTTGTCCTGCCTTGATAATAAAAAAAATCTAAAAATTCAACCGCAGCGCCACCTACCGGGTCAAATTGTGAATCTAAACCATTCTCGGATTCACTGGAACACGCACACAAAATTTCATCAAAATCGGTCCAGTCGTTTAGGAGGAGTTCAGTCACATACACACGCACACAAGAAATATATATATTAAGATAACAATAGACAACGTTAAAATCCCATACTTTATATAATTGGATTTTTCTATAATTCAGTATAAAATATGTTAAAAACTAAAATGATTATTGTAATTTTATATTTATTGAATTATTTAAACAATAGAAACTGTATTCCGGGCTGGTGATCAATTGTAACTGTTGATTGTAAATTGTAAATTTATTAATAAACTGTATGTCTAAATGTATAATGAAAGAAATAAAACTTCTTTAGGCGCGTTGAACGATATTTTTGGCAGAACATAAACTTTTGATTTCGCGTCATGACATGCTAATAAGCGTGACCGTCGGTATTGCACTTGCTCGACTTGCGTGAGACTAGTGACGCGTAATATAGGGACCTGTGTACATGTAATATTGATATTTTGCAGCTGCATCATATTATGTTTAATTTATAAATGAAGTTTATAAAAATGTATATAATTACATATCTATATAATTATATTGCTCTGAGTGCCAAAAGATGTGAAAATCAGACTCATGTTAATAATTTCAGTAAACAAATTAAGAAATTTAAGTATTGTCATTCGCACTCTTTCATTGTCATACAAACTGTTCCATTGTTTTGAGTTATCACTTCAATCGAGAGTCCTTATAACTACCTCGACTTATTTTTCAAAAAAATATTTATCATATTTTAAATTATTAATAACTAACTTCAGCCCGTGGGTTTAGTTGGGTTAATGTAATTCTGCCTTTCCGTTGGGAACAGTTATTTTTTCTGGATGAAAGTTCTCTGTACTCCTGAGAATGTATATACAACATTTCATAATGATCAGTTATTCCGTATTTAAGGCGTAAAAGCGTAACAAATTAACAAACAAACAAACTCGTATTCACATTTATAATATTAGTAAATTAAAAATTCCAAATTATAAGAAAGGAATTATATGAAGAAAATACATTATTTCCATCAATTTTGTCAATTGTCCGACGAGAACATAACTGAATGCATAATGCATCCATTTTCGCGAGCATTTGTAAAGCAATTCAGTTTACATAAGGCTTTTATGCCGCTATTACAATACCGATACCTGTGTGAAGCCCGTCACTCTAAGCGCTTTTATCTCGTTGCAGACATGAAAGCCTCGCCTAGTACTTCGTTGTGTATTTGATCTTCATATTTTCGTTTAACATTCATATTTACGTGTTCTATTATATAACCGTTGTCTTCTTCTTTATCACAATTTGCTTTCTTCTTTTTATTCTGTTTATACTTATTTTTAAATCTTGTTGAGATATTTTGCTTTGTATTTTGTTTCTACGATATTTATGTAGTTATTCGTAGGTAACTTTCTAAAATTAAAAGAATTTGCATAAACCAATCAAGATTATACGTAGCAAAAAATGAGAATGAGATCGTAAATAATAGTTATGATATTCACTTATAAAAACAGCCAAACTATTACATTATCCTGTTTAGTTATTTTAAGTGTAAATAGTAGGTCATTTTGAAGATATCTATGATTTAAATCAACGTAGTTTTTTTTTATGTGGAAACTTCTTTAACCCCGTTGAGCGATTTCGTGGGTAAAATTTATTGGTAGGGGTAAGACTTATGGGGTCGCGTCACCGAAGACCTCGACATGATCGTGGCGTATTCTGCCTGCGGCAGATTAGCGATGCGTAGTATACTACTTTTCTACTGAGCTTGTGTAGCTCATCATATTTTAAGTTAATTAATGAACTGTGTAAAAATATATATAATTATTGATCCCAGTGCCAATAAATGAGAAAATTAGATTCATATTCATAATTCCAAATTATAAAATTTAAATAACTCTGACTATAATTGATTTAAACATTTAAAAAAGTACACAATTATTCCATTGTTTTGAGTTTTTACTATTGCCTCGACTTTTTTTTTAATTTTTAACAAAGGTTTATTCCCTAAGAATCCTTTTTTAAGTTTTGCACAAGGTATAATAGTCATTTACTGTGATAGTGGAATGGGAATGGGGTAAACTACGGAAATGAAATCTGTAACTTTTTCAGTTCTCTTTTCTGATTGCTGCAGATTCGATCTAGCAGATGTTTAGTTTTCCTTAGATACGTTATCGCAAAGCGATAAATGTATTTCATAATCCACCATATGAACTGTTTTGTTAAGTTGTAACCGTATCCGAACAGCATAAAATTTAACTGAGTCCAGGGGTAATTAAAGCTATCGGGTACATACAAACTACATAGTTTACACTAATTATATTGACCGTTACAATACAGAAACAGTTTATTAACAACTTCTTATCGATTATATAGAGTAACAACCTACAACGGGACTATTCAGACTTGAAATTACTTCTACACTCTTTTGTTGGACAAGAACTTAACGTAAACTGATCGTGCCATAGTCTGATAATCTTTTTGTATTCTTCTTGGTCTATTCACTCTGTAGTAGACACACCGGAATAGGGCTTTGCGTGAGGCTTCTTGTTGAATTTACTACTACGGGAAGTAATAACTTATGTATTGAGGTCGAGCGATACTTAAAGGCTTGAGGAATTTACGAAAAGTAATAAATTACAGCGGCTCACCGTTCTTATCATTCTGCTTGATTATGTTCGTACCTGGTGTAAAATTGTGACATATAAAATGTTTTTTGAAGTTTTGTTTGATCTTTGTGCAATAAGAACTTTACACTGCAAAGAATAAAGTCTTTATTTCTTTCGTGACCTAACATATAGTTAATTCAGTTTTTAAATTTAGTGTATATATACCGTATTACTAATATGATAGGGAATTATGATCAATCACTAAGGTATAAGCAATAAAAATATTAACTTTATCTGGCAAGTTGCAAATCTTAAACTTTAGATTCTTTATGTGCAATATTACAATATAAATAAATAGAAGCAGTTTTATTTTCTTTGTTCAATTTTGCGAAGCTCAAATAAATTTGAATGTTTAAAATATTTTAAAGAAAGAGCAGACAGTTTCACACAAAAATTCCAACATGTTTATATCGCACAACCTTTTTGAGTTAATTGCGTATGTTGGAATTTGGACAAATTCTGTTTTAGTTTTATGTAAATACAAACTATTTTATTACTGGTATTCAAAACAATGACATAAAAACGAGAACTCTTAATGATAATTTAATACTATTTTCCACTAAAAGGATGTTACACAATTTTATGATGTTTGGTTGAGTACTTAGGATGCGAAAGGGTAACAAGTAAATAAACAAACTCGCATTAGCATTTATAACATTAGTAATGATAATATTAGACACACGCATTACTTTATAGGACATGAAAAAAAACACATATATAAAACACACACAGTTCTCACCAAACTTTTCGAGCGCTCTACATATATATAGGGACAACGATAAAATGGCATCCATGTAGAAGTATGACGTCATCCATAGTGACGTCATGGTTATGATTTGATCGATGAATCTACCAAGAACAATCGAATAAAATGTTAACCGATAGAGATACGCAACACTGACTATAGTTACGAAGAATTATCCATAGTTGTGACTAGCCCAACTGTCTGAGCGAGTATGCCCAGTATCTAGTCATCGCCTCTTAAGGCATTAAGATACATAAACAGCCGATACCTTTAACCAATGGCGTCTCACATCGGAGCAAATAATGAACAGCCGATAACTTCAACCAATAGCGTTTCAGGTCATTAGTAACACCCCCGATATAGTCAATAGCGCGGTATCGCAGGTTAATAGTAGCTCCCCCGATATATATATATGCGTAGAACACAAATTAATGTAAATATAATACGTATAACATCGAGACAACTTGAGGATAAATAAATACCAATTTTAGATTCCTATAATAAAATTTAACCTTGTTATTAAACTCATGATTATATTACGCGCAAAACCGAACTTACGCCTATATTCAGAGGTACCAAAACAGTGGCGAGGACTGTACATAATTTAAAATAAGCTTTTACAAGGTGCCAATTACGATTACAACAACTTCACAGCAATACTATAATTAAAATGTGATAATTATTAATTCGATTTTATTTGCAACACTCAGATATAAGAAGCTTTGCTTCTGATGTTATAATAATTATGCCGTGTGGTGTCAGCAGATAGAATAGCATTACCTCATACCTTCCCGTGGGTATCGTAAAAGGCGATTAATGGGAGTGTGAGATAGTACTGACCCCTTGTATTTTCTCACCGAGATACTGTACCATCTGTCTGAGTCCTTCTCCGGTCTTAATGGTTCCCGTTCCACTGGGTCCAAAAGAGCAAGAACGAGTATGTGCACCTGTGTCTTGCGCGTACACTTATGCACCATAATATATCCTGCGCATCTGATCACTTCTACTACTGGACTCCGAGTAGATTAGGGGTCAAAGTGGTCGCCATGGCCGAAATCGATCGGAACCAAAATCATCATGATATAATGATAACTGACTAGCTTTTGTTGGACTCCATACGATATCTCACGGATTTTTTCTCAGAGATTAAAATTTTATTTCATATTGAACATAATTTATAAGAAATTAGTTAGAAGCTCGCAGAGACACATCTATATAATTTTTACTACTAAATTCCGTCTTAAAAACCATAGGTTCGATTAATTAAACCAGAAACTTGACTTTTGGTCAAGACAAACATTATTTTAATAGTCGTGCGAGTATTTTGTCATGTTTATGTGTCTTTTTGTGTCTACGACCTTCAGTTGAAATTCTATCCCAGCCTTAGAATCCGTTAGAATGTTTTAACGGCTACACATGATCGTCTCGACCGTCTTCTTGTCATCTCAAATCATCTTGGACTTCATCACCAGCAAATTTGAATTACACTACTTGTATTGGCGTAGGATAAGGATATCGGATTTATAGAATTACGTGAAATTTCTAACTGAAAAAAAAGTATACAAACACATTTATCAGTCACCGCGGAAGTGTAAAGTTTAACCAAACTTCTCCCTGTCATTCATCAACGCAAAAGTTTATTTACCGGATCGTCCTAGTTCGATCCCATAATCAATCAGATGACGGGCTGAAAACTTAATGGCTCCCACACAATATTATCTGTTTGGTCGTAATGTTCAGGATCTCGTGTATCGTGTTACAATCTAAAGATAAACAAACGAGTATCGATTCTGGAGTAACAACGAATTAGTTTTGGCATCTAAATATGTGTTAAACAAAGAGGTTTTGGCGGTATCTTCTTAGTCAGTAATAATGGTTTTTAACAAATACCTATCGAATTCATTTGCATTTTTTTTAAACAAATCCAGTATAAAGTACCTCGGCATAGTTTGATTTAGATGTAGATCAGAAAATAATAACATGAGCTCTGAGACACAACAAAACTCCCTCGAAAGCTTTAACAAGGGGGACATCATTTTGTTAGAACAGTAGCCGGACGACATTATCTTTATTATACGAAACAATTACCCACATAATTATAGTAGTAATAATCTTTAACAATGAGAATAGGTTACTAAAATAAAGAAGAATCGTTACATGAGTGTGGTGAACGTTTGTTATTTGTTGTTGTTAAACGGGTTTTAGTTTCAAAAGGATATTATAGAGTGGATCAGTATGTGAATGATAGTGATGTCTGGGATTTTCTCCCCTCTTGCATCCCCTATAAGCATTTTATGATGTTTTTGAAATATATTTTTCAAAAAATATACCCCCTCGAGTTTCTTTCCCCTTCTTCTCCATGTCTGGGTTGTTTTCCGAACCGGTGGTAGTATTTGACGTTCATAAATGCCTTATTAGGGCCTAAACTGAATAAAGTATTTTTGATTTGATTTGATTTGATTTGATATTCATTATTGAGTCTATAATATGAATAAAATTGAAGTATCCGTTGTTTTGGCTGGATACTGTATGAAACTGTTGAACCGATTTCCATAAAAGTATTGCCTGTAGATAGAGGATCTCTCAGAGTATTATACTAGGTCTCTCAGGCTACATATTGTTACGTTTTTCATTAAATCTTAAGGAGTAATGATAACATTTAACACAGATAACTTAAAATCAGTAAAAGGTTTACAACTTAAAAATGTTATCTAATTATAACATTAGTACACACCAGGAGGATTATTTTTAAAACTCGACTTTTTGTGCACTCTGTGTTCTTTTCAATGGAAACTGGAGCCAGATAGACGGTAAGTTTAAAAGACTTATGAGGTTTTTTAAATTTTTTTGCTCCTTTCATTATGGGAAACTAACTTTAATTTGCAGCATAATTTCTACATGAAAGGCATCCTTTTATGTACTCGTGTTAACGCGTGACGGGAAATTAACAAATAGATATTCGCATGTATAGTATTTGTAGGGATCACAAAATGAGTTAGTCATAATGACGGAATATAGCAGCTGCGATAAGCGATTACTTCTCAGCTGTCATCTTAATTGTCTGTTATGATTTAACTATATGCATTTTGTACCAATTTCTTACCAGCGTTTAAGGTTTATTTCAATCGAACAAGTCAAGCCAAAAAGCTTATACCAACATTTTCAAGGCGCTAAATAAGTTCACCGGTCTATCGGTATACTATATAGGCGGATTTTTAATTACTTTTTGCTACGTTTCTTCGAAATAAAGAGATTTTTTCTGGTATGTTATAAAATTCAATGGGTCGTATGTTTTATAAAAATGTCAGGTATCAGAAAGATTATCATGAAATGTGAGATTATGATGTGGTTAACACGTTGACTGCCACGGCACTTTTCACGATACTGACCTGGGAAGCCATTTTGTTTTAATGATATTATGTTACTAAATATGGTAATACTAAATTATAGTAAATAGTAATAATCAGTGAGTTAAAAAAATGTTGTTTTTGAAAGAAAAATATAGTACGAATTATCTCGTAGCTATATTTGAAATTGCAGCTCAGTATTTCATGTAAGTCAAACGTGATTTTATTTCTCTTTCCTGAGTCACCGATCTATATTTACACTGATATATTTTGACGCTATACAAATATAGTAACTAAAGAAACGACTAGATAATTCAAGGCGGGCCTCCTGTGTAAGTTCACTATGATATATCTCGTTGGCGATCAACGTGTTAAATAATAAAGACATAGCTCTGGTTAAAGCATTACTTTGATAATTGCACTTAAGTTTTATTGAAATTATCACTCGATCCAAAAACTTAAGGGCAAAGACTACTTTACCGACTCGATAAATAAATTTAGCTAAACGCAAACAGTTGATACATGACACTGATGATACAGGTTAACTAATCTATCAAGCGATTAGCGTGTCCCAACACTGTATCGATCATCGACGTTGGTTTGAGTTCTTTCCAATGAGCCGCAGCTTTTGATGAAGGAAATTATTGTTATAAAGCCAAAAGCATGTTAGTAGGGCTTCTTCTAAATCCGCGTGACTGATAAATGTAGGTTTGATTCCTTGCCAATGAGCCGCAGCTTTCGGTGAAGGAAAATATAGTGATGAAAACAATAGAATGGTGGTAGGGTTTCTTCTAAACTCGCCTAACTAGTTACCATACTCAAGATGTTTCCCGGCATCTTTACTATGGAGTCAGGTCTTCTCTAGTCATAGTGCGTGTAGATATCAGAAGTCATCGTTACTTGATAACAGACGAGTTTGTGGTAGAATATAAAAAAAAATATATAATATATATTTAAAAATTTAAAAGCGTCTAATTAAAGATATATTAATTATTTTGAAATGAAATTTGAAAAATTAAGCTACGTAAATATATAATTTTATGAAATTATTATGTAATTATGTATAATAATTAGCGGAGCCAGTAGGTAGACGTTGTTTTACTACTCATGTAAGTAAAAAATGTTGAGTTAAATAATATTAAGTGGTGCTGTGAGGTTGATAATTTAGAATTATGCGCTTATCTAAGTGAGAAATTAAAAAAAAGAGTCGTCACGGGACGTCATGTGAAACACATGTGTAACGTAGTAAACAACACTGTATACACTATAGGTGTGCGAGCTCAGAGCAGCAAGAGAGATTGCGCACAGGCGCTTGCGCGTGGCATCGCGTCGCCACGTCTCGCCACCCTCGCCTAAAGATGTTTCACATCAATAATATAAAAATCAGGTCGGAAAATTAAGGAATAATAATAGTATCTCAAATATAACGTCCACCATCAAATCCAGTTATAAGTAAAAACCATAATATGACACCATGAGTACTAAAATATATTCTACAAGTTCGGTTAAGTCATTTAGAAGAATCGAAATTTTACATGTAAAGATAAATTAAACTACGTACAAAGTAAACGTCTAACGCAAATAAGTTTTATTTGAACCAAGTTTTTATGTTATTTAATATCTCACAAACCTTTTAAACATTCCGTTCTATTCTTTAAGTAAGAAAAGAAACACTATAATCCACGACGTTTATAAAAGCCCGTTCCCTTAAACGTTGCAGCTCAGATTGTAAAGAAAATACGACACCCTCAAAACATCGCTAAGTCTTCATTAGGAAAGTTTTCGCACGAAAAAACCGAACCATTAATTCGTCCGTGCGTATTCCAGGAAACGATTAAATTACCACAAAAGGCGGGTGAGCCGAATGGCCGCCATAAAACGTAACTGCGCTATGACGCCGCCACTCAAATCTCGACCATTACCGGCAACGAGTCGGCAACTTTATTAGGTATCTCGATGTTTTACACTTAGCACGAACGATGAGAATCGGTTTGTATGAGCGCAATGCAGCTATAGGAATAGTAGTTGTAAGGGAGTTGGTACGAGCTGAAGGCGTCAGACGCTTCGAAAACGCTTCAGTGAAAGCACGGCTCGCGGAAGCGTCCGTTCAGAGTTACGTAAAAAAACGCGTACAGACTAAACATTGGTGAATGTTAACGCACCACAGTGTACAAACGATTCGAATTCAGTGAGCGGATATATAAGAATTTATGTGAATGTGAACGGAAAATGTAAGGTTTGTGATTGGTTGATTTAGAAAATATATATCTTTATTTTCTTTCTAATGAGTTATCTTGACGAGTATTTATAAAGGAAGCCAATTTATTTTATAAGCACATTCTTATTAAACTAATTTATTTCGTAGGTAAAAAAGATAATTATCATATTGTTACATTGTTTATGTTAGTTAACGTAAACTTTACTAACTATACAGGTATGGTACTATTTTGAAAATTTCTAATATTTACACAATTCTTATAGATTTTGTAACAAAAGCGCAAGGAGTATTAATCTTAAACAATTACACTGTTTGAAGCGATAATACTAAACCCCAGTTGAAATACGCAACGGCGTCAATAAATTTAAAAAAGTTATGTTTATTTTCTTTCGAAAATATCTCAGAAGAATCGCACTCGTTTTCCAACAGAATATCAATAATTCAAGGTTTTGCATTACAATCTCGAAATATAATATATATATATTAAATTGTTTTAATTGAAGAGTATTTTTTTATATATAATATTTATCACAAAATTGCTAGTTACAACTCATATATTATTGATAAAAATATAATCCTATAAAATGCGTTAAACTGAAACGAAACTTTAGGGAATGTTTATTTAATATTAGCTGGTATTTGCGACTTCGTCTGTCTTGATTATTTTGTTAACAATATATGTTAAGCACAGAGGAAAAACATAAATAAAGTTGATAGCAAAATGTACTTTGCGTACAAAATTTCTTTAGTCTTTTGAAGTGTTTATAAAAATCCTTATTTTGAAAACTTTAAATTAACTGAAGATATTCTGATTTTTTTTAAGTAAAGATCAAGTGTCTAGGAAATGAAACAGAAAAAAAAATCGAAATCTATTTAATAGTTCCAGTCCGTCCAGGCGTGATGCACGTACAGATGTAATCCTCTATCATTTGATTTACATATTAAAATTATGATTTACAAAAATATCTTATAGTAGCGGGCCCGGCAGACGTTGTCCCGCTCTGACTATAAAAAAATCTTTGACAAATTATATACCAAAATCTTCCTCATGAATCACTTTATCCACCGGTGAAAACCGTGTGAAAATCCGTTCTGTAGTTTTTGAGTTTATCGCGAACAGACAGACAGACGCGGTAGGGGACTTTGTTTTATACTATGTACTAATAATAATAATGATGAAGTCAAATCCAAAACCTAAAAGAATCGATATCTTATTACTCATTTCATGGTGGAATTCCTCGGATATGTATATTTTTTAAGTTAATCGAAACGTCAAAGATCGATCACAAACACATTAAAACGAAGACGGATTGGGTATCTCGTTGCTTCTACTTATTCTTCGAAAACATTAACTGAAATGTTATATAATACATAAAACTGACTTAAATAAATTAATCACAGTGTCTTTGACCATAATTAGATACATACCTAGTTTTGGATTTATTAGATATAAAATAGTGAATTAAAAACAATTAAAATATCATAACAATTATTAACATAAATGCAAATATATATACAAGAAAGGATGGATTTGGATTTTATTTAGCATCATAAAATAGATAATTATATAAATGCTAGTAACTGCTGTAGTTGGAACTGTATTGTAGTAAGAACTTGCAACCACTAATGCTCACCGCTGGAAACCGCTTTTGCGGGGTGGTAGGGTGTCTGTACCCGACTGGATCGCGACCACCGTACACTAGGTGGAACACCCGCCATAGTGGCACGTTTGGGCGTGTCGCGTTCCGGGATCAGCCGGTGTATATCCAGCAACCGGGGGGGACTGTCCCTGACTGGGTCGCTTTCAGGCCGGCATGACAGCGGCGACCGGCGATGGATAGTATGTCTTTCGGTGGTCGCCATTGTTTTTGGATTGTACTGTGCTTACCATCAGGCACAGTACAGTCACTTTGCCGAGCTGAAATAAAAAAAAAAAAACATTTTAAACAATAAATTATAAAAATAAATAAATAAATTGTCATAAACGTATCAATATCTCAATCAACACACATCTCCTATTCAATATTGTTGTTCCTTGTTGCATCTACAGAGTCTAAAGGCCAATACTAATGAAATTAAAATGGCTCGCCTTAAAATCCCAATCGATTTACTAATGACGATTTTTTGAGGCTATTAACATTTAATAAAAACACAGCCGAAGTAGGAATCTCCTTATTGAAGTCGGGTACAAAATATGTAGTCAATTGTGAATGATTCGGACAATATATATTCATTGCGTCAAAAGGAAAGCTTATTTAAGTTTGTTGACTAAGATATTAAAATCATCATGAACGTGCCGAGTTGCCAACAAAGACGATTAAGAGTATTTCGCTGTAGTAAATACATTTATAATTTAATGCTACGATAAATAATTTCGAACGTTTTGAACTCCATTAATATATAGATTATTTTAGTTTTTGATTTATTTGATACCACAGCCCGTTTACGTGACTTATTTTCGTGAGAAAAACGTATTTTATCTATATTAATTGTAGATTGTCTTTTTTTAATTGTAACTTTAAATACTACTTGATGCCCTATACCCATTTCACCGATGTTCAGTTATCAGTGTTTAATATTAACAGAACTGCGGTGCCTTTAGTGATACGTCCAACGATATGTTAGTTAGCAAATACTCTCAGATGTCCCTGTATCTGTCTGTAAAGGTTTCGTCAAATTCCATTCAGCCGTTATGGAGTTTAGCACAACTAAATAACAGATATTTCAATTTAGTTCATATTTATACTTTTTTTTTGTTTTTCAACGATCTGTTAAATAAATTATAATCTTACTAGCTTTTGTTAGCCGCTTCACTTGCGTTAATGTTGATTTGATACATCCTTCGCAAACGATTTTTTTTTATAATAAAAAGTACCGTATCTTCATTTGTGTACCTGTGACATTAACTGGTAATGAAATAAAATAACAACTAAACATCACTATGTCAGCTCCGTCAATTTTTTTTTACTCTGCCTATTTTTGATATGTAGATTTTTAACTAAAATTTCTCACTCATCTGTTCGTTTTTCCAAACATTTTCTTGTTTAGAAGCTGATAATTAAACTGATAATTACGAACACAACGAAAAGAGAGTTATCCAAATTGGTGCAGAAATTTTGAAGTAAGACACTTCACATATTCGTCAATTAACTTTCATTTTGTTACATTTAAATATAGGCCAAAACCAATGTAAATCGTTCATATAACATGTTTAAGGTTTCCAGTTTTTATACACTAAGACCGAACGTCCGATTCTGCCGTCCTTAAGGTTTTAAAGTGAAACTTTTATTACATCATCTCAAACTTTTTCGTCTGTGTGTTGCATGTCGCGTGATGGTCGGCCGCGGAGTAGGGATAAAGTGAAAGGCGCTCGTCACTTCGTCAGAGCAGCCAGGGCCAATATGGCGGCGCCTATAGTTCGCAGCAGCTGACCGTGTAGTGTATAGACTATTATTAGCTAAATGTCTATAGTGTGAAAAAAAGTTTCACTTTTACCGTGGTTTCATAAAACACACAATTTTTTAGTTTTATTATGATCTTCATATTTTACGTGCGCGAAATTTGAAAATCTTGATAAATAACGTTAAATATAAGGAATGGCTAAAATTGGATTTAGCTTATTTTTAAATGCAACGACTCATATATAGATTATGGTAAATCTATGAAAATCTTGTGTCGCTATTTTCTCAATATTATTTTGTTACCTCAAACCGACCGCAGTGCAGGTATTTTTCTGGTGGAAACAAAGAGTGTTTGTGATCTATCAATCAAGCTTTCATCAACCCGGATATACTATTGTATATTGTACAAATTATATTAAAATAGGAATCTATTTTCGAACGTTGTATACATTTTGGATAGACTTCGACAGTCATTGAATCAAGATTTCTTTTCTTATATAAACAAAGTTAGGCGATGGATTATTTTCTTAATGAATTTCTTTGAACTTGGAAGTGTACAATAGCAAAAATTATAAGATATAAATTGAAAGAAAAAAATTGTAGCAGGTGTCTTGAAATAGTAATAAATAAGTAATAAAATACATTTAAATCATTTTAGAAATATCTGTCTGTCTGTTTGTATAGACACGCATCACCGCTAAAGTACTGCGTTCAAGACAAAAAAATCATAAAGTATATACTCGATAAACATTTAGTCTTGGTTTCATTAAAATCGGTTCACTCTATCAAAAGTTATTGTAATTTTAATGACGACGCGACTTAAGTACGAGAGAAAAGTGAATGGACTTAATACATTCAGATGATTTTATTAGTCTCTGTTTTTTACATTAGGTTCCACGCGGACGGAGTCGCGGGCACAGCTAGTATTGTATAAAAGTAATGGTTATAAATATACCTCATATTATATATGTAAATAAAAATAAATTGCCGAATGTATGAACAGTTGCGCCTATTGGACAAATTCTTTTCGGTTGTGTTTTTAATTGTCAGGACACGATTTATAGCAAAGGAAATATTTGGTAAATCGTATAGAAAAGTATACAAATTGGATTAAAAATGTTCATATAAAAAGTGAGTATAGGATGAGAGTAAGAGTAGAAGAGGTAGGGATTCTCTAAAAGGCACTATTTTTTGTTAGTAAAAAATATGTATCGTTTATAAATCTGTCCTTAATTAACTTTGTGACCTAAAAGTATACATTCAATAAATTTTAGAACTGCACGTTATTAACGACAATTAAGAACAGCAAAGTGCCCCTTCAAATGTAGT
This sequence comes from Antheraea yamamai, assembly GCA_036509395.1. Classification (NCBI taxonomy): domain Eukaryota; kingdom Metazoa; phylum Arthropoda; class Insecta; order Lepidoptera; family Saturniidae; genus Antheraea; species Antheraea yamamai. The sequence continues at coordinate 18,866,267 of AP028427.1, read as the reverse complement.
TATTAATTTATACGAAGCTTCATGAGCAGACTAACGTCGAAACGGCCGTCATAACGTACCACTATAATAGAGAAAAAATAAGACCAAATCTTTTCTTTATAGTACGACTATGTAGTAATGAAATAAAATGACGACTAAACAAATGAACGCTCATTTATTATTTATACCAATATTGTCTCCATCGTATTCTATTCACTTACTATTTATATGGAGATTTTTTAATCCATTTTGTTTTACTTTCTGGTACAAATTTTCAAACAGTTTCTTCCAAAAAAATCCTTGTTCTGGCTGCTACAAACACAATAAAAAAATAAGTATCCAAATAGGTGCGGGCCGTTATGAAATGATGGACTTATATAAGCTTAGGGTGGCCAATGTAAAAGCAAGCATAATAAAGCAAGATTTAAAAAAAACACTTAATTGCTTATCTGTAGTAGTGAAAGTTAAGATGGCGTCAGAATGTGTAAGGTGATAAATGTAACACGCATGTTTTTGGCGGGATCTTAGACTATAATGCCGTGGCTTTTATATTTTATTCTTAATCTTGTGTTATTGTTTCCATATTTTGTAATATTGGTGGCATTTTACATGATATAGTTCGATTATTGTGCATAAGTGTAGTAGATAAAAGATAGTACTACGGAGCATGAATTCTGAAATGCCACAAAAACTTCCTAGAAAGTACTAACAAGGGCGCCACCATCTTGTTAAAACGTTGAAAGTATCACAAAAAGCTTGTAATATTATTATCTACTCGACAATGGCAGTAATAATCTAAAAGAATGGTTGCCAAAAATGAAAATACCAAAAAAAATGTAACACGCTGTGAGAAAAATAAAGTGCTCGATTTATGAAAAACTTATTTAAATTTAAGAGTTTTATCCTATACTAGCGAGCCCGGCAGACGTTGTCCCGCCCTGATTATAAAAAAATCCTTGACAAATTATATACCAAAACGTTCCTCATGAATCACTTTATCCACAGGTGAAAACCGCTTAAAAATCCGTTGGGTAGTTTTTGAGTTTATCGCGAACAGACAGACAGACAGACGCGGTAGGGGACTTTGTTTTATACTATGTAATGAATAATAATACGCTTGGTAAATGATTTTTTTATGTCCTTTTTTTTCTCGAACTGACTACGCTTTTGACCTAACAAGGTCTTAACAGCTTCACCGGACTACATGTCTTTTTAAACAGGCCTTGTGTTATTCTTATGTATAAGGTATATTATTGAAGTGAAACTTCTTTATCGGCGTTGGAAAAAATTTACCGTCACATTTTTCGGTTACGCGCCATCTTTTTTGTATTCATGTCTATGATAATAAAATCCTTTTGTTTAAACTTTATCTAATTTAACTTTATTTTTTAATATATTAATGAAATTGTTTGCCATAAAGAAAGAAAGGGTTTTTTTTGTTTTTTTTGTTTTTTTTTTTTTTTTTAAGTTGCATATAGATCATTTTGCGAAAAATAAGGCCTTAAACAAGTTTCACTTCTTACGTGTGTACACTAGTACACGCACACATTTTTTGTATTTTTTTATTACGGTCCGTTCAGTACTCTCTTTGTAAAAGAGTAAAATAACACTCAATCATCCTTACAGATTTTTCTAGTTTATGAAAATATATAAGAACCGAGAATTTTCGATTCATACAAATTCATCAATAAATCCGGAGATTTCAACCCCTCGCGCGGCTTGCAATGAAACTCGATATTCAGCAGTTGTTTCGTAAACATATGTTGAACCAAGCAAATGATATACAATAAAATCTTTACACAACAGTCTGCCATAACTCTCTTTCTGGATTTAAATCGAAGTGTGTAGACTTATCTATTAAAAGTTCCAAATGATTTAGTCATGCAACAACTGGTGTACGTCAATTTTTTCTCTGTTATTATTAAATCATATTAATCTTTTCTATTTAGCTAACAACTGTTTGGCAAGCGATTTGATGCTCTGCAGAGTTGCCGTAGGTTAGGGCATTCGGACGTAGGTAGAAAAAAAAACTGCCGCAACTCTGTTACTTTAGAATAACGACGGATGTGATTAAGGTTATTTTTTTAATAAACTTTTTTAATAGATTTCTGAGAGAATAGCGTTTTTAATTCGTATTATATTATGTAATTTTATATATTCTTCATTTATATATGTATATATGTACTAGTAATTTCCCGCGCCTTCAAATGCATCTTCTATGTTATACTTATTTTCGTATCTTTATATCTATGTGGACCCGCCGGACATTGTCCCGCCCTGATAATAAAAAAAATCTTAACAAATGATATACCAAAACTTTCCTCATAAATCACTTTATCTAGGTACTAGTGAAAACCGCATGAAAATCCGTTCTGTAGTCTTTGAGCTTATCGCGAACAGACAGACAGACAGACGTGTTAAGGGACTTTGTTTTATACTATGAATAATATAAATGATATATATAACAATAATTAATTGATCAGGTACGAAAGGTGATAGAGACTTGCTTTTATACAAACTTTCATCCGCTTTTTTTTATAAATTCCAATTTCTGAAGAGTACGTAGCACTAGGCTGTATTTTATATGGAAGGTAGGTGGTAGAGCCACGGCGAAGCAATTACTTGTTACCCTCTCACTAAAAACCGACATCAAGTAATAGTGCTTCCAATATTGCGTTTCGTTCGGTCAGCAAGAGCGCTGGAGGTACCCCTCCCATTTTCTTCCCCCCTCCCCCCAAACATAGGCTGACAACGAACTTGCGACTCCCCTAGTGTTACTAGTGTCTATGATCGGCGGTGATCACTTAACATCAGGTGACTCGCCTGTTCGTTTGCCTTCTATGATATAAAAAAAAAGAAAATTTAAATCGAATGCCAAACAAAAATCGGCTGAGTGCCTTAAGCGCTCGCCTTAGTAGTCCGGTGAAGCTGTTAAGACCTTGCTAGGTCAATAGTGTAGTCAGTTCGAGGAAAAAAAAATCGAATGAAGATGCGGTCGTCTGTTAGTTCCTCACAAAAGTATCGATTAAAATTCTTACTAATGCGAATGTAGAGTTTATTTGTTTGTCTGTTACGCTATCACACCTAAACTACTGAACCGATCATGATGAAATTTCACATTCACATTATCAGGGCTAATATGAAAAGAACAGTGAGTACTTACACCCCCTAAATAAAGTACTACTCCCGAGGTTAAATCTACATTCACGCGAGCGCAGCAGTGAGCAAAAATTAGTATATAATAAAATATTGTATGTATTAAGAGTTATTTTATATCCACTGTCAATGTGTTCACAAGCTTCGTATTAACTTTATAATAAATCGATTTTTAACTCATACAAATAAAGGCTTCATAAATCAATACCGTTTACGCTGCCTTTGACAAGTTTTAAATTATAAATTCCAGGAAAGCGCTGTTCAAAAGCAAACGATTTTAAAAATTCAATGTAAAAATGTATTTAAATGAAAATGTAATATAAATTTTAGTTTTACTACTTATATTTAATCTGTTTATATTTAACTAGCGACCCGCCCCAACCTCGCACGGGTGCAATTTAGATATCCATTTTAATGATTGATCTACATGACATGTACAACGTATGTAATGTATTTCATTAGATAAGGAATAATACTGTATTGTATAAAATATCTTGGTAAATAAGACATAACTATTTTTGTATAAAGATAAAAATGGTTACTGTGGGTTATCCTTTAGAGATAAATATATACCATTGTAGGCTTTTTTATCGATCTTTTTAAGATATACAATGCCATAGTACATTAATTTCACCTATCTCGTACGGTTTAGCCAACATTTGCGATTTAAAACATTTTTTAAAACATGACATTACAAATCTTTTGAATTTTTCGCCTTTTCTGTACTATAATATGGTATATATATAAACCTTCATCTTGAATCACTCTCTCTATTGCTGAAAACTGTATTAAAATCTGTTGAATTGTTTAAAAGATCTAAGGGAACAGACAGCGGAAGACAGTTTTTCATTATTTTAACAATCTATATTATGTACAAAGGTACACATAAGAACCACGCGGCTTGTCTCACTTCTACAGATAAAGAAAACACATCGCTTAATGAGCGCAAAGTTTATAAAAATCGGAGTTTCTTAAAACTTTAATTATATTAAACTAGCGGGCCCGGCGGTCGTTATCCCGCCCTGATAATAAAATAAAAACCTTGACAAATTATATAACTACACCATCCTCATGAATCACTTTATCTACTGGTGAAAACCGCAAGAAAATCCGTTCAGTAGTTTTTGAGTTTATCGCGAACAGACAGACACGGTAGGGGACTTTGTTTTTTATTACATGATGATTGTTTTAGATAAGGGTAAAATGTCTAAGAAGTGAAACAAAAGTCGAGACAGTCATAAAGACTACCGACAAAAGTGAAAACTCAAAACAATGCCATAACTGCGTTCTTTTTGGAATTTCTAAATTAATTATTTAAATTTCGTCATTTGTAAATTGTAATTATCAACATTAGTCTGGTTTTCACGTGTATTGACACACGGAGCAATAATTATATACATTTTTATACAGTTTATGAATTATTCAAACATAAGATGGGCTCCACAAGATCAATACAAAATATCAATATTACATGTACACAGGCCGCTAGTCTGACGCAAGCGCAATACGTCACTAGCATGTCGAAGTCATCGGAGACGCGAACACATAAGTATTTTCCGTACCAAATTTTTTTTAATCGCTCGACGCGCTTACAGAAGGTTTTATAGATAGTTTGATGAATAACAAAATACTTAACAAATTTCAAATCTAAAATGATTTTTTTTTAGTATAAAAGATTTTAATAGGTTACTGTTGCGAATAATCAAACTGGGATAGATCCTGTTTATAACGGACGAAATTCTGAACAAGATTTCAATTAATGTACAAGCCAGAAATCTAACAGGGCGTTAACGATCAGAGAATTCTTGGTGCAAAGTGCTCTGTTCGATCGACAATACATCTTAACTAGCAATCTAACCGCTTGTAGTCTCTACTACCTATAGTGTCCCGTTTTATGGTTAACATCGTATATAGTCATCGTCCTTTTAACAAAATCACAAACACATAATTCAATTTAGGCCCCGAAAAGGCGCTTATGAATTTCAAAATTAACACCGGTTTGGAAAAACAAATCCAGTCATCGAGAAGAACTAGTAAGAAACTTGATCTAGTTTATCTTTTTAAATATATTTTTGCAAACATAGATAGATAGTTCGTTCATTTCGAACATTCGTTTTTTACAGCTGCACAGAGCGGGGCGTGATTCCCAGACGTCACCATCGTTCACATATTAATCTACCCTATAATAAGTTTTAGACATTAAAACCCTAATTACCTTTATCAATGTCGCATCATCCGCATATATTTGTAGTCCCTTAGTTCTTCTAGTATTATCAGTAATATTTATATAATTTCTTCTTGAAAATTGTGTATTTAATACATGCATATTATGTTAATAGAAAGTAAAAAAAGTCGATAAATTTTATTCAGGCCGTACTAATATTTTTTGGATGTTCAAATTGCTAAACTTTATGAGATATATCAAAATAATGGTTTATGAACTTCATTATCTAAAAAATGCCTACGAAAACTCTGCTATGGTATATTATACATCTATCTCCCAAGGATAACCCATAATAATCAATTAAAAAGATAAACCCCATCAAGTTTCTTACTGATTCTTTTCCATGACTAGGTTGTTTTCCGAATCGGTGGTAGTTTTGACGTTCATAATCGCCTTCCTTGGGCCTAAACTGAATAAAGTATTTTCGATTTTTTCCCCACGGTTTCGCAAACATTTTCTATTTTAATAAAAAAAGACTAACGGACAGACTTGCCAATGGAAAAATGTTGGATTTTCATACAAACTGTCATCCCCTATTTCACCAAAGGTTGGATGTGAGTAAGGAGGGTGGAATTTTCTAAAATACTTCCTCCCATCTACCGTGCTTAAAGAACCGCATAAAATAATTCATGGCTCTGTGGAGGGGGGGGGGGGTTTTTGTGTGGGAAGTGGAGAGAAGCCGGGTTTCTCCTTTGTTTTCTCCCACTTAACTTCTTTCTTTTTTTTTTATTAATTTTTTTATTCGAAATTCTCTATAAAAATATTTTCCTCGAAAAAATCTCTAAAAATATATACCCATAAAAAATTAAACTTTACCCTAACTTTATAACCCCCCTCCCCCTCCAAAAATTAACAAACTTATTCTACATTTTTTCTATATTTTTTTTACTAAAAATCCTATAATCTAATTATAAATAAATAACATTTAACATCATTCATTAATAATTACTTTCATTAATTATCTTAAAATTATTCACCTTTAACAACAAATTTACATCCTTATTCTTTAAATCAATTTTAATCACAATTATTCTTTATTATTAATAACATTTTTCATTCCATTTTTTTATTTACTTTTTTTATTTTTAATACAACTTTACTATTCTATCTCAACTCACATAATTATTTCCGTTTTTAATTAATAGAAAAAGTCCCAAATTTACTTAAATCTAAATATTTTTTTTCTTTTCCATCCATTTTTATTATTTTACTCTATTTTCCTTTAACAAAATTAAATATTAATTTTTCTCCCCCCCATTTTTTTCCCCATTTCGCCCTTTTTTATACTTCTTTCTCTTTTATAATTATTCTTAATTATATTTCTTCCAATTTCTTAAATTTAATAAACCCATTAAAAATTAAATAAATATTAAACAATTCCTATTTTAATAAAAATAATAATTTTAAACCCTATATAATTAATATTTTATTTTTATATAATATGGTATGTGATTTCCTCATCTCCTCCCAGCCATTTATCTATATATATCTATTTAAATTAAACGTTAACAGTTATTTTGCGAAGCTATTTTCACCAAAGCACTATTAATCCTTATTCAATTAAATCACTTCGTTACATTTATTATTTAATATTGTGCACACAACAAAAAATATAGTTTTTTTGGTAAGGTTTCTGAAATTTCCGTGACTGATAAACTGATAATTTAAAGTATAAAATTTTTAATTTATTATATATTATATTTGTACAAATCACTTGGACACTACATTATTAAGTATATAAACCCCGTGCGATGTAAGGGTAAATAGCAATAGCATGCAACAAAATCAAACCCCAAAAAGTAGCCATTGCGGAAAATAAAGTACATTTAAAAATAAACTCTGACATTTCAAACTGTTTGAATCTCCACGGTGCAGTATTTGGTTGCGGTACCTCCATCGCCAAACCTATTTCTGCCGCAAAGTTAAAATGCCTGCGCTACTGTTTTCCGGTCTAGGGGGTGTGGTTAGCAATAGGCACGGGCACTAAGGCGATCTAACTTAGTACTTACGGGTAGTAAGCTATCTAGAATTGATCACGATTACACTGCAGACATATTTGAACTTGATTTTTTAAATAAACGATAAACATTGCACCTCTTATTATATTAATAATACTAGCCGCGCTCGCGACTTCATCCGCGTGGAACCTGATGTACAAAACAGTGACTAATAAAGTCATCTGAATGTATATATTCTAATTATATCTAATTACTATCTACTTTTTCCTAGTACTTAAGTCGCGTCGTCATTCAAATTACAATAACTTTGATATAGTGAACCGATTTTAATGAAATAAAGACTTATTGTTACTCGATATGTTATATATTTTTCTTGATAAGGTTTTATCACGCACGCAGTATTTTAGTAGTGAGGAGTGTTGAAAAAAATAGATAAACGGACATTTCTAAACGGAAATTTCTAAAAATGATTGAAATGTATTTTATTAGTTATTTATAGATATCTATAACAATTTTTTTACAAAAATCTAAAACTTATGTATATAGATATTACTGTTTCTCTTTTTCATTTCGTTCATAAACAAAATACATATAATCTTGTTTCTAACAACCACAAGTTTAGTTAAATCAATAGAACGTTCCTTGTCATTAATCACGAGTATTATTATGACGGAGTGAACAGATAACCGCGTCAAAACATATTTTTCTTTAAGGATTGAAATATTAAACTTTCATAGGTTACGTAATAAGCAGTGTTCGTGGAGATTTATTGTCGTTTATACGAAACCGGGTTAAGATAAACATGCCCCTTGAGTAATATCAAATATCTTGTTAAATAAAGCCCAACGTATGGATTTCCCGAGAATAAAATTTGAGATCCGTAAGTAGATTTTAATGGACGTTTGATATTTCCTTGGTGCTATTATATTGTTATGTTGTACAATAATTATTTGTCTTGGTCACATTAGAATGATCTTCCAAGTGGTAAGACTTGGCAACAGCGTTCAACTGTATCGCGAGTAGTGTTCAGTTTTACAGTAAATTATATTTGGGCACGAACTAAAATGTTCGTAATGTATTGTCTTTGCCGTACTGTGATGCCTTGGAACAATCTCCCGGCCAGTGTGTTCCTGCCTTACGTGAATGGACATTTACGCGGGCCAGCATGACAACGACGAATGTCGATGGATACTTTGTCTGTCGGTGATTGCCGTTGATTTTGGATTGTACTGTGCTTAATGTCAGACATAGTGCAGTCACTTTACCATACTATAATAAAAGAAATAACAGCGGCAATTGGCGATGGATAGTATATTTCTTGGTGGTCGTTTTTAATTTTGTATTGTACTGCGCTGAAAATCGGGCATAAAATGGTCACTTTACCATGCTACAATAAAAAAAACATCATACTTTACTGTGACATCTGCTTGACACGTTTAGGCGAGTCACGTTCAGGGACAAGCTGACGTGTACCCAATAATGAAGTAGAGTGGTAGCTTGTCTGTGTATATCTGGATTATAATGATTAACCCGTCACAGTAACTCTCTTTTAGTACATCGTGTTACCGACTAATTGAATGTATCTAATATCTATACTCCACTGCCAAAATATCCCTCGATAACCACCGTTCATTTCGGTCTTGCTTACCTGTGCGTACCATTAGATAGTGTTGTCATTTTGTTGTATTACTAGAAAAGGATAGATTATCACTGTGCCCCGTTAATCGTTCATAGGAATTCGTAGTACTATAGCAAAAAATATTCTTCGATTCTATTCCTCTTACTAATAAATATGATGATGTCATTTAGTCTAGTCAGTACAAATAATAATAATGCATACCACACTATCCGACATACTGACCTTCATTGAGGCGCATTTTTGTTTCTTACATCATGAAAAATTTATAGTTCTCGTCTAGAATATTTCTGAAATTATAACGAGCGTTCCAAATGAGGAGTCCATACTATTGCAGGAAATTTTGTCACATACATAATTTTTATTGTGAAAGTTCTTAAATAAAGTTCGCCGAATGGACTAATAATTTATAGACCACAAGCAGCACCTCGGCAAAAGGGGAGATGGCATCAAGGTTGCCCCTCTGGCCGTGGGATCACTCTCCCCCCGCTTCAACGGGGGTATCTTTTTGTTTTGATGTGCGCGCCTTTTGCAGGGCGCTCCCCCGTGGTCGTCTCGACTGTAGAACATCGTTCTTCGGCAGCGGTCTGGTCGGTCTCGTGAGTGATCCCGATTGAGATACCAGGATGCACAAAACTACCGAGAGCAGTAGTTTCTTAATTTTCTCCTCGTACTCGTGCTGAATCTGTGGTCTTCTTCCGGGGAGACTTTCTTGCTGACCGATTCTCGTTCGTCGGCGAGAATCGTCTGTTAGCTAGTATCTTGGCCATCTGTAGGTCTTCTTCATCCAATTCTGGGAGCGTCACCTTCTTTCTGAAACCAAGACTAAATGTCACTCGAGTATATGCTTTATGATTTTCTTGGTGAGGTTTTATCGTGTACTTTAGCAGTGATGCGTGTTAAAACAAATAGACAGACAAACAGACATTTTTAAAATTTATACAAGAAATTTGTGGCAAAAATTATTTCACGATACCTGCAACAATCTTTTCCACAAAAATCGAAAAGGTACAGACACGTTAGATTTACATCTTATTATGTGTATAAGACAATTCGTTAGGAATCTTAGAAAACAATAAACTGGTGTTGCTCTGAAAAAAACAAAGTTTTTATTTAGCACAATTTTATACTTTAACAATTAAAAACAATACAATCCACATACACAAATCTACCTGAAAAAACAAAGAAACGACATTTAAAGTTTATTATTTAGCTTGTCGATTCCTCTTCCACTTAATTATTTTTAATTATTAGTTTTATTTAGCACGCTATCGCCATATTGAAATTCTCCTCTGTTTAATCTACCATACCGCAATACCACTTGTAATGTCAGTGGTGACATCTATTAAGAGTAAACCTGAACTGATTTATCCATGAAGAAATAACTTAGAGAAATCTAATTTCTTTACATGTGTAAAGCTAATACAATACATTGTTATTGTGTAAAACTTTAATGGTTTATTCCGCGTAGAGGTAGCACTCAGATGATACGATTTATTGAAACATATTTGACTCTTGTCGCGATTTTAAACAATATATTTATAAATTCTGATATTTAAGTTACTACGTAATACCCGCGACTTTGTCTGCGTCTTTTATTATCTAAATTATTTTGTTATATCTCAAATGGATTATTAGGCAGCATTTTCGACGGAAGCTCCCAGGCAGCTCGATTTTTTACAACACTTCCATTAATTATCGTTATATTTCAAACAATTTACAAATAAAACTCTTGGCAAATTATATACCTAAACCTTCCTCGAGAATCACTCTATCTATTAATAAACAGCATGAAAATCCGTTCAATAGTTTTTGAGTTTATCACGAGCAGACAGACAGACAGACGCGGTGGAGGATTTTGTTTTAGAATACGTAGTGATATTATTTATAAAGTTCCAACAAAATCGATTCTGTAAATTTTGCGTAACTAAGCGACAAACATCAGCAGTCATCTTTGCAAACTTATGTTAATGTAAATTTGTTTGAGTTATATTAAAACAACTAGCTGTGCTCGTGACTACGCCCGCGTGAAGTTTCAATTGGGAAAACGGCGATTAATAAATTCATAGGATTGTATTGAGTATTCAAATCAGATTTTAGATCAGTATTAGATTTCTTCAAAATGCGTCCTGGAGTTCTTACGTAAATGTCTTCTCTTTTGTGTTTTATTATAAGTAAAATATACGTGTATATGAATGTGTTACATGTATAAAATATGTCATATATCTTATACCAATGTGTAAATTATCTTATACCAATTATCATACCAAGTTTCATCGATATACAAAAACCCAAGATGCACACTTAACGTCCCACAGCCGGCACACAAAAAAGAGTGCATAATTTCGGATTAAGCAGTCATTTCAAATAGTCTCGCGTCGCTTGCTTCCTTGTAAAAACAACTTTAAATCATTCGGGTAAGGTTGAATTTGCAAAAGCATAAGTTAATCGCTTAACTATAGCCACGTATGTATGTTGGGGCTTGTTTTAAAGCGCTACTTTTATTCGAGACTGTGTGTCTTAGGTTTTTATATGTCAATGCTAAATTTCATCATAATCCGTCCAGTACTTTTTGCGTGAACCCCGTACGAACGTCAGACAACATTTTTTTAAAACCATGGAAATGTGTTCTGTCATTTATTCTAAGCCCCGCCAGAATAATTTTTCTTTTTAAATATTTAATGTACAGATTTCGTCCCGTTACCCTTTTGTTATATGTATAAGATATACAATTGCCTACAGGTGAATACGTTACTAAAGTAAGTAGATTGAGTAGCGAACTGTACCAAAGTATTAGTCGGTTAAATCACACGCCCGTTCTGGTACAAATTGCGAGCTCGTAAAGCGAGACTCTGCGGTCCGCCGCAAAGGAAGTAATGGGAAACGAAACTATTCTGGCACAGGGTCAATGAGTAAATTAAAAGGAATTTAAATACACTTGAAACTACGATAACATTTTTAATGAACACGATTACTTCTTATCCTCAGTGATTGCTATAATATATACGTGGATATTAATAAAATTGAGATCTTATTATTAAACTAATTTCAATGGAATTTTTAAAGATAAATAGCTAACTGTTCAGAATATTATCAAGCTATGTATATCATTTCTCTGTTTAAAGGTATGAAGAAGTGATGAAAACCTTCAAGATAATTAAAATTAGTAAAACGGGTTAAGTAGCAATGAGAAAATTATAAAAAATGTGGTGTGGTCTGATGACCATACGATAGAAGTAAAAACTTATAGATAATAGTAATATTTAAAAACGCACGATATATACGCTTGAAATACTACATTGATTATATGGATACCATAAATAATATTGTAAAATAATTTTATTGTTATAAAATGTAATAATAAAAAATAAGTAATATCAAACGATGGAACCGAGTCAACGAGATTGAACGTCACTGTTCACTTACTGTGAGGGTTCACTTTCGATGACTGTACAAAGCGCCTAAAGAAATTTTCACTTAAAAAAAAATAAACTAGAATTAATATACATAAAAAACGTGGTTTCCGTGAGACAAACACCTTTAAGTAAATTAAATCGGGACCACTAGCTGATAATAAAATCAATTTGAGGGAATCTGGTTGTTTCAGAATATTCAAAATTTATATAACAATAAACTTTGGTTCAAACTTTATCCATATAGCACGTTGACTTGTTAGTGTAGTATCTTAACTTAGTTTAACTGAAATTAATTAATTAATATATATATGCCCTCACGCACGTGTTGCTACCCTTCAAGGAGAATGGGGCAATTTAGTTTACAAGAAAATACCAATAGTACCGACTGAGTATCGAGACAAATTGCTAGCGTATCATGGGGTTATATATTGTAATTCCATTATGGAAAGGATATGATTTTGTACACATCTCTTAATGCTTAAAATTCTCAATAGAAGTTTTAGAAATACGTTGTCTCCAGTAAATAGACCATTGATAAATTATGTCAAACTAAATAGCCGACCGCAATTAAGTTCTGGTTTGTATCTTTATAAATTACTAGCTTTTGCTTGCGGCTTTGCTCGTGCCAATATAGATTTGACATTTCCCTAAGGAACGCTACTTTTTCTAGAGAAAGAAAAAAAGAAGTTAAATACAACGTGTATGCAATATTTCATAATTATTGGTTGAGCAATTAAGTCGTAAAAGCCTAACAAACAAACGCACATTCTCATTTATAATATTAGTTAGGCTGGTACATACATTATCTTCTTAGAACTTCAACGATTTATGCATCGGGCTGAGATAGTTCCCAGATTTCCTATTTACAAATTTACTGACACTTATTGTTACATTTTAGCTAACTTAAACACTATACGTATAAATTATAACCTATTTGTTATTCTGACGTATTTGTTATTCCATGTTTGTAGGTGTCCAGAGCACAAGAGAGTGCGTATTTTGTAACAGTCTGGATGAGAGTCCAAAACACCTCTTGTGTGAATGTGATCCATTGAAGCCTACACGTAACTGGATTGTGGAAAAGAACGTATTGCTCCCGGATGAATTACTTTCACGTTTTCACATTTTAATAAGACTATAATAAAGTGGAAAACCACAAAAAATAACTTATTATTAAAATCACTACTATATTATACAGGCCCGTCAAATATATGTAAAAAAAAGTTAATGGAAATGAGATGAAATTCGCCAAGCGCTTGTAAGAGATAATTCTGATGAGATTACAGACGAACGTTGAATGCATAAGAAGGGGCCGTGAAGCCTATCAACAAAGGGCGCCACAGTCTTTGTCTGCAATATGCATTATGTATAAAACAGTTATGTATAAGCGGCAATAATTTATACGATTAAACAGGGCAACAACATTCTCGTTTGAATAATTAATTCCTCTAAAACCAAAGTGTGTTTCTTTTTCTATGGTCTGTCTTAGATACATTCGCAAAATCCTGCACAGCAATTTAATACACATTTACTTCTGTCAGGATAACTTGATTGGACTTCTAAATTGACTATTTGCACAAAAAAAAATCATTGCCCTTGATTTATAAGCCTTGTGCTTCGATTTTTGTAATTTGGTACTTAGGAATCTAATAATGACAAAACTAATATCTTTAGAATTTCTGTTAAATTCTGTGTTGTTTTAAAGTATTCAACAATTTAAATATTTTAAAAGTATAATAACTGTAATATCAGTTTATTATCCGCAAGTTGGACCCTGGCATATGTCAACCAAGTTTTCGTAATTCGCGTATATTTACTAATTTAAATTGGTAAGTCTGCCGGCTGACGGTGAAGGTTAAAGTAGTGAGGAAACCGGAACCTGAGAAATGTTTCTGTAGTAAGTATCCTCATGTGTTAAAAATATAATCGGCAGTAAGTCGTAGCCTGGCGTGGTGATTATGTCCACACCTTCCTTCGGGTAGAGTTTTATGGCTCTGCAGTGGGTTTCATATAGACTGATGTGATAGCTATAATTTTACATGACAGTTGGGTTCGACGATACATACTGTATATATTCTACCGTAGTAACACGCTTCGCTGTATGTTACATTCTAGTACTATTATACGGCTTATATCCCGTAATCAAGCGGAATGCTAAAGAGTCCATACCCAACTGGGACACGACCATCACAAACATGACGCCAGTCACAGTGGCTCATTGTTTATCGCATCTCTACTATCCAGAAACTTCGATACTACTATAAAGTGACGATTGCCAATGGATTGTAGATCTATCGGTCTTTGCCATTGTTGTTGGATTTAAATATGCTTGCCCAACGATAGAGCGTCATCATTTTGGTCATTCTGCAATAAGAAAAAAGATTGTTATTGCCTGATATATTATTTTGATGAAAGAGATCAAAAATATTAGCCGCTAAAGTTTCCCAAGCATAAATTAATAACTTTATTATGAAGAAAAAATTCCGTATCAAGGCAAATGTAATAACTGCAAGGGACTGACAGACATCGCCCTAGTTGTTTGGGTATTAAAAATAAAAATTAGTTTATAAAATTTCAAAATAATAACGATTGTTTACGGAAATTTTGTCGACCGATAACTTTTACGATCTACACGACCACAATGAACAAAACAACAAAGACAACGACTTGGACAACAAACAGACAAGAGGACAGTTGAGTATTTGGGGGCTTTTTTTTTTTTTTTTTTTTTTTTTTTTTTCGAACTGACTACGCTATTGACCTAGCAAGGTCTTAACAGCTTCACCGGACTACTAAGGCGAGCGCTTAAGGCACTCAGCCGATTTTTGTTTGGGCAACCAGCTCAAGGGTGCACGGCACACCTCGGCTTGGCTGTTGCCTGTTTGATGCAATACGCGACCTAACTGAGCTAACCTAAGTTAAGCTACACTATTAATACATATATGAGTTGTTGAAGCATATATGTGTACCAAGCATACATATCTCAACAACTCTTACGTGTATTCTGTATCGGAAAATTTCTGAACTATTTCAGTTCGAAAAGGGAAAAAAAAAGTAAACCCTTCCACTTTTTTGTGTAAGCGTGTATGCGTGCACGTGTGTGGAGGTGATATGTGTAGTGTTGTTGCAGTGATGTAAATTTGTGTCACTGTATCGCGCGAGCAGCGCACTCAAGGGCTCCACGCCGAGGGAACGGACCTAGGCTTGAGCCGCTGCCGAGGGGGGCCTAGTCTGGTGTGCGGGAGCGAAGTTTACACTCAGACCACGGCGGCGTGATCTGAGGTTACGCGGGCGTGGGCGTGAACACGCTCTATTTGGAGAGACAGGCTGGTACTGATCGTTCGCTGCCGTTATTTCATCGGGAGGATCGGTAAAAATATGTCGCGGACGTCTTTTATAACGCGCGGCGTTGGGTACGGTTTCGTATGTCGCGGCGGATACCACTAACGGACTGGGATGATTCACGGCTTTTTCGAAATAACTACTAGTGAGTGATTTTATGTACGCCCAGATAGAAGGCATCTCTAGGTCCCTATGGAGATCGACTCTCCGGACGTACCATGGGGCACCGGTCACTTTACGTAAAACGCGGTTTTGTAGAATTTGTAATTTATATAGAGTAGGTTTCGGTGCATGTGCAAAAACGGGACAACTATATGTCATGACCGGTCGGATACATGTTTTATACAAGGTGAGCTTGTGTCTGAGGGACATCTTACTCTTATGACAGAGCAACGGGTGGAGGCGACCCAAGACCATAGCGGCTTTGTTTCGCACTCTATCTATGTGTGACGCGAAATTTAAGTGTTTATCTAATGTAACACCGAGATACTTGACCTCGT
Organism: Antheraea yamamai; assembly: GCA_036509395.1. Taxonomy (NCBI): domain Eukaryota; kingdom Metazoa; phylum Arthropoda; class Insecta; order Lepidoptera; family Saturniidae; genus Antheraea; species Antheraea yamamai. The sequence goes on along the minus strand of AP028427.1, from coordinate 18,850,056 downwards.
CGGTCCAAGGTATGTCGGTGTCATATAGCCTGACGGGCTGCAATTTGTTAACGCGTTGTTTCGGATCGAAGAGTATCGCGGCACTCTTATCGGGATTTACTTCTATTCTCCATCGAAGAAACCAATCACCGAGTGTGCTAACGGTTTCTTCGATGAGATTCCTAAGTTTATCCAGCCGCCAGCCAGAAGCGTAGATGACTGTGTCATCAGCATAACAACCTACCTCTACTCCCGGGAGCCGAGGTAGGTCACTGATGAACAGATTGAAAAGGGAGGGCGCGAGTATGGAGCCTTGTGGCACGCCTGAGCGTATCGGATGTGATGACGACAGTTCGTCGTCTACTCTATAACGGAAAGTCCTATCAGTGAGAAAATCGCGAATGATATGAACTAACCTATCGGGTATACGAGACTGACATAATTTGTGTACGAGCCCTTCGTGCCAGACCTTATCGAAGGCCTTGGCGACGTCAAAGAAGACTGCTATTGTGCGTTTCGGGTTTTTCTTTTTCGGGTTCGGATCGCGATTCGGATCGGCATTAAAATTAGAAAGAATGTACTCCGTGAGGCGGTGTACTTGATTTGTACATGAATGTTCGGCGCGAAAACCGAACTGTTCGGGCGGTATTAATTTTAAATCTGTAAACGAAGCCTGGAGACGGTTCAGAAGGAGCCGCTCGTAAAGTTTACCTAACGTATCTAATAAACTGATAGGGCGATAGCTAGCAGGAAGCGTAGCTTTTTTGCCGGGCTTGTGAATACCTATCACTACGGCTTTTTTCCAGACGGCTGGATAATAGCCCTGGGACATGGCCACATTGAAGATGCAGACCAATAGAGCTATGATGCGGTCAGGAAGGAGCCTCAACACCTCGTTCCTGATCCCATCGGGACCTGGGGACTTCCTAAGCTTGAGACGCTTGATGGCGGCTGAAACTTCATCGAAAGTTATCGAGGTTAGGGTATCCGCGGGTGGAGACGCGAGTGCATGCTCTACCGCCGACTCGATCGATCCGATATGGACAGGGTCAGTGTTATCAGTGTTTGGCGAACACTGTTTCTCTAAACTCGCGGCTAGACATTCCGCTTTGTCTATACTTTCGAACGCGGGAGGCAACCCGGGGCCTCTATCGAGAGGAGGCATCGGAGTGGTGAGATCTGACTTTAGAGTGCGCGTGAGTCTCCAGTACGACAGATGAGACGGCCGGAGATCCTCCAGAAGCCTGTCCCACCTGTCGCCCCGAATCTCAGAGATACGAGTTTTAACTGTTTTACGTAACGAACGTAATCGATCGCGATTCTCTACAGACGGGTAGGCGTCGTGAGCTCGAGTCGCGGCGTTCTTTTCCGTGATCAACGCTCTCACGTCGTCAGGGAGTATAAAACGGCGATCGTTCGCCGCTTGCACCTCTTTCGAGGTCTCTCTGACGGCGGTCTGGAGATAGTCGACCAGGGAATCGATAGCCGAATCCGCGTCGGCTCTAGACACCAACACGTCTGGAATCCCGTCTAAACTGCTAGACGATGGATTTTCTTTAAAATATCGAGCTAACCTGACATAATCAGTCACCCTGACCGACGGAGGGGTGAAGTCTGAATTGAAACCTAACTGTAATACGACCGGGCGGTGGTCCGAATCAAGTTCGTGTACGACTTGTATGAGTCGCACCCGAAGCGTGATATTCTTTAACAGAGCTACGTCTAAAACTGACGGACGGCAGTTATCCTGATAATGGGTGGGCTCTGGGGGGGCTATGACGTCAAATGCGAGGACCCTACCTAGTTCGTCGAGCCTCTTCCCGTTAGGGGAGGTGCTCGGACTATTCCAGATAACGTTCCCGCAATTGAGGTCCCCCGCTATAATAACAGAGTCTCCTAGACTAAGCAACGCGCGCAAATCGGTTTGTAACAACTCTTTGTTCGGTGGGAGGTACGCGGACACTAGTACAATGGACGGATGACCGGTCATACCTATCGAACACACTGACACTTCCATATTGGTCAGAGCGGGCGGATCTATCGGCATGCAATATAACGAACGCCTATAGTAAATTAAGGTGCCGCCCCCGCGGGCGACACGGTCGTTTCTAACTATATTGTAGTTCGCGATTCTAGGGTTACGCATTTTAGGTTTTAAAAGCGTCTCCTGGACGAGGAGAACGTCTATCTGTCTATCGCGCAAAAAGGCAGCTACTAAATCGCGCTGTGTCCTAAGATTTCTCGCGTTAAAAAACGAAAGTGATAGACCGCGCGGTTTTATTCTATTTAATGCCGCGAATTTTATTTGAAAGTTAAATCAATCGCGGATCGAGAGAGGCGCTGCAACGTTTTTGCGATGCCTCTGTACTGAGCTAGCACGTCGAGCCGGCCCAACCCTGTCGCGGCCTTGATGGCCACGCGGAATGCTAAGACCTCTTCGAGGTCGTGCTCCCGGAGCAACTGGTAGACCCAGTCGATCTCGGAGAGGTCCGCAGAGTGAACGGGAGAGGCGCGCGCCGGCGGCGCCTGTGGTGGGAGAGCCTGAGGCCTGGGGGCCTCCGGCCGGGGTCGGGGGGCCCAGGGGGCCAGAGGGGCCCGCCCGGGTTGCGGCGCGCGCGGCACAGAAGGTGCCACGCGTGTGGTGGGCGCGGGCGCTACCGGGGCGCGAGAGGCGCCCGGTAGGCCGGGGAAGGCCTCCACGGACATGAGAGGCGGAGGCGGAGGGCGGGCGGCGGCCACAGGTGCCCTAGACACCTGTCTCGCCTGGCGGGGACGCTGTGTGCGCGGCGCGCGGGGACAGCCGCGATAGTTCGCGGGGTGACCCGCGCTTCCGCACAATACGCAGCTGGGAGGTTCCGGAGTGTCGGGCGTGCGCCCGCACTCCTTCGTGGCATGATCGCCCAGGCACTTGACGCACCTAGGGCGGAGATGACAATTGCGCGCCGAGTGACCGTAACTTTGACAGTTATGGCACTGTGATGGGGTGTGGTTCTTGCGTGGAGGCTCCACGGTGATGCCGGTGAGCTTACACACGGAGGTGATGTTGAAGACGGCTTTGCCCTCTTGAGAGCGATCTAGGGTAACTAAAACCATGTTGTATGGTTTCCTAGTGCGCGGATGGTACATCCGATGTACCTCGTGGACGGGGAGCTTGTCCTCCGTAAGGGAGGCCATGATATCTTGCGTAGAGATCTCCGTCGGGACGCGACGGAGGACTACGCGGAGGAGACGTTCCTCCTCGAGAGCAAAAGTGAAAAAAGCTAACTTCTGTTCCCGAAGGAATTTCGTTAGCGCTCTGTGGTCGGAGGTGCTAGTCACCTTGACCTGGATACCCGCCGGAGTGTTGAGGGCGGATGTATAATGAATACCTAATCTATTAAGGGATGTTGAAATAGAAATCCATTTGGATTTATCCTGTATAGTAACAGGAGGCGGTGGGCGTGGCTTTTTAGCCGCTACAGAACCCACACTGTCTTGTGTGAGCGAGACGGGAGAGGAGTTGGGCTTGCTCACTCGCGGTCTTAAGTTCGACGGTATAGCCGGCACCCGAACGCCATCTATATTGGCGCATTTCTCGACCGGGCGTGCGGAACCCTGATCCGAGTCGGATGAACGCGAACCGCGACGTTTTTGATACGAGACGGTTCTAAAACCGTCGTCGTCCGAGTGCGCGGAAGGCGCGGATAGCGCTGAGGGCGCGGGGAGCGCGGAGGGCGCGGAGGTCACGGGCGGCTCGGCGGACGCCGCCACGTCGAGCTCCATATCGGAGCCGTCCTCCGAGCTGGAGCTCGGTATGGGGATTTCCGAAATCCCCCTATCTGCGTCGTTGAGCGGCGATTGCGGCGAGAGGGCCGCGAAAGAGTTCGCGGTTGAGACGCGCGAGATACATTGTTCGTTCATTTGCTCCTCAAAGTTGACGTATGCGGCCGCGACGTCAAAATTGAGTCCCTGTTGTGACAGAAAGTCCCGGAACCTAGCCGCATCTAACTGAGCCATTCCGGTGGCTTGAGGGGGGGAGGGGGGCCGCGGAACAACCTCCCTGCCTGAGGGGCAGGGGGGCACGCCTTAACGGAATTTACGGGACTATCCCGAGTCCGGACCAAGAGAGCTGTGGGCGAAGTGCAATGCCTCACAGAAGAACCTACGAAGCCTAGGGGGAGACCCTAACACTTCTTTCTTGAGCACCTCACGGAGACTCGGCGCGTACCGAAAAGTACGGTTCAAGCACTGAAAAGTGCGGTTTACACGACGCACTGAAAAGTGCGCTCTTTGTCAAAAAAGACAAAGACCGACCTTATGTGAGAGGTCGCCTAAACGATTGACCGATTGACACTCTGCGATTGACACCTGTTCTGGATACACAGAAATACAATTCAATACAACAGCAAAGAAGCAGGAATAATTTTAGAAAAACTTACTCCGGCTTGCTCTGCCTTCGGACCTGTAACAGTACACGAAAAACACAAAGAAAGAAATTGCAGAAATGCGTAAGCAAAAATGAAATTCTTACTCCGTACGTCGAAATAAGTTTCGATTATGGAGACAGTGTGTACGTGCGTACGCTACCGTGACCAAATCGGAACTCTTTTTCCCCTTTTCGAGAGCCCAGTATTTGGGGGCACCTGGCTAATTGGAATAAGTCTGATCGACAGCGATCATATGAAAGCGCGAGCTAATGGTACTGTGGCGCCATCTCTTAATGACAAACTAAAACATATTGAACAATTATCTCGAACTCAAACGATTGAGAATGCACGGTTGAAGGGTTTGGTTAGCTCGTCAGGGTAACTATCACCATCAAGTTGAATCTGTCACCAAGCGTCTACAGGTCTATTCCAACAGTTACATTTGACAATCGGACAATCGTCTAGGTTTAGCGTCTTTGCCATTTAAGCCTACATCGTTTGACATCAGATCAAGTTATGGTCAAATGTTAAAACTAATAAAGTTATAATTATAGTATTTAAGTTCCACAAAATTATTTTACATAAATTGTATATTTTAATAACAAAAGAAAACATGAAGAAATGAGAAACTTTGTATACCTTCAGAAACAAATGTATACGGGGAAAGTTCCATTTTTGATATTAATTTATAGCTTTTTCTCGTGTTGAAGAAAGTTCGGAACATGTCTCGGTTTTTATTGTATACGTTTTCTAGAGACGAGTTGATAGTTTAATGTTTTATTGACCCTGAAGTAGCATTTGAAGATGCCATTCGATTTTGCTAGTATGAACAACAAAATTATTGTTAAAATGTGTCTATTAAGCCTCTTAAATATTGCAATTTTTATTTTATATCTGAATATTTATTTCAGGCTTGACAGTACTATTTTGATCCGAATTATATAATTAATTTGAATGCCGTAAAGAATAGTATGTTTATTTGTGGTAATGATTTCATTCGATTGAGATTTATGTTTTGCAAGCGCAACTTTTTTGAAGTTATACTTCTTTTGGCGCGTTAGGGAAAAATGATGAGAGTAAATTTTTACGATACGCGCGCACACCGTCACGAAAAACCGACACCCTTAAGTTAGCTATAGTCAACATTTTGTTTCTTTGTATTAAAACTTTCAATGTATTAAATACCTTTTTTCTATTGTTAGTGTCGTTTTTCCTACAAACGTAGAATAAGGCGAAAGATAACATTTTTGAAAAGATTTTTATCTTGTTACGCCAAAGAAGTATAACTTCTAACGCGTGTACATAAGTACACACACACTTTTTTTTAATTTGCTGTGTTATTTAAAAGCGGTCACTGTCAGTTCAATGTAAAAGTGAAGTTTATAGCATTGCTGAGTCTTTGAAGTAATTTATATTCTAAGTAATCTTATATTAATTAATAGCTTAGGTAAAATGTAGAAACAGAATATACTAGGAATCATTTTGTGTCAACTTCGTTTTTAACATCAGAATCTGTTCCGCCTACGTTATGTATAACATATTTTACCAAAACAGAGCTACTGAATACACATAGGATTAAAAATCGGTTCAGTGATTTTTGAATTATGAAAAACATACAGACAGACATTGAAACGTTGTTCTTTATAATATGTAAGGAAGGATAAAAATAAAATAAATAATAATAATAATCAGAACACTAGTCTATAACGATTCATTTATCGTATTATATCCAAATTTCAGTCCGTTATTTAATTAAAAATTTTAAATATATCAACACTATACGAGATAATGTCCAATTTAATCCGCGTTCACGATTGGACAGAATAGTTTGAGAGGATTGCGGTTCTGAGTACGTCAAGACGGCGTGCTCGAATCCGCACTGTTTGAAGAGATTTATGTGCTTGCAAATTCTAACGCTGCACTATCTGTATTTTCTAAATAGAAAACATTTGAACTGAAATGGTTGTGTTTATTTGAACGTTTATTCATTGGTTAATCCATTATTAATTGTGTGAAAAATTAAAAATACATATATTTGTTTAGATCTGAAACAACTTATAATCTTCGTTATCTGTAGAGAAAAGTTAAAATACTTCACCATCATATATAAATTATACTTTTAATCAATCAGTATAGATACACTTTAAAAAGTGGAACCCCTTCAAGAAAAAAGTTTCTTAATATAAAGTAAGGAGGAATCAAATCAAGAAGTTTTGTTTCAAACTTTGGGAAAAATATTTATTTGAAAAATTAGATATAACATTTAGTATTATAAGATACGTAAAAAAAAGTCATGGCACTCATAATCACTGCCGACAGAAGGGACAACTCAAAACAATGGACTGTGTTCTTTTTGAAATTTTTAAATCTATTATAGATTGAATTGTTTAATTTTCTTAATTTGAAAATTGAAGTTTCTGGTTTTCATATCTGTTGGAACTCGGAGCAATAACCATATACATCTTTATATAGTTTATTAATTAATCAAAAATATGGTGTGCTGCAACAAAATATACATACAAAATATCAATCAATATTACATGTATAGCGGATAATACGCGTCGCTGGTCTGACGCAAGCGCTATACGTTACGAGTATGTCGACGTTATCGGTGACGCGAACCCATAAGCTTTTCCCCTACCATTTTTTTAATGCGATTAAATACAACGCGACTAAAATAGTTTTCACTTCAAAAATGTTAAATAAAAATGTTTTACTGAAATTTAGTTTAGTTTAGTTAGTAAACGTTTAGTATTGAAGTCGTATAACCGGTAACGTATGATGTTCTTCTACTAGAATTTCGACACTTGACAGTTTCTTCCACTTAGCCCCAACCGCAAGTCGCGTTAAGAAACTTCGTTGTTATATGAGCTATAATATATATTATGTATACACCAGAGTTCGAAAAACCTCAACATCGTTTGGCAGATTATTATAGAAGTTGAAACACGTACCTGTTTTTTTCATGCAGACACTTTTTATACTTTTAACTAGCGGGCCCGGCAGACGCTGTCCCGCCCTGACTATAAAAAAACCTTGACAAATTATATACTAAAATCTTCCCCATGAATGACTGTATCCACTGATGAAAACCGCATGAAAATCCGTTCAGTAGTTTTTGAGTTTATCGCGAACAGACAGACATACAGACGCGGTGGGGGACTTTGTTTTATACTATGTAATGATATAAGTCGCTACTAACTTTTATATTATAATTAGTTTTGCTCGCAGCTTTACTCTTGTGAATATAGAGTTGGCCTATCACTTTATTCTGGTTAAAATGTACCCTAAGTCTTTTATCTGTACCCCTGCCAACGTGTATGTAAAATTTCATTACGATCATTTGTGGAGTTAAGGGGTGAAAGCGTAACAGACAAATAAACAAACTTATATTCGTATTTATATTATTATATAGGATATAAGCGGCCGAAGTCCTGAGCTTTTGCTAGTATATTATAAAAGGCAAAGGAACATGTCTATCCAAAGTTTGTCTAGAAGAGACTGCCATTTGTTCTTATCGCATGGTAGTCTGGTGAAGCTGTTAAGACCTTGCTAGGTCAATAGCGTAGGCAGTTCGAAAAAAATAAATAAAAAAATCTTATCACATAATTTGAAATGTTTTATATTACAATCATTACATAGTATAAAACAAAGTCCCCTACCACGTCTGTCTGTCTGTCTGTTCGCGATAAACTCAAAAACTTCTGAACGGATCTTTATGCGGTCTTCACCAATGGATAAAGTGATTCACGAGGAACGTTTTGGTATATATTTTGTCCAGGATTTTTTTTTATAATCAGGGCGGGACAACGTCTGCCGGGCCCGCTAGTTATATATAATGGTGTACAATAACAGTTAAATAAAAAAAATGCAGTCATTCAATACACATAAATATATATTTATTTATTTTAATATTTTTAGTACGCCGAATATAAAAAGGTAAAAATGTATAGTAAATTTACAACGACCAATGTTGATGTTACAAGAATTTTAACACGAAAATGGTCTAATAAGTAAGAACAAACACATTTATCAATTTTACACCGAAGTTACTGGAATATTCGCAAAACTAACGTTGACAAGTAAGATTGGGTCCGACCCGCATAAACGCGGGATTAGAGTTGAGAGCAGACGCGCCGCAAATCTACCATATCATACAGGTCATTATAGCTTAGCTAGGTATATTGTATTGTAACCATGCAGTTATGTGGGAATTTATATGATATAAACCTTCAAATTACGAACAGAAAACATAATAATTGCTAAATTAACTATAACTCTGATTATATGAAAAAAATCGTATTCGACCTATCATAAAATGGTGTAAAAAACCTTAGAAGAAAGAAAATAATTATATAAAATCATATTATTCAATACATTAAGTAAACATTTTTATAAGACGAATCATATCATAAAATGAATTAAAACCAATGTAAAATCATATCAATAAATGTTGTTATTGGATGAATTAAAATCAAAGTGATATCCGATAAAATAAATTACAATACATTATTAATAATTAAAAAAAACATGATTGTATGACTTAAAACGAATATGATATCCGATAAGATCCATAAGCCTTGTTATTAAATGAATTAAAATTAATATAATATCCGATAAAATCAGTAAACGTTGGTATTACGTGAATGAATATTAATGTGATATTTGTTAAAACGAATATAATTTACTTATTTATATACGATTAATCTATATTTCTTTTATTTCGTCACCGTTTCAGATGTGTTCCAAGAATTTATATAAATATATGGTAAAAGTAGATATCCATTATTATAAAATTACTTTTCTCTTACTTGGCTACTCCCTTCACCGAGTTTATCCATAATAGCATAGTTTCACGCTTATCAGAACTTATACGTTCCTACGGCCATTTTTCGTTTACCCTCGTGAAAGACAGATCAAAGATCTCGTGTCGTATTACCCATATCTACGTTGATGTGTTTGGATTATTTCTATTTTTATATATTTTTCTGTGTGTTTATAGCGAATATAGTATCTTTTAAAAATAACATATATATTTATACGTAACTCTATATGTATTTTTGTGCCTATGATAAAAATGTATGCATAATTATGTGATGATAACAAACAAATTGACATTCGCATTTATATTATTTAGGATTTATTAAATACACATTTATTAGTTAGTAATTTTATCATTTCTAGAAGTATTATCATAGGCTTTATATATTAAAATAATACGTATTCCATGTGTACAGAATTTTATTAACATCAGTTGATAATATCAATACATTTTTTTATGATTACTATAAGTATTTTTGATAATTATCTTGGGCAATTGAGGAGCGACATATATACACTTCCTGCGAACATTATTTCATAAATATCTATATATAGTGTCCTACAAAATATTTATTATAAAATATGGATAAAACCTCATATACAGTCAGATATTGTTGTTGTTGCGGGGTGGTAGGGTGTCTGTACCCGGCTGGATCGCGACCACCGTACACCAGGCACGTTTGGGCGTGTCGCGTTCCGGGATCAGCCGGTGTATATCCAGCAACCGGGGGGGGGGGCTGTCCCTGACTGGGTCGCTTTCAGGCCGGCATGACAGCGGCGACCGGCGATGGATAGTATGTCTTTCGGTGGTCGCCATTGTTTTGGATTGTACTGTGCTTTCCATCAGGCACAGTACAGTCACTTTGCCGAGCTACAATAAAAAAAAAAAAAGATATATTTTATTTCTATTAATATAGGCTAAATATCTTTGTCCGCAACTCCGCCCGCGTGGAACCTGATGTAAAAAAACAGTTACTAATAAAATCATCTGTATCGAACTGATCGTATTAAATCCATTTACTTATCTACTTTTCTCTCGTACTTACGTCGTGTCGTCATTAAAATTACAATAACTTTTGATAGAGTGAACCGATTTTAATGAAACAAAGACTAATGTTACTGGAGGATATATTTTATGAGAGGTTTTATTGTGAATGCATTACTTTAGCACTGTCCAAACAAACAGACAGACATTTCTAAAAATGATTGAAATGTATTTTTTTACTTATTCCAAGACATCTGAAACACTTTTTTTCACAAAAATCTAAAACAGACACATTAGATTTACATTCTTATTATATGTATAGATTATATCTTTACTAAATGTTTGTAAACTTACATTGCTCAAATAAAGCGCCCAACTTATTTACCGACTTTTGCCGAATACAATTATATAGTAGTTCAATATTTATATATATTCTTATATAAACAGCTGCTCGTAGGCTATTAATATTTACAAAGCTGAGGCAAATCCATCTGGGGACGCTTTATTAAGAGCAAGAACACAGTTTCACGTTAATAAAATATATGAAAAAAAAATGTAATGTTTGAAAGCGACATTCATCTTCTAATATCCTAAATCTGTAGTTCTGTTTGTATGTTTAATAATTTCTAAATACTTATAAGCTAATTATTATTACGGAAATTGATTATGAGTACTATGCTAAAAAAATGCGTGTCTCTTAGTTTACGTCTGGGTTTAACTCAATAAAGAGTTGATCTTTTTCATAAAATGTTGTATACGGAAAGTTTATATCGTTCCCCAATAATAAAATTTTCAACATTAATTTTTTTCAAAAACTTATTATTTCTTATTTTACAACCGATTTTGATGACATTTTATAGTATACTGTGATTTTACAAATCAAATATTATAGAATTGTGAATAATACCCTGAATAATGACAAAAACAAAATAATAAAGCAATAAATAAATATAATATCTACCAATTTTTATGAAATTTTTCTCAGAGAATATATGCCACTCCAATACTAATTGCTTATTAAAATTATCAGATATACTTTTATACACTAAAATAAGGAGTTTGTAAATGAAATAAGCGTAATCGTGACGTGAAAAAATATTAAGTGCAAATACGTACGTTAATTTTGTTACAAACTGATGAGGAAAGCAAATAAGTATTTGGAACTGTCTGTTTGAACGAATCAGATAAAGAAATCTCACTTACCGTAAGAACTAGGACGTTGTGTTTCTCTAGGGAAATACTAGCATGCGAAATCTTTATTTTAGTATTTTAACGTAACGTTACTCTAGTTACTGTAGAAATAAGTTTTCCACTATTATTGTAAATCCGATCCTTCGCACATTTAAGGTAAAATGATTCTCAATTTGGCACTCAAAACCATAATTTTTGAAGCGAATACTTTTTTAAGCGTGTTGGGCGGTATTTTTGGCAGAAGATAAATTTGTAATTTCGCGTCGTAACATGCTACGTCGGTATGGCCGGCCGTATAGCACTGGCGCGGCTTGCGTAGTAAGCCTAGCGACGTGTAATGTATGGGCCAGCTTATCATACATTTGATTGATTAATAGACTTTATAAAAATGTATATAATTATTGCTCCAAGTACCAATTAACATGAAAACCACATTAATGTTAATAATTTCAATAAGCAAATTCTGAAATTTAAATATTGTCATTTCACACTATAATTAATATGAAAATTCAAAAGAGAACACATTTATTTCAATGTTTTAAGTTTTTACCTTTGTCGCCAGTCTTTATGACTGTCTCGACTTTTTTTGGATTAAGTAATATCTTGTAAAATCGAGATATCAGGTTGCCAACCCTAAATTCAGGCGAACGACCATTTCTCGATGGAGATAAAGGGTGTAAACGATCGTGAGGGCCGCAAGTGTCTGCGTTAACACATATACCCTCCATTTATGATCAATATTATAAAAACTATTTTCGTCTAATGATATTACTGCAACCGTAATCGATACTGAAATAAAGTATAGCGATTTTTTTTAGTTTATTTAGGGGCTTTTATGGCTAAGTCAGCCCCATGGTAACCCTAACTTAACTTGCAAGCTGAATAGCATAAATAACACAGATTATTAAAGGTAAAATGAGCGGGAGAATCGCTAATGGCGACTCAACAATTTAAATATACTCAGTGTTTCGACACTATTAGGTTTGGGTAGTGACCCATGATAAATTCCAATATCTTGTAAATTTAAATGTGAATCGACATTAGTAACTGTATCTATTTGAAACCGAATGCATTCCGTTAATACAAGACGTATATCTTCTATTACCCACCAAATTTCACAGTTTGATGTAGGAGATTCTTTTATTGAATACTAGCTGACCCGTGCAACTTCGTCTGTATCAAATCGGTTATCACTGGTTTCAATTGTATTTTTAAACGTGAAAAATTTTAACAAACCTATAACCCGATTGCAGCCACACCTACCGTTTCCAATTGTGAATCCAAACTATCAAAGAACTCACTCAAACGTACACCCAGATGGTATGTGAGAAATCTTTTAAAATAAGCCTAGCACCCGTTCGTAGCATCATCTACCGGGTTCAATAAAGATAAAAACTAACCTACATATATTGGCGGTAATAAAAAAAAAAGCTTGAGGGGTCTATACCCCCGGTTAGAACGAAGTTCCTTTACCTTTTTTGTAGACGTTTACTATAGAGTCAGTATAATTTACATTATAAAATATCAAGTTAATATAGTTAAATTGTAAAGATAAAACATATTCATAAAATAAATAATTATAAATTAAACACTGAATGATATCATAAATATTTTCAACTTGTATTAAAACTTTTTCACACTCGACACACACTGTATAGAAGAAAAATATAAATATTAAAAAGCGTCAACTGTCACTTGCTTGTAACTATTCGTTTAAGAGCTAGCGACGGTTTCGACAACGAAATGCAATAAGCCAGTTTTTTTATATCTTTATGTTCTTCCGAACAGCGTGCAGGCAGGCTACCTGGCTGCCGGTAAACGTTGCGTTTTTTTATTAGTGCATATCGCACCTTTACAGGCAAAAATATTGATTTTTATATAATTTTAGAATGTTTTGTTTTTCACTAACTTTGAAACGCTACTAAAACATGAAATTATTATTGCCAGATATTTTTTTATTAACAATAATGTGCCCGATGCTATTTTTTGTAAATAAAAAAGTATGTTTAAACCATGTTGGGATAGCTGTAATTTTAATATTATTTTATTTAGACATAAAAGAGGGTAAATTAAAAATAATGTGTATAGCTATAGTTTAGCGCAACAGTGGCTGTATGATAAAGATAGGGATAACTGTGGCAGCGTCTGTTATAGATGCATGTATTCAAAATGGCGTCCGTTCCAAGTCATATGTTTAGGTTTATCGTTCTTTTTCATTGTTCACGGTAAAATCATAATAATAATTAAAATAAAATATGTTCTTTGCAATGGACAAAATAAAATGGTTTGAAATGAATTATTTTTATTTATAAGGAATATCACTGGGCACATTATTGTCAATAACAAAATTGTCTGGCAGTGATAAATTCATGTTTTTAATAACGTTTAAGAAGAAAATTTACTGAAAATATAGTTCCCTAAAATTATTTATAAATCAAAATTTTGACATGTAAAGGTGTGATTTGCATTAAAAAAACACAACGTTAACCGGCTACCAGGAATTCTGAACCCTGTTTGGAAGGACATAATACATCTTCATATTAAAGAACCAGCTTATCTAAAATTCTCGTACTTTCAACGTTGCTGGCTCTTGTACTAAGGTGTCGCAAAAAAGTCTACTTACATTAACTACAAATTTTTGTCTTTCGTTATCCTGGAGAACCCCTCGTGTTTTTGGGACAAAAAGTATCCTAAATGTAACCTTGTAATATTAGTTATCACTGTGTCAACTTTCGTCAAAATTGGTTCAGTACTTTCAGAGTGATACGTGTTCACAGGGACAGACAGACAGACAGACAAAATTGTAAAAGAGTTATTTTTGGCTTCTATATCGATAACAAAGTCTACCCCAATAAAAATTTTCAAAAATTATTTAATGTACAGATTTGGCTTTGTTACAGTTTTATTATAGTATAGATTTATATTTGTTAAATGGAATGTGTCCGGGTTGTACCGTAAAAGCTTTAACAATATGCTCTCTACAATAATTGTTATTTGAAAACCAAGGATATCGACAACGCTCACTTTGGATTGATCAATACCAAATTCCTTTCATTTGGGATGAATATTCAAATGATGAAAGGTATGTCGAATAACATCTTATATGTATATGTATATATGTATATGTCCCCTTCACTCTGGTGGGGAATAAAATAATAAATTACAGTGACAAAATTCGTGTTGGTTGAAATCTCAATAAGCCATTCCGAGATTAAGTGATTCCAAATTATTCTGTAAATGTTCAGTATTTGAACCATACATTTGCATTCCCTAGAGTCTCCTTATCGCTTAACCACAGCTAGGTCTGCCTCAATAATTTGGTCACTCCATCGGTCCACCCACAACGTTTATTGCAATATATTATAATAGGGAATAAATCTTAGTTTGCAAATGTAAATATTATTATTTTACTACCTGGCGATTGTGCGTTCGTATATTGAATAAGGTATTGAATTGATACTACATATCCCTATATGATTTAAAATGATCGTTTTTTTATTAATTTTAAATCGTAATTTTACCATTAGTTTACTGATTAGTTACTATGGACAAGTTTAATAATTTGTGGGATAGGTTACTCTTTGAAAAGTCGTCTATAACCCAATAAAAATTCAGTCATAATTGCTATTTCCTAGATTAAAGCAAAGAAATAAATACACAGATGAAATATTTAAAATCGTTTGTTCAATTAGATACATTTTACAATCATGAATTTACAGTGTTATAGCCGTTAACTGAACTTTCAATGATCGCTCTAAAATCTTTGAAAACCCAGAAGTTGTTTGTTTTTTACTTTGGTTATTTTTTATTGATAAACAATTTTCGTTTAGGAAATCGAATCCCCGGATTGATACTTAAATCCCGCAAGGCTTCAACGTTAAATTTATTAACTCGGAATGTGGAATTTGCGGAATTACAGGCATTAGTAATAAATATAGTAATAAAAAAGAAAGTGTGTAAATATTTCGAATCGATGACCTGTTAGTCATTTAAAATCGTATCAGTAGATGAAAATAAACTGTTACCAACTAACTCAACTATATCAAATCAATCAAGCATTGCAAAAGATATTGTCTTTAGATATCGCACTTTCTGCTATAGAATTTTCTCCTTTGATGAGGAAAAAATGTCCTTTTTTATTTTCGGTAGCACAATGTATGTTATATTGTAGTAGTTTGCTGTCTTCTCCAATGTCCAACGATGCGATTGAACTATATAATTTAACTAGTTACATTATAATACATTGTTACTTAGTCTTTCACAAGAGGTACAATAGAGCGACATGACTGTTTTAACGGCCGAAGTCTTTATATTTACACTAACGGGCCCGGCGGACTTTGTCCTGCCTTGAATTAAACAAATCATAAAAATCAACCGCAGCGCCACCTACCGGGTCCTATTGTGAATCTAAACCATTCTCGGATCCACTGGAACACGCACACATTTCATCAAAATCGGTCCAGCCGTTTAAGAGGAGTTCAGTGACGTACACACGTACGGAAGAAATTTATATATAAAGAAGATATTAAAAATCTAGTCAATACTGCTGTCACTTGAATTCTGAACTATGAATTCAGATTCGAGTTACTTTTTGTTCCTTTATGTGAGTGCCTTTGATGCAACGCACGAGGAATTTTAGAATAGCGGGATATAACTTATATTTAACTGAAATGTCATAATCAGATGTAAAAAAATCTATCTGCTCTATACTAGAAATTTCATTCTTTTTTGTAATAAATAAATTACTCGATAGCAATAGCTCAGACATTCATTAAAATCAAGAGCATAATACGTTGTTTGTTCGTGTGACCTAGTTTGAAATGACTCTCAAAAGCTATTCTCTGGTCCGGACATCTCGTATCGGTGATTCCTATTCGGTGTTCTGGCTTCTTGCAGGTATTTTAATTATACTATGAGATACCGTGTATCCAGCATATGTACTTCATTCTTGACTCCGTAAAATTGACACTTTCATAGGATTGGATTCAAGAGTTTTGATGAATGTAGGTCAATCACGGTCGATAATTATTTACTTATTGTCACTTGATTAGTTAATTTAAAAAAGTTTTACAAGGTTATTTTTGAAGCCAAAACTCCCTTAGCCGCATACAGCGATTAAAAAAAAAATTTGGTAGAGGAAAAGTTTACAGATTCGCACCACTGATGACCTCGACATACTTGTGAAGAAGCGTCACCGATAACGTCGATGTGCTCGTGACGTAATGTGCTTGCGTCGGACTAGTGACGCGTAGTACATCGGCCTTATCTTTATATCATAGCAGGCAAACGAACAGGTGGGTCACCTGATGTTAAGTGATCACCACCGTCCACAGACACTAACAACACCAGGGGAGTCAAAAGTGCGTTGCTAACCTGTGTTTGGGGAAAAGAGAGGGACGGGGGAGAGGAGAAGGAATGGGAGGTGAGGTGGGCCTCCGGCGCTCTCACTGACCAAACGAGACGCAACAATGCAAGCACTGTTACTTCACGTCGCTTTTCTATGAGAGGGTGGTAGTACCCCGGGCAAGCCGACCCAATCATGCTGAAACCAGTAATAGCTGCAGCGTGACTCTACCACCTACTAAATGTGTGCCTGAGTAAATGTCATATTACTATTTTGAACTGAACTAATGCAGCCCTTCATATTTTTGATTAATTAATAAACTGAACGAAAATGTATGTAATTACTGTTGGTAGTGCTAATAGATGTGAAAACCAGAAAATATTTTCAATTTACAAATTATGAAATTTAAATAATTCAGACCATAATTGCTGCTGCAACCAATTCAGAACATAAAGTAGGTACTTACTGGATGTATATTCTATCAATTGCGAAGAAAAATACTTTTTCCGGTTACAAAATTTTATAAAAAATCCTACACTTACATGTTGTCCACGTATACAAAATTTAATTAAAAGTATTTGTTATATAACTTTTAAGCATAGAAAGACGGACAAAAATTAACGTCATGGTTATTGGATTATATAACAAATATCTACAATTAAATTAAAACGGAAAACAATTAAATGTACAGACACGATTACAGATTTATTAATATAGATAATCTGGACATACGAATTTTCAAAGATATATTAGATTTTAATTCGATTAAAAGTAAACAATAAATCAACTTCATCGCGGTTTCCCACGTGATTTTTTACGCTGTAATTATTTCCATTTTTAGGCCATCAATTTCGTAATGACATATATTTCTCTGCACACAAAAATTTATTACAATCCAACGAGAATTTTATATGTTTATAACATTCATATTTTGCCGTGATAACATTTTATAAATCTATGAACGCCGGCTGCACGCATGAAATAGTATCACGTTCCGCCTGAGCCGAGCGTGCACGCGAGAGCGCGGAACAAGCGTTAGAGAGGCGCGATCGGCCTAAGCGTTCAATGTGTGACGCATGTATCTCTCTTCCACTCCATCGGACGATGCGTCCGTGTCGTTATCACGTAAAATTATCGTCCGTAATCCAACTTTACAGACAACCAATTTTTGAAGTTATACTTCTTTTGGCGCGTTAGGGAAAATTGATGAGAGTAAATTTTTACGATGTGCGCGCACACCGTCACGAAAAACCTACACCCTGAAGTTAGCTATAGTCAACATTTTGTTTCTTTGTATTTGTTGTTTGTATCTCTTTGTATTAAAACTTTCAATATATTAAATACCTTTTTTCTATAGTTAGTGTCGTTTTTTCTACAAACCTAGAATAAGTCGAAAGATAAAATTTTTGAAAAGATTTTTATCTTGTTACGCCAAAGAAGTATAACTTCTAACGCGTGTTCATAAGTACACACACATTTTTTTTAAATTATTATTATTGTACGATTTTAAGAGTACAGTCCCCTCCATGCTTTTAACCGCTATGAACATAGTTGCGCAGATGACAAATTTAGATACAAATACGTATTATATTACATTTACAACAACGAGACAACGTAAGGATAAATAAATGTCAATTTTAGATTGCTGTAATAATATTTTAACTTGTTTTGTATTCGACACTCGATTGTATTACGCGTCAACCCGAATCATAAGTTATATTATGGCTATATTCAGACCGGACATAAAGATTAACAACGGCCGTAGGTGTTTTTGACAAGCATTTGTCAATTTTCATAAAATTGTAGTACTTTAATAAAATGTTCGGAAAATATTTTAAATTAACTTCCGATTTTTGGAGTTTTTGGCGGGATTTTGGAATGGCATGTAGTGAATTTAATATTTTATTCATAATGTTGTGTTATTTAGCTATATATTTTGTAATATTGCTGGTGTTTTACATCGTATAGTTTGGTTATTGTAAACAAGTGAAGTGGATAGAAATAAATACCACGGAACATGGATTCTGACTTGCCACAAAACTCCCTAGAATGTTTTAACAAGACAGCCATCATTTTGTTAGTACATTGAAATGATCGTAAGAAACTTATATTATCATTACCTACTCGACAATGGTACTAAAATTTACTAGAGAATTGGTTGCCAAAAATAAAATTAAACATAAAATTTCCGATTTTAGATCTACGAAGCTTAATTTGGATAATTATGTGTTACTTGATGTACAGCGAAAAAGCGTGATTATAATTGTCCCGTGCGAGACATTTGCTTCAACGTAAAAAAAGCGGAATGTCAAAACACTAAAAGGAACGTCTCGCAACGCTGTATTCATTAGGAATTAACATTTATATAATGTTCTGTCTCATTGTATAGATTATGGAGAGAATCAAACGTTACGGGAAATTTCTTTTCTCATCTTAAATTAAACACGATATACGTCCCTGAAACGGTACACCGTAAAAATGTTTATACGAACATCTTCGCTCCGTTTACACGTGCACAGCTGATCTATGACAATTACAAGTTACAATTCCGGTACATCCGCTTCGGAATTATTTACATATTGTATTTCTCGATCTCAGTCAACCTTGGCTCCTCTCCTGTACCGTTCAATTACCAATACTGTTTCATTTGCCTGTTCGTACAACGTACCTGTTATTTTTGTAAATGTATTTATGTCTCGAATACCGAATTTTATTTTCGTATTCGGGTAAATACGTTTTTAACGGAGTAAATATTTTTCGATACTCTTACGTACAAATAAACAGTGGGTTTCTCTCGTTCAGACGTGTCAAAATACTATATATTATTTAACTGTGTTGGCGATTTGTTAGCACGTTAATGAATAGGCATTTGTACACTTGTCTGATAGTTTATTACTGTCGATAATGTTTTTGAACTCTTGATTAACTCTGTATCCATTATACTAACTTAAATACTTTTTTGAGGTGAAAACTTCTTTAGGCGCGTGTAGTGGTATTTTTGGTAGAAGATAAATTTATAATTGCGCGTCATGACATGCTAATAAGTGTGACCGACTATATTGCGCTTGAGCGGCTCGCGTCAGACAAGCGACGCGTTACTAGTATAGTGGCTTGTGTACATATAATATTGATATTTTGTAGCTCATCATACGTTTGATTGCTTAATAGACTTTACGAAATTATATATAATTATTGCTCCGTGCCAATAGATATGAAAACCACACTAATGTTAATAATTTCAATAAATAGATTGTGAAATTTAAATATTGTCATTCACACTATAATTAATATGAAAATTCAAAAGAGAACACGTTTATCTCATTGTTTTAAATTATCACTTGTGTCTGCAGGCCTTATGGCTGCCTCGACATTTTTTTGTATACTTTAGAAATATCGTTGCTATTTTTTGTGACAATATACGCATTAAGTCTGGAAATATTGGCTATCAATTGCAACTGCCGGAACACGTCTAAAAATGGCACCTACTTAGGTAGAGATAAGAAAGTTTTCGATCGACGTTTTATGATTTCGTCGCGATATAGTCCTGCCCGAAAGGCTCAGAGTTATTATAATGTTAGAACTTCCGTCGATCGACACGTTGTTCAAATTCGCTGTCAAATCTCATTGATGCAAAATCAAATAAAACATTACTAAAAGTACATTCAACTATCTGTAACCTCTACGTTATAGAGTTTAGAAAAATATACTACGAAAGGAAAGACATTCCTGTCACCCAAACCTTTTTTACAGTAAATAAAAATGACAAATAAGAAATTTATATCACAGAATTTGCCGGCGAAAAAGTATAGCCGAAGAAATTCATAGGAGACACGGTGATATTTGTAACATTGACAGGTTATTTTGGTAAAGGTCAAACGATCTGAAATATGTATACATTTCACTCTGTAAATATGCCGAACCCTTCGCAGCGATAGAGATTCTCGGGTGAGTTTATAGAAGCAAATTAGTTTCAAGTTTTTGCTTTTGATGGATGTAAAAAAAAATTGTAGGAGTATTTGCATACGTATTTATTTATTGAAGTTATACTTCTTTTGGCGCGTTAGGGAAAAATGATGAGAGTAAATTTTTACGATGCGCGCGCACACCGACACGAAAAACCGACAGACCCTGCTATAGTCAACATTTTGTTTCTGTGTATTTGTTGTTTGTATTTCTTTGTATTAATACTTTCAATGTATTAAATACCTTTTTTCTATTGTTAGTGTGGTTTTTTTTCTACAAACGTAGAATAAGGCGAAAGATAAAATTTTTGAAAAGATTTTTATCTTGTTACGCCAAAGAAGTATAACTTCTAACTAGGGGTGTGCGAATAATTCGAACTTACGAATTATTCGTTCCGAATCGAATATTAATATTCGATTCGAAACTCGAATCGAATAATTCGAAAATTCGAATTATTCGAAAGTTCCCGAATAAATCGAATTTTTTTCAGGGTTTCTTATTTTCAATTTTCGAATAAAAATTTAACAGTCAATATACATTTTATTTAAACCATGAAATATAGTTACACAAATAGAACAATTAATATAGTTGAAATTCATGCTTCTAGACTAGAATACCCCCTTAATTCGCGAATTATTCGAAAACTTTCGAATTATTCGAAATTTTTACGAATATTCGAAATATTTCGAATTATTCGAAATTATTCGAAGCATTTCGAATAATTCGAAAATTCGAATTATTCGATTCGAATTTCGAATTCGATTCGATTCGAACGATATTCGCACACCCCTACTTCTAACGCGTGTACATAAGTACACATACATATTTTTTTATTATTTATATTAGGTCTTTACCTATGAAATTGCCGTTTTGTATGAAAAAATTTAAACGAATTTTTTTCATGTATTTTTTATTTGTATTAATCGAAGTAATCACCCATGCAATCAATGCATCTTTGCCAACGCAGTGGCAGATTATTGATGCCCTTCTTAAAGAAATAAGCTGGACGGGAGGCAACAAATTCTTCAAAGGCATTTTGTACTGCCTCTCGGGTATTGAATTTTTTTCCCGCCAAGGAGTTATCCAAATTGTGGAAAAAGTAGTAGTCTGTAGGCGCAAGGTCTGGTGAGTAGGGCGGATGACGGAGAACTTTCAACCCCAGTTCTTGCAACTTGGAGACCGTCTGATGTGCAGTATAAGGTCGCGCGTTGTCGTGCAGGAGCAGCGGAGACGAGCGATTGACCAATGCTGGTTGAAGATGTGCCAGCTTCTCCATCATTGTGTTCAGTTCTTCACAGTACACATCTGCAGTAATGCTCACCCCGTTTGGTAAGAAGCTGTGATGAATCACACCGGCGCTAGACCACCAAACAGTGACGATCACTTTTCTAGGGGTAAGTTTTCGTTTAGGGCATTGTTTAGGTGCTGAACCAGGATCCAACCAACTTGCTGAGCGCTTGCGGTTATCAAACAGAATCCATTTTTCATCGCAGGTAACAATGCGGTTCAAAATTCCTACATTTGTGTGTCTTTTGAGCAGTGCAAGGCACGTCTCGACGCGTACTTCGCGCTGGCGATCATTGAGTTCGTAGGGCACCCATTTGTCAAGCTTTTTTACCTTGCCAATTTGACCCAAATGGACGCTAATGTTTTGACGCTAATGTCGAAAGCTGCTGCTAATTCAGCCGTAGATTGTGTATCATCAGCTTCCACAATCGCCTTTAATTCGTCATTGTCGACAAAAGTCTTCGGACGACCGCGAGGTTCATTTTTCAGGTCGAAATTCCCAGAACGGAAGCGAGCAAACCAATAACAGGTGGTGCCTTGGATTTTAGTGTTAGCTCCGTAAACGTCGTTGTGTTGCGTGCCGCTTGTGCCGCGTTGCTGCCACGACGGTACTCATATTCTATAATTACTCGAATTTTTAACGTATCCGTGATGACAAAAAAGATTGAAATGCGATGAAAATGTAACACTAATCAATAAACAAATGACTACTTTTGGAAAAAGAATTCCATGTTTTTAAAATAAAATTTATTTGAAATTAAAATTCTTAGCCAAACAAAAATTATTTTGATTTGAAATGGCCAGTACTGTAGAACGGCAATTTCATAGGTATTACTTACACCTAGGTATTAATATATCTATTATTTTCTCGCAATTATATCTTACTTTTCGATATACCCAGGATACAATTTTATCGTTGGACTAGCTTAGGATCCGAAGAATAGAATAAAGTATATAACTAACATTATTATTATCATATTCTATTCTTCGGGTTCAAAGCTAGCTCAGTGATAAAAATATATTGTGATAGCTCTAGGGGTTTTATTTTGAAAGAATAACAAGCAAACAGACAGATAGAGTTAGTTTCCTATATGCAATATTTTGCGGGGTGGTAGGGTGTCTGTACCCGACTGGTTCACCACCACCGTACACCAGGTGGAACACCCGCCATAGTGGCACGTTTGGGCGTGTCGCGTTCCGGGATCAGCCGGTGTATATCCAGCAACCGGGGCGGGGGGGGGGCTGTCCCTGACTGGGTCGCTTTCAGGCCGGCATGACAACGGCGACCGGCGATGGATAGTATGTCTTTCGGTGGTCGCCATTGTTTTTGGATTGTACTGTGCTTACCATCAGGCACAGCACAGTCACTTTGCCGAGCTACAATAAAAAAAAAAAAAAAAAAAAATACTGGGCTTTTCCCGCGGATCTATTTACGTTAATGTAAACTTGACTTATTCCTCAGGAACAGTGATTTTTTTTCTACAAAAAACACTCCACGCCATTTTCAAATTTGTATGATCAGTTTACTGGTTATGGCGTGGAAGTGTTATATAAAAACTCACATTCACATCGATAATATAAATCAGGACTAGAGGACTTACAGGAACGCTTCTATTCTCTATTAATATGTTCTGGTAGTTATTAGTTTAGTCAACCAATGGTTTTTCTACTCGCAATATACTGCCATCTTTGGCCATCTCATTACACCTCACACCAGGTAGAGATTGATGAGAAACATTACTCTGCAATGTATATTTTTTTAATCCAAATAAATCTAGTTTCTTTCATAGTGATACGATATAGTTTCTAAAATCTACAAAGCTTATTCTAAATGTTACTCTTACAATATTTGTACTTCTGAGTATATATTATATATAGTTATATATTAGTTTGTGGATAACACTGAAACGACCGCAGACATGTGAAAATAATGATGAATAGGAATGGATAGAAAGGATTCTACAAGGGTTGTGATAAATTGCATATAATTTTTCTATCAGACCAACTTGCGATAAGGTTTCATGACGAATGAAGACATTTACATAAAATATATAACCCTAGGTTTTAGCTGGAACTCTAGTATTAGTTTTAGAATAAAGAGAATTATTAAAAAAGTGATCAGTATAAAGTTTAAACTATAAATTATTCGATGTGTCTCTAACAAAAGCGAAGGCAAAGATCGTTAGATACACTATACCGGTCTATCCTCAATGATCTTGTGATTAATTCCTGGACCATAAAATGGGGTCGTAAAATTAGTTATTGCGACCGCAATGTTGTCCCTTCAGCGACTTAAGTAAATGCGGACAGTCCAAGGCGATGGTCTATTCGAGACACTTTTTGCACGTAACTGTGTTTGCTTTGAAGGCTTTAATTTCAGCGTGTGTTTAGGAGTTACAGTTGATAATTATGTTTGTACAGAACTAACTAATGTACTTCGAATGTACACAATATTACAACAATTTAAATGTAATATTAACATACAAGGTGGTAGGATATGGCAATCGTGTTCATCCAAGTTACTAACACAAAACATCAGGTCATCATAACAGTCGTCATGGTGACACATTTAGGCGTATTGCATTCTGGGATATTATTTGTAGGTAATGAAGTTGCCTAATATACTACATATTAAGCTTAGAGGAGGAAGGAGTGTCGGTTTTTAAGTGCAACAATCACGAAATACATCTATGGGCGTCGGAAGATAGGCTTTTAATTTGAGGTTGTAAGCTAGCCAGTCGCGTATTTGAAAACGATCTACCACTTTGCTATGCTATGACCGCGATGTTTACTTCCACTGAAGTCTTAGAACTGTACAAATGTCTAAAGATCAAGGTGACATTCAAACCCATTACTACTAAGTTATAATATCACTTCAAAATCAGTATTCCTTTACTAGGAAATATAAACATAAATAATAAATTTTCCTGACAAAAATGCAGTACTCAGTCTTTTCAATAATTTCTCCCAACAAGTACAAGGAAATTCCTTTTTATAGTCACATGAAACAAGAAGTTCGTCATAAAAATGAAACATTAAATTGTCAAATTACATGAATATACGTAACTTTAACGAGATATAATCATTTTACACGTCTAATGAAACTGAAACAGACGGTGGTAACGTAATTATAAAAATAATTAAGTTTTTAAACATTTTACGTAATTCAATTACGTCAAGCCTCAGCATGGACCCATCTCAACAAAATGTTACGCTGCCAAAAATTCAATTCGTTTGGTAATGTTTCTTGTACTGTAGAATAAAATATCAAGCCAGCGCAAATTTTGTTTGAAATCCAAAAACATTCATACATGGTTTGAAGAAATAAAAAAGTATGAATTAAAAATATTTCAATTTAAATATCCTACTCCATATTTTTCAATCGATCTCAATTAGACTTAAGATCTATACTAATGACTTATTCAGTCTCTGTTATTAACGTAGTTAGTACAGCTGAGGACAGTTTGATTTAAGTTGCTTTTCATGAATAACGAGTTATTACCATGGTCGTAATGAGAATAGAATACTTTGTATCTTCCACTACCTAATAATATTCTATAGATAACAACACTACAGACAAATTGATGGGTCTCGTATTAAAAATATTTTTGAGAAAAGATTTCTTGATGGAGTCAAATAGATGATTGAAAATACAATGTCAACTCTAAGTGGCGACATTTAAAGGATTGCGCATTTATGATATTGTTAAATGGAGAGAGGAAAAATTTAAATAATTCAAATTGGAAAACCTTCTAAGATCAACTAATTTCGACGTTTTAAATAGGTTTTTTAAACGATTTTTGTTGTTACATTGAGTAGGGTAATATAGGGTTCACATTCTACTTTGATCCAAACCATACATAAAAGGTAAAAAGAGGTCAAGGGCAGACCAGACTATCCAAAAATTTGAACATTTGAGGAAAATTGAACGGTTCTTGAAATGTCGCCATTCGTAATCCCGTCGGGCATATGGCCAATTACGCATTATTACCTTCACTGCAGTGCAACGTGTTACTATTATGCATTATTTTCTCCACTGAAAGTTTTTCCCGATTTAAAATAATAGGTATTTATCTATGAAATTGCCGTTCTGCAGTACTGGCCATTTCAAATCAAAAAAAAATTTTGTTTGGCTAAGAATTCTAATTTCAAATTAATTTTATTTTAAAAACATGGAATTCTTTTTCCAAAAGTAGTCATTTGTTTATTGATTAGTGTTACATTTTCATCGCATTTCAATCTTTTTTATCATCATGGATACGTTAAAAATTCGAGTAATTATGGAATATGAGTACCGTCGTGGCAGCAACGTGGCACAAGCGGCACGCAACATCAACGACGTTTACGGAGCTAACACTACAAACCAACGCACCACCTGTTATTGGTTTGCTCGCTTCCGTTCTGGGAATTTCGACCTGAAAAATGAACCTCGCGGTCGTCCGAAGACTTTGGTCGACAATGACGAATTAAAGGCGATTGTGGAAGTGTAGATGATACACAATCTACGGCTGAATTAGCAGCAGCTTTCGACGTTAGCGCCAAAACAATATTGGTCCATTTGAGTCAAATTGGCAAGGTAAAAAATCTTGACAAATGGATGCCCCACGAACTCAATGATCGCCAGCGCGAAGTACGCGTCGAGACGTGCCTTGCACTGCTCAACAGACACACAAACGAAGGAATTTTGAACCGCATTGTTACCTGCAATGAAAAATGGATTCTGTATAATAACCGCAAGCGCTCAGCAAGTTGGTTGGATCCTGGTTCAGCACCTAAACAATGCCCTAAACGAAAACTTACCCCTAGAAAAGTGATGGTCACTGTTTGGTGGTCTAGCGCCGGTGTGATTCATCACAGCTTCTTAACAAACGGGGTGAGCATTGCATGTGAGCATGAGAGGCAGTACAAAATGCCTTTGAAGAATTTGTTGCCTACCGTCCAGCTGATTTCTTTAAGAAGGGCATCAATAAACTGCCATTGCGTTGGCGAAGATGCATTGATTACATGGGTGATTACTTCGATTAATACAAATAAAAAATACGTGAAAAAAAATTGTTTAAATTTTTTCATACAAAACGGCAATTTCATAGGTAAAGACCTAATATCATTGTTTGAAATGCTAACTATAATTAATTTATCGTAGAAAGCATTTAATGAATACTCCCTCCATCCAAATTTAATTTCATTAGTAACATTAACAAAGGCCTTTGTATCTTTGTTAGTTTTATCGTGTGTCAATCCAACCTTATAATTTGGCAGGGTCGACAAAGGCACTACCAATGGAATAGAGCCAACACGTTGATATTTTTCGTACAAACTTACAACGAGTTAAATAGGTCAAATATTAGGTAGTTATCTATTATGTAACAATATTGAATGTACTGTTGTAAGTTATCAACATTTTCTGGTTTCTTTTAACGTGGCATTTATTGTTACCATATACGTAACATTTATTTTATCTCTATTCAGTTTTTTGCCATTACATTTACAGATTTAATCGTATGGCCGTATAGGGCTTATCATTATGATGAAATGTTTTTCAGCTACTTTAGTAATTGGTAAAATATTTCTATGAATATATAATGTATAAACTACACCCACGGCTTTGCACGCGATGGTATTATTATTTATTCTAAAAATGGGTAAGTTGTCGCAAAATATATATATATACCAATTTACTTTTTTCTTTTTTTTATATATAATAGGAGACAAACGAACAAGCGGGTCACCTGATGTTAAGTGATTACCGTCGTCCATAGACACTAGCAACACCAGGGGAGTCGCAAGTGCGTTGTTAGCTTGTGTTTAGAGAAGGGCTCCCCAAGGGAGGCGCAGGGGAAGGAGGGGGAGAGGGAAAGTAGGCTTCCGACGCTCTCACTGGCCGAACGTAACGCAACAATGCAAGCACTGTTACTTCACGTCGCTTTTCTGTGAGAGGGTGGTACTACCCCGGGCGAGACGGCTCATTCATGCTGAAATCAGTAATAACTTCAGCGTAGCTCTACCACCTAAAGAATAACCCTAAAGAATACTTTATAAATAGCTGAATGATTCAGGAATTGACAGGTTGCAATGCCACCTGGTGGTGAGTTATTATACAGCAAATAAAAGTCGTCTGCTTAAAAAGCACTTAGATGTGACAATTTTTATACTAATTTGTAAACGATGATGGAGTATAGCGATCTCTTATTTCTCCGGTATCTGAATAGGATTCAGATTCAGGTGACCGGTTTAAAGGTAAATAATTCATACAGATTTTAGAATCCATATTTTCTGTAATTTAGATTACTCAATACATTAATTCCAACTGTATAGACAGCAAACTTGTACTAGAAAACTATTTAAAAAAAAGCTTGTGTGTACTTATGTACACGCGTTAGATGTTATACTTATTTGGCGTAACAAGATAAAAATCTTTTCAAAAATTTTATCTTTCGCTTTATTCTACGTTTGTAGAAAAAACGACACTGACAATAGAAAAAAGGTATTTAATACATTGAAAGTTTTAATACAAAGAAATACAAACAACAAATACAAAGAAACAAAATGTTGACTATAGCTAACTTCAGGGTGTCGGTTTTTCGTGACGGTGTGCGCGCGCATCTTAAAAATTTACCCTCATCGGTTTTCCCTAACGCGCCAAAAGAAGTATAACTTCAAAAAATTTGACAATTATAGAGTATTAATTGAATAGAAAAATCATAGCTTACTGAGAAAATTATAAATAAATTCAAAAATTACTTTTATGCGTTCGTTTTTCTTCATTCCCTCCTTAATTTAATAATAATGTATACGTACAATATTAGCGAAGCTTTAAATGATTAAATATCAATTGGAATAGTTCTAGTATTACGAATTAAGGCCTTTTTTATATTTCTTCTAATAGTCATTATAGATATCATTCCAAACTCTAATAATTCCAAAACAACCCAATTTTCTCACATTGGATATCTTGATCAACCGAGCATGAATCATAACTAGAAGGTAAATCCTCATTATATATTCCAAAAGCAAGAAATTCCAAAAGTAATGAAACAAAGATTATGCTAAAAAACAGGCCCAAAAAGTAAGACCGTTATTTTCAACTGTCATCTAAAACACTTTATGAGTTAACCATAAATCTTTAAAAAATTTGGCACCTTCTGCACATTTACTTACATTTTGTGGTGAAGGAAACTAGCTTTTATTTATTATACATTGTGTTTTATTTCACAATTTTGAAGAAACAAAATGTTACCGCTATTATATCGTATATCACGTAATCTGAATAAATAAAACTGTACACTATAATGTTTCAAATATTTAATTTCATTGTCACAATAACTTTTCACTACTTAAAAATCTGTTTCTGGCATACCTTGAAATTTACCATACTCTAGGAGTTAGACTTGATTTGTCCACTTTTTACCTTAGATTCGGTGAATCTTCAACCAAATCGCGATTTTAATTTAGACCGGAATATAGTCGTTCTACATACACAATTCGCATTTGACCTGAAATTATTATACTATAGAACTGTAATCATATACAAATATTTTTTCTATTATTATCATTTTTACATTACTAGCTTTTGCTCGCTTTAATTTTGATTTGATGTATCTCTCAGCAGGAGTACTTTTTTACGTTAAAACTGCTTTAGGCGCGTTGATCGGTGTTCTTGGCCGGAGATGAAGTTATGATTTCGCGTCATGGCATGCTAGTAAGCGTGACCGACCGTATTGCACTAACGCGGCTTGCGTCAGACTAGCGACGCGTAGTATAGCAGCCTGTGTACATAAAATATTTATATTTTGCATTGAGATTGTGCCGCCTGTAATGTTTGATTAATTCATAAACTGTACAAAAATGTATTTAATTATTGCTCCGAGTTCCAAAAGATATGAAAACTCGACTAAATTTAATAATCTCAATATAAAAATTATGAAAATTAAATGTTGTACTTTAGACTATGATTAATTTCAAAATTCAAAAGAAAACACAGTCATATCATTGTTTTGAATTTTCACTTCTGTCGAACTATAAAGGTACTCTATGCTCGTTGATATACCTGTGGCAACGTATATGTGAAGTTTCATGATGACCAGTTCAGCAGTTAAGACTTGAAAGCGTAACAACCAAACTCACACCCACATTTATAATATTGGGATTACTATACAACAAAACTTAAACCTTGAATAGATTATACTATAGACGAATCTAAAGGCATTCTTGCAATGTTACACGTTACTTTTTAACCCACAAATGGAATTTTAAACAAACACATTAAACTACCACTTAATCATATTTCAAACTGACGTTAACTGTTTCCCTTGTGCAATTATTTAGCTCATTCGGAAAACATTTTTACGGTATTTGTCTGCTTAAATTATTTCGGTCTATAGAGTGTAATTCTAATAACTAGAAGGTAAACTTGTGTGTTGGTGCTAATGCAAATGGCAATTCGAAATGTATACACACGTTAAGCATTAACCGAGCGATAATAATTAACAAGGGAAATGGCTTAACTTAGAGACATAGTATTTAATAGTCTATTGAAATACACCAGTTACAGTTCTACGAATTATTTATCATATGTTAAATATATGAATATGATATATTATAAAACTAGCGGGCCCGGCAGACGTTGTCCCGCCCTGATTATAAAAAAAATCCTGGATAAATTATATACCAAAACGTTCCTTGTGAGTCACTCTATTCACTGGTGAAAACCGCATAAAGATCCGTTTAGTAGTTTTTGAGTTTATCGCGAACAGACAGACAGACAGACGCGGTAGGGGACTTTGTTTTATACTATGTAATGATAGTAGTGTATTTATTTCAAAGTAATCTACAGCTATACATTCTTCAAATAAGTACAAGGAAACAGTTAGTTTTGCCAATAATTATTTCAGTATATATACATATAATTTATTTTTTTGTTATTATATGACTTACCCAACTTTCGTCTATAAAGTAATTATTTCTTATCGATATTCATTATTTTATCAATAACTAAATTACATAATATGCATATGAAAACGTTGGAATAAAAATTTAAAATAATTAACTAATGCTGTCCGGTTCACTTCCAGATTCAGAGATCAGAGATTCAGACCACAGATCCAGAGATTGAGATTAAATCATTGTGAAGGCAGACTATTGCATTCGAACACTGATTATATGTGAAAATACTTAATTTTGATAGTATATAACTTACTATATGTAATAAATCGTGTTAAAGTTTGCCACGACGTTATGAGATGAGAAAATTTGAAATTAAAAATCACTTACACAAAGTAGTTCAAATAGGGTAATATTTTCTAAATTCACAATTTTAAGTTCCATAATATGATAAAGTTCTTTGGTCGGAAATACTTAACAGCTTATTCTGGTGTAACACGGCTTAAGAAATCATGGCTTATATAACGCTTTAGATGCGTTCGCATTTCCACAGATTACTGAGGATTTAGATGTTAGAACGAGTATGGATTTTATGATTATATATTTTCTGTTCAAAAGCTTTTCGATAAACTTTATCGAGAGAAACTCGAGTGTGCATTATTTTGATATTTATTATAAATAATCTTAAAAACTACTTTTATTTGTCGTAGTCTATCATGTAGTGTAGTGGCTTTTATATTTTATTCATAATCGTGTGTTACTTTACTTATATTTTGTAATATCGTCATTTTACGTAATATAGTTCGGTTATTGTGCATAAGTGAAGTGGATGAAAAATAATACCACGGAGCATGAATTCTGAGATGCTACAAATTGTCCCTAAAAGTGCTAAAGATTCACTATCGTGTTAGAACATTGAAATTATCGCAAGGCATTTATAATAATATTACCTACTCGACAATGGCACTCATAATCTGAGAAATTGGTTGCCAAAAATTAAATTAAAAAAAATGTGCTATCGTCATAATAAAATAGTCATGGTGGTCAATTGGTTTGACAAGCGGAGAGTCAATTCAGTCATTCGAATGCTAGATGTACCAATGAATTTTTTAGATTTCGCATACATTTATTACTTTAATTTGGTAATTTAAGGTAACTCTATTTCTATTGACAGTGAAAGAAAGCATCGTGCGGAAACCTGTACCTGAAAATTGTTCTTGTGGTACTACCATATATGGGAAAATATAGAACTGTGAATTCCTCGGGGTTTTCAAATCGCCAATACGTGATGGGTTGACGTGGTGATTATGCCCATACCTACTCACGAGAATAGGCTAATGGCACTGCAGTTGGTATCTTATAGGCTGATGTAATTATGATTATAATGATAGTGTCATCAATTAATCAAATTGGTGAATGCTGATGTTGGTTACTTTATAGTACCATCCATTAACAAATAGTAACCTCATCAGTTTAACACGTGTAAGATCCCACGGCCTAACTGCCAAAGGTAATCGTGTTTTCTCTTTACCGACGTTCCAAAAGAATTTATCTTTTTGCTCTAAGTCAAGAACTTTGAACGTTGAGCCTGAGATTATTTCTCACAGAACTCGAGTACCTACTTTACCGTCGAAAGAAATTTCAATGTCTTTTTTCCCGTGTTCACCTTTTTTTACGAAACCGGTTCTTTACAAATTTATGTACGTCCATAGCTAAGCTTGTTTATAATACGTCATAATTTACTTCTTAATTTAGTTTAATTCTTGATCCCTTCTCATCTCTGATATATTATGCTCTATCTTATTTGTAAACGAACACAGAAACCAAATTATGTGCTACACATAAATAAAAACACATGTAGAGGTCTGGAGATGGTATTATTTTCCAAATAATTCATCATCATAATAATCAAGCCCGTATCAAGTTATTACTTGAAATAAGGTTGTCAGAAAGCTTATATTGTATTCAATCGTTGTATTTGTGAATGAAACCACTTTCATGTGCGAGTAAACCGAAACCGAAAAATCGAAATCAACAAAATTAACGTTTTATAAATTCAACACATGTAGTTTCCGTAGGAAATTAAACAATCAACGAAACATATAACCAGTTGAAATTGTTACATTCTCGATTTTTTTTCACTTACTATTTATTCCTCTGGATATAGGAATCGAATGTTTTATTTTGGTGAAAATTAAAGGGCTGTAGCTTTATTAGAGTGGTCTTTAATATATTATATTTTGAATTTTTAACACAGTCATAATAGTCATAGGACTCACTGATTTTTATGTGGATAGAACTTAAAAACTTTGATGTTAGTTTCTAAATGGAATTCCATTCTGACTGCAACATATGTAGTACATATAGTATTACATAAAGACCCATTCGGGCTGCTTGATATTAAGAATGTACATTTATTCCAGCTCTAACAAAACCCTTCATAACATTCATAAACAAATTTATCAGATACGAGAAGTCCTAATTAGGCAATATTCATCTCCCAATATGTATTCCCTGGAATATACATTTTGGAATATATGAATGTAGGAATGGAATATACAAATTTTTGCAGTACCGTACGAAAATGATTTGTTGGGATTTTTTTTATCGACCCACTGCTGTAAACATTTTCCCTTTGTCATTAGTGTCTATGCATTGATATTGGTAGCTTAGTTCAGGTGTAATGAGATGCAGTACGTCCACGTTTAAACATCGATAGAGTCCAGAGCAGGCAGTGTAAACGCAGCCCGTGTGTGCCTACGGCGAGCAATTTTGTTTATTTTGCCAATGTTTGCCATACGCCTATATACTCATCCATGTCTCTGTCATTATTTACTTCTACCATAATTAAATTCCCAATATGATTTATTTCTTCATGGCTTATATTGTAGTTACGAAACAGAGAAAATAATGCAATCTATATTGCCGTCCGACGAAAGTCCCCTTTTTTTTTTTCAATATCGAGTTTTATATCTATTCCAAATCAAGAAAAAGGAATAATTTAGTAGTACGTTTTATTCACGTATGAGCTTCAGTTCTCAAATTAGACTTAATAAAAAAAAACGAGTTTAATACTTCGCCAAAGACGCAAGATACAGACTGTTCGATTTTTTTCCAATTTGTATTTTACTTATATGGAACCCTTTTTCTTGTGTATTCAGTATTGTTATTTATCGACAGCCTTGAAAGTCCTGCAACACTCATGCTGAACATTAGTAGGTTGCTATTTCTGAGGACTATATTGTAACGCCTCGTTTCTCACTGCATGTAATTAATTACCTCTTCGGACCAAAATACGGCAATATGTGGATTGCTTTTTCACCGCAAAAATAGGTATGATGCTTCCGGAGCCGAAACATTTTTAATTATTAAAAATCGAAACACAATATTCAGATTATAACATAATACGATTCCAATAAGATAAGAAAGAGTATATTAGAAGTTCAAATTAGCATCAATGGTAGAGAAATTGTAATAGGTTATAATGGTGTGGACGTTTCATGAGCAGAGTTGAAAGTCATATAACCAACATAGTATTAATTACGAAGATGGAAAGATAGTGTACTAGAGGAAGACTGTTGTGGTGGCCCTATATAGATAGGATACTGGCAAGAAGATGATGACAATAATAATATAATATTATTTTTAATGAAAATGTAATAATAAAAAATTATACTGCATAAAAGTTATGATAAAAACAATTATATGTGATATTTTCTGAATATGAAATACATGAAACCTGAGGTGGATAAAATGATGACAAATGGATAGCAAAATGATTTTCTTAACAAGTAATTATAGTATATGAGCCCGCAATTTACATTGTGGTAGGGCTTTTTCAAAGCCTGTCTGTCTACCTACCACCCTCACTTGAGTCTTTTAGGTTTAACGAGATTACGGTCAAACGCTAAAACCTGTAAAGGTTAAAAAAAACTAGATATTATTAAATTACTAACAAATAGATTAACGTCATACGACTGAATGATTAAAAACATTGACAATATGTACATTATCAGGAAATGAACAGGAATTAGCAGGAAATGAATGTTTTGTGGTTATTTTAAGCGACACAAAGTAATTACTTAGCCCCATTCTCATAACGAACAATTGTAGCGTAATTGTGGGCAGAAGCGCGTTTGTTGAATATCAAGTGATGTTGTGAATCCAACAAGGGTCAGGAAACGGCCACCGGCGAGACTAAAATAGTGGACATGAAAAGCCTTAAATAAACGACGGGTACATGATGTATTTTTATTAGCATAACAATGATTGTGATTTTAGCATAGTATTCAACAGTTTGTATTTCAAGTTATTATTCTAAAGAGGCTATTCTATTCTGCGTGCGCCTTAGCACTGTATCACTGCGACCGTTATGATCTATTGTGCTTGTCCCACATTACGAAAGCTCCCTAACTACTCCTGTAGCATTTATATACTGCTAGACTTTTTTGGTTTTTGGTCTTGGTTTGGTTTGAAGTACCTCGCCATGAAGTAATGCTTTCCCTGAAACCGATTGCATATAGGATTCAGTATGTGAATGTACACAAGAGGTGTTTTGGAGTTTCATCAACGTTGTCACAAAACCTGCACTTTCTTATGCTCTTGACCCATGTTTATTTAGACAACAGTGTCTAGCAAAGGCACTCTCCAAAACCCTTAGCTTATTCCTACTGAGTATTAGAACCTCTCCGACAGTATGATTGTTAAATGCCTTGCTAAACTCTTTGAAATGTTTTTGACCGGGTAAATTATATCACCACATTTTAGCTTCCTAGTTGCAATGATTCCTAATTGTTAAATGAGGATGTTTCTGGTTATTCTACAAAATGGTCCAGGCCTAATATATATCCCTGCAGCAGTACTTCCTTGAGCTCATCGGTAGCTTCAAGTATTTGTAGCAGTACTTCTAGTTACCCTTATATAATTAAATCAGCTCTGTTCTGTGATTTTATCTTCTTTTGAGCTCTACTAAAAAAAGGTCCCTTAATAAATGTAATATTGCATCCGATCATCTCCGTCGCGCGTACTATTACTCCGTGCTTACTATCTGATCAATAGTAATCACACTGTGCCTGTAATGGTTGTATTGCACTGTTACATACCCATTTATCTTTCTCAATAAATATCTATATATAAAATTCCGTCGTGCGTATGTTTATAATTCTCCTTCTAAACGGTTTAACCGATTAAAATGATTTCGTATTGCGACAAGAGTGATACTCATCTATTCGGATTCAATAGTTAATGCTGTCGTTAAACTTTACCGGTGTTATTACAAAAAAGTTAAATACGTATTGAATACTTGCATTATAAATGTTTGGGTACTTACGTATTAAAAGCACCGCGCTCGACGAACGTTCGACATCTTGGTTTTTTATCTCTGTTTGGTTAGGTTAGGGTTGACGCGCGAAAAAGTATAACACGAGCTTGCCGCGCAGCGGTCGGCGAGCGTGGTGCTTTTAATACGTGAGTACCGAACCTATTTTAAAGCAAGTATTCAATACGTATTTAACTTTCTTGTAATTACACGGTAAACGTTTTAATTATTCTTCCGACCACATTCTTTATATCTTTGAATTGATCATAAAATAACATGAATCTCACATTTTCATTCTCCCAGCAACTCTTAAGTATTTTTTAATTCAATATGTTTTTTTTTATGTTCATAAGTTATTAGGTCTATGACAGGACGACCCTTGCATAACGAGTCTGCTCATAACACTAAAAAATGCAAATATATTTTTTCATATTATTATGTAGATAAACAAACAAAATAATATTCACATAGAATAATTTTAATTAAATATTCAAGAGTCATAAATGCAGAGCTATTTCGAGCTTCAGTGCAAATTTACTATGTATGTGTACACTTTTAATGAAAATTCACTTTTACTAGCGGCTTAGCTCGCATGGTAATGTAGCTTTCTATCGGCAAACATTTTTTACAATCGGTTAAGTGTTATTTTCTGTTTCCTCATTACAAATAAAAGAAATCAATATTTTTTTGTTTGTAATAGTTGTTCAAATTATGGATAAATATTATTTTATACTAGATAACCCGTGCAACTTCGCCTGCATCAAACCGGTTTCAATTGTATTTTTGCAAATGCGAAAAATTTTAATAAACCTAAAACCCGATTGCAGCCCCACCTACCGTTTCCAATTGTGAATCCAAAATATCAAGGGACTCACTCAAACATATACCCAGATGGTATGTGAGAAATCTTTTAAAAATCCTACAACCCGTTCGTAGCATTATCTACCGGGTTCAATTAAAATAAAAACTAACCTACATATATTGGCGATAATGTAAAAAAGCTTGAGAGGTCTATGGATCCCCAGTGGGAACGAAGTTCCTTTCCTTTTTTTGTAGACGTTTACTATACAGTCAGTATAGTTTACATTATAAAATATCAAGTTGATAGAGTTAAATTGTAAATTAAACGATAAAATTTATTCATAAAATAAATTAAACACTGCATGATATCATAACTATATTCAACTTGCATTAAAACTTCTTCATACTCCATTAAAAAACACAACGTTAACTGGCTATCAGGTATCCTAAATCCTGTTTGGAAGAACATAATATATCTTCATTTTAAAGAACCAGCTTTTCTGAAATTCTCGTTCTTCCAACGTTGCTGGCTCTTGTGCTAAGGTGTCGCAAAGAATTCTAGTTACATTAATTACAAATTTTTGTTTTTCGTTATTCTGGAGAACTCCCTGCATTTTACGGGACAAAAAGTATCCTAGATGTAACCTTGTAATATTAGGTATCACTGTGAAGTTTCGTCAAAATTGGTTCAATACTTTCAGAGTCATACGTGTTCACAGGGACAGAAAGACAGACAGACGACAGACAAAAATTGTAAAAGTATTATTTTTGGCTTCTATATCAACAACAAAGTCTACCCCGATCAAAATTTTCTAAAAATATTTAATGTACAGATTTGGCTTTGTTACAGTATAGAAGTTTTGTTATAGTATAGAAGATAGACTATAATTCAAAGATTTAAGTATAATTTCCTTACTCTTTCCTAAAACCACGGGGTTGTGCCACGAATTAAAAGTCTGTGCAATAACGGTGGAAAAAAAGTGTGCATAAAAACCTCAAAATAATGTTATTTGAAACACAGTATACGTAATAAACATAAAATACATTTGCATCATTGTCCGAGCACTTAAGACTATTATTATAATTAAAGTATGTTTGTTGTAACGTAGTGCAAACATAAATAACTTTAACATACAATTCCAACAATCACAATTAACTATATAATCCTCTTACACTGGTATCGTATTCAGTAAATTCAATAAACGTCTGTAAATGACATAAACTATTCGCCGTTTGATCTGGTTGATCATTATCTAGTACTGAACTGAAGGGTGGAACAAAGGGTGGAGGCGGGCTCATTGTGAAGCGGCCGCCGAGACATTATAATGATGCGTCAGTTACGATACCCGCGTATGTACGTGTTCTATTTATATCTTATTATAATCGGTACCGACAATCTCTATCGTTGTAAATGTTGTTGGTGAAACTCAAGATTATGTGTATATTTTCTTAGCACCAACTGTATTTTCTAGTTAATATTTTTGAAGTGAAAACTTCTCGAGGACCGTTGAACAGTATTTCTGATAAAAGATACATTTAAAATTTCGCGTTATGACATGCTATTTAAGCATGACCGGCGGTATTGCGCTTCCGTGGCTCGCTTGAGACTAGCGACATGTAGTTCCGGTATACTACGCTATACATCTAATATTGATATTTTGTATTCAGATATACTGAAGAATAAACTGTAAAAAAATAGCTATTATTTGGAATGCTAATACATGTGAAAGAGACTAATGATAATCACTTCAATGAACAAATTATGAAATTTAAATAATTCACACTATAACTAATTAAAAAATTTTGAACAGAACACAATTTAAATTCCATTGTTGAGAGTCTTCACTTCTGTCGGTAGTATTTATGACTGCCTTGACTTTTTTTTAAATTCTCTTTATTTTTGTCGAGGGTTTGTTCAAACACTCACACTCTACCCTCACCCATACGACAAACAATATTCAAACAAACGTCTATTACAAAAAAATAAATAATTAAAAAGCACTACATTGCAATAGCTTTCTTTCCTTATACCGATTCATTATACCGACGCGTGACTTCATTTTGTTATTATTACAATTCCATACATAACTAAAATTCAAGTCGAATTGTCGACTTAGAGGTTCAGCAAAAATCTATACAGAAAAATCTTTGTCGGATACACAAACCCAAAACTATGGTATTCTAAAGAATTTGGTTAAGTTTTCGTTATATTATTGATTGTTATTTATCATTGTTGAATGCATTCCAAATTATGAATGCTCAAACTTGCCTTCTCTCAGTTTGCGTGAATATTAGGTATCTATATCAAATTCACTCTTGCAGAAGTCGTTTGCGTTGACAGCTCCTAATAGATCATTCCTTTTATGTTAGCGTATACTCGTAGTGAGGGACCTATGTAGTAATTTAGTGTTACCATTCAATGTTACTAGCGTATAGTGTCAAAGAATTCTTAAGAGGACACCGCGTCTTGTCAAATAAAGTTTTATATGTCCTCAAACCATATGGAGCGACGACTAATAAAATAATGGCTCGAAGTGATTCAAAAATCAAAATACTATATTCAGTTTAGACCCTGAGAAGTCGCCTATGAACGTCAAAACTACCACTGGCTCGGAAAACAACCTAGCCATCGAGCAGAACCGGTAAAAAACTCGATCTGGTTTATCTCTTCATCGTAGATATTTTTACAAATAAAGATAGATGCATTCATTTTTCCTGGATTCACATTCAGAGGTGTCATTTCTAGATATCACCATCATTCAACAGATTGGATGCGGAAAACCGACGATCGAATCTTGAAATACAGATGTAATCAACAGTGGACTGTCAACACTTTCACTGCCATATTGGTCATATATAACCGGCCACGGTTTCTCTTGTGACACCACGCTGGGCATTGGTGGACGGAGCGCTAAATCTTTGTACAATTGTAAAAAATCATCCGTGACGTCCTAAAATAACATGTAAATACGGCATAGCAAAGTGTTAAAAACTGATTATTAAAACTGTTATAAGTGATAACATATTGTAACATCTTTTAGTAGTAATACTTCTAAGTTCTACCATATAGCATTTTCACTCGATTCCTTAATTAGGTAAATTTTCATTTCTGTAGCTATATAAGTCATCCAAAGCTTATTAGACGTGTTACGGAATTGAAGTTGAATATCGTTGCCATCGCATTATATCCTTAGTAACTTCTGTTTAATCGTTCGTATACGTTCAAAAAAGTTAAGATTACGCAGTAGTATTGTCCCATAAATTCTGTTACTCTTTACAAGTCTCTTCCATTTCCACACTCATCAATCTTTCCCCAGATTTGGGACGTACTCGTGTTGTCGTTATCTTACTATAATCTCTTAACTGATCGTTACGGGTTAAGCGGTCATTCAACGTTGATTTTATTCCTTATCTCTTTTATTAACGACCGCCAGATGTATTCTGTTTTGTATAGTATAGACTCTAAGGTACAAAAAATTGATGAAAACAAACATTCCCTGAAAGTTGTGAATAACGTATTTTGTGATTTTTTTTTTAAATATTTCGCTAGTGATAATATACCGGCGTCGACTTTTATGATGCCGTTTAAACACTAAAGTGATTTTTTTTTTAAATATTTCGCTAGTGATAATATACCGGCGTCGACTTTTATGATGCCGTTTAAACACTAAAAAATACGAGAAAATTGATTTAATAATTAAGTAAAATTCCGCAAAACACAAATAACCTACTTTGAAATCTCTGTTGAATAAAGTTTTGTTTACTCTGTAATCAAATAGTCGTTTATCTCTCATTCGAAATAACGAATATTGGAAAAGTAATTATAGATGAATAAAACTTACGTGGGAACCGAGAAGTTGTCGGTTATTAGAATATCGAGTTTTGATTGAATTGAATTATTAAGATTCAATGAAATATTTCGTTCGTTGTAAGTACGCACGTAGTTGATGACGTTCGAGTTTATTTCGAAAATAATTGATTGTGACTAATGACGTCATACGTTTTACTGGCTAAACTCTATTTGCTCGCGTTATTCTGTTCCGGTTGGAAACATATTGTTGAACGTACAACGGTATAATAGACATTTTTACTAGTTGTTCTCTCTTTATGGCCTAGCGTGACTGATAGATATCGATGAAATAGAATATATGAACTGAATTTAAGATAATACCACGCTCACCTCGCCTTATCTAGACTTGACCATTTCAGCTCTTAAAGTTGCTTATATAAATTTAGTTGATAGCATCTTCGAAAATATACTCAATTATTATATATATGTAAATTATTGGAGGTGGTAGAGCCACGCTGAAGCTATTACTGGTTTCAGCATGAATGGGTCGGCTCGCCCGGGGTAGTCCTACCCTCTAACAGAAAACCGACGTGAAGTAACAGTGCTTGCATTGTTGCGTTTCGTTCAGTCAATGAGAGCGCCGGAGGCCTACCTCCCCTTCTCTTTTTTCTCCCCACTCCACCACCCCTTCCCTCTCAAACACAGGGTGGCAATGCACTTGTGACTCTTCTGGTGTTGCAAATGTCTATGGACGGTGGTGATCACTTAAAATCAGATGACCACCCTGTTCGTGTGCCTCCAACGATATAAAAAAAAGTAGTTCAGAGTTAAAAGAAAAACTATTTCAGGGGTATCATCAAGCGCTTAATATTATTAATTTGTATATGCTACATGGAAATATATTGCAACGATAATGTCTCATCAGCGTGTTTGGATATTGAATCGATCGATTTAAATTCTAATCCTGTAAAGACATCAGTCTTCGGTGAAGAAAATAACATCGTGATAAAACCAGAACATAGCGGTAAGTAGGGTTTTTTTTTAATGCCTACTGATATAAACACCGTCAATATGCAAATCTGTAGCCTTTATATGTGTTGAGGCAGCTGCAATTGATAACTAGTCCATCTATAGATCGAGCGTTGATCTTAAGCCAACACGTCATTTAACCTTTCGTATACTAGCTGGGGTGTGACATACCCCGAAAATAAACTTAAATAAAAGCAACAACTTCTTATTTTATTAATTATTACAGTTATTAATAGGAAATATATTACAGTAACTAATAAAGAATTGGTTGAAGTAATACACATATTTATTTGTAAATTTTAATAGAAGTAAAAAAACAAACACTTAAATTTTGATTATCATACTCATACATGCTCTGAAAGAAAATCATCGTCCTCGTGTATAATTGTTTATATTTCCTTGTTCATTTAATGAAATTATCACCTGAGAATATTATTTTTATATGATAGAAACATAAATAAATATACGAATAAATAAAAAACTAAAATAGTCAAACATACCTTTGCATCAACAAGCCATACTGGGTGCGGTTTTAAATATCCAAACGCTCTTTACACAAGTGCTACTCACTTTCAGGCAGCCGCCGGACCAAATGAATTGCACAAGTTATAGTGATAATGTCTCATTTACACACCCAGTTGTCCGGTGAAGCTGTTAAGACCTTGCTAGGTCAATAGCGTAGTCAGAAAAAAAACATCTCATTTAGAGCTACTGAGAAAATTAAGTCGCGTGTCTGTTCTCTTTAAGAAATATTACGAGTTTTGAACCATTGGGCATGTCATACCCCACCTCGCACACGGAGTGTTAATATCACGTGAAATTTTGGTAATACTTTAAAAACTTTTTAAGCATAAAGACTATTAATTTAATTGGCAGTCTTAAAATAACTTAAAAAGACGCCGTTAATGAACAAAAGGTATGAGCGGAAATTTATTATTAAGACTGTTAGAATCAGGATGAAAAGAACTCACCGGTTGTAGAATAAAAGCCTTTGATAATGATCAAAAGAAATTTAATGAATAAAAGTTTGTTTTTCTTGTTACAATTTTTTACACGAATTTTGTATCACTTTTTTGAACTGTTTATCTTTATGTATTGACTTGTATATATCGAAGTATGTATATATTGTTATACAAATATTTAGTTTATTTCTTTAGTACATTATTTATGTATATATACTTTAGTGTTATATCAGTTTAATTTTTTTTTATATTTGCGTTAATTTTTTCTCCATATCGTTGCAGATTAGCTGTAAGAAAATGGCTTGTACCATTAGATTTTCAGGTATACGAACTAAACACTGCAATAGAGTGTTCATTAGGATTTTACTTATCCCTCGGAAACAGTGGTTTTTGTAGAAAAAAGATAAAGATACCCTATGTCTTTTTCTGTTCCCCTTGTACCTAGTAGGTATACAAGATTTCCTGATGATCGGTTCAGTAGTTTAGGCGAAAAAGTGTTACAAACAAACAAACTCTCCTTCGTATTTGTAATATTAGTATGGATTAAGTATCATTGGAATACGTTTTTAGAAATAACCCTTTACATATTTATGTAAATAACTAGCTGTGCCTGCGACTCAGTCCGCGTGGAACCTAATGTAAAAAAACTGACTAATAAAATCATCTGTTTGTATTAAGTCCATTTACTGTCTACTTTTCTCTCCTATTTAAGTCGCGTCGTCGTTAAAATTACAATAACTTATGATAGAGTCGACCGATTTTAATGAAACCAAAACTAAATGTTACTCGAAGATAGGATTTATGTTTTTCTTAGGAACGTTTTATTAGGAACACAATACTTTATCAGTGATGCGTATTCATACGAATAGACAGACAGACATTTCTAAAAATGATTGATATCTATTTTATTAGTTATTCCAAGATCCCTGCAACAATATTTTTCACAAAAATCTAAAAAGTACAGACACCTTAGATTTACATTCTTATTATATGTAGAGATATGTAAATTTGATTATATTCGTTTTTTTTTTTTAAATATTAGTTACAATTCTGAAGTGTGTCTAGGTTTGACTAAAGTACTATAAAGATTTTCAATATTAATAATATAATTACTACGGTCGGTCCCTTTGTCTTACTTGTGCGAGACAAACAATTCGATAATGCGCTAAACAATACAAATGACGTCACGACATTAGTCGGCCATTTCGGAGTAAATACGCAAGGGCTTATTGGTATTTAAGTGATGGACGTTTGTGGGTCAGTTTGAAACTCTTGAGAATGTAAACGTCTTGCTAGAATTCAGTAAGAAACCCGAGGAAAATATTTTTCGGTTTTACCTTTACTGCTAGTCGCCCAATGGTCGAAATTATAATAAAGAGTATAAAGTTTAAATCAAAGTTTTTGAAGTGAATACTTCTTTAGGTGCTTTGAGCGGTATTGTTGGCAGGAGATAAATTTATAATTTCGCACCATGACATGCTACATAAGCATGTACTGCGCTTGCGCGGCTTGCGTCAGACTAGCGACGCGTAGTACCTATAAGGGCCTGTGATATTGATATTTTGCATCTCATCATACTTTTTATTGATTATATATTTTATATATTATACTTTATAAAAATGTATATAATTAATGTTCCGAGTGCCAATATACACGAAAACCACACTAATGTTAATAATTTCAATAAACTGGTGGTAGAGCCACGCTGAAGCTATTATTGGTAATCAACACGAATGGGTCGGTTCGCCCCGGAGTAGTACCACTCTCTCACAAAAAACCGACGTGAAGTAGCAGTGATTGCATTGATGCATTTCGTTCGGTCAGTGAGAGCACCGCATACTCACCTCCCTGCCCCTCTCCCCTCTCACTCCCCCTTCCCCCAAAAAC
The DNA here is from genome assembly GCA_036509395.1 of Antheraea yamamai. Taxonomy (NCBI): domain Eukaryota; kingdom Metazoa; phylum Arthropoda; class Insecta; order Lepidoptera; family Saturniidae; genus Antheraea; species Antheraea yamamai. The sequence goes on along the minus strand of AP028427.1, from coordinate 18,805,414 downwards.
AGGTCGGCAATGCACTTGCGACTCCCCTGGTGTTGCTAATGTCTATGGACGGCGGTGATCACTTATTATCAGGTGACCTGCCTGTTCGTTTGGCCCCTACAATGTAAAAAAAATGTCACTGACACTATAATTAATATAAAAGAGAATATATTTATTTCGTGATTTTGAGTATTCACTTCTGTTGGCAGTCCTTACGAGTGCCTCGACTTATTTCTTTACTTATTAGTATATGGATATTATTATGTATATCTCTTTTAGATTTTTCGTTTTAAATGTTAAAAACTGTATTGTAGAAACATTGTAGACGTAGAGACCGCGTAGTGTGATGTATAGAGACTTATAAATTTGATTATAAATCGTTATTAAAATTTCTTACGAGAAGGTTTTAAAATTCTGATCCGCAACTTTTTTGTGTGACGAAAAGTGTTCAGAATTAACGCTGTGTCGGGCCGAGTGTTGAAAACACCGGATCTCGTCCAATCACCGAAGTTAAGCAACATCAGACGCGGTTGATCACCGCATTGGTGATCACCTGGGAACACCGCGTGACGTTGGCTTCTTGTTGTGATTTTTAAATTAATTTTTTTCCCTGTAATACAAAAATTTCACTTTTATCGTGTGTCTTTACGGCAGACCCTGTTTTTATTGTATTGAGCATATCATCACTTTACCATGCTATTATAGAAAAAATTACAAAATTAAAGTAACTAGTGATCGAAATAAGTTCATAATTCGTTAATTTTTCAAGTTTCATAGAAAGAAAAAAAAAACAATTTTGAATTAGTAACTTTGAACCTCGTCATATAGCTACTAAAAACGTAAAAAAAAAGAAAATCTCTCGAGAAATAGATGAGAAAAAGCTGAACTGTTTTATCTGTGTCTATTTATAGATAGATGGAGTGTGAGGAGCTATCAAATGTTAGCATAGATTAAAAATAAATTTTCGATGACAGTATGACTACTTAATCGATTTATAAAAATTATTAGGTATCGATTTTGAGATTTATTGTTATTAATTTATATATTAATTTTATATCATTAATTTGTTTATTCTATTGTATTTAATCTTTATACTGATTCACTTATATCTTTGAATTCTCAAATTACTAAGCGTTATATTGTGCTTATTTTATACTTTTTTAATTGAATAGAGTATACATTTTAAAACACTATACTTCGACATCTAACAATCAGACTTAAATATAAATAATTATGACCTCGTTAAAAATATACGTTAATAATTGTAATAAGTTGAAAAGTGAGTACGATGAAATTTTCCTCAGGTTAAAATTAAATCAACATGACTCATAAGGACTTCTATAGCATTCAATTTATACGTATATCTCTATACACTAACCCTCGGGCAGAAGTGCGCCTTCCCGTAATTGAATTTCGGAATTTTCATGTATGGGTACATATTATATTCTGTTTATTTCCAGTGCTCAATAGTATGTTATGAAATGTTAGAAAATTAAAGAAAATCCTTTAGAACCACATTATTGTATATAAATATACATTGAATATGTATTAGATGTAATTACTTCTGAAATAATATCTCAGGTAAATTCATATTACCTACATAAATCACAAATTATGAAATACCTAGCTTTTACAGTTTTGTCTCTGTTTATTTGGTTATATTCAAGATAAAAATAACCAATGTTCATTTTTACATCCCAGAATTAAATACATATAGAGCACTCAACGACAAATCGGACGGTTTGAAAAAAAAATACATATTGCTTCTCTTTTGTGATATATTTTAGTACCCTTCAAAATAGCCCTCCTGGTAAATTTTGACATTTTTTTATTACTCGTCCAGAGGACGTTTTCTGTCCGTCTTTGGACATAACTTTCTTCAAAATGGTCCAAATTTCAGCTTTTTCAAAAAAGATTGTTATACCACGGGACCAGTATTTTTTTTAGGAAAGAGGCATCCTATATCCCTTTTTGTGGCTCTGATAATGTGTATGCAAATTTTCATCAGAATCGGTTTAATAGTGATTGCCCGAGTCACAAAAACGAACGAGCTTACATTCGTATTTATAATATTCATTTGGATTATATTAAGTATTATTAAATCATAAACCAATCCGTTTTTACTGGATTGGGATAAACGTAAAGTTCGACCGTTAAAGTTGGCAATAAAAGCGTTTTAGAGTAGAACGTAAAGTGGCGCTATGAAAATGTATAAACATAACTTTTAAGGAATTGAAAAAGTTTCGACAGTATTAACGTCATAAGTTTTGGTTGTCGGTTAAAAAAAGAACGTATTTTCACGTTTGACAAAAATCGTCTTTCACGGAACATACGGAAGCTATAAAATGCAGTAAATACTTCACAAACATTAACAATTTCATAAACAATGACGAGCAATATTAGTGTCATCTACACTAATCGACGTGGCGAATCCTACGATGAGTTTGAGGTCTTATTGACGAAGTATAACCTTATGAATCCGTACCCTAGCTAGCTACCACCATTAAAGTGAACGTCCGTCATCAAATATCTCGGTTTCTAGTATTTTTTTTAATATTGGTATCTATTATTGAATAACTAAAGAAACATTATCTGTATGATAAAATATAGCTCAACATCTATTAGTTCGAAAGCCGTAGAGCGATGATAGATCATTAGTCAGCATGTCGAAACGTTGTAAATAAGCCGGACTTTTCGGTGAATGTATCTTGATGAAAACATAGCATATTGGTAATGCTTGTTGTATGTTCGCCCGGCTACTAACTCCAATTGAAATTTTATTATAGCAGAGCACCTGTAGACGTGTTCCGACAGCTGCACTTTAGATACAGAAATCCTCTTTAGTTTATCATAATTTATTATCTTTGACTAGATCGTCGCTTAACATCACATGAGATTGTGATCAGACGCTAAAAGAATCTATCAAGTTTAAAAGAAACGTTACCTAGTCAATCTGCGGGTAACATAAGTTATCAATAGCATTATGTATGTGTTCGTCGTACCCGCTTACATTTATCATAAGTGCAGCCTAACTTATCCTTTTTTTCGGAGCATAATTCTGTATAGAATACATCACTCTCTGTCAAACAGTTGTGAATAACTTATACCGGTCTCTTATACCGACTAAAACCTCTGACGTACCGAACAGATTCTAACCAGAAAGGAAGACATGCTTTCGAATTTAAACTCCAATTCATTTTCAAAAGCATACCAAAAACTCTTATTAAGTTGAATTCAAAAGGTTTATCAAAATAATAACTTAAACATTAAAAGAATCATATTTATACAAAGTTACAACGACATTTCGTTTGTGCCATACAATGGATTTTATTTATTCACCCTCTGGCCCTCATGTACTTAATTCTATTACTGAATTTTCACATGTGCGTACACAGTATTATTTCTGGACCCAAGTCTAGATAAAGTAAATGGAGGTATTTAATTCCAGTACCTTTTACGAGTACTCACAGCTGGGATAATAATGTTGGACTTAAGACAAGATATTTAAAATACCATACTCTTTTATTTTTATAGATATTTGTTGTTTTTCTTGTATATAGTTTGTATCCAACGTTTATTTATTCTATATACTACTATAATAACTGGTATAAATGAGAATTAGAGGTGGTTTGTTCATTTGGGTTTTTTTTTATTTTATTTTAACGTTAAAAACATTAAAATTTCGCGTACATACCTATCAAAGGTCCTTAAAACAATATGGCGTACGTTTCCGAGGGACCGAGGTATGGGTCGGATCTGCAAAACAAACAGGGGCAAAACCGCGCACTAAAGCTAGTACTTATATTGAAATGTATGCGAGTATATGTTTGAGATTGATAAACTCAGTATATAAACTGACACATTCAATTGTTTTTTTGCGAAGGAGGTTGCTATGCAATCCGATTTGCTATAACTCGCAATTAGGTGGCTTTGTCATAGATTTTTTTTTTTATTTTAAGTAACTTATTTTGAATAGTAATTTGTGTAGATATCTTATTATCTTATACGGGTAATATTTACAGTGTATCCACTTTCCTGTAACTCAACTGCTTATAAAATAGCAATACGCGTTATAACACGTACTAGTTTGGTATAAATTCTGACAAAAATATCAAATCAATAGTGAAATTAAGTCATGAAAATAATAATCCTTACTTAAAGAGAAGCCAGTAAAAATATAATTATAGTTGAAGGACACATTGGTATATTCAAAATAGTCATCTAGGGTTATCAGGCGAAGATTAGATCGTTTCGTGCACCTCATTTGCGTTTCCTATGCATAAAACCCTAATAATAACATTTAGATTGGACGATCCCTTGTGTTATAACATTTTATAGATGCTCTCGACCGACAGTAACAATTAACTCTTGTTATTTCAAGCTTTTAACGTAAATGTTGCCCACACAAACCTCCATACCGCATTACAAGGATATATATAAACACGAGAGCCCATTCTCAGCGGCTTCCATTATGCCTTATAAAAAGGAAATTATGTCTATGTCTGTTTCATAAGCGATCGGTTAACATAATGCGATTGCAAAGCGTCTGCCCTACATTTTATGATAAAAAGGTGGTATCTAATTTTATCTGCGAAAGCATATTTTTATGACTAGAGTATATTTTTCAACGCAATTTTATTTGAATTAAAAAATACAGATTTATTGAGTTTCTAGTCTGTTACAAATTCCATTGGATATTTATAAAACTCACTGATTTGATAAAGCTCAGGGATATGTCTGTTTATTTCTTTGGAACGAAATTATTCAACGCGGCTCGCTGTAGGAGCTTACTGGTAGAAATCGTCACGTAAGAAAATAGCATTATGCGACCTTCCTTTTCCGTCTATATATTTATAATATATTAGCGGGTCCGGCAGACGTTGTCCCGCCCTGATTATAAAAAAATCTTGACAAATTATATACCAAAACGTTCCTCATGAATCACTTTACCCACTGGTGAAAACCCCATGAAAATCCGTTCAGTAGTTTTTGAGTTTAAGGCGAACAGACAGACAGACAGACGCGGTAGGGGACTTATACTATGTAATGATGATGATACGACGACGTATGTACGTACAAGTATCGGAATTCGAGCGGACGGATATATAACCTCTACCCTAATTTTGAAGGTAACAACTGCGTTAAGAGTAATTCAATATTTCTAGTGCTAATGTCAATAATATTACAATATAACAATTTTGGTTAGCACGTTAGTTACTTATTATTATTGTATCTATAATTTTTAAATCTATTTCTTATAGTCTCTCATAATTAAATATACAAATCTAATCAATAAGCTAATCATCACAAAACTTGGCAATCGTAATTATCATTAAATGTTAAGAGTAAGCATTTATCTTTAATCATGAAAAATGAATCGATTTATGGCCTTTTAAAATGTAATCAACTATCCCTAATGTTATTACAGGACACAAACTCCACAAAGATGCGCTTTTAAGATAAAATACTCGAAGATCCTCAGATACCGATATCGTTCCTTCGATTGTGGTTTAGAAAATGGAAAACTAAAGCGAGGTTCTTTATCTTATTCGTTCAGTAATATCGATTGAAGGAATCACAATGGTATCTGCGTTGTATAAATTTAGAATTGTTAAATGAATCAGCATTGACGTAGAGTGTTTGATGTTTTGCTCTAATATGGTTAATGTACCATTATTTTATAGATAACTAATGCTCACAAGAACATATGTATATACAGAATACAAATTACATAATTAATTATACATGATGTTTAAGCACTGCCCTATTATAGTTAGTTTTGTGACGTGATAAGGACTTATAAATCGAAAAATAAATTACACGAGAAAGCATCACTCACTGTCACGCTCCGCCTGAGCCGAGCGTGCAAGCTAGAGCGCGGAGCAAGTGATAGAGAGGCGCGATCGGCCTAAGCGTTCGGCTTGTGACACATCTACCTATATATAGAATAGTTCGATCCAATTCATACAAGTATGCCGTTTTTCATCAATGTTTTCTTATGATGTTACTACGTAAAATTATCGTCCGTAAACCGAACTTACAGACAACCAATTTTTTTATTCCACGCTTTTGCACATTTTCAAAGTCATTGTCAGTGTTTTTCCAATCTTCTCCATTGGATATGATGTTCCGCTAGCAATTCGCAACGAGGGAGCTCGGTATTATATTTCTTCATATCTAGTTCTCCTTGTAACCATGAAGTTCAGTGTCAAAAACATCTAGCTACCGAGTTTGCCAATTAAGAAATAAAAACCATACCAATTTAAAGGTAATAACGTGTATCCACATATATTTTTTAAACTATACACTATATATTTATAATGTACTAACGGGCCTGACGGCCGTTGTCCCGCCTTGGTAATACAAAAAAACCTCGACAAATGATATACTTCCCTCATGAATCACTTTATCTACAGGTGAAAATCGCATGAAAATCCGGTTAGTAGTTTTTGAGCTTATCGCGAACAGACTTTTAGTAGGTGGTAGAGCCACGCTGAAGCTATTACTGGTTTCAGCATGAAAGGGTCGGCTCGCTCGGGGTAATACCACCCTCTCACAGAAAACCGACGTGAAGTAACAGTGCTTGCATTGTTGCGTTTCGTTTGGTCAGTGAGAGTGCCAGAGGCCCACATCTCCTCCTCTCCGCCCCTCCCTACCCCTATCTCCCAAACACAGGCTGGCAACGCACTCGCGACTCCCCTGGTGTGGCTAGTGTCTATGGACGGCGGTGATCACTTAATATCAAGTGACCCACCTGTTCGTTTGCCTCCTATGATATAAAAAAAAAGACAAACAGACGTGACACAGGACTTTGTTTTATAATATGTAGTGATTAACAGCTCTAACCAACAGTCGTCTCTATAATAAAAATCTTATCCAAAACCTTATCCACGTTATTCTTTCGTTTATTAACTAATATATTTATCGACCACTCCATATAAAAACAAAGATAAGTTATATCCACAAATAGTTTATTACCTCCATTTAATTTTCTTTCAGACACCTACATGTAGATACGCCTATCGTCGACTGTAGTCCAAATTAATAAAATTTTATGACTTTAATTCCCAAGTTCTAATAAAATTGACTTGTCTTATAAATTTGTTGTCTTAATGAATTCTCTTAAATGATATCAATTTTTATTTGTTTGATTATACATTAATGTAATATAGTTCTATGGCTTTTGTTTAAATGTTTATATAATACTAGCAACTGACCGCATTTTTGTTTGTGTTACATTGCAATAAAAAATTAATATAGTGTCACTTAATGACGAGATGTAGTTTGAATAAAATACAGAGCGATCCGTGTAAATTGCATTTAGTAAAATGAACAGTATTATTAACTTAGACTTAAAAAACTCGACTACAGCGATACTCAATTTTTTTAATTTATTCGGCTAAGTATTGGTAAGTAATTTTTATCTCTGTTATCTTAGGTGGAAAAAAATGATCAATTTAGAAAGTGTACTCCTAACTGAAAAGTAATTAAATGTGCCGTAAGTTTTCAGGGCAAAGCAAAGAGAAAATGATTTAGGAAACTAATCATTTTAGAGCTTTTTGAGAGCGCTAGATATATGTATGTATACTTGTGAACTATTAATTGGGCAATGTAATATCGATTAGATAATTACATCTTAAAAACTTACAGCTGATTAGTTGCGACTCACTTTTTTCATCTCTTTACTTCTTTTGCGAAGGAAAAAGGTTACGATATCCACTAAAATCTTAAAACTCTAACAATTACTATATCTGACGTCTGCAACGGACAGATTTTGTTTTGATCTAATTCGGCTGTACCTTCACGTACCTCCGGGAAACGGTTCGGTTAGGATAACCGAGTTAAATCGAATGAATGGGGTCGTTACGGGACGTCTCGCCCGGTTTCTTTTGTACTCGATTCGAGATGGACTCCCCGTAGGCGAGTATTTTCCTTCTATTGAATAATCCAAAAAAGAATACTAAGACAGCCTTTGAAATCCGAGCTGAAACCTGAAATTTAAAAAATGGTTCTATTTTTTATCTGTTCTGATCGAAATTAATTTTATAATGAATTTTGTTTTCCTCCTATGAAATATATATGTGGTATCAAAATGCATTTTTTTTTATTGCTTTGTATGCTTAATGACGTACTCAATTTCATCAGTTTCAAGCCAATAATATTTACTTAATACCATGATACAAAGAGATAGAGATAAGTGATGAAAAGTCGAATTATTGATGAGGAAATTTCTGTTAAAATAGCAATATGAAATACATTTTGTTCCTATAAAAATTAACAATAATGTATATGATTGAAACTATAAAATAATTACCTTTACTATTGCCGTTTTTTAAGTAATAAAATAAAAGTATTCATTAACTATTTAATCCTTCTTCACGTAATTTATTTGTTGATTTGATTTCCTTATTTCATTTTTTTTTGATGTTATGAATTAGCAAAATGACTTGCACATTGACATCATGCGTTCATTGAAGCCTATAACTTTTTATAACCACCTCAAAAAAGATCACAGTTTTAACTTAGGCTGTAAAATAGTTCGTTAGTCTATGGATTAAGTCAGATCAGATTGTTTCCATTAGTTTTGCCAAGAAAACTCTTCGCTCTGGAACACGACAACGTGTACATTACTGCTATGCGACGCAAATAAGTATATAGTGGTTATGTTCCTGCAGTCTTACCTTGCACTTCTTCGGATTCTCTTTTTTTTTCCTCGAACCGACTACGCTATTGACCTAGCAAGGTCTTAACAGCTTCACCGGACTACTAAGGCGAGCGCTTAAGGCACTCAGCCGATCTTCGGATTCTCTTAAATCATAATGTCACATAGACCAATTTAAACGTTTTATATGCCGAAAAAAAATCATCACGCAACTACAGTTGGGACACGATTTTCCTTATACATAAAATTATATAAAGATTATCAATAAATGCACGCACAACTTATTGTATCATACTAAACTTTATGTATATTAATGGCAGAATAACTGTTGAGTAAAATATCTAATCATATATTCGTAAACTTTTATTTGTTATCAGAACTCTTATTGTCAATTTTTGAACATGTGGCCCTTAACGCGTATGACTTCCTGTTTAATCATCGACATTTTGCGTCTAATAGTTTTAAATAATTGAATGTAAATAATTACTCTATCAAGAGATACTCTATAATAGCATCACCAAATAGTAATCTCTTCGTACTTTAGAATAAGATTATGCCAGACTAATGTTGGTGGCGCCGTTGCGTTGTCGACGCCACCGAAGGGCGGGGGTTTCTTTGCTAATTTAAGTGGACTGTATATGCGGGGGGTGCTATATTTGATATTCAACTATTGCGATCAGCTACGAAGAGGGAGATAAGGGTAGGAAGGAAACTTGGCACATACCTCGCGACGCTGCAGTTACCACGTGGCTAGCCGGCTAGGTGATTCTCGTTGCTCTCCACTGGGTTTTCTCCCACACAACAGTTATTATTTATAATGTATGTTGGCACTCAATATATGCGGAGCGATGCGTTTATTTCTCACTCGACCATGCGAAAATTCAAACTGTTTGCATGCGGTGCGGCGCGGAAACAACAATAATAGTAGTAGTAGTGGCGCGTCCGACGCGCTACCGAATAAGCATGTGCCATAGGAAGGGGTAATTGAGCAGGGCTGGAAAAGTGTCATGATCTGATCACAATAATACGGGAATTTCAAATATATATAAAGCGGCGCAACCAAATGTCCTCTTTGCCTTTTGAAACCAATTTATTGATGACTAATATTCTGTAGACAGCTCGTTTGGTGCGAGGACAGTGTCTAATTAAGGCAAAAGTACTAAAATCATCGCTGAATGACCGACTTAACCAGTAGCAATCAGATTAAGAGATTATAATCTGATAAGAACAAGAAGCTATCGCAAATCTGGCTAAAGATTGATGAATTGGGAAATTGAAGAGAGCTGTAAGGTTAGCTGTGTACTGTAGAAAAAGAGCAATTAGTCAGTAGTAATAGCTTTCAAATTACTAAGAATAAAGGTTACTTTACCGAAGAAAACATGAATTTCCTATATTTTAACACTTCATCTTCATTTTTCTTATTGTATGATTATATTGTAGGTAGGTAGAGCCACGCTGGTTTTAGCATGAATGGGTCAGCTCGTCCGGGGTAGTACTACCCTCTCACAGAAACGACCACGTGAGGTAACGGTGCTTGCATTGTTGCGTTTTGTTCGATTAGTTACAGTGCTGAAGGCCCAATTTCCCCTCCCCCGTCCCCACTCTTTTTCCACTCCTCCCAAATACAGGCTGGCAACGCACTTACGATTTCTTTGGTGTTGCTAGTGTTTATAGACGGTGGTGATCACTTAACATTAGGTGATCCACCTGTTCGTTTGCCTCCTATGATATAAAAGAAATAATAATAATAACGCATAGGTATACCCTCTCCGATACAATTTATATTCGCCACCTAAATTTGAGAATAAAACTAGATCATTCTACATTCCCCAACTAACATTAACTGAAAAATTAGTGTTAAACTTTGTGTGCTTTAGGAATAATAACTATAAAAGAATTATCAATATAAATTAAAGTGAAATTACTAATGAGATTCATTCACAGGTTAGAAGCTACAAATTTTGTCATGAAAAGAAAAAGATATAAATAATTGAATGGCAATTATCAGTAGTTGGAAAGACACCAGGTTTTAATGAATTGGATAACTATAGTCGTTGGCGTATCCATTAAAAATGATTGTGAATTGACAATGAAAAAGAATTCAAAGTAAATAAAGATAGGAAAATTAATACAGATATCGAAATTTCTAAAAATAGAGATCGAGTTTCATTTCGTGTGTACTGATGTATCAAATAGTTATTTATTTTGACTTGCCAATCTCCGTAGCGTCAATATAATGACGTTCTTGCCCAATCCTTCCGGTTTAATGTTATTTCTATAGCAAATATTTGATCCAAGCCCGACTTCGGGTGTCGTAGTTGGAGCGTAGTTTGTAGATTAAAAACTATTTACGTTCGCGTATACTATACTTGTTGATATAAATCGTTGTAAGGGTAATTTACTGAATTAGTGTTAACACTCGTGTTTAAAATACGGTCATGTGAGCAACGCTGTTTACTCTTTTCTTATCGCTATGCATCTAATATTAGTTAGGCAGAGGAATTAGTAAACAATAAAGTTGGAAAGATATCGTTTTTATTTATTTTCGCATTTAAACCTCTTTTCTAAATGTTTATCTAGTTAGCTTTCTGGTCGATAGTCTTGAAAGGACATAATAGGGACCTCGACTGAATAATTCCATACGGATACGTACAAAAATCTCAAATATTCTGTAATTGTTCTATGGAAACACAAATAGCTACCGGATTCGTTATGTTGTTGGACGAAGAGTTTGAGTACTTAGGATTTGCAAACTAAGTGTAAATTGAAGGGCTTTCTGCCCATGTGAATCAACATTCACCTTCTTTGCTCACACTTCTTTTCCTTGCCTAATTTGGTAAGAGATTGCTAAGATCCATTTGGGTATTCTCTCCGCGTTCATGAGAGCTCTTAACAAGCCAAGGTCTTTTAGTAGATTATATGATAATTTTGCTGGTATATTCCTCGCTCGCACTTTTACTGCATATAATCAACAATCAACATAGCCATTACATAAAAAATATCGTAACATATACAACATATATTTTATATTTATAAAATTTTACGTATAATGTATTGTATATCATCCATTAAGCGGTCATATGAATACAGCTCTCGCAAAATTGAATAAAAACAATTTTCAAACATATTTATCTCAAAGGGAGGACATTCATTTGAATTTAAATTCGTTCTGTTTATTCGCAAACATAAACAATACAGTGATCTCGTTGAAGTCGTGTAGAATTGTGCAATGTGAATTTTAGCCGCTGTACGTTCGGAATTTTAAACTTTTATTTTCTTCATGTCGTCAGTACAAATTGTTTAAAAGCTTTGAGACAATAGAAAATTTTGTATGCAAAATGTTTTCAAAAGAATAAGTTAAGATATGAATACATTAGCTGGTACGTTTATATTGAAATGCTTCGTATAATTAAATCATGTATTCGGGTGAATATATAAACATAATATATTTATTCTTGCATTGTATCGGCACGTAAGACGTAGGTAATAAATGTAATATATTTACCATCGATGCAATGAAATTGTTCCTCTATTATTTTTCACTGCGTCAACCATTTTAAGATCAACGACTTAGCAAGCTACTACATAAGAAGAAATTATGTTAGAACTAATATCTCTACTTATACAATCACTCACTCACTCACTTTTTATACGGAATTTTTTAACCCAAAATGTTCACTTTTTTGTACTTGCACTTTTTTCAATTAATTTTGTTCTGTTCAGTGTTCAGTTCTGAAGTAACGGGCTTAAATACATTTGGATGTAACCCGGGTTTATTACATAGACAAAAACGGTCACTGAACACGAACTATTTATACGTACTTTTAAGAGTTGCAAGGCACAAAGAGTGCACTGAATCTGATGACAATCTTGTACTGCATCTATAATAGATCATTCCAGAGAAGAGAAAAGAAGATACAGCTGGGTACAGATCTCTACTACCGCGCATGATTACTGAATATATATCAGCTGTGTCTAGAATGAGTCACGGCTAAGACATTGTGACTGAAGTTACATCTAATATATTACGGTCGTGATCCTAAATGCTAAATGCAAAGTAATACGTAGCTGAGTTTAATTATATTAGCGTAATTTAGATATATAAAAGCTAACAAAGATGGAATTTAGTATACAAATATGAACAGAATACATCCGTCTTAAACAAGCAAGACAAATAGTTTGAACGAAGCTCGAGTAAACGTCACTAATGAAATAATAAATGAGAAGAACCTTGAGAGGAATTTAAACAAAAAATCTCTTAGAAAATGTAAGATGTGGAAGATAAATTTTAAAGGGAAAGTGAAATGGTCTGAGCTTCTTTGTATTTTCACGGATTTATTTTTATGTATATTACACGATCTTTTTCGGGATCGTGAACGATCAGTGTAAATCAAATATAATTTTATTAAAATCTTTTACTATATCCAGTACATGAAAAACATATTTTCTAATTAATATATACTTAGACAAAATAACTTAGACGTGCACTGTGTCGATAGACGTAGGTTCGAATCTTTGCGAACAAGGCCGAGCTTTCAGTGAACGAATGCACCTTAATAAAATAGATAGATAATCTTAATAAGATAAATAGAATGTTGGTAGGACTGTTTCTAAGTACGCCAGGCTAGCTGCCACCGTCAATTTGAAAACCTGTTGGTGTGTTCTGGCAGCTGCACTTTAAAGTCAGTCTCCGTCCAAGTTTAGCTTGTCTACCATATTAAACCACATGATCATTTAACATCAGGTGTGATTGTGGTCATAAATTATATGATATATAAAAGGAGGCGTTTAAAATGGGTTTAAGGCTCAAATATATCTGTATAAAACCCATTATCGTTGGAAAACTTTGTCAAGTTTCTCATTGGCGCTTCTGGACGATTGGGATATTATTCGTATCGAGATGGTAATATTTTCGACAGTTGCTAAAAGAATATTCCTACTGATATTATAGAGAAGACTGTGAGTTTGTTTGTTTGTTACGTTTTCACGCGTTAACTAGTAAACCGATTATTATGAAATTTAGCATAGACATTGTCAGAAGTACAGAAAAGGAAATGAGGTATATTTTTTACAGAAAACAGTACGGTCTCCTATGGATAGATAAAATTAATAATAACGCGAGCGAAGCCGTGAGCAGAAACTAGTAATAATAACAGCTGTTATCAGTTTTCAATAGATGTATCATTTCAAAAATAAAATAAAAATGGATAACTAAAATAAAAAAAATCTTGTTTATTCCACTAACTGTAAGTATGTTGTAAGTTTTAAAATAAAATTTTGTAAAATTAAAATTTAGATTTTGTGAACCCCTCTTCCAGTATTTTTACTGAGATTGGAGAGAAAACAAAGTACTAAAAATCAATTCCAAATTATTGGTATTATAATAAATTATGATTGCTGTTTAAAAAAAGACGTTAACCTGTCCTTAAAAATACATTAGCAGTCGATTTTAATTCACACCCTAATTTTTGATAGCGCTCATGCATTAACACCTGCCAACCGCAGCCCTCACCGCATTTTAAGTAGACGCAATTTATATATTTTTAATATATTCGTTCGAGAATGATGACGGTGGAAATAAATTAGCTTATAATCTACCTCCGGAGATGTACCCAGAAGTCTGTCACAGAGTCTTTATATACAGCAGTTTAAATTTGTATTCTGTATTTTTCACCACGGGATAAATTTTGCGAAACTCTTCTGTTTGAATGAATAAGCATGTCTAATATAATAAGAATGTAAATCTAACGTGTCTGTACTTTTTCGATTTTCGTGAAAAAAATTGTTGCAAGTGTCTAGGAATAAGTAATAGAATACTTTTCAATCATTTTTAGAAATGTTTGTCTGTCTATCTGTCTGTCTGTTTGAATGAACATGCATCACTGCTAAAGTACTGGGTTCACAATAAAACGTCATATAAGAAACTCAGGGAGTTTACTAGTCTTGGTTTCATTACAATCGGTCCACTCTGTCAAAACATATTTTAATGGTGCCGCGACCTAAGTATGAGAGAAAAGCAGTTAAGCAAATGGACTAAATACGTTCAGATAACTTTATTAGTCATTGTTCTGTACATCAGGTTCCACGTGGACGAAGTCGCGGGCATAACTAGTTTACGATAATACCTTTTTAAAAGATTGCTATACAAGAATTTAAAAAGTTTTATCTGATAACCAACGTTTTGTGGAAAACTATTTTAGTTAGTTAACATCTTATTCTAAACTAGCGGGCCCGGCAAACGCTGTCCCGCCTTGATTATAAAAAATATTTTGACAAATTATATACTAAAACCTTCCCCATGAATCACTGTATCCACTGGTGAAAACCGCATGAAAATCCGTTCAGTAATTTTTGAGTTTATCGCGAACAGACAGACAGACATACGCGGTGGGGGACTTTGTTTTATACTATGTAATGATATTAACTAATTATCGAATTCATTTCATTCGTGAGAAACACGGGAATTCTTACTAAATTCGATTTTTATTTTTACAAACTAAGTTCGGCTGTGTACCCGTTTGTGTGTTTCTAACTCGAGAACCACTAAAACAGTTCACGTGATTATTTCTTTAAATTATATATGTATTATTTTACCTGGGCAGCTTTTTGTATATATATTTTTAAGTTATTAGTTCAAAATAAATGAAATTTGCACAGAATTACATTCGGTATATTCTGCTGTAATATTAATTCTAAATTATTAAATATTATTAACCGGTATAATGAAATAGGCAATTATTTAAAATATACATTGCCAAATCAAATTAAATCGAATTATAAGATTTGAGGCAATCAATTTGGTATCATTGTTTAGTTAATAATTGTAATGTGTACCAAGAGTCCTTGCAATAAATATATAATAAGCGATTCAATATTATTCGAAAAGGTTTATTATAGACACTTTTACAACCATTTTGTAGTTCCTGCGAGAAAAACTACAGGCACCTTTATCATAAATATGTTTCAAATAACTATAAAATATTTGGATAAAAATAGTAATATCTCATTATATCATATATAATGATTTTAAATAAATTAACTATTATTGCATAGGTTGCATTGATAGAGATTTTTCTAAGTCGGCCTGATTAGCTACCTACCTCAATTTATCCTGTAAACGTGTTCCAGCAGCTACACTCGTGAGCTAGTCCTATTCTAGGTTTAGCTGGTTAGGTGAAACTGTATTCATAATGCTAAATGATATACAGAAAAATTCAAGCAGTGTTCACGCAACGCCTACAAAAGAAAAACGTACTGTAAATCCTTACTTACTGTAAATCTTCTGTGACCGGAGACAGTTGAGATTATAAATTTTATTCGTGAGCTCGTTCTAATGAAATCCTTACCTCTACTTTACCTACAGCGAGTAGATTAAAGTACACGTTGAATTAAGATTAGAAGCAAGAGTCGTAGTATCTTGTGAGATAATTTCTAATTAACTACGATAAAAGACATTTTATGAAAATGTTTGCTCATTTAAGCACAGGTGTTTGACCCGTGCCAATGGCTTTTTCATTCAAAATATACTTGAGGATTCCCATCGGCTTGGTGATTATTAAATAATGGTAAAGAGTCAATCAAAGGCAAAAAATAAGCTAGCTTAGATCCATCTACGAGAAGTTCTGCGTCGAATGGTTATATTCTTATGCCAATACGTTCACTAGTTTTGTTATGATTGAGCCTCAAATAAACTTTATTCACACTTCAGTGTGTTCCAATTTCTTAAACCTTTAGAGCAGAGATTCCCAGACGTTTTTTTTCATATACCACTTTCAAAATTCTGGTGAACCCCTACCATGTACATTTCTACCATATTCGTAAAACTCGACAAAATATGCGAAGATTAGATTTAAGTATGGAAATTTGCGTTCCGGCTAAGTTCCAACCACGAATTAATAACTTTCGAAAAATAAAGTGAGAATTGATTGATTGATTGTGCTGTGTGATGCTGTCAAAAAAGTAAGTCGTCTTTACAAGTCTCGACACATTGTACTGAATATGGAATATGCAAGTTTTTACAAGTAATAGTCGTTGAGCTTTTGAAAATATTATCTACCTACATTCATAGGTAAAGTCAAGCCAACGTTTTAGTTCTTCGCTATCGAAAGCAGATACATTTTTGTGGACCCACGCTTACGAATTTTGAACCCCATTTTTTATCACGCCAACATAGACCTCCGTCGAATCTCCCGTGAAGCCCTCGGGTCCACTTGGATCACTCTGGGAATTAAGGCTTTAGAGTTTTGTACATTTCTCTTGGTTGACCAAATAAATTAGATTGTTCCACAACGAGATTTAATTCTCAATCCTTGAATATAAAGCGCCTAAAATCTTAAGTACCTTAACAGTGGAATATCCTGTAGTGTTTGATATTCTAAATTGCGAAACGCAAATGGGCTTTATAAGATTTTCTACTTTAAATGATATTCAAAATATTTTTACAACACATTTGTGTAAATAGAATGATAGTGGTCAACTTTTTTGCGGCAATTAGAAAAAAAAATCCATGATAGATTCCTATCAAACATTTTTAGTTTTCTTTCTTAGACATGACACACTTATACAACAAATATTACTCCCGATAGCTTAATTTTGTATTATGTTATAAATGTGTTAAGAAACCATTTTTTTAAACATTAAACGTTCAGTTGTGTGAAATGGAGCAAGCGGTGTAGTACGCATGTTTCTCCCTCTTTACATAAAATATACTGTTAAGATAATAAACGATGCAGGCGAAGACACTGGTATCAACTAGTATATAAGAGAACAATTACAAAGTATTCATGAAAAAAAAGTTTTGTGTTTTTTTTTATATTTTACAACAAATCATATTGACAGGGATCAAGTCTTATGTCGCAAGAGAAAGTGAAAAACGTAAACTTAAACTCGGAGTAATCAATTTCGGAATTCGAACGCAAAACATTCAGCACGTCACTACCGATGAAGCCCTGAACTACCTTACCTACTGAGAACTGAGATCAATTTCACGACAAACAATATATGTTTTAAATTATAAACAAAATTAGGATTACAAATAAACTTGTTTGCGAACGGTAATTGACTTAACCTCGAGTAAAATATATTCAAACGCATGGAGTAACTTTATAATGAGTTTGTTCAGTCGATATTAAAGTTTGTGTGTACATACGCTTTATTTTACCGTCAGGTGTCGTTATCAGTGATAACATCCATTGTATTTATTAGTTAATTATGTTTATAAAAGTTTACCACCAGAGCTATTGATCCGATTCTTTTTTTTTTGTGTTTGTTTTAAGCTACTATCTTCCCGATTGCCTACGTTACTTAATATAATGAACGAAACGGTATTACACTGCTACTACATATCCGTTACATTTGAAAATTACCTAAATCTAATTTTAATCGCTTATATAAAATGTGTAATTTTTTTTTAGATTACCAATTTTTATCCACCAAGAATGAAGTTCAAACTGTGCACTTCAAAAGAATTTTTTTAATTATTTTCATATATTACAAGTAAACAATTTAAAGATCATGGAAGATAACGCCAAATATTAGGTTCGGCTAAAATTGGTTTTAGCTTATTTAGGAATGTAACGACTCATAAGTAAAATCAAACGTTTGCCATGTATCTGTTCTTATATAATTCAAGCATTGGTGATTGTTTATTAGCACGCTCAAAAATATTTCTGAATTAACACAATTTTTCTATAATAGCTAGGTGTGCGAGTCGTTTCTATTTGAAAAATGAATTCGTGGGTTAAAACTTGTATTAAATATATGTTTATAGAATAATAATTCGTAATTTCAATTTGTTATCAAATGTCACTTATATGAGTAAAAATGTTGTGAAAAATCAATACATTTGTATAAAATCTTATAATAGAAAAATGTACGTAAGATTCAAAAAGCAAAAGTACAATGACGGGGAGCCAAGCGACGAAATTTTCTAATGCAGCTAAAAAATACAAATACAAACCTGGGCGTGATAAAATGAAACAGTGTAATGACTCCAAGTGATACATACAGTGTATTTTAATATTATGCTTTGTTAAATATTTACTTTGAAAATTCAAAATGGAAGTATATTTTATTTACGTGCATAAACACGCTGTACAAGTTCTATTTGGATCTACAGAAGCATAGTTAGCGCGAAAGATTGTACTCTTAACAGATTAAATGGGTAAAAACTTCATGAGCTATCGACGTACGGTGTAGACAGTGTGAATTTTAATAGGTTTATTTGGATTTATTCATTAGCAATTGAGTTATGTACAAACAGACAACTAGATATAAATATCTTCGATTGTAAATAATCGTCTATTCGATGAAATAAAGAGATATTGGAATTTCGCAGATTATCGTGGTGTTGCCAGGAACTGAAAATAAACTAAACTGTTAGTTACAAAGCTATCAAATAATCTTGAGACGGAATACCCTGAGTTTCCCACGGGCGGTACGATAAAAACCACAAAAACGTTAGCGTTCCGTTAAAACAAGTTAGAAATAGGTGTCTAATCAAAATAATACCGTACGTTTAGAAACATAAAAAACGGAGTCTGTACTCATAAATAAGATAAAAGTCTATCGAGTTTGTAAATACGTGAAAACAAAAATATACTCGGTTTGAATTTAGAAAGTTTTTCGTAGAAATTGTAAAGTATACTGCATAGTCGGTTCATGTTATTGGTTGCCAATGAGTTTTGGTGTTCTGTATTTGATACTAAAGCTTAAATACTTCAGCATTCTGGAACGGAACCCAAGAACCAGCTGTTCGCGTGATACGGTGACACTATCATTCGTTAGTCCACATCATACACGACAATGGACTATACATCTGTAGTATACAGTACTAGTTTTTGCTCGCGACATCGCAACTTATCCTATGGTCTTTTCTGTATCCCTAATAACCTAATAGAATATTTCATGAGAAACGATTCAGTAGTTAACTCGTGAAAGCGTGACAAACAAACAAGCACAAAACATACATTCACGTTAATATTAGTAAGAAAATACGAGTACGAATGTTTTGTAAGGGACTGTCTTTTTAGCTACTTAAGTTTAGCAATATTATACGTTAGCTTGAATAGTACATCAAATAAAATAAAAATAACTAATATTATAACTGCGTATGTAAGTTTTTTTTAAGCTTTGAGGCTCCAAGTACTCATCTAACCATTTTGATATTTAGCGTACACATCGTAAAGTGTACAGGAGTGGGCTTCTCAGGGTGCCTTTTTCATAAAATTCCTATTCCTGACGGATATATCAGATCTACATTAAGACGAGCAAAACTGTAAGCAAAAGTTAGTTATGCATAAAACGTGACTATTGTGAAAAGAGCTATCCACGCAGTTGAGACACGAGGTATTTTAACTCGCTAACATAGGCATTCACAGTTTGGTTCACATAGCTAACGCTCAGTGCTTATAGGATATCCAAAGTATTGTTAAACCCCCGATACAACGCGTCATACCACAACGTCACAGTACTTCTTCATTCTCGTTCACCGAACTTCATAACCTATATTTTGTATGGTAATAACTCCGTTCATAAGAATTACAGCGTTGTCTTATTAGTGCATAACCTTTCCCAGTAAATGGGCTATAAAATGCTTTTTTTAATAGACCAGTACTGCCAGAGATTCATGAGTTGAAACAGATAGTCACTAATGCTTTTAAAAATTAACGTTCTCTAGACTAAATATCAGATTACAAATAAGTAATTAAATTTGTCAACACCCACCGAATTATATTCATATATATCATACAAGAGAGATGCCGAAGTCTGAAATTAAGAATTTAGGGGTAAATATTTTAAGCCTGTTTGATCTACCCTATCAAGTAAAACGAAAGACCCAATTTGCCTCCTGACGTACCCTTCATTTTGGAAATCTCATTAAGATTTACCTTTCGATTATATTGGTTCACCTATTTTACTTTTAATGGAAACTCCAAACGCCGTGTTTCAATATAGAAATGATATCTTAAGGAAGCCTTGATTTAAAGTTCATGGTTATTTTTTTAATGCATTTAAACTGTACAAGGAAAATAAATTTATACTAGTCGGCTCGATTTTAAAAAATGGCAAAGAATTGCTTGCGTTTATTTCTATAAACAATTTTAAATTACTGTCAACACAGTTCGGTAAGTTGTAACCAAATCGTTACATTTTATAAAACAAAGTACTCTGCTACGTCTGTCTGTTCGCAATAAATTCAAAAACTACTGAACGAGTTTTCCTGCGATTTTCAGCACTACATAAAGTGATTCATGAGGAAGGTATATAATTTGTTAAGATTTTTTGTTAAGATTTGAATTAAAACTTCCTTAGGCGCGACTAGGAGGTAACTGAACGACAATGCAATGGAAGTTCGTTACGGCAATATGGCGGCACGTTTCTGTACCATCTGGTTTTTAAATATTTTTTATTTTGTCAATAAATAGTTTATAAACAATTCAATCACAAATTATAGAAAAAAAATAATGAAAAATATTAAATTGAATAATAATAAAAATCATACAATATAATTAATTATGTATATATGGGCGCGCGGCTGTGCTGCCACCCGGTTTCAATGTAAGTAAATAACAAATTAAATCAAAGCTTCATTGTCTGTAGTGTCATCTATCAGTTAATTCGCTCTTATAACGCCAAAGAAGTTTTACTTCAATCGCATGTGACGGTTATACGCACTCATTTTTTATTATCAGGGCGGGATTAACGTCTACTGGGCCCGCTAGTTTCATATAAGTATGACTATTGTGTGTATTATGGGACGGAAACACGAAGTAATTTATCTCACTATCATATACATTCACAGTTCGTCACCCATCGCTAACGCTCAGTTTTTGTCAGGCAGTCAAAACGCCCTCAGCATCTAATAAACCGTTCCACGACACACGGACCACCCGCACTACTACTACTTTCTTATCTACATATTGTGTGGTAATTGCTCTGCTCCTAATGATTATCGCGTAATGTTGCGTACCTATAATGTACTTTAGTAAATAGGCTATATACGTAAAATGCAAAAATATTTTTTTATTTTCATTTGTTAAAAAATTTCACGTTCAGATTTTTTTGAAAGATAGTAATAATTTATTATTAGAATCACCAAACTATATGTTTGCTAAACATCAAAACATTAACATCCAAAATAGCATTATAAAATGCATAATACTATACGAATATTGTGAAAGATAATAGAGATATCATTTACCACGTTATGAGAGGTTTCAAACGAAGCGCGCGTAGTCATCTGGAATAATATTATCCATCAACACAAGTGCAACGGACATTTTCCATTAATTCCTTGTGCGATTTTAATACCCGGTTAATAACCGATACGCTATTCAAAGAAAGATAAAACAGATTTACGATTTGCTGTTTATAATAACGGATTTTTTCATATATGAATATTTGACTATTTATCATATCAGGATTCCACTTTTAGGCGTAGGTCCCATTTGCATCCAGCATGTGTCCGCAACTTAAAAAAAAGTAATTTAGCAACGCCTTTTGCTCCAACATCCTATAAATGAAGAAACAGTAAGGTAGACAAGCGCTGGTGTTTGTGATAGTAATACAAAAGACTAGAACTTTGTTATACTTTTTGCCAACCACACCAAAGGAAACAGTTTTCTTATATTTTACTAAATGTTTGCTATTTTATTTGATCAATTTTAGTAGCATTACCGAAACAGGTAGGTAGCAGTTATACCGAAACGAAATTAGGACAGGCCATTAGTTGATTTGATGAAAGTATCCAGTCATTGCGTTAGAGAACGATTTGGGTAAACATCCGCTAGTACTCTCGAATTGCTTTGAGTTGACAAACTATTAAGTTTCTAATATTTTTTATCTTCTATACATATAATAAAAATGAAGTGTCTGTATGTAATATCAAAATAAAAAAAAATTACTGCTTGGATACGAAAGTATACACGCTACTGATAACAAAAATGCAATTTTTAAAATTTTTGTCGGTCTTTCTGTCTGTTTGTTCCGGGTAATCTCCGAAACGACTAGACCTATTTTGACAGGAATTTCACTGACAGATAGCTGAAATTACAGCGGGTTTCTTAGGCTACTCTAAATTAGACTAGGTATTAACTGCGGCTTCGTCTGCAATGCTATCTCCAAAACGATTAAACCGATTTTCACCAAACTTTCACCAACAGATAGCGGACATCATTTCAAGTAATTTAGTCTATTTTAATTTAAACTAGCTGTTAACCGTGGCTTTGTCCGCAGTACTATCTTCAAAATAGTTCAACCGATCTTCACGAAACTTTCACTGGCAGATAGCTGACCTTATAAAATGTAATTGAAGCAATTTTAGTTTATACTAGCTGTTAACCGTGGCTTCACCCGCAGTGCTATCTTCAAAACGGTTCGATCGATCTTCGGATAACTTTCACTGGCAGATAGCTGATTTTA
Organism: Antheraea yamamai; assembly: GCA_036509395.1. Lineage (NCBI taxonomy): Eukaryota > Metazoa > Arthropoda > Insecta > Lepidoptera > Saturniidae > Antheraea > Antheraea yamamai. Next base: position 18,782,352 of record AP028427.1, on the reverse strand, counting down.
TAAAAAGTAATTCAAGCAATTTTAATTTAGACTAGCTGTTAACTGTGGCTTCGCCCCTTGTGCTGTCACCAAAACGGTTACATCGATTTTCACGGGATTTTCACTGGTAGATAGTGAACCTAATAAAAAGTAATTGAGGTTATTCTATTTTAGACTAGTTGTCGCCCGCGACTTTGTCTGCATGAAATTTAGCAAGATTTCAACTCATTCTTTATTTTTAATAAGATAAATAATTATCAGCTTATTGTTTACAATTCGACATTATAATCATTAATAACATTAATGATATAGAGGTCTTCCTAATAAGATCTTAGATTATAAACCTATTACGTAAAGGGTTCCATAATACAATTTCTTGCGGAACAGACAAGCGTTTATTTTTTGTATAGTCACAAAATCTTAATTATAATAGTGGCAATGTATATTAAATATAATGTAAATGTAAATCTTTATAATAATATTTTTAGTTATTGTTTCATTAGTTCCTTATACAGTATAAGTGAGCACTGAGGTAGTTATATGGTGGGTTAAGGTTCCAAATGTGTTGCTGATGACAAACCTCATTTGGCACGCTCTTTGTATTTATATATATAATACACACGTTACATGTTACTTTTAGTGGCGTGCGCGTCGTACTTACAATTGTCTTTAAAGAGCGTTTCTGTAATTGTACATAGTCTCACAATTCTATAATTCTTTAATACGATTTAAAAAAAGCACGTGCGGAGCTGCGGGTACAGCTAGTTGTATAATAAGCATCAACATACCGCAGTCTTTTGTTTTTCAAAACGATTTCCTTATCGGTTTTTGTATCGAGTTTTTATTCCTTTAAATACTTCATTGGAAGGTAAATACCTCGTACCTGTAAGTACCTCGTTTGAGGGAAAGAATATAAAATTAAAGTCATCATGTCAGCCTATTAACCTACTGGTGTTTTTAAAGGTGAGAAATCTACAATTCTGTTTTATTTACGTCTATAGGTTATTTCTATATGAACATTTTTTTCTCATGATGTTATTAGCCGATAACGTTTCTGAGTAGTTACAAAATAGTACCTAAATTTACACCAATTTTTAGAAGCAAACTGAGTCTCACACCTGGGAATACTCAACAACATAGGTGTGCCAGTAGCATTAAATAACTATTTAGCCACTATGGCTATGACCAAGCCTACAATTATTTTTTTAAATTAGATAAATAAATAAACAGCGAATTAGTGATACTAGATACTATTGATCACACAACGATGGAAATTCGACTATAAATTATATTATTTTAAATGTCAATATTGTTGAGGTTTTTTGACCGTTAATGTAGCAATATTATAATTTAGTTAACGTAAGTATCATGAAGTAGGACGAATATAAAATTAAAGACTTCGAATCGTCAATGGTATGGAAAAAAAAACTGTTTAAAAAAAATGATAATACTAGTATACTAGTATTCGTCACTACCTATTAAACAAAGAAAAATTAAAGAAAATCAGTTGAAAGACCCTATATGTACCCTAAAGGGTACTGAATTGTTTTGCCTTCGCACATATATATATGGAAATTATTAAATTTTGGTTTCCTTTATAAATTTTAAAGTGAAAATTGTTTTAGCATCCTTTAAAATTAACTGTCCATAAACAATGAACTCAAGTGTTAAATAGACATATTATATTGTGATAAGTGACAAAATGGACAAAAAAGCGGCCGAATCCGACCAGGGCGAGGAGACGTACGGGCAAAGTCGCTACTGTGCGGAAATACCGACAGACTTGTCGTTCGAGGAGCTGAGAAATAAATTCGACACTAGCGCCACGAACCAGGCGGTGAGGCGCGAAATCGCGTCGAAACCGTCGACACACGGCAGCGCCATGCGGCAGGTCGTCAGCGGGAAAATTTTCAAGAAGTGCAAAAGTGCAACATTTCAGATAGATGGAGCCACTTATACTATCGGTAAGTTTACTATTTAAGCTTTCATGTGACTGAATTGGTTCCATTTTTCGCCGCGAATTTGGCACTGGTGAAGTTTTTTTAAATTAAATTATTAATAATCTATTTTCTTCGACTAGAATAGTTTTAATTATATAATTGAGTTATTTATACATAATTAAAATATAAAAATAGCCGCGGTCGTCGAAATACAACAATTAGTATTTATATATTAGTAACATATTAGTAACAGTTAGTAATAAATATTCATCCATTTTAGATTGTTCCTACAAATACAAGCGTCGTACCGTGTTCTTATAACGACAATTTCAATATATTACAGTGGTCGTAACACGATCGCTCTACCCACCCCGTATGAGAAAGACGGAAACTCGGAAACGTTTTGTTTCTTTTGGTTTACCTAAATATATATAGTATATTTTTGTCTTTATTAAAGGCATCAAACAATTATATATTAATGCATATGAGCTTACAATATGCCTACAATCAGCTCCGTTAGTTTTAGAATAAATATATAATACAATTTAGACGTAGTCCGGTGAAGCTGTTAAGCCTTTCTAGGCCAATAGCGTAGTCAGTTCGAAAAAAAAACAATTTTGAGTAATCTGTTGCCCGGATACTATACCATAAATTCGTTTTTTCTACTCTGTGTAACACTAAGTTTGACAACCTTACAATTAAACAACTAATAGAAATAAATCATACACAGGGTGATTTGACTGTAGATAGACAAGTATCAGTGGCGGTAGAATAAAGAAAAATGTATTAATAGCTGTTCCATTATACATATCCCTCTTAGGAGTAATATTCAGGAGTCATTAGATACTGGTTATGCAGAGACGGGTAGTAATATTCAGGAGTCATTAGATACTGGTTAAGCAGAGACGGGTATATGATGTTTTTTTTTTTATATCATAGGAGGCAAACCAACAAACGGGTCACCCGATGGTAAGTGATCACCGCCGTCCATAGACACTAGCAACACCAGGGGAGTCACAAGTGCGTTGCCGGCCTTTTAAATTAATTAATGCTGAATTAATTTCTTTCAATTTGCTGCTTTTTTTTTCATTCGTCTATTCCATTTTTAAGTAACTCGTGCCCCTTCTTCGTTTTGTCATTTTATAGCAAATACGTATTTCAATTATTAATTGTGCACCATATGTCATAATTTTTTTTTGTTATTATGTTATGAATATTTAAGTATCATAACAATTTTATTGACAGTTAGTTATTTATTTAATAATTTATCCTTATTACTTAACCACCGTGCAAAGGCTTAATGAAATAAAATGACACCATTGGAAGTGTCGTCAAAAATTAATTGGGCCGTATCGATAATTATAATCGGCAATATCGATAATATTATTCTTAAATGTGAAATTACAATATTAACACAAATCTACATACCCACACACACATATATATATTAGGATGTGCTAAAAAAAGTCGATATTTTTTTTCTCGCTCACACCCCAAAATACCATAGTATAATATATCCAAACAAAAATTATGTCCAAAGGACAACTCTTAATTTCAATTTTAAGAGGTCCTCCAACGAACTTTAAATTTTCTCATATAAATAACATACGGAAAAAATTTTTGAACATTTTTGTCATCTGCAACCTGTGAAGAAATTTAATTTTGTAAAAATGAATGGATATGTCTTATTAAGAGATCAATTATCAACAAAACATTCACTGAGTCAAATTTCTATCTTTAATATTTAAATTTCTACGGATCTTTCAAATTTGAATTTTTAATAAGTTTGCGTTTTTTTTATCTTTTGCGGCTAAACTATAAAGATAGAATAAAAACTTAAATGTCAATTTTGTAGTTCTTTTAGCGCTCTATACAAACCGAACGAACGAATTTGATTGACTATTGGATGCGGAATTTTTCGTAGATGGATATATTTTTTTGAATTCGATTAACCCTTTGTTTTTATTAATGCCCAATGAAACGGGCGGGAATCACATAGTTGATTTATAAAGTTTAATGGTGTTATACTTAAAGTATACCCTCATCAATCGGATCACGTGGCTGTTCGTAGATTGCGTGACGCGACGTCGTTCAGCCTACGGCTACAATTTGTTTTAACGTTGCACTAGATTGTCTGAGGGGTTGTGGAAATTCTCAGCCTTTAACGAACGGTGTGCGTGTGACAACACTGTTTATCGAATGTATATAGACCCATTTCTTTATTACGCTCTGTGCACTAAACGGCTTTATGGGTTTTAACATATAATATGACTTTAAATTCGTCTTAATATTAATAAATGTATTTATTATTATTCAGGTGGTAGAGCCACACAAAAGCTATTACTGGTTTCAGCATGAATGGATCGGCTCGCCCGGGGTATTACCACCGGACTCACAGAAACACTCACGTCAAGTGACAGTGCTTACATTGTTGCTTTTCGTTCGGTCAATGAGAGCGCCGAATAACCCACCTCTCCTCCCTCTCCCTTTTCACCCCCCCCCCCCCCCCCAAAACACAGGATGTCAACGCACTTGCGACTCTCCTGGTGTTGCAAATGTCTATGGACGGTGGTGATCACTTAACATCAGGTGACCCATCTGTTCGTTTACCTCCTATGATATAAAAAAAAGACTAAACCTGTGCACATGAAATATTGATGGTTTGCAGCTCATCATACGTTTGATTGATTAATAGATTTTATAAAAATATATATAGTTATTTCTGGGAGTACCAATATTGCCAATATGGAGTCCTTATTACGTCGACTTTTGTTAACAGTATTACAAGTTTCATCTCTGTGTTTATTAGTCAGTTAATAAATATTCTTTGGTATTTTTTAAAGTACAAGTTAGGCCGTAAAACTATTTTCTTAACTTTAGTTAAAGGGATGTTATGAGAAAATTCCGTAGTCCACGAAGTACACTTCGTAGGCCTAACATCGCCACAGCACGCGAGCTCCATTTAGCCAGGCTGAGTCTAGTCAACCCTTGTGTATATTAGGGTTTGCAGAAGTAAAAATTATAATATATTCGTAAGATACTTATTTTGCCTGCAGCTTCGTTCGCGTTAATGTAGACTTTATGTATCCCTAAGCGGTACTTTTTTTGTGGATTAAAGGTATTGTATGTCCTTTTCTGTATCCATGACGTCACGTATGTAAAATTACATGATGATCGATTGAATAGTTAAGAAAAGTGAAAGCAAAATAAATAAACTCATTTTCGCATTTATAATAATAGTTAGGATCGCAGGGTTGGCAACACGAATTAATAACAAGAAATTTATTCCCAGTACTACCCAGTAATTATTTTTTACTGTGAATAAAAAGAAACGGTTTATTTTGGCAATAAAACAGCGCATTAAATAACAGGTTTCAATTTCTTTCAGTTTCAACATACAATTAATCTGAGATCGTTATGAAGGAGCCTATAAGGTTGCGACTATGGCTGAGAAGAGGCCTTTTCTCTCATAAAAAAATCAATAACAAGTGGCCTTTGTATTTTGTGTGTTAATGATGCATTATTTCAACTGTGTCAACTTATATATACATAAAAATCAATAGCCGAACGTATGGAAGCACATCACTTGAAAATTGTTTCATCTAATTGACTTATTCTTGTTTCGTATGTTTATAATTGTCGGAACATGGTTTGTATGAGAGAAAATGTTTGATAAATTGTACAGATAAGTGAAGATTCGATTAACAAATCTCCATTTAAAAAATGAGTGAGTATAATAAATGACAGTAGAGGGTAGGCTAGAGTATAACAAAAATATGGACAGCATTGATAGACTGACGTTAAGTTGTTTAATTGTAAATTTTTAAAATTACGTGTTCGTAAGATAAACAGAAAATTCGGTCACATTTTCTTTCTCATTACCGTAGTCAAAAGTCGAGGCGTGTAGACAATTTATAGTAAAAATCTACATAATGGACCTTGAAAACTTGAACGAACTTCTTTCTAATATGCTACCTATTATAGCAATTTAGTGTGTCTTATAGATTACTTAGTTTCGTAGTATCACTTGCATAGATTTATATGTATAATGTTACTGAAACGCGTGATGCTAACACTATTTTATGATATTAATTTAATGAATAGCAGTTAACTTTAACTTAGTAATACATATCCAATGTGTTAGAACTTTACTTTTCTGTGACAGTAAGCTGTTTGTTTAAGGTTAGTTAGCAGAAAATGAATCCTTACCTAATTAGAAAAATGGAAAATAATTACATATAGTAATAAAATGTCAAAACAGTTATATGGACTGCCGACAGAAGTAAAAACTCTAAATAATGGAATAGTTGTATACTTTTTTAAATTTTGAAATCAATCATAGTTTCAATTATTTAAATTTCATAATTCGACAATTGAAAATATAAATGTTAGTCTGGCTTTCACATCTACTGGCACTCTACAGCTATAATATAGCAATAGTTATATACATTTTGAAGTACAACTTCTTTAGGTGCGATTAGGAGGTAACTAGACGATAATGCAACAGCGCGCGGCAGTCCGTTACGGTAATATGGTGTCACGTTTCTGTACCTTCCGGTTTTTCAATATTATTTTTCAGTATCTCAATAAATAATTTATAAAAAAAACAAATCAAAATTTTTTATTAAAAAAAAGTATTAAATTGATTAATAATAAAAATCATACAATATAATTATGTATATATAGGCTCGCAGTCGTGCTGCCATCTGGTTTAAATGTAAGTAAGTAAGAAATTAAATCAAAGCTTCATTATCTGTTGTGCCATCTATCAGCTAATTCGGAACTTAAATAAGACAGGAAATATTATTAGCAACTCTTTGTTATAAAGTAAATAAAATATAGAAAAGTTACTAATTACATTAATTATGATTTAATAGAAGTCGGCATCTCTTATAACGCCATAGAAGTTTTACTTTAATCGCGTGTGACGGTTACACACACTAATTTTTTATACCGTTTATTAATTAATCGACATTGTGGTGGGCTGCACAAACTCAATACAAAATATCAATATTACATGTGCACAGACAGTTATACTAGGCGTCGCTGGTCTGATGCAAGTGCAATACGTCACTAACATGTCGAGGTCATCGGTGACATGAACCCATAAGTCACGTTTTTCCTTAACATTTTTTTTAAATCATTCAACGCGGCTAAAGAAGCTTTCAGTTCAGTAATTTAATAATGGTGGAAAAATAAAATAAATACACAAAAGTTTCGTCTTCCAGTAGTTTTTTATATTTATCAGACTTTCGAAAGTAGTTCTCCGCATTGCAAAGGTCCGACACACCCCGGGTCGTTAGAACAGGTACTTTGGCGATCTAAGTGACATATATATAAATAGTTAACGCAACTTTTTTCTTACTAGTTAGTAGATCGAAAACTTTTTGGGTGTCAGTTACTTAAAGCTGGATTTTATTGTCTTACCCTTAATGATGATAATACATACATACATATATCTGTAACCCCTCATAAGGACCATAGGGTTGGTAGATAGATATATATTTAATACTAACGTATACGGCTACTTCCATTCCAATACCACGACTGACTGGAGCAGCCTTTTTTAAACAAAGCACCTCAAGTAATTATGGCGACCCTGTTACGTATTTCGCGAAAGTAAAGTAACAGAAATTGCTAATATACGTGATTTGGATGCTAGACTCTTTTTGCTAATAGACTGTCAAGTGAGGTCTTGTTTGGAAAAATGGCTATTAAGTTTTCACAAGGTATATTTAATCCATCATCATTTTCTGAACAAAATCATTCTCTAGTCGATTTCGTCAGTAAGCTTAGTTTAACCTGAAACGATTATTGGAAAATCTGGTTTTTTTAAATATTTTTAACTATACTTTAATGTAGCTTAACAGAATATAATTAATAATGAGGATAACTATAAGGAACAACATGATATATATATATATATATATATATATATATGATATAAAGCATAAATTAACTAGGTAAATAATATAATGAAGAAATAAGAGAATTCGTTTTATACTTTAAGTCCCCTTGATGGAATGAAAGTGCCAATGCTATGTCGTTTGCCAGTACTCGGAGCTAGTTGACTTACTTAAACCGGCTTTTGGTCAGGCAATCACTGCAGGCTTGCGTTTGAGATGATTTGACGCTTGAAAATTGCCAGTATGTGTCGCTTTAATCTTTATATGTAAATTTCTTCTGTACGTGTGTATGTCACTGAACTGCTCCCAAACGGTTGGACCGATTTTGATGAAATTTTATGTGCGTGTTCCAGTGGATCTGAGAATGGTTTAGATTCACAATTGGGGACGGTAGGTGGCGTTGCGGATGACTTTTAGGATTCTTTTTTAATACCAAGACAGGACAACGTCCGTCGGGCCTGCTAGTTTAATATAAATATAGACATCTATTGCAATGTCTAAATTAGGTCTAATAATAATATTATTATAAAGATTATACCTAAATGTATAAAAATATTTATAGAAAGCTGAATGTAAACAGTGAAATTTGTTTCAACAAAGATAAATAATTACTGCGAAAATATTACAACAGAATAATTTGATTTTGTCTCCGTTCTTGGGATAATGTTTTACTAAGAAATTAGAAACAGTCTGGTGTTACAGACGTCATACAATCAAAATTAATTGCTTTTTAATTGTATTAATTCCTACGAGAATTTGATTTAAGTTAACGAATTATTAATTATCCTACATTATTGTTTATTATTTTTATCTGATAATGAAATCGTATTAGGATTTTCGTGACGCTTGTGAAAAAATATTTAATTTATCTATACATATCTATTCTATACATATAATAAGAATGTAAATCTAACGTGTCTGTACTTTTTCGATTTTCTTGAAAATAAGTAATTTTTTGAAATGTCTGTCTGTTTATATGAATACGCATGACTGCTAAAGTACTGGATTGAATAAAAGCATAAAGCATATCTTGGAGAATAATTTAGTCTTTGTTTCATTAAAATCGGTCCACTCTATCAAAGTTATTGTAATTTTAATGACGACGCGGCGTAATTACGAGAGAAAAGTAGATAAGTAAATGGACTTAATACATTCAGATGACTTTAGTAATCACTAGTTTTTACATAAGGTCCTACGCTGACGAAGTCGCGGGCTCAGCTAATTCATTACACAGTATAAAACAAAGTCCCCTACCGCGTCTGTCTGTCTGTCTGTTCGCGATAAACTCAAAAACTACCGAACGGATTTTCATGCGGTTTTCACCAGTGGATAGGGTGATTCATGAGGAACGTTTTAGTATATAATTTGTCAAGGATTTTTTTTATAATCAGGGCGCGACAACGTCTGCCGGGCCCGCTAGTTAATATTATAAAGCTGAAAAGTTTGTTTGCTTGAACGCGCTTATCTCAACAATTACTGGTCCGGTTTGAAAAATTCTTTCAATATAAGGCAGCTTATTTATCGAGGATGGTTATAATATCATCACGCTAAAACCAATAGGAGAAAAGCTCTAATGAAGAATGTTTCAAAATCAGGTTTTCTTTTGTGAGCTTCCGCTGCGTGTTAGCGCTAGCCCAAAGTAACTATTCCACGTGGATGAAGTCACGAGCAGAAGGTAGTTCAGTTATATACGTACGAACTTTTGGTCCAGGCTTCGCTCGCATTAACATACACATGCATACATAATAGATACATATATACATACATAGTACACATACATAATACATATTTGGGGAAGATTCTATATCCTCAAATCTACAGTCACTTCAGTGAAACCGCGAGTAAAAACTAGATTATAATATTAGTTAGGACAACTAGGATTTTACTCTATTTTCATCATTCAAAGCTCCATCTTGTAAAAAATAATAATATAGTTTTTTATTTGGTAAATTCAATATTGTAATTAATTATTGTAAAAAAAGTACCAGTTACACCCTTTTAAAATTAATTTTCAGTATGGTCTCATATCGAAAAGCAGGTTAGTACTTTACAACTTCAGTTATTTGAATTGACCTCCTGTTAACGTAGTTTGCAAAAACAAAGCGACAGGCAATATCAAAATATAACAGCCGAAATATAAACTAAAATTATCACACTTCCCTATAGGCTTACTATAATCGATAATCTGAATTCACCGTTTTAAATCTGATGTGTCCATTTCGAATACCACTTTGTTATTGCGAAATACTTAATACGTAATTAGGAGACAAATGTTGATATGACATTAATCAAAACTTGTCATACAATAATACCCAATATAGATAAACATAAAAACCTTTCAACAGATTATACGAAGCAGGTCAAGTAACAGCGGTTGTCAATCGTTATGTTTAGTGACAGAAATTACACAATGTCCCGGGCATTTCGAATTTGGTACTTCAAGTGGCCAGTACTAATCAGCAGCTACCTGTGGCGGTGGGATCATGTGGCGCGGACGACAGTTGCGCGCAGGCTCTCACGCGGTTCGGTAGCGTGGTTATATCGTCCTGAAGCGCTTTCCGAACGCTCCGTCCGAACATGCCCAAAGACGCCTCGATCGTAACCGACCGGAGTATTTGAATTTCGAACTTTAAAAAAAAAATTAACGCGTGAGTTTGTAGTGATGAGGTCGGATAAGTTCGATTAAAAAAATAAAACCACCTGTTGGTGGCAATTTCGCGTAGTCCGATGGATAGCGTTACAATCTGTTTACATGCAGGGGGGCCACCCCGGCATTGGGCCATGACGCAACGGTTTATGGCCGCCCCGTGGTGCGTTATTATGGCGGAAAAACAACACTAGTCCCAGTCCGAAAATAGATTTGCGTGTTTCCACCTGCGCTCGCTATAAACAGTATTTTTACGCTTCAGATATTGTTTTGAAAACCAAGTAATGATTAATCATTAATTCGATTTTAACTAAATTGGAACAAAATAAATCCCAAACTAAAAAGGAAATAAAAGCCAAAAATAGACTAATACATAATTAATACACAATGCTACTCTTCACTCATGTATCGTTAAGAATCAAGCGTCTATAAATTAAGTTATAATATATAAATCAGTATTTATTTATGTTCTAATGTTATAAAGTAGGTACAGGTAATAAATAAATCATTAGTTATTTATGTTGTAATTAACACCGTTGACTTTCAATCGAGTTCCAGTAATGTTGTTATTTCTGTCGGTGTTCATGTCGATTAGTTAAAATCTATAAATTATTGAAAAAGTTACATTATAACTAAATGTACGCACTCATATGTTCACGATTTTACAATATAGTATGATGCGTATATTTGGCATGCAGCCGAAACAGGTATTCTATTGTTTACGATACATTATAATAAGAATTCATATATATAAATATCTTGCTAATTCCATACATCATTCATAACAGTATCGAGCACTTTATGTCGTACAAAGATTATGTTATTCGTTAAAATAAAATTCAATAAATATAAATTTTATAATTGTTTAATCTTAAAATAATATCACAATCTTAAGTGAATACTTCATCTTAAATCATAATTACATGACATTCGAGCACATTATGCAATGTATCCATATGTCTTTTTTATATAAAAATAATTGAGAATTTACCATACGGGAGGAACAATAATGATAAAATTTGTCAAAGGTAACTTGTAATAGGTAAATGAGTTGTGACAATTCGGGATTTCATAAAATTGTGATTACATAATTCTAATATACCATTTCTACAAGAATGAAGTCCCTGGTACCAGCTAATTTAAAATATATTCATTCGTAATAAAAAAAGAAAGTTCGCGTAATACAGACCTTTAAATATGTGCAAGTATCATTTTCAGACACACCTCATACAAAAGAAATACTTGAATGTTTCAATAAATTTTCATCAAAAAGCTATAACTCTTGAAGTAGAAAATTTATTAAAACTAATACAAGTTATACAAACATTAACAAGCCTGGAGTTACGGGAATAAGCTAATGTACAATAAATCTATCGACTTTTTAAATGGAAACCTCGTATCTCTCTCGTCTTTCATCATATAGAGATATTCTTGCCATGTTTAGTAAGTAATAAATTTATTGATGTGCGTCACAAGCATAAAGAAAACCGCCGTTTAAGTAATAACTCTCGATATATTAGTTTTAACCAAGGGAAGCAATGAAAATACCTAAAACTCACCAACTTTACGACTTCGGGCTGTACTATATCAAAACACAGTAGAGAAAATGTAAACATATCGGAAATTTAAATATTTTTCGAGTGACTGATACATAAATTTGTAGAACATTACTCAATTTTAAATCTAATAATAATACTGATTAAAATCAATGATCTAAATTTAAATATTTGTGATCCCACATTTAGATTCTTATGATAACTTGATCTGAATTTAAATAATGGTGGTGATAATATAAGTTTCGTGGTACAAATAGTGAGTGCAGATTTTTACAATTGAATTGTGTGTGATTTTAAATTAAGACATTTGGATCGTGAGTGATTTTAAATTAAGATAAGAGACGTACGATTGTGTGAGTGTGAGATAGCGTATGATGTGATGATGCGGCGTGGTAAAGCGCTGCTCGATGGCAGCAGACAGGGCTCGGTCGACGGTAACAATCTGGCGAACGACAAAGAACTAGTACACAAATGTCACAGTGATCCAGGCGGTGGTAGAGCTTTGGGAGCCGCACCCAGAACGCACAGACATAGATCCGCTTCTGGTGCATTGAGGAAATGCGTCCTCACACTTGACGGATACTCATATGTTATTGGTGAGTTACAATCAGTGTCATTATTCTATTTTACTAGACTTATCGTTTACCATAAAAACATTGTCGCAAATTCGCAAGCCTTGCAAGTACTCTATGTGTGGAATAAAACATATTTTTTATTATACCAGACTAGACATAAAGAGAACCTTTCTTAGTGCGCACGTGTTAGTGACTATGTGAAATAAAGGTATATGACTTTTTCTATGATATTATTCTTTATTCACGAAACAAATAATCTAATAAAACAATGTAAGTTAATGAATATGATTAATATAATTGAAGTAAAACTTCTTTAGGCGCGACTAGGAGGTAACTGGACGACGATGCAACGGAAGTCCGTTACGGCAATATGGCGTCACGTTTCTGTACCAAAAGGTTTTTAAATATTTTTGATTTTTTCAATAAATAATTTATAAACAAATCAATCAATAATTATTGACAAAGAAATAAATAATAAAAAAAATATTAAATTGAATAATATTAAAAAATCGTACAATAGAATTAATTGTGTATAAGGGGGCGCGCGACCGTGCTGCCATCTGGTTTCAATGTAAGTAAGTAACAAATTAAATCAAAGCTTTATTATCTGTAGTGTCATCTATCAACTACGCTTAGAACGCCAAAGAAGTTTTATTTCAATCGCGGGTGACGGTTACTCGCACTCATTTTTTTAAATAATCTTATCTTCCACAAATAAATTCTACTAAAATGGAAATACAGTAGCGTAAAAAGAACAGTTTTATGGCCAAGTTTTAACAATTAATACTAGTAAACATCTTTCTCATAAAACCTCTGACTGGTTGGCAGTTGATACCAATGATAAGTGAACGTACCCAAACCACGTAACCTATATTTGACAACTTTTTAACCCCCTCCCCCCCTCAGTGACCATCCGTGGTATATGAGGAGGCCCCCACCCTCCCCCTCTAGTATTCACGTGGTAATTTATAATATGATTTTAAATCGTTTTTACAAACGGAAAATTTATTTGGCTAATATTTGTCTTTATTAAATGTAAAAATGTAATCTATCTTTCCGAACAGTCAGTCACCGCGTCATAGATAATACAATATATACAGAAACACCGAGTCGTCGCACGATAGTTTGTCTCTGTAGTAGAGGTCGGGGCACTAAAATAAGAAAGTCGTGATTTTACAAAAAAAATGTCTGTAATCTCGATTTACGAACGATTTTACGTGATGACATCATAAGAAAACTGATGAAAAATTTATTTTATGAATTAAATTACGCTTAGGCTGATCACGCCTCTATATCGCTTGTTGCGCACTTTTGCTTGTACGCTCGGCTCAGGCGGAACGTGACAATGAGTCATGCTTTTTCGTGCGTGCAGCCGGCGTTCATCGATTTATAACAAGTTATCGCGTCGAAATTACACGCTATTCGATTAATCTAATGAAAAGCAATAGAAATACATAAATACACTTTTTAGATTGGAATTATAGTTTAAGAGTAGATTGAATAAAACTGTTTTCAATGTATGGGAATCAATCTAAATATCTATTGATTTTCATTGGGTTTCGTTCTGAAAATTTTACAACAGTGTCTTAACACTTTATGCCACAAGTACCCTAAATAAGGTGTACACTTTTACACTTCTTCAAATACAAAAAAATATGGACTTACTTACAACTTTCGAAAATAAGCGCGTCCCCAAAAAAGAAGTGACCAAAAGCCTGCTTATAGTTAGTTAGCAGTGAAAATAATGTATTACATACCTAGGTCAGTCCACACCAGACTAGGCTCCCTTCGGCAGCGGCTCAAGCCTAGGTCCGTTCCCTCGGCGTGGAGCCCTTGAGTACGCTGCTCGCGCGATACAGTGACACAAAATCTTACATCACTGCGACAACATTACACATATCACCTCCACGCACGTGCACGCATACACGCTTACACATGCAAGTGGAAGGGTTTTATTTTTTTCCCTTATCAAACTGAAATAGTTTAGAATATTATCCGATACGAAATATATATAAGAGTTGTTGAGGTATGTATGCTTGGTACACATATATGTTTCAACAACTCATATATGTATGAATAGTTAGCGTAGCTTAGGTTAGCTCAGATAGGTCGCGAATTGCATGTATCAGGCAACAGCCAAAGCCGAGGTGTGCCGCGCATCCTTGAGCTAGTTGTCAAAATAAAATCGGCTGAGTCCCTTAAGCGCTCGCCTTAGTAGTCCGGTGAAGCTGTTAAGACCTTGCTTGGTCAATAGCGTAGTCAGTTCGAAAAAAAAAAATACCTAGGTCAGTAAAATAGTCTCAAATCACCACATTTAATTGTTAGCCGAGACGATGCCGAGGCTGACAAACATGTGATTTGTGACTTTTTTACTGGCTTGGTTGGGTATACTATTTTTCAACTTGACGGAGCTAGACAGTGGCAACTTCATTTAGTAATGTAGCCCGAAAGCTGCCATTTTCCGGGCGGAGGACAGAAATAATATTACAGATAAGAAAAAAGTTATATAAAAACTTATCGTAACAATAACATAATTTACTAAACAAGTATTTTTCCTTTCTTTCTGTATTGTCTGCATTGACAAGGAATCCTTGAATACATTGTACATATCGGCATCTTATTGCCCACCGAAGCACACTATTAGAGAGGAGCAGTTAAATGATTTCTTCAAAACCTTAGGAGATCATTTCATTGCAACAGGCGATTACAAAGCGAAAAAAAGACGGTTAAATCATATGATAAGTGAGCACATTCTTGAAAATGATCGAAATTCACATATACAGGCATATTTTGAAAGCTTTAATCCAACCACAGCTACAGGTTTTGCCTTGTGGAAAGCAAAAAGGAAAATTAAACGATCCATATCCATTTCCGCTCCGCTAAGAAAAACAGCCAAAAGTTGGGCATACAGTAACCAGAAGCAAGCTAATTTGTTTACATAACATCTAGCTGATATTTTTCAGCCCCATCCTTAGGAAGGTATAAGAAGAAAAATTCATGAGATTCCTTAACTCCTCGAATCTGGATCAATATACACGTTAATTATTTAGTGTAGCGGCGGTTGTGTGGCACGCTACTTATTTATTGTGGACGTTAATAAAAGAATTTTCACCTTGTTACAATTTTAATGGATATAACAAATACTGTGAGAGCGCGAGAATCGAATGTCGTTCTGCGAGAGTCGCTTGCGAGTGTGAAGTTCGTGCGGGTGCAACTTCAGAACTGTTGACGGTTCGTTCCGAAACATTTAGTTACTTTCAATTATTAATTAATTAATTATTTATTTAATATCTTTTAATTATTTAGTTAATGTCAATTATTTATTTATTTAATATCAATTAATTATTTAGTTATATCAATTAATTATTTATTTAATATCAATTACTTATTTATTTAATATCAATTAATTATTTATTTCATATCAATTATTTATTTAATAATTCAATACCTACTCCAAGAAATCACCAAGTTACGGCCTCATTATTAATAAAGTTACGTAAGAATTACCTAAGTGTCGGTTAACCCAATGATAGCAATTTTGATGTAATAGCAGGACGTCAACTAATATCACCCCTAATATAAATTTGCACAAATAATTATGCTACTAAAACCAGAAGATCCAAAATCATATAAGCCAATTAGCAATATGCAGTAGGCAGTAGCCTATACCAGCAAAATTATATGAAGTCTTTATATCGTTATGGATCTTATCAGAAGATAATACCTGAACATAAATTGGGATTATGTTGCCAGCACGCTACCACCCATCAAATTTATTGACTGAGAAATAAAGAGTAAGAAGTTCTGCACTACTTTCTACTTGGACATATCACAGGTTTTATACATCAAGGTGCAGTAACACTACTTTTTAGCATGACGGAGCTGGAAAGTGGCAACTTCGTTTAGCGCAGGAGCCAGAAAGTTGCCACTTTCCGGCTGGAGAACAGAAAAAATATTATCAAGTTGGAAAAAGTTATTTAAAAACACATTGAACACATACAGGGACATTATGTACAAAAAACAAGCCTTTTTGCTTTCTTTCTGTATTGCAAGTATTGATAAGGAATCCTTGTAATATTTAATGAATGCAATGAATGTCCAGTCGATCGTACGACATTGTTATATCGGCACAAACTCTCGTCGATTTACTTGTCAACTGCACTGCCCTACAAACTATAAGTTTTCAGTTAGCTGATGTTTTGGTATAAGTACGTCAGTGTTACTGCCTGTGAGTTTTAAAAGCGCGAGATTTCTTTTAGAAGATGTTAACTACGTGACGAAAACCTAATCCCCTCCCTCCCTCCTGTGACCCAGCGTGGTACTTGAAGACACCCCCTCCCACCCCTATACCGGTTACGTGGTTTGGATACGTTCCCTAAGAACCACGAACAAGACAAAAAGTAATATTTTTTATACATATAATTACGCAATAAATATTTGCAAATAAGTTTAATATTAACGAATAATATAACATTGTTTGTGTTTGCACCTAGACTAGTACCTGTGGGCGGTACGAAGCAATGAACTACGACATTGTTTGTAACACATGATACCGAAAAAAATACAATACTTCATAGGCGTGAACTGCAAAAGTATAATCTTAAATTTGACAAAGTATCTTATCCTTGAAAATATGATAGTGTTATAAGAAAACTGTAAAAACTTTGCTCTAATACAGGGATAGAGACTCTAGTAGTTCTTTATAGACAAATAAGTACTGTATATCAACGTCGTAATTCAATATTGCGTTGCACTTCAACATCAGAATAATACGAGAAGCGCAGTGTTGTGGACGTAGTTTATAGCGCGTAGGGAGTTTTACTATGATGGATATCATATATTTTCATATTTTATGACTCTTATTACAAGTATCTATACTTCTATTTTTTAATATATATACAACAAAATTATTTGCTTTTAATATTCCTTTCAATACATTATTCTGTGTCCTTAGTATTCATTTCTTAAAATCAAAGCGACAAGTAGTTGAATATTGGTTTTAACATTCATTCATTTCTGACTGAAGAAGGCGTTACTTTGCGGAAATCTATCATTAAAAAATCTGTCGTGGACGTTACATTGCACTACCGCCTGGAATTGATTGGCCGCTACCACGTCTCAGTGCAACAAAAAACGTTTGATTTTATTTGCGCAAGATGTACCTGAAATGGTTAAACATGAAACTAGTAATAGAAAGAGCGAACTATTTGGAACTAAAACAATAAAAAGTAATTAAAAACGCGCTTTTCAAAGACACCTCGCGCAAATAACATCAAACGTTTTTTGTTGCAGTGTGTCTCACTGTAACGGTCAATCAATTCCAGGCAGACGTGCAATGTGGCGTCTGCTACAACATATAGTGATAAATTCAGATTATACATCAGTCATAATATAGTAGACGCTTCTCTATACACTTATTCGTAGAATTATTTCAATATTACGCATACAGAGGCTGTACAACCGTTGCTTTGTTATAAGTGATACATCATTTGAATTTTCCATTTTGAAGACTACTATACTGATCAATTTTTGACGTGTTTTGCTATTATAGAATACGTAATTAAAGGGCGGATCGACTGATCGGCGTTGCTATCTTAAATTAGACATTTCTAGGAAGAAGTGCGTCACATTGAAACATAAGTACAGTGATAGTCCATTATCTATTACTTGCTTGGGTAACTACCGTACATGAAATAGAAATCTAAGGTCATGTTTTAGCAGTTTTACCTGTGAGCCGGTTCCGATTCCAGAGTTATCGGTAAGCACCGTGTAGGCGTTCTGGTGGTCGAGTGGTTTGAACAGTGAAGTGTCAATTCCATCTCTATAGGTTCGAACCCCGGCAAATAATAACTATATTTGTGGAATTCACGTACATTTACTTATTTTAATTGGTAACGCTGACGGTGAAGGAAACATCGTGAGGAAACATGATCCTGAGAAATGTTCTTGTACCATCATCGTATGTGGGAAAATATAGAACTGTGGAATTCTCGGAGCTTGGAATAACCAATATGTCGCGAACTGGCATAGTGATTATGCCCAAACCTTCCCTCGAGAAAAGGCCTATAATCCTGCTCTGTGTATCTTATAGTCTTGTCAATCTATCTTTGGTTACCGTTGTCATGCTGGTTTAAAACTTCCTCGGTAAGTGTACACTGGAAGATCCCAAAATGTGACGAAGTAAGAAAGAGTCACTAGGACTAGTTTTCTACCAAGTGTAATGTGGTAAGGGCTCAATTAGAAACAGATACCATAGCATTCTGCTTGAATACTGGTTATGCTTTGGCTGATTCCGATTATTGAGAATGTTACACATTATACATGGTGGTTATAATACAGTCCGATTCAATTTTAGTGTGCCAATTATTTTAACTATGTTCCCTTTTAAGATCGATTCGATCAGTTTCCATTTGTGTACCAATGTATATCTTTTAAATATCTATAAGTATAATATACAACCTAACAGAATTATAACCTAAAATCTTCGAAATCATTTATTAACAAAACCGGTCCCAAATTGGATATCGACACAGAAAAAAACCTTTCCTGTTTGTCGTGAGAATTCTCCTTCATTAGAACAAAAGTGCCGATGCCGGAACTTTTTCTATTTAAACGGACACGAAAGAAAACTAAATACGCCCCAATTTCAACAGAAGTCGTTCTCGGGGGAGCAAAAACTGAACGTATAAAAAAAACTGAGGCTTAATGTTTTTCTTACACCTTCAACAAAACCACGTACATTTTATATGAACTTATCATCTTTGTATTTATTTTTTATTTAATGATAACAATTTTATTTCCGCATAAGCAAAACATACTACTGACTGATTTTTTTAAGTACTTTAGCACTTAAAACTAGAGAGAGAAAATATAGAGTGGTAATCACACAGGATAGTTCTAGTACAGGTACTACAAAACAAATAATAATAATAAACAGGGAAAAAAATACAAATACATTTCTTATTTTAAAATACTATATTTGTATATGTACTCAATCAATCTCATATGATATTGACTGACAATGAAGCATAAGATGGTAATAAGCTAATACTAGAGAGCTAGATCTTCACAACACATTTGGTAGAAAAATACAATAATTGAATAAAACAACCTTGTAATAAATTAAAACCTAAATTATATTTCACAAAATCCCATGAAATGCTTATATACCTACTGATTACTTGGCGCTTATGATTAGCTTGGCAAAATGTATGGTGCAAATTATAAGCTTGCGTTCCGCAATAAATCTTTGAGTAATAAATCTTCGTCTCTCGTCTCGCCTAACGTCAGTGTTGATAGATGCTGATTGTCTTTATATTCACTCAAGTAATATTAACAGTTTAGGTAGATTCTCATCGAGTCCAGCTAAAATTTCATTTGAATTATCACATATATCTTCTTATTACTTTAATAACTACGAAAGCCACTGTTCTATTTCTCACATAACACATAAATCTTATACATAAACACACACTCATAATAAATACATATATGTATCAAATTATTACCGTAATGTCCTTGGTAAATGTAGTTAAAGTAGAACAGACAGACATTTCTAAAAATGATTGAAATGTATTCTATTACTTATTCCTAGATACCTGAAAAAATTTTGTCACGAAAATCGATAAAGTACAGACACGTTACATTTACATTCTTATTATTATTTATTTTTTTATACTACGACGGTAGCAAACAAGCATGTGAGCCGCCTGATGTAAAGCGGTCACCACAGCCTATGGACGCTTGTAACATCAGAAGTGTCACATGCGCGTTACCGCCCATTAAATAACCTATTTATTTTTCCCTTGAAGCACTCCATACTGTAGTCGCCAGGAAAAACTTTAGTAGAAGCTCATTCCACAATCGGATCGTTCGTGGAAGGAAACCACTCTGAAACCGGATCGTCCGAGACCATTTCGGTTCCAATGTGTGGGGATGAATATTATATTTATATATAGATATGCCAGGCACCTACATAAACATATAATACACAAGTTTCATAAATATACATTATATTCTTCTACTAATCATGAATTCTATAAAAAATCTCCATTTTTACTCATAAGCCAATTTCACCATCTTGTTTATATGCAAAAATTGTCTTCGTTATAAGAAAAAGTGGCAGCTCCGACGCTTTTTTCTCTTCAAAGAGCTGCGAATACGACGTAAGAAACAAGATTATTGGATTACAGTGACTTTGTATCTTCGAAGTTCTTAGGCTAATATTAAGTAATTTTGTTTAACGTTAACAAGATATAAAACATTGCCTAGTCATTTAATACATCATTCAACACCAAATTTAGTTTGGAAATCTAACATATTTTCTGTATTAGATTCACCAAGTTTGAGATACTTGTTTATGCGAAACGAAAATATTGCATATAAATCACTGAATTAGTTCTTATTATTTACTAGTTATGGCAGTGAATTCATAAAATTAAAATAAAAAAGATTTTTTCCAATTTCAGCCGTAAGAAGGTGCTTATGAATGTTAAACTACTGTAGGAGCCTAGACTAGTTCGGAGAACGTAATAATAAGACTCGGTGTGCGTAAATAAGATTGTATTATATTCGACTAGATATATGGCTTTTATAGTGTAAGGATATAGTCACAAGAGATATTTCATTTGATTGACATATTCGATAGACAGTAAATTAACATGTTTCAACTAGTCGACAAAAGTACGAAATTCTCGAATCATAGATCTAGAGTATAACCGGTTCGGAAATCAAACCCAGTCATCGAGAAGAACCGGCAAGAAACTCGATTTGGTTTATCTTTTCAACGTAGATATTTTCATAAGAATATATGATAGTTACATTCGTTTTTGGCGGATGTACAGAGTGATATTATTTCTAGATATCCCCATCGTTCACATATTGACCCATCCTATAAAATATCCTTCAGACATCAAAGCTCGTTTGACGTGGTTCTTGAGTTTATTTTTCGATAAATCGGTAACGTGCTTTGGAATTCGTTTTAAAAGCTAACTCTGATATTTCTATGCTTATTTGTTTAAACTGTTTGAAATATCATGATCAGGAATATGAAGAAAGATGGTGAAGTTATCTATCGTTCTCAATTTTAAAATCTTTCGCCAAGCACCTGGAGATTTTTCGACAGCTGTACATAAAACCCACTCCTTCTTTAGGTTAAGCGTGCTTACCATCTTACATCACATTTTCTTTTAACGTTAGGTAACATTATGGTGAAACACTAAGAGTCATAATGTTATTAACATTGGAGAGAGCAACACAGAGCCGGCAATTGTAAAAGCAGCTGACACTAAGACCCCCACAACACACAGCATCAGGAGATCATCTGAATTTTCTACGAATTGCACAAAGCTGAGTAGGTTTTGAAGTCTATAAATTGTGTTTAAGTGAAAACTTCATAAGGCCCAATGAACGGCATTTTTAGCAGGAGATAAATTTATAATTTCGCGTCATGACATGCTACGTAAGTCTGTGTACATATAATATTGATATTTTGCATCTCATCATACGTTTGATTGATTGATGTACTTTATAAAAATATATATAATTATTGCTCCGTGTGCCAATAGATATGAAAACCACACTAATGTTTATATAGTAATACGTGAAGCGAAAACATTGTACCCCTTTTTAAGCGAATTGTGACAACGGATGAACGTGAAATTTGGCATAGTTAAAGTTTATATGGAGGAGAAATGCACAAAGCTATTTTTGTTACATAAAATACATTAAATTGATTAAAATATACATTACTCACACTACTGCTTGAATGACACACAACATATACACATACAAATGAAAAAGACGTTTCGCCATCCGTCATTTTACTCTTACGTTTATATTACATTTTTCCATCCTACATTCAATTTTTAACATACCGTACATGCCCTTTGAAATGAACTGGTTAAATTGTAGGTTAATTTTATAATAATCTAATATGTAAATTGATAATATACATTAATAATTAATTGTTTATCTTTAGTAAATTTATGAAACCACTGAAATAATTATTATTCTCTTTGGTGTTATTGGATGTAAAAATGAATTATGGTCGAATTTCCACCACCAGGCCACCATTACTGTTAATAATTTTAATAAACAAATTCTAAAATTTAAATATTGTCATTCACGATATAATTAAACTTCAAAATTCAAACGACCATATTCTATTCTATTACTATCTATTCTATCCTATTATATTCTAATACGTTCCTTATATCAGCCGTAGTGACTTTTTGTTATATATTTTTAACTATTTGTTCCCGCGGTTCCGTCCGCATGGAACCTAATGTAAAAAAACAGTGGTTAATAAAATCATCGGAATATATTAAATCCATTTACTTATCTACTTTTTTCTCGTACTTAAGTCGCATCGTCATTAAAATTACAATAACTTTTGACAGAGTGAACCGATTCTAAAAAATCAAGACTAAATATTACTCGATGATATGCTTTATGATTTTCTTGAAATGATTTTATCATGAACGCAGTATTTTAGCAGTGTCCATACAAGTAGACAGACATTTCTAAAAATGATTGAAACGCATTTTATTTCTTATTCCTAGACACCTGAAACATTTATTTTTACAAAAATCTAAAAAGTACAGACACGTTAGATTTACATTCTTATAATATATATATGTATATATAGAAGATGTATAAACACTAAGGTTCAAGAGTTTTATCATAGTACTAGTTTTTATCTACGGCTTTGCTTCCAGTAATGATTTGACTTATCCATCGGAAACAGTACTTTTTCTGGATGAAAGGTATAAAGTAGGTGATAGACCACGTTTCAGCATGTATGGGTCAGCTCGACCGGGGTAGTACCACCCGATAATCGATAACCGACGTGAAGTAATAGTGTCTGCATCGTTACGTTTCGTTCGGTCAGTGAGAGGGCCGGAGGCCCACCTCCCTTCCCCACTCCTCTCTTCTCCCCCTACCCCCAAACACACGCTGACAACGCACTTGCGACTCCCCTAGTGTTGTTAGTGTCTATGGACGGCGATGATCACTTAACATCAGGTGACTCATCTGTACGTTTACCTCCTATGAGATATAAAAAAATCCGATGTCTTTTTCTACATATGTGGCAACGTGTATATAAAATTTTATAATGATCGACTAAGTAGTTAAGGCGTGATACCCTTTCACAAACAAAGTCACTGTCGTATTATAATAGTAGTTCGGATTCATTTAAACAAATCGCGATACAATCAATCTGAACAGTTTTAGACGTCAAATGTTGTATTTAAAATATCGTATGAGTTTTTGACGGGATCCTAGTCTTTTATGTAGTGGTTTTTATATTTTATTCATAACCTTGTATTATTTGACTCTATCTTGTATATTATGTAATGTAAGTGGTATTTTACGTTATATCGTTCGTTTATTCCGCATAAGTGAAGTGAATAAAAATGCGCGTAAATGAATTCTGAGATGCCACAAAACTCGCTTGAAAGTTCTAATAAGGAGGCCACATCTTGTTAGAACATTGAAATTATCGCAAAAAACTTTCACTCACTCGACAATAGCATTAACAATCTAGAAGATTAGTTGCCAAAAAAATTGATACATGTAAAGTAAAGAGACAAAAATGGCATTTCGAATGAAAAATACTATACCTAGTGGTTAATATAATTTTACTCAAAAAGTAAGATTACTGGAACACGTAGTTGATCTTCTATTAATAATTTCGATACCAATTCATGACTTACCTATAATCCACTTATAACCAGCTCATAAAATTAAAAATAATCTCCCAATAACTACGTATAATATAAAGTGAAACATCAAGTAAATACTCGAAACTGGCACTCGTAAACTTACTCCACCGTGACAGTCGATCATCGTAAATCTGAAACTTGTTCGGTTTGGGCTGTGGTCCTGCCGCGATGACGTCAGAGACACGCAATAACCCGCGACAACCGTCCGATAAAATTGCGATAACGCCCTATCGTGTACCAGTGATGTATTATTAATCGAATGCGTTTGTAGTTCTGTTTCACATATCGCCCTTTTGTTATTCGATGTTATTGTTTGTTTATCCATGATAGGCTGGTTATTATTACTATGTTTCTGTTGTAGTGTATTAGAGGTTTTTTTTTATATCATAGGAGGCAAACGAACAGGTGAGTCACCTGATGTTAAGTCATCACCACCTTCCATAGACGTTTGCAACACCAGGGGAGTCGCAAGTGCGTTGCCAGCCTGTGTTTGAGGGAGGGAAGAGCGGGGAGGTGGGCTTCCGGCGCTCCAACTGACCAAACGAAACGTAATAGTGCAAGCACTGTTACTTCACGTCGGTTTTTCTGTGGGTCAAGTGTTACTACCCCGGGCGAGCCGACCCATTCATGCTGAAACCAGTAATAGCTTCAGCGTGGCTCTACCACCTATAGAATCCATATTAACAGGTGTTTGCACAATAGTTTCTTCATGATTTCTGAATTATTCGTTATATTCATTTGCTACGAAATCTAACAGTGTTTAGATGTTTTCTTTTAAAGCAGGTTTATCTATAACATTGGACAATATACGATCTGACTCATTAAGACCAGGGAGATAATATAAATTAGTAATCAGTATAATCATTATTGCACGAAATTGCATTGATTCACGCAGTCATCTTGAATTCCATATACTAAATCCATAGATTAATTTTAGTTTGTATAGATGACTTCATTTCCACTTTTTCATAGTTGTAGGTTTTCAATCTAATTATGTATTATCCTTCCTATTATTGTTAACATATTATTTCATCGGACTGTTGATTGACTGTCATTATCCACAATTGTAAATAAATTACACATTCTAGCATATGTCCAGATATTGAATGAGAATATGGCTTAAAATAGTAACATGCTAAACCAAGAGAGAGACTGACTGTCAAATGTATTTGCCTGGACACGTCTACATGTACTGGTATAAACATTACTCCAAATATTGGACCTAATATTATGTGCATCATTACATAGTATAAAACAAAGTCCCCTACCGCGTCTGTCTGTCTGTCTGTTCGCGATAAACTCAAAAACTACTGAACGGATTTTCTTGCTGTTTTCACCAGTCGATAAAGTGACTAATGAGGAAGGTTTTGGTATATAATTTGTTCAGGATTTTTTACAATCAGGGGAGGACAACGTCTGCCGGAACCGCTAGTACATTATAATTTAAAAGTGGCTAGATATCATCGTGAATCTTGGGTACTCGGATCAAACATCACTCGTAACATAACTTTGTTTACGTTGTCTTGTTATCTTTTATATAACATTTGATAAAGGAGGCAATACGTCGGTAACAAGATAAAAGAAAATTTGATATTCTTCAAGCATTTTATGATATCACGTTCAGGATAAAGACACATATAAGAGACTTTCTTACATTGAATAATTTATACGAAGTTACGAAATTAATACCTATGGTGATTACTGACACATTAGGCCCAAGTTACCATATTTAGAAACGGTCCCGAGTTCGTGTGATCGTATACAATGAAACTTGTTTTGATGCAATCCAAGCGATTAGTTGTCAATCCGCTGGGATTTATAAAATGAAACCTCGCTGTATCAATCATATTACAATCTTCAATAATTCTTAAATATTTATAATCGAACCTGTTTTCTCGAGCAGACCGTAATTACTGTTGACTTGTTCATATTAATGATATTACTCGCACTAAATTACTTCACAGCGGACTAAGTATTCAACAGCATATCCATTTCGAATTTCATTGACTGAGAAATAAATCAGCAACTGTTCCTTCTCGATTTCATTATGTTTATTTATTTATTTTTTCTTTATTGTAGCTCGGCAAAGTGACTGTACTGTGCCTGATGGTAAGTACAGTACAATCCAAAAACAATGGCGACCACCGAAAGACATACTATCTATCGCCGGTCGCCGTTGTCATGCCGGCCTGAAAGCGACCCAGTCAGGTCTATTCCTTTTCAATCCTACAGATTTATTTCGCAATATCATTATCACGACAATATAGTCGTTGGAGTGTTTAGACAGCTCATCCATTGACGTAATTCCGCATCCTTGCGAATGTGTCGGAGCTTTCCTTGAACGAAAACATAGCGATTAAATCATCGCGTTGTGGTAGGATGGTATTTTTTAAGTCCTCCTGGTTATCTACCACTCTTC
This sequence comes from Antheraea yamamai, assembly GCA_036509395.1. NCBI lineage: Eukaryota > Metazoa > Arthropoda > Insecta > Lepidoptera > Saturniidae > Antheraea > Antheraea yamamai. Next base: position 18,755,604 of record AP028427.1, on the reverse strand, counting down.
ATTTAAAATATACATGGCAAAGGGCTTATAGGTGTGCTCCGGTAACAGCGCTTGTGCATTCTCCTCCCGCTGTAAATTTAGCCTGCTTAAAAACACGAATAAGCGTAAATCAGAGCTTCAAATAGAAGTGACATAATTTATTAGAAACCCGAATTGGTGTGTCCACTATAACGTTACGAATGAACATGTATTAAATCTAGTAATTATATTAATATGCGCTGATGTAAGCCAAAACAGATTTGCTCTCGTTGAAATCAATAATCGGATTACCGATTATCAGCAGGAGGGCAGACGGCAATTAATCCCCCTGTATCCCGTCGGTCTGTTACATTCCGTCCTTACTTTGATTGACGACGGAAACTCTTAATTGGGTTAATCAATTTTTGATTGGAAATCGTACCCCGTTCGTTACTTGACTTCTGACCTTCAATGCATAACCGTGGTGAAATTAAAAATATATTGTATAATAGTAAGCAAAACTACTATCCAAAGAAGACAACGTATTAAAAACATGTAACTGTATGTTTAATATTACACAGGTGTTATAAAAAAGTAGTTTTTTGTGTGTGCCTGTGTGTTGCCTTAGTTCTTTTCAACTTCGCAATCAATTTTGATGTAGTTTAGTTTACACTATCATTAAAAAAATATTCTCGAAGGTTTATGTGTACTTTACATATATATTACTATAAAGTAGAGAAAAGTTGACGCATTTCAATAACATCATAAGAAGGAGTTTTCGGGTGCTTCAAATTAAATAATAATAATGTATTAAAGATTTATTATTTACTATATTTTTATCTCATCTGATATTAATAGATAGATTTAAATGTCAATGTGGGCAATGTTGATAGCAAGCTAATGTTAGGGAAACTGGTGTGAGTACCTTAGATGTTAGTCTAGCTACCAACTAGACACCTGGGCTTAAAAAGTGTTCTAAAACCATAATATTACTTACTGTGGTACGAAATTCTCATTCACCAAATGTATCGGTTGATTAAAGAAATCTATTTCACGCCGATTGATGCTTTCTTTATCTGAAGACTGTTAAAGAGATGCCATCATTTAATAATACTACACAGCTATTGCTACTCAGAGTAGTTCCAGAATACGCAATCTCACTAAAAAATCTAGATATACCTACCTCTAATCGCGAATGTTGTAAACGAATATTTTGACTCTGACTTTAGAGACGCAAGATTATACAATTTTAACAAAAAACCTTTTCTTTAATAGTGATAAAAAATATAATAATACTCTTGAACACAATGATAAAGATAAAAATGATTAGATCGCGAAAACTAAATGGGTTAAAATATACTTATTTCGTGACCTCTATTTAGTGCTACTTACGATTTTAACACACCATCAGGCAGTTCAAAGAAGCGTACGACGTTATTCTTTGTTTCTTTGTAACGCCTACAAAAACTTACACCCCAGAAGCGTTGTAAATTCGTCGAGTAATAGAACCTTTGACCGTTTGTGACCTTTCACGTGGAGGATATACAATGCAATCGTAGTCGGACCTTCCGGTCGACAGTGATTTATTCCGATAGGTATTCTGAATAAGATATTACCTGTAAGGATAGGTGGTAATTCTTATTTAATCTGTATGTCGTTATAGCCTATGTAGTTGGAATTATTGTAAGAGTCGATTAGGGTAATGACTTGGATCATTAAGTGAGCGAATGTTATAGTTATTATTAACCTAATATTTGCAGTTGCGGAAATAGTTAATATCGGACTATGACGATATAGATTATATAATAATTTAACTTGCACTTATTTCTTTGTTCGTTGTAACTAATAAGTAATGTTATATTATAGGTCTTTAAATTGTTATAATAATAAAGCTAATACAATTTGAGCAAAATAAATAGCAATGCTTAATATACGTATAAAAATATTAAGAACCTAGCTTTTGCTCGCTTCTTCGCCCGTATTACTCTAGTTTGGATATATAAAAATTGCACCAGCGCCTACAATCGAAATTTTGTATAACGTAAAAAAGTCAATAGGTAGTCATTCATCTCTACATATATATAAAATATATGCATATATTGCACGAAAATAATAGATCAAATACGTAAAACGTATAATTTGAAAGTATAAAGACTTAACCTAAATAATTCTTGATAACAACAGGTTTGTAGTTTTCATACCTAACTTCAGTTTAATAGTTTTTACTACAAATTCTACAGCAACAAAACGAATATCGAGTAATCTAAATAATTGGGTAATTTATTAATTACTTTAAGTGAACGTTTACAATTACGTTCAATATACGTTTACGTTTATTTGTAACAATTTCAAACTTGTTTATTATTAAACCTTAAAAATGTATTGTTTAATATAAGACAGTTATTAAAGCTATTGCCAAAGACACCTTATGCTAATAATTTTAAAATCAACTATCAACTGCGTTTACTAGAGGGCCATTGTCATTGTCATCATCATTACATAGTATAAAACAAAGTCTGTCTGTCTGTCTGTTCGCGATAAACTCAAAAACTACTGAACGGACCAATAGATACAATGATTCACGAGGAAGCTTTTGGTATATAATTTATCAACATTTTTTGTACATTGTTTGGAATATAACGATAATTGTTGGAAGTATCGGAAAAAGTTAATTTCCATGGAAGTTTGCGTTGAAAACGCTGCCCAATCTCTTCAAGTAATAACAAAACAATTAAAATAATTAACGGTGCAGACGTAGTCACGGGATTCAGCTAGTATCATATGAATAAATGGTAAACTAGATATAACCGGTTTGTATTGTATGAATGTCTTTTAAACACAAAAGTATCCGATATCAGACATCACAATAGAACGCTTATAGTATAAATACGTTAAACACAATGTAATTGTATGCTAAAATTTATCATACGTAGAATGACAATTGCAGTATCTAAATGTATACTTAGATTTAGGTCTTGGAAGTAGCTCACAGACGGGCGTTTGATTTCGGAATAAGGATTGCTTAAATCAGTAGTTAACCCAGACTTCGAGTATTTCAGTCGTGGACTTTAAAAAACATAATCGTGTACGCCTATTTGAAATAACATTTAATAGTGTAATAAAAACTATTAAAAATGCTCGTGCTATATGTTACATTAGGTTGCTATATAAACTAAGTAAATATTTTGTATCTTTCAAATAAATTTGTATTAGTTTTATGTAAAAGAAAGAAAATTTTCTTACTTAATTTACTTACTTATTTATTTTATTTTATTTTATTTTATTTTTTTTTTATATCATAGGAGGCAAACGAACAGGTGGATCACGTGATGTTAAGTGATCACCACCGTCCATAGACACTTGCAACACCAGAGGAGTCGCAAGTGCGTTGCCAGCCTGTGTTTGGGAGAAGGGGGAGTGGGGAAGAGAGGAGGGGAAGGAAGATGGGTATCCGGCATTCTCACTGACCGAACGAAACGCAACAATGCAAGCACTGTTACTTCACGTCGGTTTTCTGTGAGAGGGTGGTACTACCCCGGGCGAGCCAACCCATTCATGCTGAAACCAGTGATAGCTTCGGCGTGGCTCTACCACCTTAAACCACTTATATCATAATAAGTACTTAATAAATATCAGGCGCTACTTTCTACGTCAGTGTAATCACTGATTATATATAAAATATGCATAATATTATTTTATTACTAGCTGTACCCGAAGATTTTTAAATTGTATTAAAGAATTATAAAATTGCGAGACCATGTACAATTATAGAAATGCTCCATCTAGTGAGTGGTATTGACTACTACGTCGCTAAGCGAACAAGTTTTCTTTTGATGTCTTAACTTTATTACGTTAATTAAATGTTTTATTTTTAAATTTATATAACATAATTAATTATTGATTGACGGAGTATGCTCTGATAACATTTTTATTAATTGTGAGTGACTAATTACCGCAATATTCGTAAAACTAACCATTTGACATTGAAAATATTTAATAGATGTTTGACTCATAGGCGTGGTTTAATATTTTAAACAATACACGCGACTTTATCAGCATTGTTTATTGTCTGGACAATATATTTTATGTAAACAGGAAAATATATGAAACGAAAAATGTAACTTGGTTACAAAATTTCTTTGTAAACAACGTTATTCGTTTACTTGCACTCTCCTACGCATACGCGCTATACCTTTCGCCCCATTTTTCTAGGGCAAGAAAATACACATTTCTAAACGCAGAGTGTTTATAAAAATCCTGTCTTCTCTAAAACTTTTATAGATTTATATTAAACCGTGATTTTTTTTTATTATGACCAACTATTTAAGAAGTAAAACTAAAAAAAAAGTAATTGAAAACTTCCCAGTAATATTTAGGTGATGCGAGCACAATGGTAAACTAAATTATCTAAATTATAAATCATTTAAAACTAAATAAGAAAATAATGTCTATACTGTTACTAAATTTTTTACTCAGTGAAACGTTGTAAGGGGGCGTCCATAAATTACGTGAGGTGTTTTTTTCAATTTTCTGTCCCTCCCTCCCCCCCTGGTGAGATGTCGTGAGATTTTATTCAACCCCCTCCCCCAACCCCCCATCTCACGTGAGATTTTTCAAAATGTGGATTTCTTACGTAAACGCGTTGGATTGTTATTGTAAAAAGAAAATGAAATTATTTTCTTTCGAACGAATTAATGAATGATCTTAATCGTATTACGATTATGCTTAATATTAAATCTTAAGCATGTACAATCTGGATTAAATGGACCAAAACAGTATTTTTTTTTTGTTTCAATCAGAAAAAAAATTGCGTGATATTTGCCGAGACCCCCCCTCTCTCCAACTTAAGATTAGATGAGATTTGACTCAACCCCCTCCCGCCCTTAAACATCTCACGTAATTTATGAACGCCACCTAACCTTTGCTTTCGAAAATTGTGGTCGTTTATATAGCGCTCCAGTAGGCAATAAATCAAAATCAAAAATACTTTATTCAGTTTAGGCCCTAATAAGGCACTTATGAACGTCAAAGACAACCACCGGTTCGGAAAACAACCCAGTCATCGAGAAGAACCGGCAAGAAACTCGATCGGGTACATTTTTTTAACATATATTTCCAATACATCATACAAATGCCGAGTAGGATCATCATAATTTGTCTCCAATTGGATTGCAGCCATAGTAACTTTTTTTAAATTGTTCACTGTTCGGGAGCGATCAATATATATGGTTATATATTGATCGACGTAGGTTCTAATCTATGTGAATAAATCGGAGCTTCCGGTGGTAAAACCTTAGTATGGTGGTAGGGCTCATTCTAAGCTCATCTGGCTAGTTGCTACAATCAAATTGAAAATCACCGAGCACCCATAGGTATGGTCCGACGGCTGCACTTGAGGGTTATCTATCTCTAGGTTTACCATGTTTACCATGTTAGACCACACCATTTAACATCAAATAAGTGTGTGGTCAAACGCCAAGACCTATAAACTATTAAAAAAAATTTATCATGAGGTATTAAATGGTATAGAAGGACTTAAAGAGCGTAACGTTGTTATCACTTATTCTATAGACGCGAACAAACATTCGTGCACAATCACAGCTACACGTAGTATCTGCAATTCACATAGGAAATCCAAAGTTCTGAACAAATACGGGACTGTACAAACTGCATGAAATTGTCAATCTAGCACCGGCGGTTACTGTGACCTAAAATCGTGTGGAAATGTCAGCGAGAGGCCGCGGTGTGGTCGAAACAAAACACAAACGCTTCACCGTGTAATTGGACAAGGCTTGCTTTCAATTGTTTTAATCGTAAAATTCACAGCACGTTTAAAGTAAAATTCACATTTATTGGCGATCATCATCACGCGTAAGCCGAGCAAGCGTAATACGGTCGGTCATGCTTACTAACATGTCATGACGTGAAATTATAAATTTATCACCTGCCAAAAAATACCGTTCAACGCGCCTAAAGAAGATTTCACTTAGAAACAACTATACGAATTTTTGTCGGCAGAGTATCAAAATTTAATCTCATTTACAATAATATACCCATTAAATAAATTATTATTATCATTATTTTTAAATATTCCAGTTATTTGGAACCTTCGGATGACATGCAATACATTGCTAATCTTTCAGTACAAGGATAAACATCGGTCATAATCCACTATTAGACATGAATTCAATGCTTTTAGACACATTGCTTTTGCCAATTTCACAGTATTAATAAATTATTCATAAAATGTGGTGCATACAAAAACCTTGAAACTGGAACAAGATTGCTGTATTGCATTAAATTTTAAAATAAACTTAAATGTATAAAGCTATTCATCCTAAATGACAATTATTTGTGCTATTATAATATAACTACAGTGCGTTTTATATACTTAATTTTGTTGATATTAATAATTGATATTAATAAAAAACAAGAGGAACTAGAATCAATTACCGTGTAGAAATGGTAGTCTCTAAGTGTTCCTTCTATGAACAGAGGTCTCTTTTCCCATCAACCTATTTATAACCAGCTTTTCCTCACGGCTTTGTAGATTTGACTTATCCCTTAGGAACACTACCTTTTTTCCTTTTCTATAGCCTTGAGAACGTGTAAGCAGAATTTTATTATGAAGTTTTGCAAAATTGAGGCTTGAAAGTGTAACAAATCAACAAACAAACTCACATTCATATCTTCTATACATATAATAATAATGTAAATCGAACGTGTCTGTACTTTTTAGATTTTTGTGAAAAGAATTGTTCTTAGAATAAGTAATAAAATACATTTCAATCATTTTAGAAATGTCTGTCTGTCTATCTCTTTGTCTGTTTATTTGTACACGCATCACCAAGAACATCATTAAGCATATCCTCGAGTAACATTTAGTCTTGGTTTCATCAAAATCGGTTCACTCTATCAAAAGTTATTGTAATTTTAATGACGATGCGACATAAGTACGAGAAAAAAGTAGATAAGTAAATGGACTTTATATATATATATTCAGATGATTTTATAAGTCACTGATTTTTTTACATTAGCTTCCACGCGGACGGAGTCGCAGGTTCAGCTAGTTTATAATTATTAAGGATTATGCAATCAAATTATTTTGTCGATAACATTTCTCAAGTGATCAGAATCCTCAGAAAGTTTATCTGGAATGTAACCGATAGTCTTTGTAATTATATTATTGGTTTGTTTACGCGAATCCTGAAAGAATCCATTGTTATCTCGACGCGATGCTTAGACTATAAAATATTAAATCGAAAATCACAAAACGTCATATCCTAACCGTCCTAATCCTAACGTCATAACCTAATATCACTTCACTACAATAATGAGTGCGTTAATTAAATTACCACATCACACGTTTTATACATTCTTATTAATAAAATCGATTAAGATATTTTTATTTGTTATTTAATACGATATTTTGTATGCAGTTTTAATGTACACGTTCGTCTTATTTGTTTACCTTTTCTGATAATTCCAATTGACCTCAAAACTATATGTACAACCTTCCTTTTATGTAAATCTCATAGTTTCACAATACAATTGAACCCGGAAAATATTTTACATGTAAAATTATGCAATTCACTTGAATAACTCGAGCAAAACTTATCATAATATACTTGAAAGTCGAAAGAGTTCTTGAATCATTTCGTTTTATTAAAAGTATGAATAAACGATTTCAAATAACAATTTTAACGAATCGTATCGTCTATATTTCATTCACTATTTGATTACTTTGTTAGATCAACGTCCGAAGAGAGCAATGAATAGGACGTCGCGTCGAACCACTTGGTAAACTAAGTAGTACTAGTAAAAACTTAGTAGAATCGAAATTATAGGTATACATGAAACGTCTTAGTGTTCACAAAATCACGACTCATTAAAATAACATTAACGGTATTATTACAAAAAAGTTAAATACTTGGTTTAAAAAGGTTTCGAATTAAATGTACCGCGCTCGCCCGAAGCAAGTTCGCGATATCCTTTCTCGCAAGTCTAACCTAACGTAACCAATGCGAGACAAAAGAGCAAGATGGCGAACATTCAGCGACCGCGATGCATTTAATACGAAACCTTTTTAAAGCCAGGATTCAATACGTGTTTAACTTTTTTGTAATAACACCGCTAGTGTTTATATCAGCTGTTCTCAAACTCAAAAGTACAGTAATCTCCCCTATAACAAGGTAGATTGGTTCCGAGTTATAGGAAAACGCGTTGTAGAAGTATTCCCGTATAACGCGTTTTTACGACCCCGTATAACGCGTCACGTATAAATTATTCACGTTCAAGTTTCCTCGCTAAAAGAGGTTTAAATCGAATATTAAGAAAAAAACTATATTATTAACAAAATATGTACATTTTATTAAAATCAAACTAAACTAAGAACATTTTAAATAAAAAACTTATGCATATGAACTAAAAAAAACAATTGAAACACGTGCACACACGTGCGAAACTAATTATGAACTGTACAAATCACTATAAATTTCATAGTATAGAAATATAATGTGGGAAATCCCCGCGTTATATGGGGAAATGCCCGTGTTATAGAAAGGATTACTGTATATAATAATTTTAAAAATGGAGTTATATTTTATACGACCGGTTTATCAAGTCCTAACTAATATTATAAATTCGAACGTTACTTTGTTTGTTCCGCTTTCATGTTTTAATTACTCAATCAGTCATCACGAAATATTGCATAGACGTTGTCAGGGGCATAAAAAAAGGACATAGGGTACCTTTCGCCCAGAAAAAATGTAGTTTTCTGGAGAGATAAATAAAATCTACAATAACAGAAGCGTGAGAAAAATCTAGTCGCATATAAAAAGACAGTACAATTTTAAATGAGATTTGAATTGCCAATAATATTATAATTTAGAAAACAACACTTGCCTCTATCTGTTTGTTACGCCTAACAAAGCGACCGACACCAGCTAGCTATATACTAGTAAAGATAAACAAGAAGCAGACAAAAAATCATTGAAACTGTTTTCGGCTATGATAATGAACGGGCTGTTCATTCGGCGAGTATCGTATGCAAAATACTTAGTTTTTTTCCCCTTTTTTATTGATTCACAGACCACATATTTACATATAATATAGTCTGTCTCATGATTATAACGAATCTAACGACACTTCATACGTTAAAAAAAACATTCAATTTAGGCTACATAATGCGTCGAAGAAATTGACATCATACAATTGAAAAAAAACATAAAACTATTTATAATTTAACAATGCCAAACCGAATATAAATAATTCTTGGAAACCTTTAGGAATACAACGTAATGCTACAACAGCTTCAAAGAGCATGGATGCAGACTTGACACAAAAATTCCCCGAAAAGTTCTAACAAGAGGGCCAACATTTTGTTAGAACAAATAATCCCAAGAAAGTTGTCATTATAAACTCAAGAATGACAATAATAATCTACGAAGAGATTGATTGCCAAAACTAAAATTCAAAAAGGTCGAGGAAGTCACAAGGACTGCCAACAGAAATGAAACCTCAAAACAATGTGTAAAATGTGTTCTCTTTGGAATTTTCATGTTAATTATAGCATGAATGACAACATTTAAATTTCATAATTTGTTTATTGAAATCATTAACAATAATATGTTTTTCATACATATTGGCACTCGGAGCAATAGTTATATACATTTTTATAAAGTTTAGTAATCGATCAAACGTGTAATGAGATGAAAATCATCAATATTACATGTACACAGGCCCTTATACTACACGTTGCTAGTCTGACACAGGCCGCACAATACGGTCATACTTACAAATTATAAATTTATCTCCTGCCAAAAATACCACTCAACGCGCCTAAAGAAATTTCACTTCAATAACAGCTCCAAAGCAACAGTAAATAGCACATACTAAAGACAAACACAGGCTTTAATAGCTTTAGAAAACGTAACAACTTAATTATCGGAACGAGTCGCAGCTCAACTATGGCAGAACGCGTCAAACATGCGACCGTTCATATAAATAAAACATGTTCGTACCTTATCAAACTCTTATTCCTTATTAGTTATCTGGTCCTTATTAGACGACATTTGTCGCGTAACTTACGTCAATCATGATAGTCATTTCCGGGCTATGTCGCTTTGTAATAAATTATTTCAATTCAAAATTTTGCTTTGACTTACAACTCTAATTAATTCTATACTATGAAAAAAAGTGTGTGTGTACTTATCTACACGCGTTAGAAGTTATACTTCTTTGGCGTAACAAGATAAAAATCTTTTCAAAAATTTTATCTTTCGCCTTATTCTACGTTTGTAGAAAAAACGACACTAACAACGTAGAAAAAAGGTATTTAATACATTTTAATACAAAGAAATACAAACAACAAAAACAAAGACACAAAATGTTGACTCTAGCTAACTTCAGGGTGTCGATTTTTCGTGATGGTGTGCGCGCGCATCGTAAAAATTTACTCTCATCATTTTTCCCTAATGCGCCGAAAGAAGTATAACTTCAAAAATTTGAAAATAATATTTGCAATGTTTTTATGTATAAAAAAATACATGAAGTTACCAGTTAATTAACGACTCGCTAATGCAAAAACTGTAGTATTTTTTGAGGTGAATACTTGTTTAGGTACATTGAGCTGTATTTTTTTGAAGTTAATAAAATTATGGTTTCGGATCAGCGACATGCTAGTAAACGCGACCGACCGTATTGCGCTTGCGCGGCTTGCATCAAACTAGCGACGCGTAGTATAGCGGCCTGTGTACATTTTAATATTAACATCTTGTATTGAGCTTCTGTAGTTTGTTTATACTAATAATAAACTATAATTAATAAACCATAAAAATATATATATATTTGTTCTACAGAGCGCCAATACATGTAAAACCAGAGCAAAGTAATAATTTCAATAAACAAATTATGAAATTTAAATAATTCATTAATTAAAAATTCAAAAGAGAACACAGTTATTCCATTGTTTTGAGTTTTCACTTCTGTCGGAAGTCCTTCAGACTGCCTCGACTTTTTTAAATATAATAAAATATATATTTATAGTTTTTTTTTGTGACCCACCTATATATATATATATATATATATATCATAGAGGACAAACGAACAGATGAGTCACAAAAACAAAACTTTTTCACTAACCTTTGTATAACCATGTTTCGATCCATATAATAAAGTCCGGTGAAGCTGTTAAGACCTTGCTAGGTCAAGAGCGTAGTCAGTTAGAAAAAAAATAGATCTATATAAGAACCAGTCTCCTAGACTTAGCGTATAATGTATTCATAATACAATATTTTATGATTTTGCAGGCATATGCCAATAGTGATCAAATGTTGTCAGAGAAAGTGTCATATAAAATTAATTGCATACTCAAAATCTACACTAAAGAAAGAGTAGGTTATTTATAAAAAATCTTTTAGTAATGTGAAACAACATTATACCTCTATAAAATAGGCTATATATACCTAGCGGGCCGGGCGAATATTGTCCTGCCCTGATAATAAAAAAGACCTTGAAAAATTATATACCTAAACCTTCCTCATGAATCACTTTATCTACTGGTGAAAACCTTATGAATATCCGTTTAGTAGTTTCTGAGCTTATCGAAAATAGACAGACAGAGAGACTTTGTTTTATAATATGTAGTGATAAAGTTACAATATACTTCAGTGAAATGTGCTATATTTTATTCTTATTCATCTTTATATTATAATTAACGCATCCAAAGATGCATCCGCTCATTAATATTATATAATTAAGAATATTATGAACAAGTCATATCGAGATTTTAGAGGCAAAATGAATACTGTTATAGGTATATCTGCAAGCAAAATGCCCCTTTCAAAGTTCAAAACAATACCCATGATTAATAACAGATCTGACGAAATATTGTACATACGGGCATCAATAACTTTATCGCATAATACCTTTGATTAAAGTGCCTCCGGTCGAAAAGGTTTTGTAACTCGGTTTAGGCGCGGCCGCGGCTCGAGCGGTCTATTACCCTGTGAAATTACACGCCTTATTACAACCGACGTCAGCGGGGGGTAATACGGACCACTCTAAATAGTTGGTTAGTATTGCGTCAAAGATTAAAGTTGTACCACACGTGTTAGAGGTAAACACTATTTTGCAACGATGAAATGTTACCAATTACTTTGAGAATGTTATAGACAGCCCATTAAATTGATATCGAACGTCTCACGAGGCTGTTACGAGGGCGGGTGCCGAAACTAATATCGTCAAAGTTTGCTTTAATCTCAAACGGTTATCGGATTAGCTTGTTTTACTAGTTATCTTTTGTAAAACACGCTAAAGAAAACTTATAAAATCGATTCTATCTCCTCTACATTTTAATTTATACTGTTATTGTGCTGTATTACGTAGTCTATTTATTCAGGAAGGTTACAGGCTATTTAACATCATGCTATAACCCTCAGGAGCCTGATAATCACCAAAAAAAGTTGTAGGTCAGAAAGTACGCTAAGCGATTGTGCTGTTAGTGTGGCATTGCGTGAGGCGTCATCGTTCGAGTGAGGAACAAATTAAATGAGAATAAAATCTTGGGATATAGCTATTAAGTAATATTAGTATTAAGTAAGGGCTTAGGGTGTGCCAAAAATGTCGAATTTTTTTTTCTTGCCCTCACCTCAAAATATCATGGGATATATCCAAATAAAAATTATGCCCAAAGTTCAGCTCTTAATTTAAATTTTAAGAGGTTCTCCAACGAACTTTAAATTTTCCCATATAAATAATATGAGAAAAAATTCCTTTGTAAGGAATACAACATCTAATAAAAGAAAATTTTGTCAGTACTATGTCCGTAATTTGAACATGAAAAAACCGAATCAGTGGTAGATGTCAATAACTTCATTTTTACTATTATATGTGAGTTAAAAAATAGTAAGTTTTATGTTCAAAATCAACCCTTAGTTTATTCCAGTACATCTTAATTTCTAATTGGTCCGCGATTAATCAAACAACAGAATGGTATGTATGTAGAGCTGCACGCTTCTATAATTCGTAGCGTGTAACTTAATTACATCGCGTTTGTTTTAATTGCTCGTTCAGTACCATTGAGGTTCAAGCTAGTTAGGAGTTGCACAACTTTTAACCGAGCGTCCCTATAAGTGTCTACAAAAGGTATAGCTATAAAAATACACACATTTTATTGTGTTTTTGCCAGGTTTAACAGTGGATTACTTACTTTTTATTGTTAAGGCTGAGCTATGTCGAAAAGCATTAGTAGCTTTAATAAACCCTAGCTAAACAACGTTTTACTACCTATACTTTTACGTAAGAGTAGTAACATAAGTGAACTCAAGCAATTAACAAAATCATTGATTTTATATAGAATATTTCGCTTCTATATATTATACTAGCTTCTGACCGCGACTTCGTCCGCGTGGAATAGTTACTTTGGACTAAAGCTAACAGGCAGCGGAAGCTTTTAAAATGAAAAAAACAACCCGATTTTGAAAATTTTTCATTGGTGCTCCGCTCGGTGTAATAATATATATCCTTCCTCGATAAATGAGCTATCTAACACTGAAAGAATTTTTCAAATCATCAATCAATCAACAACCAAACAAACCTTCTAGCTTTATAATATTAGTATAGATTATAATTTTACTTGATAAGGTTTTCTTTAAACTCACATTTATATTTTCTGATCTCTAAAAGTATTAAGTATTATAGAAAATATAATTTAAAAATCGTTAATAGCTTTTCAGAGACATTATTGATGAAGGCATGTAAGTAAGATCAAAATGTTATTTTTATTCGTTGTAATTTTATAATCTTTGAATATTTATGACATATGTCTTCGGTACTGGCTACCTTTTACATTGCACATTCACAAACATGAGGTGTCACGTTTAATTTAACTTAAAATATTTGTTAGACTGTGTCAACGTCCTCGAACGAATTGCGGCGAATATCAAGTTTCAATTCAAATTACTTATTTAAATTAAGTGTATATAGATATCAGCTAGAATTGAAAAACTAGAACACGGTTAATTTATGTACATCGTATCGGTGTGAACTTGCTTATATCGGATAATTGAGTTGTAAAATGGCAACAAAATCGTTACTTAATAAAATATCAAAAGGGTTATAATCTTATGCCAATACGTTGAGTAATTTTGACGAGATTGAGAGCCAAAGGATCTGTATTTCTATTATATTCATATATAGAATCCCAGAAAGCGTAAAACAGAGGTTATCTGTAATAATTGAATAGTGAACATTTATGTACTACATTAGCTTTGGTACACGACTTTATGTCCATGGTTTTCAAAATGAAAGGCCTCGATAGCCATATATTGTAAAATAGTTGTATTCACACAGAAACATAGACAAACATATTTACAATAAGTCACCAAAGTTACTTAGTAAATGAAGGATTGCTACATTTCTTTGGGCAATAATATAGCAACCAATAACCTCTTCGGTCACGTTATAAAATAATATAAATTTTAACATGAATGTAATACAGCATGGCTGTAATTAGTCGCGGGTTATGAAACGGAGATAAAAATCTTCTCCACGACACAACACTTAGATGTCCCAACTTCAATGGTGGTCGCTGAAATGTTATCGAAGTTAATAAATCTCTTATAGATTTATCTATAAATATAATGAAAATATAATTCTCAGAGTATGATCATTCGATGCGGCCACTTATTATTGGATTTGAATAACCCTTTGTCATTTTTAATGCTCTTCAAAACTGGCAGAAATCATCTAGAACTCACATAAAACGTAATAAAATTGGATAAACACAAAATACACAATCATATATATAACTAGCTGTGCCCGCGACTCCGTCCGCTTGGAACCTAATGTAAAAAAACAGTGACTAACAAAATCATCTGAATATATTAAGTTCATTTACTTATTTACTTTTCTCTCGTACTTATGTCGCATCGTCTTTAAAATTACAATAACTTTAGATAGAGTGAACCGATTTTAATGAAACTAAGACTAAATGTTACTCGACGATATGTTTTATAATTTTCTTGGTGAGGTTTTATCATGGACTACTTTAGCAGTGATTAGTGTTCAAACAAACAGATAGACAGACATTTATAAAGATGATTGAAATGTATTTCATTACTTATTCCAAGACAAGACAAGATTTTCACAAAAATCTTAAAAGTACAGACACGTTAGATTTACATTCTTATTATATGTATAGATATAGATTTCAAGATGTAACATTTAATAAAGAAGGTTTTAAAGATATTTCTTAGTTCTTTTAGTATTTCAATTATAATTGTTACTTTAGATAAAGAAAGGATAAAAATAATTTCTATTTCATCTTTGTAGGTAGGGACTCGAGAAATCCATTGAGGATTACATTCAATCTCCTATGACATTACAATAGCAATTTTCATTTTCAAACTAAAAGAAACGCTCACAGAAAAGTTATCTTTCTAAACCGCTCTTTGATCTCGTATAAACGAGATCATCTGCGTTTGTTTTTGGAAATAAAAAATATGGTACGATAGAATCGTGTCTAATCTTTTTGGCTCGTCTATTTTTAAAATATAAAAAGGAAATGATTTACACGTCAGTTTTATGTCGGCGAAGCTAATAGATTAAATGTTGCCTGTGGTCTATAATTATCATCTTGTATAGTACGGTTTATTGTTTTAGTAATTCATTTCGAAACACTAACAGCTGAGTAGAAATGTTTTTTTTTATGTCATAGGAGGCAAGCGAAAAGGTCGGTCACCTGATGTTAAGTGATCATCGCCGTCCATAGACATTAACAACACCAGGGGAGTTCCAAGTGCGTTGCCAACCTGTGTTTGGGGGAAGGGGGGAGAGGAAAGGGGAGTTGAGCCTCCGGCGCACTTACTGACCGAACGAAGCGCAACAATGCAAGCACTGTTACTTCACGCCAGTTTTCTATAAGAGGGTGGTAGTACCCCGGGGTGAGCCGACCCATTCATGCTGAAACCAGTAATAGTTTCAACGTGGCTGCATAAAGATCCGTTTAGTAGTTTTTGAGTTTATCGCGAACAGGCAGACAGACAGACGCGGTAGGGGACTTTGTTTTATACTATGTAATGATGAAGTAGTAGTATTATCAAAGATGAAAATGCGAGCACAGTAATGCTTCCTATTTCTTTTATTTCACGCTATAAATGTACAACCTTAAATAAAATATCAGATATTTACTTTTGTATTTGATACAGTATGTTGATTCTATTCTACTTTTGAATACGCTTGTACATAAGAAAGAGACAGATAGTTTTTCTCGGTATACTCTACCGATATGAGCTTAGTGTGACAAGGAGTGATAATATTGATGAAAGGTTAGCTCGATTCATAAGCTCATTATGTTTCGGTACAAGTTCTTTGAAGTAATTTAATTTTCCTTACAAGGATCGTGGTTAGTATACGAACACAGAAATATCCATAGCTTTTACAAGAGTGCGGGCTATATGCCGTTAAAGGACACCTTGTCATGTTTTGAATAAACACTCTAAAGTATTTGTTACAGTCCTCAGTTTGTAAGGTTCGGTTAATTGGCATGTACTGCCATTTGGGAGATGTAGAGTTAATCTATACTAATATTAAAAAGCTGAAGAGTTTGTTTGCTTGTACACGCTTATCTCAGGAAATACTGATCCTATTTGAAAAATTATTTCAGTGTTAGATAGCTCATTTATCGAGTAAGGCTATGTATCATCTAACTAAGACCAATAAGAGCGGAGCACCAATAAATAATGTTTCAAAATTTGTGTATTTTTAGCGTTAGCTCAAATTAAGTATTCCACGCGCACGTAGACTCGGATAATTTTTTTTTTCGACTGACTACGCTAGGTAGCAATGCCTTAACAGCTTCACCGAACTACAGGGGCAGAAGCTAATACTATATATATATATATATATATATATATATATATATTTGTCTAACTACCCACTCCGGCTTCGCATGGGTGTATTAAGAAAATGAGATGATATCTTACAGTACGACCGTGTCATGAAATAAAATGGTAACTGAATAATCTATCATTTCTCTTAATATTTTTGAATATATAAAAATTGTCCTCTGTCCCACTCACTTTTATTCGGATATTTCTTGAAAACCAAATTTTTCACATTTCCGGCCAAATTAAAAAGAAATCGTTCATACAAACTTTGTCGTGATAATTACAGACAGAACAAACAAAAGAATTAGCCAAATAGATGGTTATACTAAAAAAAACACAGTTTAAGAGTAGCGATAGCTATCACGACTCTAAACTTATTTGTTTTTGTTTAAGATGGTATCGAATAGCAACACTCGTGTAAACAGAAACAAATTTAAATACAAAGAGAAAGACTGAGTTATGCACAATTGCTATCTTTAATTGATAGTTAATATTTGTTTATTTAACTTACTGTTTGAGAAATATTATTCTTTAAAGATGTAATGTTTTGATTTTTGTCAATTTACTGAATAAGAAAAATCTCATTAGATTTGTTTTATATCAATTCTTATTTTTTTTTTATATCATAGGAGGCACACGAACAGGCGGGCCACCTGATGTTAAGTGATCACCGCAGTCCATAGACACTAGCAACACCGAGGGAGTCGCAAGTGCGTTGACAGCCTGTTTTGGGGGACTGAGGGAGGGGGAGGAGGGAGAGAAGAGGGTAGGGAAGGGGAGTTGGACATCCGGTGCTCTCACTGACCGAACGAAACGCAACAATGTAGCACTGTTACTTCACGTCGGTTTTCTGTGAGAGGGTGGTACTACCCCGGACGAGCCGACCCATTCATGCTGAAACCGGTAATAGCTTCAGCGTGACTCTACCACCATTATTTGCCGATCATTTGACGTATGTCATAATTCACAAAAATGTATTTGAAACGCACTAGATCTATTTGCAAAAACACCGTTTAAATACCATTAATTATCCTAAATTGTTTCATTTCGAACCATATACACCGCAAACCATCTTATACCATATAGTTCGTCTCATATAATATAGTTTAATTTCTTTAGTAATATATGTCAGGTGACTGTTTAGACACACAATGTATTCTAGGTTATGACACTTCATGTTGACTTTTAACATGTAAAATAATAATATTAAAATAAATACTAATAAACAACCAACAAAACCTAAGTTAAAGTTTGTTCTAAGACTTTCAAAAGTATAGCTGCAAACGTGTAAATGAAATAATAAACCTAAGTGCAATGACCGGTGTCAAAAGCTACAATGGGCGACCCAGAGTTAATAACTTTCGATAGTAAAACGGGCAATAAACCCTTTTGTTTTGTTTCTCAATGCCCACATTCCCTTTTAAACGAAAGTGAAATCACCCGATGGTCATTGACAGTGTGCTTTAAAATAGACGCGTAGAGGATTGTGCATAATTTTTGTATTTTTCTACATAATTAGGTCAAATATTAAACACCTATTTTTTTAATTGATTTAGTACGAGAATCAGGTGCAGAGTGTCCTCGAAAAATATTGCTACTGTCTAGACAGTCACCTGGCATATGTATATATCTACATATAAATACATATTAGTGTCCTTTGTTTGTCGGAACATATCTCTGATATGGCTGAACTGATTTTAACGAGATTTGAACTACACCACATATTGTTATGCTTTTCCATAAGGACTACAACTAAGAAATTAACAGAAGTAGGTTGGAATAAATAAAGAACTTTAGTACCAGGGTTTGAATAGTAAATAAAAATTATTATCAAAAAGATGAAAGCCGGAGCCTAGTGAATCCAGATAAAATACATAGTTGTTAAAGAACAGTAAAACCATTTTCAAGAGGACGACGTCACAGGCTAAAATAATAAAAATAAAATCATAAAGGTCTGCCGTTAGACAAGTATTTCGCTAAAGCTTCTGGAGAGATTTCGATGGAATCGTTTTAGTTTTACTTCATATACATTTGTGTCTAATCTATTACAATTTTATGACGATAGCATCATTTAGTATGAAGGTTTTAAGAGACTATAAATTTTGTGTGTATGTGTACTTTCTTGTCGCGGTGAAGTAGGACAAGCGTTGTTGTGTCTATATTCGCTCCTCTATACGTAAAATATGTATTTTTAAAATTCTTAATAGGTTTTGGCGTTTTGTCCACAATCTCACCTGATATTAAACGACGTTGTGTTCTAAGTTTGTAAATACGCTAAGCCTAGGTCATGACTAGGTCTGTTTTTATTAACGTGGAGAAATTCTCATGGACACGCCACCGTCCCGGGGAGAGAGTGGTAAGTGTGAGACTTGTACTCACTAAAACCCCGCGGTGTACCGGCCGCCGTTTTGGTTAGGGTAGTAAGGGACCGTGCATTGCTATCATCATGCTGTCCCAGCGGTCAGCCAGGCGAAAATTAGCCGCTGGGCCCCTTCCTAATAGAAAGGGGACTAATACTCAAATGCAGCTGCCGGAACACATCTAAGGGTACTTGTCGACAGATTTTAAGCTTGAAAGTGATAACTAGCCAGACGAGCCTAGAATTTAGCACCATGTCTTGGTTTCATAACGATGTTATCCTTTATTGAAAGCTCAGGCTCATTCGTAAGGACTAGAATCTATGTCGATCTATATGGTCTCCAAACACGCTAACCACTTAGCCACTTAAATCATCATCTTCAATGTCTCATTAAGATAATTTAGACGCAGACGAAGTCGCGGGTATTAGCTAGCTGTAATATAAAAAAGAAATACGTGAATGTCGTGGAACATTCGATTGGCACAAAGTTCCTGTCGTAGTATATTATTATTGATCAGCGAATTATATTATTGACTAGCTATACCTGCACCTCCGCACGCGTTTTTTTTTAATCGTACTAAACAATTATAAAATTGTGAGATTATATACAATTATTGAAATGCTCTTTAAAAACAATTGTAAGTACGACGCGCACGCCACTAAAAGTAACATGTAACGTGTACATTAGATATATAAATACTAACAGCGTGTCAAATGAGGCTTGTCATCAGCAACATATTTCGAACCTTAACCCACAATATAACTACCTCAGTGTTCACTTACACTGTATAAGGAAGTAATGAAACAATAACTTAAAATATTATTATAAAGATTTACATTAACATTACGTTTAATATACATTACCATTATA
The DNA here is from genome assembly GCA_036509395.1 of Antheraea yamamai. NCBI lineage: Eukaryota > Metazoa > Arthropoda > Insecta > Lepidoptera > Saturniidae > Antheraea > Antheraea yamamai. The sequence goes on along the minus strand of AP028427.1, from coordinate 18,735,527 downwards.
ATTAAGATTTTGTGACTATAAAAATAAATAAACGCTTGTCTGTTCCGCAAGAAATTGAATTATGGTACTCTTTACGTAATACGTTTATAATCAAAGATCCTATTAGGAAGACCTCTATATCATTAAAGTTATTAATAATTATACTGTCGAATTGTAAACAATGAGCTGATAATTATTTATCTTATTAAAAATAAAGAATGAGTCGAAATCTTGGTAAATTTCATGCAGACAAAGTCGCGGGTAACAGCTAGTCTAAAATAGAATAACCTCAATTACTTTTTATAAGGCTCGCTACCTACCAGTAAAAATAGATCTAACCGTTTTGGTGATAGCACACAGACGAAGCCACGGTTAACAGCTAGTACAAACTGAAATTGCCTAAATTACTTTTTGTAAAGTCAGTTATCTGCCGGATTTTGGATTGGAAAAAACATTGCAGACAAAGCCGCGGTTAATAGCTAGTCTAATTTAGAGTAGCCTAAGTAACCCGTTGGGTCACCCTTGACTTTCCGGACAGGATCCCACCCTTTGAACGGCGAAATTCGATCGACAAAATCCAAAACGGGTCCGCCCACCACACCCATTTGTGTCACGGGTAAGGTGGATTCCTATACTTGGGCAAAAATTATTTTCGAGTTTCGGGAAATTTAGAGGCGGAGCGTGTAGTGCACTATAAAAACTAGATAGAAAGTGAGAGACACGTAGCTGAAAGCAAATAATTTATATAGATAAATGCAGAATAGCAATTTAGTTTTTAAGACGAACAAAGTTCGAATAATTTATATTTTTTTTTAATTAGTCTGATATAGACTAGACATAGGGTTTAATTAGAAACTCTATCAGACATATAGATATAATAAGTGTATAAAATACACTCAAACATTATAGACTATATATATATACTAGCGGACCTGGCGGACGTTGTCCTGCCTTGATAATAAAAAATATAAATCCCAAAAGTCAACCGCAGCGCCACCTACCGGGTCCAATTGTGAATCTAAACCATTCTCGAATCTCCACGAACACACACAAAAAATTTCATCAAAATCGGTCCAGTCGTTTAGGAGGAGTTCAGTCACATACACACGCACACAAGAAATATATATATTAAGATAATCATATAAGAATTTAATTGACATTAGAATAAGAACCAACATATTGAGTAATAAAATTATGCATACGAATATCACCAACGCCGTGAGTGGGAAAGAAGATCGTAAGGAAATCAGTACGAATGAAGATTTAGACATAGACTCCAAAAGTAATTAGACACAATCAATCAAATAGACACGGAAATTTTACTTTTTTTCTTAATAATAAGAAAAAAGGTACAAATGTACAAATACAGGTGGAAACATCAAGAAAAAGCAAAAAAAGGGAAAATCATGCTAAACTAGGAAATCAAATGAGACGAACCCAAAATATAAAACCAGTTCTCTGAACCAGCCGTAGTATCCGAAGGAAGTACAAAGAACATGGAAGGATGAAAAGGAAACAAACATCAAAACAGAGAAAGACAAGGCCAAGTTAACATGTGGAATTTGAAACGCAGAAAGAACAACTAACATAGGAACACTAAAACAGAATTCATAAAACTCAGCGGGAAAGTGGTGTAATATAGAAACGTAAAATTAAAACAAAGGTGTCAGAACCTAAATAAAGGATTGAAAGGAAGTGAAGAATAAGTACAGTAACTGCTTTCGGACTACTATAGAATTATAGTTGCCAAAGCGTTAAAGGAAATAAGAACGGGATAAGATAGAGAAAACCAAAGAAGACTAGACTTAGACGCTGAAAGAAGGAAACAGAAAATAACTAAAAGTCCCAGTGGGAAAAATAAGGAAAGAACAATGTATCTGCCCTCCCCACGACAGAGGTGGTCGGACGAGGGATGGCACTCGCCCGTCCCACAAAAAAAAAAAAGTAACCCGTTGTAATTTCAGCTATCTGCGAGTGAAATTCCCGTCAAAATCAGTCCAGCCGTTTCGGAGATTACCCGGAACAAACAGACAGACAGACAGACCGACAAAATTTTTTTAAATTGCATTTTTGTTATGAGTAGCGTGTATACTTTCGTACCCAATCAGTAATTTTTTTTTATTTTGATATTACATACAGACACTTCATTGTAATTATATGTATAAATTAACAAATAAGAATAAATGAATTACTAGCGTGCATTAAAGTAACCATAAGAATAACCTATTATTTTTTTAATAATATGTAAAACATAATAATGTTTTCTGTGGACATATATTATCACTAACTTCTGCCCCCGACCTCGTCCACGTGTAATAGTCTTAGCGTGATGATATATATATATAGCCTATATATATAGACCTTCGTCGATAAATGAGCTCCCTAATACTGAAAGAAATTTTCAAATCGGACTAGTAGTTCCTAAGATTAGCGCGTTCAAGCAAACAAACTCTTCAGTTTTATAATATTAGTATAGATTATGACACAGACATAGGGACTGCTATAGGTATTTCTGAGATGCATAATTCCATAGTAGTTACAAGACTTTGATGTATCCCATAAGGTTTAGCCAGAGTTACTAATCAATCCTTTACGCCTTTTCTTACGTTCTTTACACATAATAACATAACAAACAACGCATAACAACATTTCCTTCCAAAAAATATCCAGTTATAAATTATTTTTATTAATGCAATATATATATAACGTTTCAAACATTATTAGTTAAAAGGTGCCTAATAAGCTTATCTAATTTACTAAACGCAATTATCTGCGAGCGGTCCTTATCTATTTCGACCCTGTTAAGATCATTCGCCAGCCTGCTGACATGGCGCAGTATAAATACTTATTGAGTTGGTAACTATCTTAATTAATGTTTGCACCTTAAGTGAGGCTTGTATACGGCCGAGGTATTTCAAGCTTACGAGTTTAATCATAACTCATGGATACTATGTTGGGTTTGAAAAACGCATTTAACGACTTCTTAATAGAATCATTTAATTTGAATTTTAAATCTTTACTAAGTAATGTTAGAATTATAGTGCTTACAAGATTTTACATTAATGGAACCAATTGGGAAGGATATAAAGATACTTTCAAAACTGATTCTTGCCAATGCATGATGGAATGTTCGTTGGACTTAGTATTTATCGTCATAGTTCTAGCCAGTATGATTGCTATAAACGTTGATACGTTAACGTCTCTCAATGATCGGCGATCATTTTTAGCTACATCGCACTTATCACCAATTCTAGTAGAATTATTTGCCCTTTTCTATTTTAATATGATAAACAGATGACTCAGTAGTCAGCTTTTTTGAAGATCCCGTAAATTAACGTAGGCTTTTTCTAATCATCTATGAGCCTCGTTGACGTGCCCGTCAATGGCGAACTTTACTTCTTTTGATTATGGGCACGTATATGACTAGCGAAACCAAACTTTGTCTTAAAGCTCTTTTTGCAGGGCGCAGAGTGCAATTGATATTGTCAAATTTCCAGATTGTCAGATTCGAATCATACTTGGATAACTACCACCCTTAAATTGAAAATTTGTCGCCAAGCATCTATGTGTTCCGATAACTGCACTTGAGAACCAGTCCCCCTGTAGGTTTAGCATCTTAGACCACGTTGTCATTTAAAACCAGGTAAGATCGAACGAAGGTAAGGTAGAACCAGGTAAGAGGTCAAAGGCCAAAACCAATAACGCATAATATAAATAAATGAGACGGTGCCTGATAGTGGATATAGTGTAATTCGAAAACAACAACAATCTGCAATCCATTGTCAATCATCGCTACCATGCTGACCTACAAGCGCCCTTGGTAGCTTATCATCCAAAACAAGCTAATCATCATCATCAGCTTATCATCATGTGCAATCTATTTAGGTACGGCAACCCTACCACTCCGCTAAGTAGTTACTTAACATACAGGCTAACACCGTCATACGATACGCGAATGCTTACCAGAATTACGCGTTACACCCAATTTATAGTAGTCGTGCGTTTATTGGCAAGATATGTAGTGTTCTACCTTGCAGCTTGGCTCATACTCAATAAAAAAAGGGGTTTCGTTTTTCTATATTTCAGCTACGTGGTTGTGATTTAGAGCTTCGAGTGCAATTGTCATGTCAATAATCTTAACAACATAAATAAATTCGACTGCAAAATGTACATGGAAAAGCAGAATTTCTTAACGGTATTAAGATCTGGTCAGTAACCAGGCATTGAAGCACTTTTCTCGGTTCAATAAGCATCGAATCTATTGACTGGAGCCATTGTCGGTGAACACATTCACGATTTGGCTTATTTCCAGTTATCTTTCCACGATATAAAATTTCAAACCCGTACAAAATGAATATCGTTTAATCAACTGTCTTCTTTTATATCTTAAATACATTTTACTTATCATCGTTGAGATTAAATGCTTTTAGTTAATTTATTGGTACCTAATCGCATTAATTGCCTAAGTTGTAAGTCAGTTTCAATTTTTATAATGTAGTAGGGCAATGTGTCGACACTCGACTTAGTGGCAAAAGCATGATTTTTTTATGTCATAGCTGGCATACGAGCAAGTCGGTCACCTGATGTCAAGTGATCACCACCGTCCATAGACGCTAACAACACCAGGGGAGTTGAAAGTGCGTTGCCAACCTGTGTTTGGGGGAAAGGCAGAGAGGAGTAAGAGGAGAGTGGAGAGGAGAGGGGTAGGGAGAGGGGCACTCTCACTGACCGAATGAAACGCAACAACGCAAGCACTGTTACTTCACGTCAGTTTTCTATGAGAGGGTGGTATAACCCCGGGCGAGCCGACCCATTCATGCTGAGACTAGTAGTAGCTTCAGCGTGGCTGTACCACCACCTGAAATTATAATTAAATAACTATATAAATTATTGAAGGAAAATATATATGGTAGGACCGCCTTACGTCGCGATCGAGTGTGCACGAGTCCACAAACGCGCTCCGCAACAACTGCAGCTCCCTGTGTAGTTGCTGACGTCACAGACCTCTTAGTAGTGATTTCCGGGCGATGTAGTAACGTCACCCAGGACTGCACCGCGTCGTACTTCACTCCCGTTTCCCCGTACCGCCATGGAGCGTAGCCCAGGCTGTACGTACACAAAAGGCCCTTTTCAGGGCCAAACGAAGACCCAGCACCCGAAACCGGACACCAATCCCTCTCAAACGAAGACCCAGAAAACGAACATTGACTCCGAACCATCTCAACCGACGACCCCAGCTATCCCTACCGGATCATCCACCGTTGAGCATCGCCCGCAACCCGCGTCCCCGGACGCCGAAGCGACGATCTCACCCGCTACACCCGCGAGAAGTCAACCGACCGCCGACGCGCCGAGCGCCGCGCAGGCGATCGAGAGACTCATCTCGGTCGAAACCTATGAAAGCGACCTCCTAGCGATAGCGGAATTGATCAATAAAGACATCCTGTCAAGCACCATGATCAGGTGGTGTGCCCTCGCTCTGAGGATACAAGAGAACATGAAGGAAAACAAGCCCCTATCGGTTCAAGATCGAAATTCCCTCGAACTCGCGGCGAAGGGAATATTGATCCCCCCAGAAGTCCCACATAGCATTTTCTCCAAAAGTCCTCTAGGAAGAGCCGTCAGGCGACTCCGAGAGGACGACGTTAGCCCAGAAAGTGCTAAACGAGTATGCCCCAGAATTGTATCGGGATCTCCCCAGATCCAAGAAACCCCAAAAAGCACCTACAAGACACCAGCGCCCTTGCCACAGAGGCAAACAACCGAGAAAACCACACCTAGACCACCTGTTGCGAAGCCACAACAAACATCGAAATCCCCGAGCCCGATAACACCTGTTGTTTGTAAACAAACAACAGGTGTGACCGTGAAAACTGGCGTGACCCTGAAAACGCCGACCTTGGCAATGAAATCTAAGATACAGAACCCGACAGCAACCAGAACGACGGCGACGAGCGCAAACAGTGGCGCTAGTGCGCCGGGAGACCAGTGGTCTACATCACGGTCTAGCCAGATGAAGACCTACGCAGTAGCGACATCTGCGCCAAAACCGGCGCAACAAAGCGCGACCGAACGAGAGCCACCCACTACTAGCCAATCGGAACGCGCCGTCGCGGAGAATAAGACCACCTCTGAAGGTATAGCTCCTAATGATTCTACGAAAAGTGCTACTACGGAACCCCAAATTATAACAACAACAAGAAAATATCCACCACTGATCGTAGAATCATTACCCGATTGGCATAGACATTTCGAGGCAATTAAACGGGAATTTGGGAGAACCCCGAACGCGCGACCCTTCGGCGCCGGGGTGCGCTTCCTCCCGCACGACGAACACGAATACCGTGCGGTACAAAGTTACCTCACAAAACTAGAGAGTACAGAAAACATATCATGGTTCTCGTACTCTCTACCAAATGAAGAGAGCCTAAAAGTAGCCATTAGAGGGCTGCCAACGTCAACCAAACCGGAAGACATCACAACTGCACTCGAGAACAAGGGGTTCCAGCCTGAAGTGGTGCGCAACATCCGGGCGCGAGGCGACCGCCCCGGAACTATATTCTACGCAGCACTAAAAAGGACCGAAAACCTAATACCAGACATCTACAAAATAGACGAGCTACTCACGATGCCTGGAATAAGAATTGAAGCCTGGCGGGGGAAGACTGGCCCTGCCCAATGCCACAAGTGCCAGAAGTTCCGCCATAGCTCCCACCACTGTCACAGGCAACAGGCCTGTGTCAGATGCGGCGGGCCACACTTCGCAGCAAACTGCGACAGACCAAGAGACGCCCCGGCAACCTGCGCTAACTGCGGGGGGCCACATCCGGCTAACCACTCGCAGTGCCCCGCCCGCAAACGCGAGGCGAGGAACAAGCGAGCCGGGACACTGGCCACCACGGGACGCAGAGGGCAGACCCTGCCCCAACAGAGCACCGTAGTTGAGGCGGCCCCGGCGTCACTGATGGCGCCGGCAAACAACCCGGCGCAACGAGGGGGCAGAGCGGGTCCCGAAAAGCGCAAGAAGCGCAGTAAAAAGTTAAAAACCATCGAAGCGGACCCCGATCAAATGAGGGGCCTCTTTGAAAAATTTTTGAAATTCGTTTCCAATGAAGAGAAACAAAATACTCAGAAAACCAAGACAACAAGGCAGACTAATGGATAATACACCCCTTAGAGTCGCCCACTGGAACGCCCAATCTCTTCGAACTAAGAAGAAATTACTAATGCATTTTCTCAGAGAACACAAGATCGATATAATGCTGATCTCTGAGACATTTTTCAATGCAAACGAAAACTTCAAAATACCACGTTATAACATATATAGAAAGGACGAAGTGAGCACCGCGGGCACCGCCTATAGGGGGTTGGCAGTGCTCATTAGAAATAATATTGTACACCAGCCGATCCCGTACATAGAATACCAGTCCCTCTATGCCCTGGGAGTACTGGTTAGCATTGCGGGCCACAGAACAAGATTTTTCGCCGCCTACCGACCGCCCGTCGCGAATGCCGAAACCCTGAGAGCCGACCTAGAAGCCCTGCTAGTTCGAACACAGGACCCGACAGTTATTGCAGGTGATTTAAATATTAAACACCGCGCCTGGAACTCCACGAGGAATACGGCACTTGGTGCCCGAATCCTAAAACATGCCGAGGACAACAACTATGACGTCATCGGACCAGACATGCCTACACACCACACTCAGCAAGGAACGCACGAAGTTCTCGACATCTGTCTGTATAAAGGGCTCGCAACTCCACCAGAACAAACTGTACTACCGGACCTGCCGTCGGATCACAGGCCGGTTCTGTTAGAGATTCACGCAGACCCGGTAAGAGTCAGTCTTCCCCCCCCACGCATGGAGATATGCTGGGAGAAGTTCGCAGATGAACTAGAGGCGAACACGCCTACTAGAAAAATGACATCAATTGAGGACGTCGAGATATTGACTGAGGACATCACACGGTGTATCCACAGCGCCGTGGAGGTGTCCTCAACTGTCAAACACGCCGACAGATGGCGGTCGTCTCTCCCTCGACGACTAAGAGACCTCATTGACCAAAAGAGAAAACTTCGAATACAATGGCAGAATACCCGTTGCCCGAGGTTGAAATCTCAACTCAACTCGATGGTGACGCGCGTTAAGCTCGCACTAGACAACCATGCGGCCGAAGCATGGGACGCACATGTCGAGAGCATAGGAGACCATATGCCTTCAGTGCACCGATTATGTCGGAACCTGTCTTCGGCTCCGAGAAAACCCCACCCGCTCCTGGGAACAGACGGTTCTCCGAGGTTTGTAGCCGAAGATAGGGCGGAGATTTTTGCCACGCATCTGTGGCAGCAATTTGCGCCGAACCAGATTGCCAATGTTGACCACTACAACGAGGTCAACCAATTCCTGGAAGCCAGAAGAACCGGCATGGCAGACCCAGGCAATGACTGCCTTTTTATATCTCCGCGCACAGTGCAGCGCGAAATCCAAAAGCTTCAACCTAAGAAGGCCCCTGGAATCGACGGAGTAACAAACACGATGCTACGTCACGCACCGTTTAAGACCGTCGCGGCGCTGACGCGTTTATATAATGGCATCCTCCGCACCGGTCACTACCCTAAAGAGTGGAAGTTGGGAGTGATCGCGATGATCCCAAAGCGAGACAAGGACCCGAAGCACGCAGAGAACCATCGACCAATTACGCTGCTCAGTACTCTCTCGAAAGTTTTCGAGAGAATTGTGCTGAGCATGCTGAAGCCTCATATCGAGCTACGGAAGGAGCAATATGGCTTCAGGGAAGGCCACTCAACTACCCTGCAGCTCGCGAGAGTGATCCACACCCTCGTCGAAACGCATAACAGAAAAGAGCACGCCGCCATCGTGCTCCTCGATATGGAGAAAGCGTTCGACAGGGTGTGGCACGAAGGATTGCTCTACAAGCTGGCGACAACATCCACCGCCCCCGCCCTTCTACAAAGATTGATCAAATCCTTCCTCGAAAACCGAAGAGTAAGAGTTAAGGTGGAAAACGCGATGTCCCGGGAGGTAGAGGTACGCGCAGGCGTGCCACAGGGCAGCTGCCTCTCACCGCTCTTATACGCCTTATATACCAACGACATCCCGGTGGTCGGCAAGGCTAAACTAGCCCTTTTTGCCGACGACACTGCATATTATGCAACATCTATAAATAGGAAGAGGTCCGCCGCGCTATTACAACCCACGCTAGATGCGCTTCCTGAGTGGCTGGAGAGATGGCGGCTCACAGTAAACACCGGAAAGACGCAAGCCTTCCAACTTGGCTACAAGATAACCCCTACACCACCCCTGACGCTCCAAGGAGTGAACCTTCAATGGAGGAATGAGGTTAAATACCTTGGGGTCACCATCGACAGGGGGCTGTCCTTCAAAAAGCACACAGAAAATATTATCACGCAGGCGAGGGTGGCGAGGAGAGTGCTGTGCCCGGTACTCAACTCTAAACTCCCGTACCGCACGAAGCTAGGTCTCTATAAGACGTACGTGAGATCACGCCTCACGTACGCAGCCCCGGCTTGGTTCGGTTGCGTATCGGATACTCTTAAACGCAGATTACGAACCCAACAAAGCCAGACGCTTAGAACGATCGTCGGGGCTCCGCGTTATGTGAAGAACGCGACGATCGCTCGCGATCTGCGAGTAGAGAGCCTAGACAACTTCATAAGCAGCCTCGCCACGAACATGTTTCGGAGAGCGGATAGATCGGCGCATGTGCACCTCCAAAACATTGCGCCGCTTCACACAAGACCGCCCGAAGACGATAGTACCGACCTCCCTATTATAAGACGGAAAAATATTAAATCACACGCACGCACACTCACTCGCGACTTAGAGAGCGAGTAATAAAGATGCACCCGATAACCTGAAGGAAGCCATCAAAAGGCCTCCACTACAGACGCACCCCTAGAGAGGGTGTCGAACCAATGGCCACCGTTAGAGGGTCCAACCCTGGTACGGTTTCCCCGCACCTGCAACCAAAGCAGGAGTGAGAAGATTGCGACGTATATATGGTATTATATATATGAAATTATAATTATATAATTAAAAACCAACGACGACCACTATGGTATTTACAGTCTAGAGACATAGTCACTGTAATGTCGATCTACAAGCCTTTATGCAAATTTAAACACGATAAACTAAAAGAGAGTCACTATGACAGCTCTGTTACCATGAGCATGAAGAGTTGAGTACACCAGTAGAGTACGAACACGAGCATCCCGCTTGATTATTGAATATATATCTTCAAATCCAGGAACATGACACGCTTAATTATAGTGTCATACCTCGCGTAAGGTGATTATACGTTACTAGTGCACAGTTGTCGTGTCTTTGTAGTCCGGTGAAGCTGTTAAGACCTTGCTTGGTTAATAGTGTAGTCAGTTCGAAAAAAAAAAAAAAGTCGTGTCTTTCTTTCTGGAGGATATTTAACAGCATTCAATTTATTCAGCATTGTAGAATTAGAAAAAGTAGCGTTAGAAATAAATAAGGAAAAAGTTACTAAAACAATCGGATCAATTGCAGAAACGTCACCATGGGACAAATTTCTATCGTAAAGCAGAGCGTGATGATGCATTCTGGCGCAAAGGTTGATAACACATACTAATACATGATACATTCCAAATTAATCTTTAGGAGTGGCGACTTATTACATCATTATACGCAGTTATAAACTGTAGTGACAACATCGACTGAAGCGATGACGATTTAGGTTAAAATCCTTGCGAATGAACCGGGGCTTTTGGAGAAGGAAAACATCATGATGGCCAACGATAGCATGCTCTTAGGGCTTTTTCTAAACCCTTCTAGCTAACTCCTACGCTTAAGTTGAAAATCTGCCTTCAAGCATCTGTAGGTGTTTTCCAGCAACTACACTTGAGAACCAGTTCCCTACGTATTTAGCGTTAGGTGAAATTGTGATCATAAGCTTGAAGAAAAATATTCCAATTAGTATTATTTAATCAGTATAAAGGTACTCAATACCAGCTGTATTATTTATGTGCTCTCAAATTCTCAATCATCCATTAACTCAGTTGTACGAGTATTCTATGTTTAAAATGTCTAGTAAAAGCTCGTTACCCACTCGTCTGTCTCATCCTTATTGTACGGCATAAGTGCCTGTTAAAGTCGAGCGTTCAGTGCAAAATGTTTTGTCACTCTAGCCGTACTCTACGGATTAACTGAAACTTCCACGTATTCATTTTCTACTACAGGCTTAGTAAAATAACTCATATACTTCTATATAGATTCAATTTAAGGATTTTATTAATACCGAGATTGAATAATTTAGAGATGAGCTTAAAATTGTTAAAAATTATTGTACTTTACAATATGTATATTTATTATCGGTATCGTAAGAGAAAACCATTAAATAATGATGTGGTATTATTCCTTTCCTCCTCTCTTTTGGTATATTTCTTGATTCCGTGCATGTCAATTTTAGAAATAAAGTCAACATAGCGTAATTGAAAAGAATCAGAAATTGAATATCGTGTGATAACGAGATTTTATTGCCCATACTAGCTGTGCCCGTGACTTCGTCCGCGTGAAACCGTATGTGAAAAACAGTGATTAATAAACTACTTAACTAGTTTTATCTCGTGCTTACGCCGCGTCGTCATTAATATTACAATAACTTTTGATAGAGTGGATCGATTTTATTTAAACAAAGACTAAGTTATTCTCGAAGATATGCTTTATGGTTTTCTTGAAGTGATTTTACTGTGAACCCAGTACTTTAGCAGTGATGCGTGTGCATACAAACAGACAGGCAGACATTTCTAAAAATGATTGAAATGTATTCTACTACTTATTCCTGGACACCTACAATATTTTTTTTCACGAAAATCGAAAAAGTAGAGACACGTTAGATTTACATTCTTATTATATACTAGCGGGCCCGGCAAACGTTGTCCCGCCCTGATTATAAAAAAATCCTGGACAAAAACGTTCCTCGTGAATTACTTTATCCACTGGTGAAAACCGCATAAAGATCCGTTCAGTAGTTTTTGAGTTTATTGCGAACAGACAGACAGATATACAGACGCGGTAGGGGACTTTGTTTTATACTACTACATATATATATATATATATATATATATATATATATATATATAGAAGATTACAATTTTGTGTATTTTAGTTCTAATACACGTAGTCACGGACATGTTGTTAATTTCATATACAAATGAAAGGAACATGAAATATTTATGACTACATACCTACGTATTCATAATTGATAGCTAATCAACCCGTCCATGATGACTAACTTTCAGTGACAATTGTAATTTACGATCTCTGAATAATAATCTAAATACACATATGAGTTGTTAGTAATTGAAATATAAATTAATCATGCTAATATAGGTCATGATGGACCAAGGGCTAGGTTAGTGAAAAAGTCGTATGGTTGTTAGGTTATGTTAGGAATGTACAAAAATATATAGGATATCGTGCATTAATTTGTCGTATTTCACTACCAACATGTTAATACGAATTCTTGTTAAAAAATAATTTTTTATATAATATTAACTAAACACATATTGCATTATATCGACGCAAGCAACTCTGATTTTAAGTTAATATGTATGTATATTCCCAATATATTATTGCACGTTATCTCTGTGGAACTCAAAGCACAACACCTGGGATTTTGGTGGTTTGCTTATGTTGACATGTTGCTATTTTAGATCATTCTACGTTACATTGAATATTTGGCATTTAAGTCTAAAACGTGCATTTGCCACACTTGACATTGGCAGAATTGCTAACAAGGGCAGAGCCCAACGCGAAGAAAAAAAAGTTAAGAAGTCACTCTCAACAAAATCTCCTAAAACACTATATAATAAGAATAACTTTAAAAAAAAGCTTTGTTATTGTTAACCGGTGTTATTATTAAAGTATTTGAAGCCCGTGTTTTTTTTTAAGATACCGCTTTTGTTGTTTAATAAGATGTAGGTATCTAACCTATTTATTTTGGATTTTATTTTTATATACATTTTTTTACCATTAAACTCCAATAGAAAATCCTTCATACATGTCACCTAAATGTATATCTAATACTTCGGGGATTTACTGAAAGTTCCGTGGAAATTGATACAGCCGTTTCAGAAATTACCCCGGACGATAATAAAAAATATACGCTTCAATGGTTTTATATATTTTATACGGCCAAACATGAACCGTGAAATTTCACATCACTCTAGTTCAGACTTTCTCAAAGTGGGCGATAACGTTGGAAACCTAGAGGGGGGCGTTAAGGGGCCAGAAAAATGGGGGGCGTTGATGTGGGTTAGGGGGGCGATATATAATTTATAATTTAATTTACTTTATATAGTATATTAAATTTCACTAAAATTAAAATCCACCTACTACACAATAACGAATAATTAATTTATATTTCTACCCTGTATGATGTTATAAAAACTTAAAATACTTAACATAGACTTCGTAGGATGGCCCGCACACCGTACGCAATCAAGTTGTAACAAGTTTCTGCGGATCCGGTAGAAATCGGCTGGTTCATCGATACTTGCTCAGTACGATTGAACGTTGATAGAGATAAACGAGTTTGTGCGTGTTTGTCTTATTCCTGTCGTTACTTGCTGTATTTAAATCCTATATAAAAGCTCGTAATTTTTCTTATATTTTCATTTGTGGCTTCGCGCGCTGTCTTTAAACAAGTATTTAAGTTCAACACTTTATTTACATATTTTTGAGAACAAAGCCATGTCAGAAACAAACAAGAAGAAACGGCAATACAGTGTAGAATATATTAGATATGGATTCATAGAAAATTCGACAAACCCATCTTTGCCTTTGTGCCTTCTTTGGTCAAAAACATTTTCAAACGAAGCGATGAAGCCTTCAAGACTTCAAGATCATTTGAATAAAATGCATCCGGATAAGAAGGATAAAAACGTAGCCTATTTTCAAGATCTGGAAAAGAAGCATAATGCTCAGCCAAGTGTATCGAAACTTTTTTCGATGGCTGTTAAGCAAGGCGATGACGGACTTCGAGCTTCATACAATATCTTTCTGTTAATTGCTCAAACAGGTAAACCACACACCATCGGATAAACGTTAATTTTGTCGGCAATAAAAGAAGTTATAACTACTGTGCTCCATAAACCGGCGGCAGATATAATTCGAAAAATTCCTTTGAGCAATAGTTCTGTACAAAGACGAATTGATGAAATGGCTGAAAACATTGAAGAGTCATTGTGCAATCATTTGAAGACTAGTAAATTTTCAATTCAGTTGGATGAGTCCACTTTACCAACTAATGAAGCATTGTTGTTGTCTTACGTGAGATTTATTAAAGATGAAAAAATATGTCAAGTACTTTTATTTGCTAGAAATTTAGAGACAGACACGAAAGGAGAAACCGTATTTAAAACACTGGAAAAGTTTTGTGATGAAAAAGGGAATTCCGTTGAAGAATATTATATCAGTGCTACAGATGGTGCTCCAGCTATGACGGCGTGTCAAAAAGGCTTCATATCGTACTTAAAGAACAAAATTCCTGGTGTGCTTGCTGTACATTGCATTATACATCGACAGCATTTAGTGGCTAGAAATTTAAGTGAACGACTATTGCAATCATTGCAACATGTCATCAGAGCAGTCAATAAAATCCGAAACAACTCTTTAAATGTGACAACGCCGCTTACTAAAAAGAGAAATCATTTGCAAGTTACCAAACGCGGCGACTTAGAACTGTTTTTGAGTAAAATCGAACCTGATATCAACAAACTTATTAAATATCATCAAATTTATCCATCTCATTAGATTAGTATAAAAACGAAAACTGATTACATATTTATATTGTTTCTTTTAATTTGATTAAAATATATTATTAATATTATAAAGTTGGGTTTTATTTGCTCTTACTGGTAAAAATTTCTAATATAGAATGTAAGTTTAAACATCAAAACCGACTAATGTAACTAAATTAATTGAAGTAATGAAATTGTGGTTTTTAAGTTTTAGGGGTCTATAAAAAATGGGGGCACTGAAAAATAATTGATTTTCAAAGGGGGCGGTAAAATACATAAGTTTGATAATCACTGCTCTAGTTTCTCGAAGAGCAACATAATATTTTTATGAAAAGTTACATCATAAACAAAACAATAACCCAATTGTGGAGTAATAAAAACTTCCTCATTATTAAATTAATTCTGTAAGACAATTCAAAAGTTACACTCAAATAATATCTCGCACAGGCTAAGTTAACTTTTATGGAAGCCACAGAGGTTTTTATTGTTAGTAATATTCTAAAAACTGTGTCTTTGAGGTGACTGTAAGTAAACACAAGTATATTTTTACCACGTAGTTCGAGATGGGAATACTTCTGATTCTTACGCGTTGACTTACAAAAATGAAAACTTTTCTCGGCACATTTTGAATTCTGTACTAATACTTAACAAAATGAAATCGTCACGCTCGGGTCGGTGATACTGAATCGACTATGCTCGGTTCCACTCGACATCAAGCGCGCTTGGGTCGTATAAGGAGTGCATCGTTCCAATAATTAGGTTTTTATTAATACGTATTGTAATAATAAAATAATATTATAATTATGCCCTGTATGTAATCAGTATTGTATTTCAAGTGTGTATATTACGCGTATAAAATTAGTATTTAATACTTGATTTAAAAGTTTTCACTTCTATCGTGTGGTTATAAGCATACACCCTTTTAATTATTCATAAAGTTATTACTACAAATTATCTTTTTTTACGTGCTTAGATTTAACTCAATCTGATATGTATATAGCATATTGTACAGTTTCAAATAATTAACAAGGTATACGAATAGAACATCTAATCGGATCTGGACGTGCCTTGTTTTGTTAATAAAGTTTAGTACACTACGCATGTAGAAAAACCGTCAATCGTTTCTGAATTTGTCATTGTGTATCGTGTTATCTAGTAATTTGTTTTGTTTAATTAAAATGCGAACACTGTAGCCTTGTTTGGAAAGGATTTTTCTATTTATCATTTTTTTTATTGTATATTTAATTATATATACATCTCCTATATCTGAGATCGGTAAACTTTAACACCGTTTGATAAATCATCGTGAAAATTGGCGCACCTGAGGGTTTCTTCAAGGAATATTTTTCTTTTTGTATCATATAAATATGAATTGTCGATAGATGAGGTTAGGGTGTGTGTCGAACTGCATCACGACTATTACAATGACACTCGCCATAGAAATACGCTTAATCATATTAATTAGGATGGTATGATTCCATTTAAATAATCTTTTAGTTTATTATATTTCTGAATAAGCTTGTGTATATATACTCAACAGCCGATAAGCATGCAAACTGGCGTGACAATAACGTCTGGCAATTAATTTAAAATTGTTTTTTTTTTGTATATATTATAGGGAGCAAACGAACAGGCGGGTCACCTGATGGTAAGTGATCACCGCCGTCCATAGACACTAGCTAGCAAGTGCGTTGCCGGTCTGTGTTTGAGAGAGTGGGAGGAGGGAGGGGTGGGGGAATGGGGGAGGGGAATGAAGGAGGGTGTAAGGGGCGGGGAGGTTGGTTATCCGGCGCTCTCACTGACCGGACGAAACGAAACAGTGCAAGCACTGTTACTTCACGTCGGTTTTCTGTGAGAATGTGGTACTTCACCGGATGAGCCGACCCATACCCAAACCAATTATAGCTTCAGTCGCAGTCATTTTTGGATTGCACTATACTTACCAATTGATACTATATAGTCACAATATCGTATTTCGATAAAAAAAGAGCTTTTATCTAGTTTCTATAAGATTTAACCGTAAATGAACTAGATTATAAGACAACTATTGCATTTTTTCTGTGTCTTTTTTGTTATTATTATTCGTTTTTTTTTTTCATATCTGTCAAATAATGTATTTATTTTACCCTACAGTTTTAACAACAAAAAGGTGATGTGTTTTCAATTTCTTTAACGGGTTCACAATGTCCAAGGTATATTTCATAACCGTCCTTGTGTGTATAGTTGGCTTTGTATGACTGCATAAAACGCCACAGTAGAATCATTCTCATCTCTTGTTCGTCATTGCTTTTATTATACTCCGTTAAAAAGTTAGTAAAAAGATGTGTACATTATAGAACAAATTTATTATTCATCGTGCCGTTATAAAACTTTGAAAACGACAGACTCGCTCCCGAGTATCTCGACCCGACTCGCTTCGAACGTCTCTCTGGAATGAAATAAAATAATCAAAACCGGCAAACGGGGTTGACAGTGAACAAATTCATTATATGGACCGTTTATTTTGAAAGTGGTGAAAGTCCATTTTCTTTTGTTTCGAGAAAATTAAAGGTTACTATATTTGTTGATTTAAAAATACAGGCAAATCATATGAGGTCTGGCATTGTTTCTATTTTTTTATCAACATTTAGTTTGTTTATATAAATTTGTTTTTGGCTAATTAGACTACGATAACACATATTTATGTGCTCTAAATGGACTTACACCACTTTCAAAATTAGACAATTGTAAAAATCGTTTAATTTCAATTTTGAAAAATCAAATATCGCTAAAAATATACTTCATTTTAATATAATTTTGTTTACAAATACGCATAACAACACATAAAATTTTATTTTAGACGGCAATTACATTGTCATTACAAGATACTGATTATAAGAATTTACTTATTCTCTGCATGTGGTAGTGTTACAAAATATGCATGATGCACCGGAGGTATATAGGGTAGTAGCTGCTTCATGTCTTTATATTTTTCGTACGTAATAGATCTGGCATTTTGGGACAAAGGCTCCAGGGCGATTTTTTCAAATTTTAACGGTCTTCCAGGACGTAGAGGTAACAAATTGATAATTTTACTACTGTTGTTTTTGTTGTATTTTTAATTCGCCAAAATACGGGTAAAGATACGGAGTCATACAGCCTTGTCGTATTTATTTTCTTCTCACAGGTTATGCGCTGTACATTTTCTAATACATTTCTCTAATTTTTTAATATCTATCTTTTAACTTACGAGTAGTGGAAGCACGGAGGGGAAACAATGCAAATCGTCCGCGGTTGAAACCGCGGGACACAGCTAGTATAAAATAAATGAAAAATAACAAAACACTGATCGGTATCCATCTGCTATGCCACCTACCTCTGTCAATTGGACTTACACCACTTTCATAATCGATGATTATGCAATTTCATTTACCGACCGATTTTAAGTTGTACAAAACATGGGATTTTTTTGAGAAATTAAACATGGACTAGTTATATATAAAAAAATTACATTAAATTAACCACTCTAGTTTTGAAAACCATAAGGGTTTAAGCTCCATACAAACGAAAGTAGACCTTATGTAGCACAGGTCAACAAACATTTTGGCAGTATAAGTTTAAAAAAAATACTGGATTTATTACAAAATTTGAATAATAACAAATTATGTAATGTAAAATTACAATTTTTATATAAAATGTATTACTAAATTATTCTTTCATTCCTAAGAACTTTTTTTTTTACTTAACCATGAAGTTTACAATTTATTTATTGTATTTATACTTTTAGGTTAGAAAAAATATTATACATTAAATATTTAATTAAATAAATATTAAATTATTATTATATAAATATTTAAAATTAATTATTTAATCATTTAGACATATGAATAGGATAACTTTACTATTAGTATACTTTATTATTATAGTTAAGTTTACTATTTTTCCTCCCTATTTATTTCATATAAAACTTATTGTAAGAAAATATACTAAGACCTAGCTAGCTAAAGGGTTATACTTAAGATTAAAATAAAATCTATACCTATCAATTCAGTGGTCCTAATACCAAAACAAAAGCATTTGTTTTTCTAATATGCAAGGATAGCAGTTTTTTATGAAATACATAGCAACCTTCTTAGTCATGTTACATTGTAAAAATTAATTGATATTCATGTGAAAAAATGCATAAATATCATGTGTTGAGAGTCTTTCTCCTATAGTGGCCCTTTGTATACTAATCAGCCATACAATAAGATTGTTACATTATATGCAGAAACCAATGAAATTCAAAAACTATCATTATACTTTTGAAATAAAGATAAATTTCAATAATTTATACTTATTACTTTATAAAATAATTTTCAAAACTGATTTAGAAATAAAACAATTACATACAATTATATTTTAATTTCAAGGTATCATAAAAGAATGAACACAAAATGAAGACTTATAATAACTAAAGATTATAATGATATTTGATGCCCACTGCTTTGCATATACAGAGCACCTAAAACATTACAGAATTATGGTTTTGTTTTATAAAATAGAATATGAAAGTAGTAAATAAAATACACAAAACTATGTGTCGCAATACTCTGTACAACATATAAATAGGGACATCTTTCTAATTATCTACTGGAAACGACGTTCGAGTTTGTGAACATAGTGAACTGTATTAAACCTAGATAAAACCAATTTCAATTGTGTTAGTGTTACAATTATTGATACAACTGAAAAATATTTTTTATAACATAAAGTATCTCAAAAATGCAGAACAATTACTCCCTAGCACGCATAAATAACTCAACATTCTCGCAGACTGTCAATGCGTCACGTGATGTTGCTACAAAGAATTATTAGCTATACAAAATTAGCTAATAGATCATAAGAAAAAACGAAATATATTTTAAATTAGCTATAATTATTTATGAAACAAGGTTAACAATTTCAAATATATGATAATATAAAAACTATATATAATTTTCATATAATTAAATATATTATTTTGAGAATAGATAATAATGTTCTATAAGACTCATAGGCATATATAGGGTACACATACTAAATGTCTTTGCCGATGGCGGGAAATTTAAAAATTTTTAAAAAAGCGCGCGCGGCTGATCTGCCGGTCCGAGAGCTAACGGATTAAGCATGAATTACGTGATAGCTCATTTTTCTCAAAAATGGACTTACACCACTTTCAAAATAAACGGTCCATATCTCTGTCGTACCAGTTTCAACTTTCCTGCTCTTATTTTACGCTACCCAGTTATATTCAAAAATTAGTTGTGCCCACGATTCCGTCCGCGTGGATTCTAATGTAGAAAACAGTGACTAATAAAATCACGTGAATATATTAAGTCCATTTACTTATCTACTTTTCTCACATACTTAAGTCGTCATTAAAATTACAATAACTTTAGATAGAATGAGCCGATTTTAATGAAACCAAGACCAAATGTTACTCGAGGATAGGCTTTATGTGTTTACGTGTTACAAGCACTATTTTCCACATTTCAGACATTACAACAGTAATTGTTATTTACAAATACAGATATTGATATAGCTGACGTTGATAATCATTCAATTCGTTTAATCGAATTTTATGTATAATTTATGTTATTGAGTATGGCTTATTTTATATATTTTGCTACATTTGTTACTAGATGGCGCTGCAGCAAAATATTTGTGCAACTCAAATATCTATCACAACAAACAGTAATAAAAACAAAAGAATAATAACTGAAACGTATAATAACCAACACGCACAAAATCATGGACAAAGTTTGTATTATTATAAAGAAATTAGCGGGTCCGGCGGACGTTATCCCGCCCTGATAATAAAAAAAAATCTTGACAAATTATATACGTAAACATTCTCCATAAATCACTTTATCTACTGGTGAAAACCGCATGAAAATCCGTTCAGTAGTTTTTGAACTTATCTTGAACAGACAGACAGACAGACGTGGCAGAGGACTTTGTTTTATAATATGTACTCATAAAAACTGTAGGAGGAGAAATAACATAGCTAATTTAATATTGATTTCAAATTTAATATTGACTGTGTTTACATTACATAATTATTTTATCATATATGTACAATGTACATTATATACTTAGTTTTCTTTATACAATTAAAGAGTACATAGTCAAGAGTGCTTGCTAGTAGATTCAGTGGTAGCGTATTTAGGTATCACGTCAATCGATATAACTTTGGATCTGTAGCGTTGAGTGAAAGAAAGCAAAGAGCTGAAATGGTAGGGCTTTTTCTAATTCCCACCTGATTAAACAACATAGCCAATCCTCTTCGAGATATAGCATGTTACCATCTCAGGCCATATATTATATTAGGTCAGATTGCCGTCAAATTCTAAACCCAAGAAAGTATAAAAAATCTAACAATACTCACCCTGCATTTTTCGGAGACTCTATACCGCTGACGACAGTCTCAAGTTGCCCAGTCACATTCTCAAAGTAGCTGAGGTCTATGGTATAGGAATTTCCTCTGAAGTTAACAACTACTACATATATTTCTCCATTGCGCCATCTAAAATGAAAATTTATTTTAGTGTTCTAATATTTGTTTGAAATATAATGTTTCTTGAATTCCTCCGGATTTTAATGTTACTGCTGCATGGTATATCGTAAGGTATTTTTGTATGCTGTAATAATAGCTATTGCTGTGCAAACTGCTGAGATTTTTGTACGGCACTTTGATGTTTTAGTTAGAATATATCGATTCCAGTTGGATGCTCAAAGAACTGAATGTAACTTGGGAGTTTTTTCATATGGGTCTTTTATATTGTGTAAGCTATTAAAATAATGGTATTACACTTTTTTTTCAAATTCAAATTCAAATACAAAAACACTTTATTCAATTTAGGCCCTAAGAAGGCACTTATGAACGTCAAAACTACCACCGGTTCGGAAAACAACCCAGTCATCGAGAAGAACCGGCAAGAAACTCGATCTGGTTTATCTTTTTAACAAATATATATAATATTTAGAATAATAATATATACACAAACGTTTTTAATGGATGCACAGAGATGAGTCAATTCCAGACATCACCATCGTTCACATATTGATCCACTCTATAATAGCCTTTTGACACCAAAACCCGCTTGACATGGCGCTTAAATTCACAATCCGTCAAATCGGTAATATCCTTTGGGACTTTATTGTAAAATCTAACACTATTTCCCAAAAAACTGTTACTGGTTTTACCAAGTCTAAATCGTGGGACAACCAGTTTGTCACAGTTTCTAGTATTTAGATTGTGCCGGTATTTTACGAAATCTAGCTTTTAAAGGTTCTTACGGACATACATTAAATTGTCAAGAATGTATTGGGAGGGTAGAGTTAAGGTAGAATAAAGGTATCTCTATTAATATTATAAATCTGAAAGTCTACTTGTTTTTTTGTTACGCCTTTACAAATAAATTACTAAGCCAATAATCGTGAAATTTTACATACACATCGTCAGAGATATAGAAAAGGACATGGGATAATTCTCATCTAGAAAAATGTACTGTTTTCAAGTAGTAGATTGAATCTACATTAGAGTGAAAGTGCGAATAAAAGCTTTACAAATCCCATTAATGCCATAAAAATAAACATGACAGTTTGTGAAGATAGAAAGATGAATATTAACTTTTCACGTAAAAGTTAACGAGTTTTTTTGATTCTTTATACATCAGGATAACATATATAATATGTTCTATAATGGTATAGTTTAAATTAGTTTAAACTAGCGGGCCCGGCAGACGTTGTCCCGCCATGATTATGAAAAATCCTTGACAAATCATATACTAAAACGTTCCTCATTAATCACTCTGTCTACCGGTGAAAACAGCATGAAAATCCGTTCGGTAGTTTTTGAGTTTATCGCGAACAGACAGACAGACAGACGCGGTAGGGGACTTTATTTTATACTATGTAATGATAACGATATAACGAGTAAGTCTAGTCCGTTTGAAAGAAAATCTACCGACTGTCTACAAAGCAATTAATAGACAGTATGGATATACTGTAGTGATTATTATAATATGAAGTTATAATAATAACAATTCAGAAATTAATGAAATTAAACAATTCCGAAACTAATTAAATTAAAATGCAATCGCAAAGCTAAGATTGTTTTATACGCCTATTGCATAGACGTATATACTTGAATTACAAATTCCAGTTCAAAGTACACAACTTTTCATATCTATACTAGTAAGGAGATAACGGGTAAGTATAATAGATATACTGATCACAGCAAACGGTTATCATTATTTGCCACGTCGAGATACTAACCTGGCTTAGTAAAACGTATTGCATACTCAATGTATACATACTATAATATTTATATATATAATATTTATATACTTATCTGTATCCGAGATTACCGATTAATATTATTGGGATATGTATGTAATATAGGAGGCTACTCAAAAAATTACCACATATCCTTACACAATTTCCTCAGTAACAGAGTGGTTCTGAACTGGAACAGATTGCCTGACGAAGTAGTATCTGCTAGTTCTGTCCATGGTTTTAAAAACCGACTCGACATCTGGCTCCGGACTAATAAACTTACTTTAATAAATGAACATCTGCGGTGACCAAAACCTGACAAAAAAAATTTCGACACAGTGTGATATAGACGTATCAGCAATTATGCTGCTTGTCTATTAACTATAAATAAAAATAAAATAATTTTTTTTTTAAAAATGTTCTGCGATTATTTCTTCTTAAATAAAAACTTGTTTATTGTTAGTTCTGTTAAAGTCCAAACAAGTTAGGTTAACACTGAATCCCGCCTATGATCAATCATTTGGTGACCTCGAATCGCCATGATATAACCTCTATCCTTAATTCCAATTAGATTTTTACCTTTTAAAAGCGAAGACATCATTATTGAACGCCACAGACTCGTAACGGCCGTGTCTGAAAGCAGGTTCAGTGCGAAGTTGAGCTAGTTTCTTGTAGACATTCAAGTTCGATCTCTCTGTCATACTTTGGACTTCTACATTTAATGTTTCGTAACCCTCGGCCACTGGCAGCCAGGTGGTTGCTCCTGTCGAAAAACCTATCGAAACAATACTTATTTCAGTTGGTTCTAAGATGTAATAACATTCTAAGATATGATATAATCTAAGATATAAAGAATAAAGTATTAGTAATCTAGCTCGGTAATGAAAAGATAGTTCAAATTTCATAATAATAAAATTCTAAGTGAATCTGAAAATAGTATAAATAAAATGTTTTTACTGTCATCATTATTTTTTAAATAACAAACCTGCATTTTGTTCGGCATTCCACTGAAACGGTGTACGCTCAGGATCTCTAGAAGCAGTCCAATAATTGATCGGATCATCAGTATTACAGCCACTGGGGTCCACAGTATCCTCCCAGCTCACGTATCCGTCAACCATTCCAATCTCTTCACCCTGTGTCGATTTTTAAATTTTTTGTAGTTCTTTGATATATTAGAATAGTTTTCGTCATGTCATAATGACTTTTAATTTTGCAAATGTACAATTCCGTCTACATTACTCACCATATAAGTGACAGCAATACCTGGCATCAAAAGAACTATCATGTTAATCCCATCCACCATTTCCGGACTAAATCTGGAAGCAACCCTGTTATTGTCATGATTTCCAGCCTGTAAAAATGCAGTATTTTTTTAATCAGATCGTTACAGAACTATAATTTGATCCCGATTCTTTTTTGGACTAATACTACTCACCACCCAGTTTGATAATTTGTCAATTGGCTTGAAAGTCAAGAATTTATCTAGAGCATATTTAATTTCAGCAGCGGTAGATGAACCATCTACATCAGATATGAGTACGAAATTGAAAGGCATTTGTGCTCCTTCGCGATCACCTTCACCAAAATATCTCATAGTAAGCTGAGGACTCGAGTAGGCTTCAGTCATCATAACTCTAGTCAAACCATCTTTTCCTTTGTATTCATCAAAAACTTCTCTCCATTGGTAAACCATCTCAAATGTTTCGTCTTGATCTTTAGTATAAATATGATCTAAATAATCGTAATTTTCGGAATCATTGTCTCCATTCCCTGCAAGAGGTTCATCAGGGAACCTTCCCCCGTATAACTCTTTATCAACTTCGAATAAATGTGCAATAGCGTCCACTCTAAAACCGGCTACACCTTTGTCCAACCAAAATCGAACGATATTTTTCATTTCTTCTACGACGTCCTGGTTACGAAAATTGAGATCTGGCTGACCGATTACGAATTGATGCAAATAGTATTTACCAACTTCTTCTCTATACTCCCAGGCACTTTTACGGAATACACTTACCTAGAAAATGACAAATACATATTTACATTTCTCTATATAGCATAAATCAAAGTTCACATCTCATTATGTATTCTATCTTTGTCATATTCAGAAAGAAATATCTCATTTGTATTCTGCAGCATCTTAAAATGTTTAATAATTCTCGTATCTTACCCAGTTATTAGGAGGGTGCATATTTCCATTTTCATCTACTACTCCGTCTTCCCAAATAAAATAATCATAGTATTTTTCATGACCCTTGAGAGCTTCTTCAAACCACACACTTTCATTACTAGTGTGATTTGGTACAAAATCGAGAACTATTTTAATATCTATAAATGAAAAAATATACTAGTTTGTATATTGATTCAAAGTGTAATATTATTAGTAACACAACTCTAAATTAGTTGAAGTGCAATTATAGTACAAAATTTTATCTTAAAAATTCAAAAATGTTTATTGTTTTACCTAATTCATTGGCTTTTGCAATTAGTCTATCAAAGTCTTCCATAGTTCCGTACTCTTCCTGGATAGCATAAAAATCAGCAATATCATATCCAAAATCGTACATTGGTGATTTAAATATAGGCGATAGCCATGTTGCTCCGATGCCTAAGTCTTTGAGATACTGCAAGTTTTCTGTAATTCCTACAAAAAAAGAACCAGGTATTTTTTTTTTTATTGTATAAACGCAAATACAATTGTTAATCAATAAATATTTTAATAACCAATTAAAGTAACAAAGAACTTGTAATAATAAGAATGATGAATTATTAGTGAAGTAAACTTTTTTATTGATACAGAAAGAATAAATTAAAATAATATTTTACCGTTCAAATCCCCAATACCATCTCCATCGCTATCCTTAAAAGACCGTGGATATATTTGATAAAATATTGTAGTTTCCCACCAATCAAGTTCTTTCTCTTGAGCTATAGCCAAAACAAAGAAAATTGGTAAAAGTAGGATATTCCTTACTTGAACCCTGAAAAAAAAGGCAGATCGTTACAGACCATGAAGAAATTTATCACAAATTCCTCTTATATCCATAAATGATTTTAATTATTACAGATATCGAGCTTATATATATATATATATATATATATATATCTTAATATATATATTTCTTGTGTGCGTGTGTATGTGACTGAACTCCTCCTAAACGACTGGACCGATTTTGATGAAATTTTTTGTGTGTGTTCGTGGAGATTCGAGAATGGTTTAGATTCACAATTGGACCCGGCAGGTGGCGCTGCGATCGACTTTTAGGATTTTTTTTGTTTTCAAGGCAGGACAACGTCCGCCCGGTCCGCTAGTATATATATATATGTACACTAATTATAAAATAAATGTATTAAGCTATCTTGCATTATAATAATGTTAACAAATCTAAAATTTTATATTAATTTCATAGAAAGCTTTGTCTTCCGTTAAATAAATTGAATTAATAGTCCAGAACTTCTTCAACCAGAAATTATATAATTTATTATGGCATTTGTCGTAAAAATTTCAAAATAAGTGGTCATAATTTTACTAATATAACTTACCTCATGGTGATTCGTTCTAAAAACCATAGATATCGTTCAACAACATTTGTTATATAGTGTATTCTATCAGATGATAAGTTTGATAAAGTCTTTTGATAAACGACTAAAATCCATCTCAAGTGATGTATTATTATCTGGTTACCTACTTCCAAAGAGTTGGAAGTGCCGACTTGGAAATGCCAATAAGAATTTTTTAGCAGTTTAATTATATTGAGAAATTTATAGCAAGTTTATGTTTTTCATGGAGTCTGCTTATAAAGTTATAGTATTTGAGATTATTGCTTATTAGAAGCATAAGGCGATTTCTCTCGCTTTTATTTTATTAAGGACTAATAGAAAAATTATAGCGTAATCAAAACTTTTGGTTTTTTTCTTCATAAATATGTACTGTTTTCGTCGCAACTTGAAATTGTTCGTCCGAAAACAGCATTGTTTTAAAACTATTCCGAAATGCTTCATGTAATATATAACAAAACGTCAACGCAGTTAGGAGAGCTCATGATCATGCACCGGGATTTAAGATATTGAAATATTTTCGGATGTAATCGAAAGATGTAAAAATGATGTTCGATAAGAAGAATTTATATTTCTACTTTAAATTTGATAAGCAAAACTGTATAAGTATCTATGTAAATTTTTTATCTTTGAATTTAGTAAGTGTAGACGTGTGTGAATGCGTTATAAAATAAAATCGAAGTATGTTTTGTTTGTTTGGGTTAATCATGCCTGTCTGTAAGAATCTTACTACTTTTGTAGGTAGTAGAGCCACTCTGAAGCTATTACTGGTTTCAGCATGAATGGGTCGGCTCGCCTGGGGTAGTACCGCCCTCTCACAGAAACACCGACGTGAAGTAATAGTGCTTGCATTGTTGCATTTCGTTCGGTCAGTGAGAGCGCCGGAGGCCCTCCTCCCCTTCCCTCTCTTCTCCCCTCCCCTCCCAATTCCCCCAATTATCATAGGTGACAGCAAGCGTGTAGGTACACGCGCGAGAGTTCGTATTAGAGGAAAAGGGTTGAAGGGGTATCAAAATGACCCGGAATATAACAATCCAATTAAATAAGGCCATTTGTGACCTTCATGCGCTCGCCGTTTCTTTGTACATATATCTTTACCTAAAAAAAGAGTTGTAGGATTTAAGTGGTAATTTTATTTTAGACTAGCTGTTCCCGCGGCTTCGCCCGCAGTGCTATCTCCAAAACAGTTGGACCAATATTCACGTAACTATTAATGACAGATAGCTGACCTTATAAGAAGTAACTCAGGTTATTTTGTTTTATACCAGCTGTTATTCGCGACTTCGTGCACAGAGCAATGTCCAAAACGATTAGATCGATTTTCACGAGATTTCACTGGCAGATAGCTGACCATATAAGGAGTAACTAAGACCATTTTATTTTGGACTAGCTGTTACTCGCGACTTCGTATGCAATGGAATATCCGAATTTGGACAGATTTTCACGGTACTTTTACTGGCAGATAGCTTATATATATATACACGCATATATATATATATATATATATATATCATCTGAGTGTTAATAGTTATTCCTTGAAAATATGTCATATATTTAAATAGTACAGAACACTTAATAAAACAAGATAGAAAAATATATTTCTCATAGTATTTTATTTTATATATAAGTACATTAATCTAAAAAACAATGAAATCCTATGATAGATTATATATTTTAAAGCACCACTAGTTCTGCCAAACAAATAAGTGATGTTAAACTATAAAACGAATATATTTTATATGAATTTTATGAATATAAGATTTTTCATCGTTTTTGTTTTTTTTTTTAATTGGAAGGTATTTCTCAGGATTATTGAATAACTTGCAACAATTGATTAGATTATTCGACCAATCTTGCTGAGTTAACCGTATTTAGTGAAATTACATTAACTGCAATCGTTGTAATGTCTTCAACCTGAATAATTTAAAAACAATATATCAATTACACGTGCCATTATTTATATATAGAGTTCGTTTATTTATATGTTATTATTGTTTATAATTGTAATAGTTTTAATTAATCGTTGACAATAATATTTCGTATGAAAACGATTAAAAAAACTTTTTAAATAACAGAATTAGAACTAGAAAAGCAAGTACAACTTTTTTTTTTTTTTATGTCATAGGAGGCAACGAACAGGTGGGTCTCTTGATGTTAAGTGATCACCACCGTCCATAGACACTTGCAACACCGGGGGAGTCGCAAGCGCGTTGCCAGCCTGTGTTGAAGAGGGGGAGGAAGGGAAGGGGAAGGGGAAAGTGGAAGGGGAGGGGAGGTGGGTCTCCGGCGCTCTCACTGACCGAACGAAACGCAACAATGCAAGCACTGTTACTTCACGTCGGTTTTCTGTGAGAGGGTGGTACTACCCCGGGCGAGCCGACCCATTCATGCTGAAACCAGTAATAGCTTCAGCGTGGCTCTACCACCTACAGTACTGGGTAACTTACATCCTGGGTGCTCTGTTCTGTTACTACTAGATATCCACTTCTACATCGTCATCCAATATGTAATCGATAGAACGATTTTGAGGTACTGGAATGAGTGAACGTCGGAGAGCCATCTAAAAATTAGGACTCTAATTATAATTATGTTAGAAATCAACTCTACCATATATTTTTTGATAGTTTTTTTTTATATCACAGGAGGCAAACGAACAGGTGGGTCACTTGACGTTATGTGATCACCACCGTTCATAGACACTTGCAACATCAGAAGAGTCGCAAGTGCGTTGCCACCCTGTGTTTCGGTGAGGGGAGGGGAGGTGGGATATCCGGCACTCTCACTGACCGAACGAAACGCAACAATGCAAGCACTGTTAGTTTACGTGGGTTTCTGTGGGTCGGGTGGTAGTACCCCGGGCGCGCCGACCCATTCATGCTGAAACCAGTAATAGCTTCAACGTGGCTCTACCACCTCTGAAAAAGTGTACAAAAAATATTTTTACATGTATTTACCAAACTAAATCCAATTATATCTACCCTAACAAGAATCGAAGCCGTGAACTTTGTGTATTTAATCAGACACCCTTACGTGATACATCTGAAAATTGGGTGAAATACATGTATATTTTAAAGTTAAAGCTGAAAAGCAACTGGTAACTTAGTTCTGTTAACCTTTATTGGGGAATGATTAGTTTTTCGTATGTGATCATTATTCACATTTATTCACGTCACAAGTACAAACTAACTCTGTTCATAACGCCTCTACGAATCATAGCAGCTAACATTCAACAACGTATGCACCCATGATTGAAATGAAAAATGACACAATCTTATAGATTATAATTCTTATAATAACTAATTTCTGTACGTTAACGGTAGCAATTAGTAGCCTAGTAATTGAATAAATACGTGTTAAAATAAACATGTAATAGAAATGTAAGGTAGATTATTATTCTAACTACAAATTGTTTCATTCCTGTATAGCAACATAACATAAAATTAAAAAAATAGTAAATTTACCTCAACTTCAACTTTAGTGGCCGGATCAAGAGTGTTAACTCCAGGTTGCTCCATCGCAAATTGAATTATATAAGAGTCTAGCGTAGAAATTTCTTGGGACAGGCGAATCTGTAAAATAAATAATGTATATATATATCATCCATTATATATATTGAAATATATATATACAGTAATTAGTCTGAATTTTGGAGCTTCTCTATTCGTGTTAATGTAGATTAATTTAATCCCTCGGGGACAGTCCATTTTTTTTCTTGGTATAGTCTATATCATTTTCTGT
Organism: Antheraea yamamai; assembly: GCA_036509395.1. NCBI lineage: Eukaryota > Metazoa > Arthropoda > Insecta > Lepidoptera > Saturniidae > Antheraea > Antheraea yamamai. Next base: position 18,705,157 of record AP028427.1, on the reverse strand, counting down.
ACCCGTGACATGGTGTATGCAAAGCTACACGTTGATTAGTCGAGTAGTCAATGCGTAACAAACAAACAAACAAACATTCGCATTTGTAATACTTGTAATGATTATAACCTACCAAATCGTCAAACGTCCGCACATCTCGGATTTCTTTAATATCTCCATCAGAGTTTTCTCCACTGCCATTAATAGCTTCATTGTTCTGATCAAATATATTTGACATATTAATTGGAGTAAGCAGTAAGGTTCCTGTGAAAGTAAACAAATTATAAATAACATTAGTTTTTTTCAACAGGAAATCTGAAGTGTTCCATTGTCGCAATCTTTTTATAAACTCCATAACGGCGGTCACTTCGGTGGTAACAAATTAGTAGAAACGGAAATTTCGTTAATGTATTTCAAATCGGAAATATACTTAAAAATATGTTGAAACGTGTGGAAATTTGTTTTGTTCTTTTGATTAAAAAATATGTCATCACAAAAAGATACTTCCATAACTGAGGTAAAAGTATTGTTTGTAATATTTTTTTCAGAGATACCAACATTGGAAATAGTCAAGATCTACGAACTATATAGAATGTTATAATGACTAATTATACGTTTATAATAACTAGAGCGGACATTCATCATACCATATGTAGAACACAATGGTAAGGAAGTAAATATTTTCTTAATTTACCATTATATTAAACGGTGGGGTAAAACTGGATGGATGTATATCTGAAATCCATAAACTTCAATGCTATACGATCGATCATCATGGAAAGTGATACATCTATGTTTTCATCAAGAAAGTTTCAATGTATCTATTTTAATGAGACTCGTCACAGGAGTAAAGTATAAGCCCTGGTACTAGCACTAAGCTGGACTTTATTGTGCTTAAATTCTACATTGCAATTTAACATAAAAGTCGTGACTTGTTACGTCTAATATGTCCATCATAAATATACGTTTCTTTAAATGTAACTGGTACTCGTCCAGTGATCGAGATTTGATCGTAATCATTCTATTTGTTAAGTTTCAATATTAAGGAAAGAAAAACAAATTGTTTCTTCATAACACAGACACTCGTTAATAGGTGCTAAATAAAAAAAAACAAGGTCAGACAGAGGAGACAGATGTTCCTAACTGTTTTTCTTCTACCTATTTATGAATAAATTATCATACATTATAATTTTGTATGATTATAAACAATATATATACTAGCGGACCTGGCGGACGTTGTCCTGCCTTGAAAAAGTCAACCGCAGCGCCACCTACCGGGTCCAATTGTGAATCTAAACCATTCTCGGATCCACTCGAACACGCACAAAAAATTTCATCAAAATCGGTCCAGTCGTTTAGGAGGAGTTCAGTCACATACACACGCACACAAGAAATATATATATATACTAGCGGACCGGGCGGACGTTGTCCTGCCTTGAAAACAAAAAAATCCTAAAAGTCGACCGCAGCGCCACCTACCGGGTCCAATTGTGAATCTAAACCATTCTCGGATCCACTCGAACACGCACACAAAATTTCATCAAAATCGGTCCAGTCGTTTAGGAGGAGTTCAGTCACATACACACGCACACAAGAAATATATATATTAAGATATATTCTTCTTCAATAAAAAGGAAGTGTCTGTATGTAATATCAAAATAACAAATTTTTAATTATTGGATATAAAGGTGTACTCGCTACTGATAACAATAATGTAATTAAATTTTTTTTTTGTCGGTCTGTATGTTTCGTCCGGATAATCTCCGAAACAGCTGAAACGATTTTGAAGGGAATTTTACTGGCAGATAGCTAAAATTACAGCGGGTGACATAGGACAATTTATTTTATACTAACTTTTACTCGTAGCTTTGTCCGCATTGCTATCTCTAAGACCGTTGACCCGATTTTCACGGGACTTTCACTGGCAGATAGCTGACCTTATAAGAAGTAATTTAGGATATTTTATTTTATACTAGCTGTAACTCACCAAATCTTCCGCAGAGCAATCGTCAAAACGATTAGATCGATTTTCAAGGGACTTTTACTGGCACATAGCTGAAGTTATAAGAGTAACATGAGCTATTTTATACTAGGTACCAGCTGTTATAAAACTATAAGAGTTCCGTAATACAATTTCTTGCGGAACAGACAAGCGATTACTTTTTGAATAGTCGCAAAATTTTTCATTATATTGACATTATGGGTGTATTATCATTACATAGTATAAAACAAAGTCCCCTACCGCGTCTGTCTGTCTGTCTGTTCGCGATAAACTCAAAAACCACTGAACGGATTTTCTTCCGATTTTCACCAGTAGATAGAGTGATTCAGGAGGAAGGTTTTAGTATATAATTTGTCAAGGATTTTTTTATAGTCAAGGCGGGACAACGTCTGCCGGGCCCGCTAGTATGTATATAAGAAATGTTTTAAGACATATTGTCAGATAATGTATAGCTTAAAAATGTCATTACCTTTTTATATAGTGTAAGTGAGCACTGAGGGGGAAGGGAGAGGGAGTTATATAGTGGTTTCGAGTTCCAAATATGTTGCTGATGGTAAATCATATTTGACACACTACTAGTATCTAATGTATACGTTACATGCTATAGTAGGTGGCGTGCGTGTTGCACTTGCAAATATTTTTGAAAGAGCATTTCTGTAATTCGTAATCATCTCAAAATCTGCAGGTGGTAGAGCCACGCCGAAGCTATCACTGGTTTCAGCATGAATGGGTTGGCTCGCCCGGGGTAGTACCACCCTCTCACAGAAAACCGACGTGAAGTAACAGTGCTTGCATTGTTGCGTTTCGTTCGGTCAGTGAGAATGCCGGATACCCATCTTCCTTCCCCTCCTCTCTTCCCCACTCCCCCTCCTCCCAAACACAGGCTGGCAACGCACTTGCGACTCCTCTGGTGTTGCAAGTGTCTATGGACGGTGGTGATCACTTAACATCACGTGACCCACCTGTTCGTTTGCCTCCTATGATATAAAAAAAAAAAAAAAAAAAAAAAAAAAATTTACATTTCTTAAATCAAATCTGCGCGGAACCTCGGATACACCTAGTATATATACAAAATAAGCAAAAAAAAAGAAAACTCGATTATATATAGTCGGGTCATAGGTTCTGTTTGTTATAAACTCATTATTTTTAATTTTCGAAAACTGGCCAAATGTAATTCGAGTCATTTTGAAAATAGAACATTCATTCTTTCTGGTAATACAAAAGGAATTCATTTTCAAAGATGGAGCGGTCGCAAAAAGAAGATAGAGTCGTGGTTATTGTCGCGCACCACTCTTATTACGCGCCAATATAATAATAGAAATATGGAAAATCGTCGAAACCAAAAAGTAAAAGGTGTAATTAAATATATACATACCACTTGAATCTCCAGTTTCATCTCTACTGCTACTGTTAGAAGTTTGAGAGATCTCAATAGTAAGGGGACTCCCATTACAAACAACTAGTAATGAAATTAGAAGAAGTACCATCTTCATTTTTATAAATGAAATTGGAATTAGCTAGATAATTAAATTGGAATCAATTTACAATGATATTATTTGAATATTGTTGCGAGACTATTAAGGTGATATTTGCTCTTTCTTTTACTACGCGATAAATATCAATTTAAATAGTAGAGCGTCTTTAATATATATGTTTTAAAACTACTGTTGCCAGATGTCTGCCACTTCAATATCTCAAAGTTCAATATAAATACATAATATCTCCTGATATTTCTATTGAAATGGACACCTGTAGATCTTGAGATTAATCAACATATACACAATTTCAAACTTTCCAAACTTTACAATTCTGTTTATTTTCAAATACGGTAAATATTACATTCGATTCGAAAATTTCAGATTTCAAGCGACGTCCAATAGTAGTAGTAGTAGTAGGATTTTGTTTTACAGTATGCCTTTTTTTATTAACGTGGAGAAATCCCTAGTAGGATATTCATCCTCTCGGGGAAGAAAGTGGATTATGTTCGATTCGCATTGACTAAAACCACACGGTGTAACCTCTACTGCCGTAATGGGGTGACAAAGGGTCGTACCAGCTAGCAACATATCACCCTGGCAGCCGCGCTAGATAGATACAAACTAGCACACTTAGACTCTCGCCCAAACGGTGAACTAGTGCAATAGAGTGATAGGCCCCCCGAATCATCTCCCTGTGATCCGGTTTAAAGACGAACGTAGGAGTGCCACTACGTACTTGATCAAAAGGGAATCGTCCAGACCGACAATCTGGACAGCAATCCTTTTTGTGCGTCTGGCAGCAGTTATCATGTCGCCTATTGCCTTCCGCAGCCTCTTATTCAATTGCTCAGTCTGTTCTGAGTTACGTTCACCAAGAATCTCCATGATTCTGGATCTCATGACAGTGGGGCGAAGCTTAGGCTTGCAGCCTTCGCCAATGGAAGGAGCCGGAAGAGGCGCCCAATCAATTCCCAGGGGCTCCTGAGGACATTTAGTCACCTTCAGTTCTTCACGCACTACGCGCGAAACGGGCGCAGGTTTAATGAGCCCAGAAGTCACAGCCTTAGCAGACCTGGCCTTACTAGCTTTAGTCCTCGTAGGTTTCAGGAGTTGATCTTTGCTCAGAAGCTGGCGGGGGCGGGCTGGCTTAGGTGGGAGGAGGCAATCTTCGACGGCATCCAAGCAAGCAGACATCATTTCTTCAAATGTTGCTCGGAGGGAGCGTTCCATTAACTCCATGGCCTTTGTCAGCTTATGTAACATAGGTTCTTCCCGAGTCGCGAGCTTCACACGCTCACCTGTTATGAGTTTCATTGTCAAATCAGGATGTGGCTCCTTAGCTCCCTCAGCCACCCTATTTAACTGCTGGGCCTTCAACGTGAACTCAACCACCTGCTGCCGAAGCTGACGTACCACGCATCGTAGACAAACTGCGTCATCAGACACAGTACGCGAGAGTGTCGTTACTTTTACGTCCTGCAGGGTCCTAACCACATCCTGTAGCTCAGAAACACAGGGACCCTGCAGCCTCTTTAACTTACGACAGACATAAATGATATATTTGCAAGAAAATTTGCTATACCTGTGATCACTATAGTCTAGGCCAGAGTTCGTATATTGGTTGTACTCGTAAAGAAAAATGTAGCAAAAAGATTGCAAATTGTAAAACCGCCAATTGCTTTTTTGTCCTCAAGAATCATCTCAGCTGGATATCCAGTGTTATTTTTCTTCGTCAGTTTAATAAAAGACCATAACAATTTGAAATTAGAGCTCATTCTTAATATATAAATATATAATGATTGTATGCCATTGTTTTTAATATCTTGAATCGATGTTTAAGCAAGTCTAATGTCAATATATCACGTCGGGTGTGATTTGTATTTTTTTTAGGTAATTTAATGAGTATTGAAGAATACCCCACTGGATATTTACTGTTCGCTTGTTTTTTTTTTGGAACATACTTAGTTCTCGAATAAACTTATTAAGAGCATCAGTCATATTCTCAACTGACTGACATTTGTAAAATAAATTATCTCAGGAAATGTCACTTAATTCACTAATTATATTTTCGTAATCTGCTTTGAAAAAGCAGAACCTTTAGATAGCGGTGTCGTGCTCATACTTAGATGTAATATTTTATTTATATTATTAGGGATATTATAGTATTAATTTAATCCACTAAATGCCATAACATTCAAAAATATATCAGCAAACGGAACTCTCGTTGATTGCCATTGCAGTGCTTGTATATCTGTGATTTTTAACCACAAAATACTACTCAGATTAAAGTCATCAACAACAAGAAATTTGGTACGATAACGTTTTATAATATGAGAAGCAGTGTCTACAAAATGTTTCAAAATGTGGTATTGCATAGGTCGAGGCAAGTCAGCAGTGCAGATATATAAGAATTCCGCGTGGTCATTCGTACACTCTCTACACTTCTGGTGAACAGCTGCATGAAACGCTTTGTTTTCTAGGCTCAGGTATTCAAAAATGTATTCTGCATATATCTTGCCACCGCCAATACTCATATGACTAGTGTTCAGCTTATCCTTCAGGTTCTTCTTATTAAATGTCGTTGTTGCAGCCATAAAAGTATCTCTTAAATGAGGACTGGAAAATTTTACTAAAATAGAGCGGGGTCGGGTGTTATTTATATTTACTTTTGCCACCTTAGAGCAATATTGGACATCATTGTCATTAATCGGACAATTAATTATTTTTCCTATTTGTTTTACCATGGCGAGAATGTTTTCGTTTTTATTTTCTGGCACTCATTGTATTTCGATGTTATAAGCACGAGAAAGTTGAGCCAGCTGCATTAGTTTTGTGACGAGACCTTGTGTGGTTTCGCGAAAAATTTCATTTTCCTTGCGAAGCGAATCGATTGTAGAAACTTGAGCAGAAGAAATTATTTTTATTAAGTTTTCGTTGAACAGAGGGATACTACATTCAAAATTCGATAACATAGTTTTCATTTCTTGCAATTCATTATTAACTTGTGTTTTGAATAAGCCTATCAATTACTCTCTCACAATATCTCGGATGCTATCAGCAGAGACGCATGAACAATTACCTTTAGCAGGTTTAGGTCGCTGAGTAACATCGTCGTAAGTTAATGGAGTTCTTACCGGTGTGTTAACGAGATTACTTGATCCATGATGTTTTAAATTTACTTGAAAACATTTGAAAGTCTTCAGATGCGTAGTTCATGCATGCATAATGATATTTAATTTTACAGCGAGAACAATGCAAAAATTCAATATTTTTCAATGTATTAGGGCAGGCCGTACATTTCATTTTCGACGTTTTAGATACACTACGTTGGATAATCCATTTGCTATTTAATACTTCAACAACGTTTATTTTGTATTCAATATTTAACAAAAGACGCAACTGTGACGAAAAGCCGAAAAGCACCGTGAACAACTTGTCGCTTACGCGTTCACCTCAAATCAGTTGTTTGCACACTTCAACATTCGGTAGTTTTATAAACCACAATACAAATGTATCACTTGCACACAAAAAAATCAAACTTTTTGAAGGGTGTAAATATAACACCAAATAGTTCTTGTATTTATTACAGGTTCTGTATACTTTTTGCGATGAATGGGTTGGTAAAACTATTAAAAAACTATTTAAAACTGAGACAGACCATGAGAGACTTGTTATATATTTAAGTATCGGGCGGACGATCATAGAGTCATAGTTCTATAAGTTGCTCCTGGTAAGTACTTGGCTCATATTCTGTACTACCGGCTAAATGATCTAGCCGAGAGTACCTTGTATGTAACTAAATGTAACTCAGTATGATGTTTGACATTCCCCATATGTCTTCAGTATGTTTCAAATTTAATAGTTTAAAAGTCCTTATTATTTCACCTGCACTAATAGATGTGAAATTAAATTTTGACTTTATAGGTGCACTCAAATATATACATAATATCTCTTGATATATCAATTTAAATGGACACCTGTAGATGTTGAAATTAATCAACATACCACAACGAAACATGTACCCAATTTCAAATTTTCGGAACTTTATAACTCTGTATATTTTCCAATATGGTAAATACTACATTCGATCCAGAAATTTCGGATTTCGAAGGTAAGTCCAATGGCAATAGAGTAGTAGTAGTAGGATTTTGCGTTATAGTATACCTGACTCCTAGCTGTTGCTCTGCATATAGACGTTCAGACGATAGTGGTCCCTCTAGAAATCGATTGAGACTGGAGTACGACTTTGGCAGCAAATTAGAAGTAGATGTCCGAGGGGAAGGGAGAGAGGAGAGGAGGGGAGGTAGGCCTCCGGCATTCTCACTGGCCAAACGAAATGCAACAATGCAAGCACTGTTACTTCATGTCGTTGTTTCTGTGGATCGGGTGGTACCACCCCGAGCGAGCCGACCCATTCATGCTAAAACACACACACGCGCACACACACACACACACACACACTATTGATTTCCAAATTTATAATTAGCTCATAAAACTTCTCGTTTAAAATTTATAATTATATTTATAAATTTATCATACAAGAAATTCTTATTTAATGTAAGCGTCCGATTACTCTCGAAAGAAGGCGTTCTGATCTAGCAACATTGGGCAGATAACACTTGTGTTCACTATGAGCTCGTAGATAAATAATATATATTTTTTATTTTATATAACATTAACAGAAAATATTGTGTAGCTAGTTATGAAGACCGGTGTAGGCCATAAAACTATAGGGCACACGCGTCTAACTAAGATAAGGAATGACTACACCGTCATAACATCCGAGCTACATTAACTAATGTAAACTAGTGAGGATTGATTAGTCATACACAGCAGCGTTTGATACATATAAGATATGTTTTACATATATATCACATGCGTATATATGTATATCTTCTTACGTATAAGAAATCATAAAAGAGAAGACACTTACGCAAGATTATTGGATGGATTTTCACGAAAGTTCATGATTCGCCACTTAGCTAGTCAGCTAGCTTGCCATTACTAGGGTGGTCTACTTCGCTTACTTCCATAGCTCAATATCATATGCTGTACACCCAATTTATAACATTGCCGCATGGGGCCTCGCGAATCATTCACAAAATTTCAGAAATTGGATATCTTAACTTTACTCTCTCAATACATTCGTGAAAATTTAATGTACATGTGCAAAAAAAACTTAGAAAGGCTGAATTTAATAAAGTACTGACATAACTTAAATACTAGAAAGAAATTGTTATAACAAATTGGTTATTTCATGTTTTAGGCTCCGTAAGACCAGCAGGTTTTTTAGATAAATATTATTAGTTTTTACAACATAGTCGCAGAGAATATTATCCATTTACCGGATAGTTAGCAAGCAGAATATAAAGCGGGTTTTGATGTTTAAAGTATTATAGGGTGCACCAATATGTGAACGATTTTCATGTCTGGAACTAACAGCTCTTTCTGTGCATCCGTCAAAAATGAAATATAGTTATAATGTTTTTCAACTATATACGATGTACAACTAGATGATGTAGTGCCACGCTGCGTCTCAGAGAACAAAATCGTTCACAAAGGGTGAGGCCAATTAAATCGTCGATGTCGAGTACAAATACAAAATACTATCTTATGATTTTATTAATGACTTTCTTTATAATTGAAATTTCACGCGAACGTAGTCGCGGGCACAACTGCTATACCAGGTGACTGTTTAGATACTCGCAGTATTCTAGGGTATAACACATGGTCACAACATATAATTTTTTTTAAATCAAATATTAATAAACAACCAAGAAAACCTAAGGTAAAGTGTGTTCTAAGACGGCAAAAGTATAGCTATATAAACGTTTAAATAAAATAATAAACTTAAGTGCAATGACGGGTGCCAAAAGCTACAATGGTCGACCTGGAGTTAATAACTTTCGATATTAAAACGGGTAATAAACCCTTTTGTTTTGTTCCTGAGGTTCCCACGTTCCCTTTCAAGTGAAAGTGAAATCACCCAACGGTCATTAACACTGTGCTTTAGTAAGCACCTATTTTTTTAATGATTTAGAATCAGAATCGAGTGCTGCGTGTCCTCCAGAAATATCGCTACTGTCTAAACAGTCACTTGGTATATAATATAAAGGTATATTCTACACAGTTGTATGGGTTATAGTAGCCAGTAGTTAAAATGTTCTATTTACAATCGCAAAGTCGTATTTCAAATAATAATATATTTAAAAGAATATCTTTTTATTAAAATCTCGTGTTCAATGCCTCTCGATATTTCATGTATTCATTGCCTACTTTTTGAATATATAACTGACTCTCTTGCTTAATGAGCCTTCTATGCTGGCTTACGATGACTTCTATAACATTTTTAACACCTAAAAGTTCGCTAAAGTTTCATTCAGATATTTACGTTACTTTACTTTGGTGAGATGAAACAGTATCTGTTGACCTCGAACTTGTTTTGCAATTTTATTTTGTTCGTTTGGACACCTCATATGATAATGGGGTATTTGCATAAAATGCGTCTTATATTAAACTGTTTTTCTGTAATATTTTCACATCTATGAATTATAATATACAGAAATTGTTAAAACACTGAACGTGTCAGCAGGTTTTTCAGGAAACTTTGTACAAATTTTTCACTATTATTGTTGAAAGAAAGCATTTTAGATTATTGTTTTTTTTTTTGTATAGGACCATTACTTTATCGAAACCTTAATAAACTTTTTCTTCATTTTGACGAGTTATATATAATGTATTAAACTAGATGCATAACTAATTTCAGTTATATTGTAACTGAAGACAAACAACACTGATCTATATCGTGACAATAAATATATTTTACTATATAAACACACTTACAGTGCCTATTTGGTTTTTATGTTTCATACGTAACTCAATAAATAAATATATTTATATAAACTAATATATTAACTATGAAAAATTAAATATTTTTCATGACAAATTATTTTTTTATGATTTCATGTAATAACAAAGTGATTATGCATGTGCAAACTGAGGCTAGTCAACTCTAGCTCGTTAGCGTTTAGTCTGAATCTTATTTCTGTTGCTAAAAGCAAAGCATAGCAAATCAGTAGATATAAAAATCATAATTTTGAAAACTTTAATAAATCCATTTTTAATGACCATATCCTGATAATATATTTTAGATAAGAATTTTAGAATAGAATATCTAACAAGGGAGAATAACAAAAAAAATGCCTGCAATCTCTCCGGTACTCTTTGCGTAATTCACGCACTATGGCAGACCTTTAACATTTTACTTATATAGATGTGGTTTGATTACTAAAACTCACGACCACGTTGTCGAGACTATCTACAAAAAAATATGTTCAGACACTTTAGATCCAATTTCAATGTAGTTTTCAATCGGGCGATTCTTCTAAAATACAATTAGCCAAGTGCCGTACGAAGAAATAACGAAATAGCAACCAGCAAAATCATTTATTAGTATCAAATAATACGACAATTTCACCCTCAGTGTGAATCCACTCCTTGACATCACATATTATTGTTTCAGCTTTAAGACAAGTCCTTCGAAACTAGCAACAGGTAGAGCCGATGCGTCGAACTTGTCACTAAAATATAAATGTTATTGATTACTTCATTTCTAAAACTTTTTTTTATTTTATTTTTTTATATCATAGGAGGCAAACGATCAGGCGGGTCACTTGATGTTCTCAAGTGTGAAGTGATCACCGCAGTCCATAGACACTAGCAATACTAGGGTAGTCGCAAGTGCGTTGCGAGCCTGTGTTTAGGGGGAGGGAGGTGAAGGGGCAGTGAGAGGAGAGGGGAAGGGAGGTGAGCCTTCGGCGCTCTCATTGACCGAACGAAACGCAACAATGCAAGGACTTTTACTTCACGTTGGTTTTCTGTGAGAGGGTGGTACTACCCCGGACGAGCCGGCCCATTCATGCTGAAACCAGTAATAGTTTCAGCGTGGCTCTACCACCTACGAAATTTATTTTAAAATCAATGTTTATTATATATTGTATATTTAAGAGTATAAAGTTAGATTAGGTTAAAAATATATAATTTTAATGGGTCCATTGCAGACAACTACTCTATTATTTTCCCTAAGTAAGTAACTTTAGTTGATTTCTTTTGATAGCTCATTTAGCCGAGACAAAAATAACTTACTTCTCATTAAGCCTTAAATTTATATCTATATATAGATAGGTAGAGGCAAAAGAGTTAAGAACATCTTCCTCCTCTCCATATATCAACCGATTTTCTTAACTTTGTTTGAAGCTTTAGTGTTATCAAGAAAAAATTGGACATATTTTTTTCTTTTATTCCTCATACATCACGATCTACAATATTTCAACAATATAGATAATAATGTCTATATATTGTTTACACATGAAGAATACGAGTAAGCTTGCACCCATTATTATGGTTGATATTCGACCACTGGATGACATCTAGTATATATAAATAGGATGACGGAAAACACTTAAAAACATCTCTCCCCTCTGTTTCTTAGTAATTTAAATTGGCAGACGGTGAAAGAAAACATCGTGAGAAAACCTGAATCTTAAATATATCCTTGTAGACTGATCATATATGTGAGAAAAATATAGACCTGTGAATCTTTCAAATCGTCAATACGTTATGAGGTATGCTTGATGGTTATGTTCCATACCTCCTCTAGTCAAGAGTCCGTTAGCTCAGTAATTAGAATCTTACATACAGATACATGCTGGCTTTGACAACACCTATATTAATTGCAATGTACTTCGAATGACAGCGATAATTATTTTGTGAAGATATAGTTTTCATTTAAACATCACTCAGGTAACTAACCCTTCATTTTTAGGTGATCCAACACTTGTCAGTATTACACGAACTTGACCAAAAACATTTTCGAAGTAGGTCAAATCTACCACGTGCTCTTCATCTCGCATATTAACAACAACGATATAGGTTTTGCTTTTATACCATCTGGAAATAAAATGTATAATAAAATAAGAAATATTTATTTAGCTAATACGTTTATAGTTAGTATCAATCAAACAAATAAAAATGTAACGTAAAATTATCCCAACGAGGGTTCATGTATCCCAAGGAGGGTTGATGTCAGGCAGGCGGCCGATCGTAAAAATTAAGCCAAATCATATACCACAACATGACAAACACGTTGTACCGACCTTACTTATGTGGGATAAAGGTAAGAAGAAGAAGAAGTATAATTATGAAAATATACTTTACCTTCTAAATGCAAAAACGTTCTCATTTAACGCCAAAGAATCGTAGCGTCCATAACGGAAAACGTTCTCTTGTCTAAGAGCAGCTAAAGCTTTATAAACTTTAAGGTTTGATGTCTCTGCGGCTCTTTGCACTTCCACGTTTAACGTTTCATAACCATCAGCTACTGGCAACCAAGTCCTATCGGCAGTAGAGAAACCTACGCACAAACAATGCCCTTCTTTTAGAAATTATTAAGATGTTATGTAAATAAAATGAAATATTTTTAAATTTAATAAACGTTCGTAACAAAATCTGCTTTTTAATAACTTTCACCTAACACGATACTTATAAATTATAACTATCATAAATTTGTTTAATTAAAAAAATATAGAATTAACTAACTTTAATAAAGCAGCATCAGTCTTACAAAGTTATATCAGAATGAATGAAATAGCAATTTTATTCTAAATTAACTGACCAGCATTCTTTTCGGCATTCCATTGGAAAGGTGTTCTCTCAGGATCGCGGGATGATTTCCAGTAATTAACTGGATCATTGGTATTGCATCCTGAAGGGTCTACCGTATCTTCCCAGCTTACATATCCGTCTACCAATCCGATTTCTTCACCCTGAATATTAAAAATAATAGGTATATGTACGTATGTAAATATGCCTTTAATTTTTTATGATAATAGATATTTTGACAATCGTTACTAAAAAAAATTCTTTGGGAAACTCATTACAAATTAAAGAGATTTTTTTTAAATAAATAGATTAAAAAATTACCATATAAGTTACTCCTACACCAGGAAGTAGTAACACGAGCATATTAATGCCATCGACTAATGATGAACCGTATCTAGTTGCCATTCGGCTATTGTCATGGTTTCCAACCTGAAAAATTATTATTATAAAAATGTAAAATCTTAGTAAATTTCCTTAAATCATGCTATTGATACTTACCACCCAGTTAGCATCTTTATCAAGCGGTTTGTATGTTAAAAACTTATCAACGGCTCGTTTGATATCGGCTGCTGACGACGACGCATCTACATCGGTTATAAGATCAAAATTGAAAGGCATTTGAGCACCTTTAAGATCACCTTCGCCAAAATATCTAACAACGTTTTGAATAGTCGCATATACTTCAGTCATCATTACTCTTGTCATACCATCAATGTTTTTAAATTCATCGAATACATCTCTCCACTGATAGACCATGTAATATGTTTCATTCTGATCTTTAGTATAAACGTGATCTAAAGAATCGTGGGATCCAGCATCCACATCTGTTCTTCCTGATGATGGTTCATCAGGATAAACTCCACCATAAAGTTCTTTATCAACTTCAAATAAGCAATTAACAGCATCAACTCTAAATCCAGCAACACCTTTATTCAACCAATAACGAATAATTTCCTAAAAACAAAATTCACAAATTAAAATACTTCTAAATTTTTTGGGGTACACAGTTGAATATTTTTAAAAATGTCGACTATATCAAATCCAATTATAACCGTCCTAATCGAGATAGAAGCTGGAAATGACCTTTATGGATTTAATTACATATCATAACTTGATGTGATAAACGGTAAGTAAGTAGGAAAATTTATTGGAATGTAAATCTTAATAATCAAGTAGACAGGGAATATCGTAAGGAGCTACAGGTATCCAAGAAAAAATTAATAGTAGTGAAAGTTTTAAATTATCGGAAAATATATCATATACAATTATAATAAACACACCTTCATTTCTTCAACAACTTCAGGATTACGGTAATTAAGATCGGGCTGACCGACGACAAATTGATGTAAATAATATTTCCCAACTTCCTCCCTATATTCCCAAGCGCTTCCACGGAAATGGCTCAGCTATAGAATCAATAAAAAATATGTGAATAAAATTCCCCAGAACCGTTCTTTATTACACATTCATTTAGTACACAATAACCTACCCAATTATTCGGCGGCTGCCTGTTTCCATTTTCATCGATAATTCCGTCTTCCCAAACAAAATAATTGTAATATTTCTCATTACCGTTAAGAGCTTCTTGAAACCAAACACTTTCGTTAGAAGTATGATTTGGTACAAGATCCAAGACAACTTTTATTCCTGTGGAAATTAAAATTACGTAATTCTTGTAAGTCTTGTAAAACTTACAAAACTATTACAGTCTCTTCCAAACATACCTAATTCGTTCGCTCTATCAATAAGAGCTTCGAAATCTTCCATTGTTCCATATTCGTCGTGAACAGCATAGAAGTCGGATATGTCGTAACCAAAATCGTACATAGGTGACTGGAACATAGGCGAAAGCCAAATAGCGCCAACCCCAATTTCTTTGATGTATTCCAATTTTGAAGTGATACCTAGAAATATACGTTTGCTGGAGCACAAGGTTTCCATTCAATTTACTTTTATTTGGAAAACCATACTAAAGTTGCTTACGTAAAAAAAATATTTCCTTTTATGTTTATTGTAGGTTATGTGCTGTGAGTAGTTAGTTTAAGTCATTAATAGGTATATACTTGAATTGAATTTATCAAAATACTTGTTGGATGAAGAGGTTACTTAGCGGAAGTAGTTTATCTATATTAATAAATCTGTAGTTCTGTCTTTATATGTAATTTTTATTGTATATTTGTGATATGATAGGTCACTGATCTGACAATTTTTTTTTTGTCTATATATCTTCATTTCATTTCATTTTCATTTTATTTCCAGATTTGACTCAGATGGTCGATAGATAAATATATTATTATTAGAAATACATTTGACAGACAGATGCCCGACAGACGGATGTACTAAATCATTAATACAAAAAATATATTGCAATAAAAATATTGAGATGTGTTGGAAGGCTAAAAATTAATATTACATGTTTCTTGTGATAAATACAAAATTAACTTCGGAAATTAAAACACTCTGGATTTCGACAACATAGCCATACACTGTAGTTAGTATAGTTTATAGCTAAGAATAATTGAAATATTCAAAAACGGCCAAACAATTTAGTTAGAGAAGAATTAAGAACATACGTATACCAAGTATTGTCTATATAAAGAGTTATAATTATTAATCACTAGCAATTTTATGGCTTCGCACGCGTTTTATAAGCAATCATTAGATTCAATTCTTTATTTTATATACATACTGGCGGACCCGGCAGACGATGTCTCGCCCTAATAATAAAAAACCTTGACAACTTGTGTACCTAAACCTTCCTCGTGAATCACTGTATCTACTGGTGATAACCGCTTCAAAATCCCTTCAGTAGTTTTTGAGTTTATCGCGAACAGACAGACAGACAGACGTGTCAGAGGACTTTATTTTATACTACGTAATGAAGAAGAACTAAGTGAATAACAGAAAAAATTACATACAGGTTTACTCCACGTTACTGAATGAATTTCCAATAATAATTCCACGGTACTTACATATAGTGTAAAATAATACCTCAGGTAAATTTTCACGGCTATAAACCCGAGTAGTTTCCCATATGCGTTGATATGTCACATACAGCTTTTCTTATATATGTGGATATATAAATATTTCGTGAATAAAATTACATACCATTTAAATCTCCGATTCCATCGCCATCGCTATCGGCAAAGGATCGAGGGTAAATCTGGTAAAATATCGTTGTCTCCCACCACTCTAACTCCTTCTCATGTTTAATTAGATGCCCACTGCAAGCAACTACTAATAAAGCCAGTAGAGATACCGACTTCATTTTCATGAAATGGATTGACGACTAACAAACAATTCGCTACTGCGTTTTAAATAATTTGGCAATGACTTATAAGAGTATCGTTATGTAATACAATATCTCGTATCTAAATAAGATAATATATATGTATCTACAGATATATGTATGTAGCGAGATAAAAACCTTTTCTGGACAACGGATGAGATGGAATGAAATGCGTTTATGATGCTTTTACGTAATAAAACTTATATGATTGTAACCGTAAAGTATATTCTTAGCGTAATCTAGAATCAAATGTAATGTGCTGTTTTCAAGACGGGCGAGATTGTTATTCGTTTTCATTAATTTAGTAGAGAAATATTTCCACGATAAATTTTATGAATATAGCTGTGCCCACGACTAGGGCATAGACTAGACGTGGATATGCTTTATAATTTTCTTGGTGTGATTTTATCGTGAACACAGTACTTTAGCAGTGATGCGTGTCCAAACAAACAGACAGACCGCTAGATAGACAGACATTTAAAAAAATGGGTGCGTGTACTTATGTACGCGCGTGAGAAGTTATACTTCTTTGGCATCATTAAAAAATAGTTTTTAATTGCATGCAAATAATATTATCACAAACTTTTTATTAAATGTTTTATTAAATTTATTTCTTTATTTTGTAAATATTAAATAACCAATAATAAGTATTTAACATTAATAATTTAATAATATTTAGTGTTAATCATCTATACTATAATAAAACTGTAGCAAGGTCAAATCTGTACATTAAATATTTTTTGAAAATTTTTATCGGGGTAGACTTTGTTATCGATATAGAAGCCAAAAATAATCTTTTTACAATTTTTGTCTGTCTGTCTGTCTGTCTGTCTGTCTGTCTGTCTGTCTTTCTGTCCCTGTGAACACGCATCACGCTGAAAGTACTGAACCAATTTTAACGAAACTTGACACAATAATAACTAATATTCCAAGGTTACATTTAGGATACTTTTTGTCCCATAAAACGAAAGGGGTTCTCCAGGATAACTAAAGACAATACATTGTAGTTAATGTAACTAGACTTTTTTGCGACACCTTAGTACAAGAGCCAGGAATGTTGGAAGAAGAGAGTTTAGAAAAGCTGGTTCTTTAAAATGAAGATATATTATGCCCTTCCAAACAGAATTCAGGATACCTGGTAGCCGGTTAATGTTATGTTTTTTAATGCGCATCACATCTTTACAGGTTAAAATTTTGGGTTATAAATAATTTAAGGAACATTTTTTTTCAGTAACCTTTAAACCCTATTAAAAACATGAATTTATCACTGCCAGACAATTTTGTTATTGATAATAATATGCCCGATGATATTCTCTATAAATAAAATAATTCATTTCAAACCATTTTATTTTTTCCATTCAAAGAACATATTTCATTTTGAACACATGCGTCTATAACAGGCGCTTCCACAATTATCGCTATCTTTATCATACATAAAATGAGGTAAACATATCAATGCAGTTGCAGTATCTATCTCTAAGTTTCTAAACGTTTTCAAAGCATTAGCCGGTTTTAATTGGGGTGTTCATCCATAACATTTAGTTCGTTTATACTTCAATATTACACGCAGTCGAATTGACTATGCCAGCTTTCTTTATGAGAGTAGTGCTCAGGTTAACCTCTATAAACTTGAAAAAGTCCAAAACCAGGCCATGAGAATTATCGGGGGTTTCATTAAAAGTACTCCAATCCATGTTATGGAAAGCGAATTGAGCATATGTCCGTTACATCTTAGGAGACAATATTAAGCTGGCAAAATTCTATTTAAATTTAAGTCATTCGAAAAGAACGAACTAACTAATGTATCAGAAGAACTGTCAACCTCTTTCGAATCACTCTACTGGCGTAAAAGAAAAAGACCACTATTTTTTCTCAATATAAAAATACTCCAAATCAAACAAGTATAAAACATGAAATGTTCACTTTACACACCTGGGTCGATAACATTGATTTGCACAATATAATTAAAATAAATGTAGATGGTATTTGGAAGCCAAAGCGTCAATATGATGTTGTTAAAATAAAAGATATTTGTCTTCAATATATAATAAATATTATCAAAATTTTGTTAAAATATACACTGACGGATCTAAAGCTGGTAATTATTTAGGAGCCGCATTTTTTGAGTCACATTCCAAAACTTTTATGAAATTTCAAATTGATGAAAATATTTCAATTATGCACACTGAATTAATAGCAATTGCAGAGGCCTTATCAGTTGCACAATCAACTGAGTCCATTAAGATTGTTATTTTATCCGATTCGAAAAGTGTTCTTCAACACGTAGCGCGATGTACCTCGACTTTTCGAGGAATACCGATAGCCTACATACACTATTTTGAAGCAATTACTAGATTTCAAAGCAAAGAACAAAGTAATTGTTTTACAATGGATCCCTTCTCATATAGGTATAACTGGGAATGAAAGAGCTGATCTTTTAGCTAGAGAAGAATCCTACGAAGGTGCTCCTATTAATATTTTACCAACTTACTTGGATGTATGCTCAGTATTTAAAAATACCTCTGTTACTCGCATTGGAAGGACTACTTTGAGGAGCGTACTAAAACAAAACGAATATGGTACAGAACGATTCAGCCACGCCCATTAAGGTCACCATGGATTGATGACAGTACGATTTGCCATCGGGAAGCAATCACGGGAATAAGATTATGCTTAGAACACATCCCATGTAAAAAATTCGCCTACCTGATGCGTAAAGTACTATCACCACTCTGCCAGAGTTGTGAGCTCATCGATGATGTGCACTACATCCTGGCAGAATGTGTTCGAAACGAAGATATTAGATCTCTGCTTAATGCCTCTGGTTCGTTCCACACTGGTTTGTACAATTCGTTATTGTCTGACCCCACTTCGAAAGATGCTAAAGAATTGTACAAAATTAATATAAGCTATTGTTAAGTTTATTGTCATTCTTATTGTTATATAGTTGTATGTCATTTAGGCGATATAGTCGCACAGGTGACTAAGCCTTCATTCAAAAAAATATATATATTAAAATTATAGCTATCTTAACATGGTTAGAACATACTTATTTTATTTACAAAAAAATAGTATCGGGCAAATTATTGTTTTTAACAAAAATATCTGGCAATAATAATTTCATGTTTTAGTAGGGTTTCAAAGTTAGTAAAAAACAAAACATTCAAAAATTATATAAAAATCAATATGTTTGCCAGTAAAGGTGCGATATGCAGTAATAAACGCAACGTTTATCGATAGCCAGGTAGCCCGCACGCTGTTCGGAAGAACATAAAGATATATAAAAAACTGTCTTATAGAAAATTTGTCGAAACCGTTACTAGCTCTTAGACAAATAGTTACAGGCAAGTGACATTTGACGCGTCGTGCTCATATCTTTTTAATATTTATATTTTTCTTCAATACAATGGAGTGTGAAAAAGTTTTAATACAAGTTGAAAATAGTTATGATATTATTGAGTGTTTCATTTATCATTATTTTATTTTATGAATACATTTTATCGTTTAATTTACAATTTAACTCTATCAACTTGATATTTTATAATGTAAACTCTACTGACTGTATAGTAAACGTCTACAAAAAAGGGAAAGGAACTTCGTTAGAAACTGGGGGGTCCATAGACCTTTAAAGCTTTTTTTCACATTACCACCAATATATGTTGGTTGCTACGAACGGGTTGTAGGCTTATTTTAAAATATTTCTCACATACCATCTGGGTATATGTTTGATTGAGTCCCTTGATAGTTTGGATTCACAATTGGAAACCGATGGTGTGGCTGCAATAAGGTTTTAGTTACCTATATTACATTTTTTTGCGTTTAAAAATACAATTGGCACCGGTGATAACCGATTTGGTGCAGACGAAGTTGCACGGGTCAGCTAGTATTAAATAAAAGTATTTTAATTTATATCAATAAATAATACATACGGATAGTTAACCTCAATTATATTGGAGCACTTGAAAAAGTATATAAGCACAAACGCGCCTAACTTCATACTGTTAATTTTGTGTCACAGATGCGCGCGCATCTTAAAATTTCACTCTCATCATTTTTTCATAACGCGCCTAACTTCATACTGTTAATTTTGTGTCACAGATGCGCGCGCATCTTAAAATTTCACTCCCATCATTTTTTCATAACGCGCCTAAAGAAGTATAACTTCAAAAATGGTTGTAATGTATTTTAATACTTATTCCTAGACAACTGCAACAATTTTTTTCACAGAAATCTAAAAAAATACAGACACGTTAGATTTACATTCCTATTATATGTATATAGATAGATATAAATGTTTTAGGAGATTATTTTTCTACGAGTCAGGCTAATTCACTCTCTGCTTAAATAAATACAATTTTTTGTAAAGATATGTTAGTTGTTTGAAAGTATTTACTCAATTTTAATATAGTAAGAAAATAATTTATTGCGTTTAGAAGTGATGAAACTTGTAGAAACGCAACAAACTCGCAGGATCCCTCTAAACTCTAAAGATTATGAACGACATGAAAATCTTACTGATATACCTGCCATAACCGAAGTGGACGGATCATGTTATCGCAACGACAACGTATAGATAAACAGTTTTTGACTCTTTCCTGCTATGTTATAATACTGTGATATGAATAATATATACATTTATTTTGAATTTGAAGTGAATTTCAGTTCTATGTAAAAATATTCGTGTATGTTCCTTTAATCTTTCGGATTTAATGGATAAGGAGTCTGATGGTTTACTTAAAGATGTAGTGATTAATCCCAAGGTATTTAAAGGACATTGAAATTACTGTGACTCTGTAACTTGTATCTAAATCATGACATGATTTACTTTTGTGACCTTATAATAACATGCTCATGCAACCCGTGAAGGGAAAGGGAAATAACTTTTATCAAGTTGTGGCTACCTCTTTCTTCTAAAGTAATGCTGAAAATATTTATGCGAAAGAAATAAAATTGAATGAAAAATAATAACTGGAAATTAGTAAATAATATAAAGATGCATATTTTTCGTCTGTTCCATTAATTCGTTTAAGCTACACAGCGGATTTAGATAGGGTTTTCGCTGACATTTAGAGAATTTATCTCAAAAGGTTTATATTTATTATTTATGCAGATTCCATTAATAGACGGTTTAGAGAAAATTGATATATTGCAATTAAGTTGTAACAAATATTTTTGGATGTATACATTGGGTAACGCTGGTTTAAGCCTTTTGAGATATAACAAAAGCAAATACTACGAAATTGCATATCTTAAAAAATTCTGTGAAAGAATTTATCATTAATTAACGCCTAAATATAATCCACAGTAACCATTTTAAAATCTTACATGATATTGTTAAAAAATACGAGGTTGTTTGCGTAGCTGTTTCAGCCAATACTCTATTGAATCTTATCATTTTTGGACCCCTTTTTAAGTGAATTGCGTGAACGGATGAACGTGAAATTTGGAATAGTTAAAGTTTATATGGAGGAGAAGTGCAGAAAGCTATTTATTTTATATAAAATGCATTAGAAGTACATTAAATTAATTAAAATATGCATTACTCACACTACTGCTTCAATTTTACACAACATATACACAAATGTAAATAAAAACGACATTTTGACATCCGTCAATAACGGACTTCAAAAAAGGTTGCGAAGGAGGTTGCTATGCTCGACTGTATGTATTTTTTTTTACTCTTACGTTCCAATTACCCTTTTTTATTCTACATTCAACAATGATATTATAACATATCTTATATATTAACACGTGAAGCCAAAACTTTGCTCACCTTTTTAAACGAATTGCGCGAACGGATGAACTTGAAATTTGGCATAGTTAACGTTTATATGGCAGAGAAGTGCACAAAGCTATTTTTTTTTTATATAAAATGCATTATAATCATATTAAATTAATTAAAATATACATTACTCACACTACTGCTTGAATTTTACACAACATATATGTAAATGAAAAAGACGTTTCGAACATCCTTCAACCTTCTTACGTTTCAATTACCTTTTAAATATTTTTAACATGACTGACGTTGCATGCCTTACATTATGCCCTTTGAAATCAACTGGTCAAATTGTAGGTTAATTTTAGAATAATATAATATGTAAATTAATAATATACATTAATATTAATTGATAAATAATTTATCTTTAGTAAATTTATGGGACTACTGAAGTAATTATTATTCTCTTTGGTTGTATTGAATGTCAATGTCAATAAAAAAATGAGCGAAAGAATACTTTGTAAAATCAAATTAAGTAAATTTGTTTGGTAATGAAAGTAATCCATGACTTACATCTCCGCGGTTACAATGATGCAGTTTAACTTGATGTAGCGATTACATTTAGTACAGTTGATGATGAATTATGAACAAAAATGAATTCATTTTCAAAAGTTAATGGTAGTATTAAAAACATTTTTGTTTTGGATTCATCATTTGATTATATTGCGTATCCATTACTTTTCCAAATGATGATACGGGACATATCACTATTCCTCATAATGTACAGACTATATTTAATTCAATATCACCCAAAAATACACACACACAATATCGCACCTACCAACATTTATCTCTGCATCACCTAATGGTTGACTGGCAGAGAATGCCTTCGGCATTAAGTCCGCCATTGCGTATTTAACGCATAATGTGTAAATAAATAAATAAATACCACGCACACAGAGTGTCGTGTAAAATTAATTAAAATTTGTGTCATGACTTGCAATAAATTTCTTTATTTTCGTAAAGTTATGTTTACTTAGTATTTGAGAGCCTTACCGCCTTATGTAACCGCCTGTTTTTTGTTTCAAATTTATAATTAATTTCAATTTTCATTTAGACATCAATTTTTTTAAATGTTTATATAATTTAAAAAAAAGTGGCAAATAACTGAGTAGGCGTGATGAAAGCCTTTGATTATAAAGGTTTGATAAAAGAACCCTAATAAAGTTCAAACTTTAAAAATTCAATGGACTATGGTCGAATGTCGACCACTGGGCGCCAAC
The DNA here is from genome assembly GCA_036509395.1 of Antheraea yamamai. Classification (NCBI taxonomy): domain Eukaryota; kingdom Metazoa; phylum Arthropoda; class Insecta; order Lepidoptera; family Saturniidae; genus Antheraea; species Antheraea yamamai. The sequence goes on along the minus strand of AP028427.1, from coordinate 18,681,747 downwards.
TAGTCCAATTAAATATGTTGTTTGTATCGTGTAAAATGCCGTTCATATAATATCATTTTAATGGATATTTTGAAGGATATAACAAATTTAATATTACGCGCAACAAAAAAGTCGTTTAGTGATGTCACAAAGTTACTATTGCGAATAGATATGTGATGGTTGTAAGTCACCTCTGTCCGCGATATTTATAGATCAAACTATAAACTATACAATTACACTAAATGATCTATCTGCACATGGCTCGCTGTCTGCAACAGTTCCCTTAACTTAGAAAAACTGGAGACGTCATTGTGACAAATAGTGTCGTCGTTCGTCTTGTAATTTATCAAGTGTTCAGATATTGCCTATTTTTCAATCGTATGTACATATAAGACATTAATAATCGTATGGTTTCCATGCGAAACCTGGACTGGTCGCTAGTACGTAGTATAGATCGGATATTTGCATTGTTCGTTGGTTCGTCTATTGTTTTAGAGTCTCCGAACTTTTCTTATTAAACTACGGGAAGACATTACTTGTTGGGTGGGTATTGTTTAATTAAGATTCTTTGAAATGGTTTTCTAATCACTTAATTGTTTTCTTAAGTTGTAAACTATATAAATGGGGGGGGGTTGTTAATAATAGTGATTCGATGGATAAATATCCTTCTAAGTTATTCTCGCTTTATTAAATTCTTCTCTTACAGCCTCTACGACGGCTGAACCAGTATTGACTCTATCTTGCTGGCGATGAAGCGCTGATGAAAACAAGAATGCATGATTTCAAACATCCACAAAATGTAGCTTGTATCTTGGTCCTCTATAGATTTACACTTTAGAGAGTATATATAAAAATTACACGATTTAATTCCGTCCTCCCCATTCCACCAAGAGACTACTAGACGTCGTGAGGTCGTCCAACCTTATGTGATAGATATTTCGCCCAATCGCTTGAAACGATTTCTTTCTTTGTTTGTTATAACGTATATAGAGTGTATAATATATATAAAACGGCTATAGAGTGTAACTCCTTTTCGATATCTTTCTTTCCCTCCACCCATAACCCGGGAGTCTTCAATGAAAGAGTGAATACTCATAATTTTAAACAAATACCTAACGTTTCTCGTATGATATGAACGTCGATTTAAAACTTTAATAAGTTATTTGTAAAGTATACAATTACTCAAAGTTTTTAATAAAGTTATTGATCAACATCTTGACAGGATGTTATTTTAAAGACAGGAAGTTACTTTTACAGGTTTAATTGAAAATGATACAAAATGTAATCGTTATAATAATGTTTATTTATTTTATTTCACTTTTATCCATATAAATTATTGAGTTATATTTGGACACGAAAAAAAAAGAAATTTAATAAGCAATATGTAATTAACTATACTTTAAATCTGGTATTTAAACCATAATTTATTTATTTAAACCATTCAACCTTTTAGTAATTTCAATAAATAGAAACTTGAGAATGTAACCTTAAAGAAATGGGCGGACGTTATTAGAATTTCTTTTTTTGAAGTGAAACTTCTTTATCGGCGTTGGAAAAAATTTACCGTCACATTTTTCCGTTACGCGCCATCTTGTTTGTATTCATGTCTATGATAATAAAATCCCTTTGTTTAAACTTTATCTAATTTAACTTTATTTTTTAATATATTAATGAAATTGTTTGCCATAAAGAAAGAAAGGGTTTTTTTTTTTTTTTTTTAACCAATTTCTGGAAAGTTGCATATAGATCATTTTGCGAAAAATAAGCCCTTAAACAAGTTTCACTTCTTACGTGTGTACACTAGTACACGCACACATTTTTTTGTTCGTAGTGATGATATTCGTTTACATAAACTTGAAAAGTAAAACCCCTTAATAGTATTAGATTACATATTACACATTTGACACAATTTGTTTGTCTTTCATCAAACTTGCATCCGAAGTACGAGAGCTTCGTCCGCTGCTAAATCCAAGTAATTCGCTTGCACGTTGTCACTGAAAACGTAAATATAAAAGAAATATCCAAAATAATATTGTAGATAGGGTCACTAGTCTTCTATATTTTAAAGCAAAAAGAAGGAATTATACCTGTAAGTTCTAGAAGATAAAACACTGCTGGCCTCGACTTCCAACTGTCCAAAGACAAGATCGAACGCCGTCAGATTGACGACGTGATAAGTCCTTCCAATGTTCATCACCACGATGTATGTGTCATCGTTGTACCACCTAAGAGTTCCCACGGTATATCATACAGTTTTATTAGCAATACCTAGATACTGTCTAATAGTTACTTCTAGTATACTTTCTAATATAGTTTCTTCTAGTCTTCATCGAGCGACCTAATATGTACTCAAAACTTTTTTAACATGCCATTCACTTTCTTTTGGTTTTATTTCTTGTTTTTAGTAGTTATATTTAGTTAAAGGTAACAGTCATATTTTTTATTCTCATTGTTATCATGTCCCTGTATGTTAGTTGTTTACGTCGCTTTCCGATATTCCGATATGTTGCTATCTTGAATTTAGTGAAAATTTGCTAATTGACCTTAGACTTCGATCGGGATTCTACAGTACAATCTTTCACAAATAAATCCATATTTTACATATAGAGATATTATTAACTAGCTTTTTCTCTCTTCTGGTTCAATTTGTACCGGTTTGCGATCAGCGAGCATATCTAGTTTGAAAGCCAGTATGACTACTACAACCGCCAATGTGTTATTTTTTTCAAAGTGGTCGTCTTATGTTTAGATTAAACTATGCTTACAATTAAGTACAGTGACATCACTTTCTCCTACTATTTTATTACACGCGCAGGATTGAATAACATTTCTTATTTATTCGGCCGTTCACGTAATACTGGATTTAGTGTTTAGTTAGAACGTCTAGCTGTTAATACAAAAGTATGTAATAAATAAAAATAATGTAATACATATTTCATTGGTATCTGTTTTGGAGCTATACACACAATATAAGTGTTGGGTTCACTATATATGGGAATTATAAATCTTTTTGTTGTCAACTTGGTAAGACAATAAAATTAATGGACGCCATTAAATAGTCTAACATATTTACTGGAGTAAATATTTCGTAGTTTAAAAAAAAATTCGAAGCAGTCATGAAGACTACCGATAGAGGTGAAAATTGAAAACAATGAAATTCAAACTGTGTTAGAACTTTGGAATTTTTAAATTAATTATAGTGTGTATTATTTAAATTTCATAATTTGTAAATGGTCCGCTACACATATGGATATATATGTAGAGAGGTATACGCATTGTATATATATAATGTATACTATTAACGCACAGAGGTATATCTATGTACATATATACACAGTATATATATAGCTCATGGAAAGCGTTTCATTAAAGTAATAAAATACATTTTTGGTGCAACATCAGTTAGGGACTTCAGATACTTACCTTTTAAAAGCGTATACCTCGTTGTGAAGAGCCAAAGACTCATATCTGCCGAGTCTGAAAGCTGGACGGATACGGAGATTCGTCAAGGTCCTATAAACTTGGTAGTGAGACCTCACCGCTGACCTCTCGTTAGCCACGTTTATAGATTCATATCCTTCAGCTATAGGGAGCCATGTGCGATCAGCTGATGAGAATCCTGCATTACATAAAGGAACAAAACATTTTGAAATCATGAACCCAAGAAAATGTGTGGTTTTATGAAACCACAGTGCAAGTGAAACTTTATTTCGAATCGTACAAATTAACATTATTCGATTTAGGGCAATAAAATCGTATTTTTAATCTTAGCTTAATAATACAAAAATGGGAATGATAAGTGGAAATCAATAGTGAACAATATATCCAACGATAAATTTTGATTTCATTCTGCGTATTGGAGTACGGAACACATAACAAATACAATCATTCAGATGATAAACGTATTTATTTCAATCACTGAATCACTTTGGAATTGATCCATGGGCGCCGCCACATTGGTCTTTGCTGCTCTACCCAACGCTTTTCACTTTACCCCTACTCCGAGGCCGCCTGTAATGTGACATGCGATAGATGGACGAAAAAATTTAAGACGATGGAAAAGGTGCACTTTAATAAGCCCTATTTATTAAAATTCCAATGATCTGATTGATGAAATATTCATGAATATTGCTCAAATTACAGCTCACTATTATCGATATTGATGTATTTTTAATTCAGATTATGTTAAAATATGTAAGTATAACTCTACATACTAATTTCATGATCAACATTAGTATATAATACATTATTTTATGTTGGACCTTTTTATTCCCTACCTGTCAGTTATACATAATGGTGATAGTTTAGTGATATATGACTCTACACAAGCATTTGTTCTTGTCCTTATTCGACGATAAGTAGGATCAACATATGTCTTTCTCTTGCATTCTCCTCTATCAATTGGGATCTCTGTATTCACATCTTTTCAGCATATATTATTTATCACACAATCCATTCACACTGTTGTTGTTATAAGACTTGTTCTTTATGACAAGTTCGTTATGATATATCAGAAAAATCAAATGCTTTTTTTCCAAATGATTGTGAAATTTTATCAGAGAAACAAAAACAAAGACTCTGTCAAAATCTGAGTGAATATTTTTCCTTTTTCATATAATTATTTTTTTTTTTTAATTTTAGAATTTTTTATCTCCACTTCGGATTATCGTTCTGAAAAACTAAATTACATTCTTATAGGAAATTAAGTGGCCTACAAAAAAGGTATCTTAAGATTTTTTAATATAATTAATTACTCCTGTAAAAATTATTGAAGGCTACAGTTAGATATTTAGTGAATTTTGAAATTTTTCTTATTTTCGGGTAAGTTAGTATAATTTAATGTTAAATATTGCCAATTATTAAAAAAACAATCAATATATGTATAGTAATGAATTTTGTTAGTGTACATTTCTTGCCTAGAATTTTTTGAACTTCGAAACTTGATCTGCTATGATCGTACCGACCGAACATTAAAGCCTTTTGTAACTGCTACATACAGCTAAAGTTTTTTACTAAGTTAATTAATATATATATTCATTGCCATTTAATTCCAAAAGTCAGTCATTGAATGTGTAGGATGATGAAAGTAAATAAAAAGGTCACGACAATTTACCTTCAAATAAAAAAAAAACCATGTTTAATATCCACTTACTAACTCAACCCACATGATAACGGATATGACATCAATGACTATTCGAGTCCCTAAATTGACGTCAGAACGTGAAGTCCTCCGTGTTTTATTCACACGGACAGGCGAAATATTCAAAGGGTAAATGCGATCTACGAATAAATGAGAGGTACGCCTGTCTCAGAGCAAATGATAGACACCCCTTTTGTGAATATAACAAACACAAAAGAAAACATATTTCGGTTACAACGTTCACAATTCACTTCATTGTTGATGAACAAAAGTTTAAAAAACAAAGGAACCACTGGGTTTATTTTCTCATATTTCAGTACGGCTTAGTAAAACATACGCAGATTGGAAAATTCGCTTAGTTGAGTTAATGATAGAAAGTTGAGCAGAAAATAAGCTCTTAGCCGTAATTATTGTAGAAAGAAACGGTTCGGATAAAATAGGAACTTAATTTAGCCTTGTTAAGCCATCGCTTCTTTGATGTAGGATAGAATTTTGCAGACTAAGAACTCCTCCTTAATTACTGCTCTATTACTAACAGGGTAGTCATTTAAGTACCAAAGTAATTTATAAAAGCATAAATTACAACGGAAAAAGACATGAGATAAAAATATCTCTTTTTTGCTCCAATTTATTTGTTGAAACAATGTAATTATCTATATATATAATAAGAATGTAAATCTTACGTGTATGTACTATTAAGATTTTTGTGAAAAAACTTGTTGGAGAGGTCTATAATATATATAATAAGATATAGGTATTTCAATCATTTTTAGAAATGTATGTTTATCTGCCTCTCTGTCGGTCTAAACAGACTGAGAAAACGCTCGGACACGCATCCCTACTAAAATACTGCGTTGATGATAAAATATCACAAAGAAAATGATAATGCATACCCTCAAATAACATATAGTCTTAGTTTCATTAAAATCGGTCCACTCTATCAAAAGTTATTGTAATTTTAATGACAACGCCACTTAAGTACGAGAGAAAAATAGTAAATGAACTTAATATATTCAGATAATTTTATTAGTCACTGTTTTTTACATTCGGTTCTACGTGGAGTCACGTGTACAGCTAGTTAATTTATGGAAACATAAATCAGAATGGAAAAAACATGTGACAAAAATATCGATATCTCTCCTTTATCTCTGATTTATTTGTTGAAATAATATAATACTATTAAAATATAATTAGGACCTGAATTTTTATCATTGCTCCATTGGAAAGGCGTGCGTACCGGGTCTCTTGAAACTTCTATAAAATTAATAGGGTCGTCGGTATTGCAGGCCAAAGGGTCCTTCGTTTCGCTCCACGGCACAAATCCATTTAGCATTCCTATTTCTTCACCCTGTATTGTAAAATAATTTACTATTAATAACCGTTGTACTATTAAAATGATTTATAAATGAAGTTGAGATTAATTTCTCAAATTTTAAACATTTGAAGCGAGGATTGCTGAAGGATAGCGTACGTCGGACACAGTATGTGATCATTTTACGATATAATTAAGGGAATAGGGAATGAAATCATCTCAATAAAAGAATCAACAAATCGTGGTTACGCATTAAATAGTGTTCAAGTATATACTTAGTAACCACAATCAAATATCTGTTGCCAGTTATCGTTTAGTAAATATGTATCGTTAGATGTATTTGGGAGCAAATTACCCTTTCAGAATTTGCTATATTATATATATATATATATATATATATATATATATATATTATAGGAGGCAGGCGAACATGTGGGTCACCTGATGTTAAGTGATCACCACTGTACATAGACACTTGAAACACTAGGTGAGTCGCAAGTACGTTGCCAGCCTGATATAGTACGGAGAGGATGGGGGAAAGGGGAGGGGGAAGATGGTCTTCCGGCGCTCTCACTCACCGAACGAAACGCAACAATGCAAGCACTGTTACTTCACGTCGGTTTTCTGTGAGAGGGTGGTACTACCCCAGTCGAACTGACCCATTCATGCTGAAACCAGTAACAGCTTCAGCGTGACTCTACCACCTACACAACGTTTAAATCGCAACGTCTATAAAATGTTTTATAGTAAAATTCTAGTCCACAGTCTAGTCTGTGATAAAAATCATCATCAAAGGCACTTTCATTTGAAGCCATACTGAATAAGGTAGTTTAAATACTATCATTATCTAAAGATCCTATAATAAAATAAAGAAAATAATACAAAACGCCTAATAGCATAGCGATGAACATGAAGGAACTGTTTGCAAGGCATACAAACAACAACGACTTAAGAAGCTGTTGGATTGTTTTATATTCTCTAATGTATAAGTAATATATTTATGCGACGCAACTTCTGAAGAATCGAATAAGTTTTGAGGTGCTACTTCCTGAAGAGTTAAAACACGTGTTACGACTCTACCACGTGATCTTCTTACACGAGTGAGTTATATTATATATGTATGAGTGTAGAGTTGAGAGTGAAAAAGTTCTTCTAAATAACTATTGAGGCGGATTTCAAATACAGAAATAGATTAGTGTATATGTTCAACTCCAGTAGCTAAGTAGACTTACTGTATCATTTTTATCATATTGTCTTAAGGATGTAGATAATTTGAGAACCAAACACTATCAAGAACGGGTCTATAAACTATTATTGTCTCATGCTGGCTTACAAACTCACTACGCTAAAAGGTATTAGGTAATTGGATACATGTTCGCAGATGCCAAAACCGGATACAACTGCCCTACAGCTAATCTCTTGTTCAATAGAGTACAAAAGTTAGCATCCCAAAAGGTGTAGCAGTATATATCCAATGTCAAAGGAAAAAACTTACCATATACGTCATAGCTATTCCAGGTAATAAAAGAACTAGCATATTAAAAGCATCGACCAGTTCAGGTCTGAATCGAGATGCCACTCTGGTTTTATCGTGATTACCAACCTAAAAAAAATATTTATTATAGTAAAATACCTCTCTATATTTTTAACACATATTAGTTAACCGTTAAAAATAGCAATTCAAAGCTCAATACTTTTCTTTCTATTTAATTTACAATTTGATAATAGAGATACAATGATAAAATCAAATTTGCTTCACAAATTTCTTTGAAGTTAGATTATGCTAAAAAACAAAACCAAAATTATGCAATGTTGCCGAGTAAACTTGTCCATCTGATAAAGATTGACTATGAATAGAACAATTGTGTATCATGGACAATTGATTAAGTAATAATCCTTAATTCTACAATGACGTAATAGCATTATATTGTATAATTAGATAAACAGAGATCGCCATTGTCAAGCAAGAGAATTAATACTGTTAATACGTATTATTAAATACCAAGGCATGTCTAAGCGTGAATCTAATACTGTTTGATGGATATCTATACTTGTTCAATGTACTGATATATTATATGAATTTCATCATAATTCTAAATATTCTAGAACTCTGATAGTCATCATGTAGTAAAGTTAATTAAAGGTAAAGATAATTATAAAACTAGTAACACACGGATTTCTTAAAAAAATATGAGAAATTTGAGAGGACGTCGTATAAACTTGACCTAACAATATGTATAAAATATATTACCCAAATCATTTATAACATAAAATTTCCTGCAAACGATATATTATACATTCTATACAAATAAATGTTTCCGAACCATTACAATCTGCCATTTTTCAAGAAATAACCCTACTCCTTTCTCAAAGGCCGGCAACGCATCTATGATTCTTCTCGTGTCGCAGGTGTCCATGGACGGCGGTGATCACTTACCATCAGGTGACCCGGATGTTCGTTTGCCGCCAATGGTATAAAAAAAATATCAACATGTCTTTCGTACTTTCACACTGATAATAATGATACCAACAACACCGTTGTTAGTCCGTATCAGTTAACTGCTGGGCATAAGTTATTTCCAAAATCTAATCAATTCAAACCACCTTTCGCAAATCGTCAGATAATATAAATTTATTGTTCTCACCACCCAATTAGCCGGCTTTTTCAATGGCTTGTAAGTCAACCATTTATCTACAGCGTATTTAATGTCTCTCGCATCCGATTCCTTATTTAAATCCTGGATTAGAACGAAATTTACCGGGATCTGTGCTCCTAAATGGTTTCCCTTCCCATAATACCTCACTGCATTTTTAATATCCGTATAAGCTTCAGTTATCATTACCCTGGAACAAAATTGGAAACGGCGTTTTACAAATGGCATACACGCCTTTACCCGGCACCCTTAATTAATATGTACAACATTTTATATAACATCAACTAAAATTGGTTGTGTTGTCAATATTCAGTAATTTTAAAAATTGAATTCGGATTGTACCGTAATTTTATATTTGCTGTGATAACCAAATGATATTGTTTGCTTCTTCATTTATGTTAAATTCGAGATTTATAAATCTAAAATTGACATGGTTACGTTCTACGAGTTATATTAACCTTCCATTAAATATTTTAAAATTTAAAAGAGTTTCTTGAATTTTCGCTTTTACTCAGGTGAAATTTTAATTACTTTGGGTCTCAGTGTAAGGGTCAGGTTAGTTATAAAATTATGACGTATGATTTATTATTCCTTATTTAATTTAAAGCGGACGAAGTAATACATTTTGAATTGGTTTTCATAAACTTAGTTCCCTATTCATGACAGACTTTACATTTTCATAAAATTAAAATATAGCTACATATTTAATCGGGTTTAAATAAATCATCTTGAATCATAAACTCTGTCGTATCTGACGTTTATCTACTATATATTCATAATCACTGTCTATTTATGATATGGTAAGAGATGGCAAGCACCTACCATAATGGTATGCTTAGCTTAGGCATATCGCATTTCCGTATACCACCAGTATTATAACGGGGTGATGATGTAGCTGTTTGTACCCAACTAAATTGCTACCACCATAGACATGGCAATAAATCTCCCGTGGTAATTCTCTTTTAGTTTGTTGCGTTTCAGGATAATTCAATGTCTATCAATGTATGCATTTCTCGAGGATCGCCAATATTTTAGACTGCATTGTTCTTATTATTCGTTACAATGTCTTTACTTTGTAATGTAATAATGAAAAATAGAAATAGGTACCTTGTCAAATTATCCCGAAGTGTAATAGAATCAAACACATCGCGAAACTGTGATACAATGTCGTAAGTCTCCTCTTGGTCTTTGGTGTAAACATGCTCCAGATATATATATTCATCCGGGCTCACTCCTGGTTTGCCAGTAATCGGTTCGTTTGGATAATGGCCACCGTACATGTCTTTGTCAGCTTCGAAAATATAATTTACCGAATTTACTCTCAATCCTGCCACGCCTTTCTCCAGCCAAAATTTTATGATTGTCTGAAATTTTTGAGATAATGACCATATCTTATTACTTTCTTAATATTTAATTAAATTATGTATCTTATATGTATGTATTTTACGGTTCTATGCCGAGTATCTGATTGTAATAAAACGTATGGGAGTTATGATGCGCATAGTCGCTAGATTTCTTAATTGGTACAACCCGTTACAAAAGGTGGCGTACAAGTTTATTTTATTTTGAAGATAACTGGAATTAAATTGCGGACAAAACTATGTGTGCATAAAATCTACACACAAATTTTTTTGTCTAGACGTGTCCCTCTTATTAATATCATATGTTATTGTTACTTTTGTATTAGATTACAAATTAAAAAAGGTAGTATACGTAAAAAATAATCCCAGTTAGCGCTTCTAGGATTGTCTAATTCTTTAAAAAGTTATCTGAAAGTACAAACACACTATTTTATTTTGATTACTGATCAACTTACCTTAATTTCTTCGACGACAACAGGGTTTCTAAAGTTCAAATCTGGCTGTCCGGCTCCAAACTGGTGCAAGTAATATTGGTCCCTACTGGCTACGTAGGTCCATGCGCTTTTCCTGAACACGCTTATCTGTAATTATTTGATAAATTGTTCTATTAACTAAAGTATATATTTTTTAATACCAGAGTTATAAATGTGCGTTACTACAATTCCAATCAATCAAAAATACTTTATTCAATTTTGGCTCTGAGAAGGCACTCATGAATATCAAAACCCTACTGGTTAGGAAAACATCCCAGTCATTGAGAAAAACTGACTAAAAACTCAATCTGGTTTATCTTTTCGTTATATATATCGTTACAAACGTGGATAATTACATTCGTTATTGATGGATGCACAGAGAGGGATGTCATTTCCAGATGTCACCATCGTTCACATATTGATCCACTCTATAGGGTATATATCATTACATAGTATAAAACAAAGTCCCCTACCGCGTCTGTCTGTCTGTCTGTTCGCGATAAACTTAAAAACTACTGAATGGATTTTCATGCGGTTTTCACCAATGGATAAAATGATTCACGAGGAAGGTTTTAGTATATAATTTGTCAAGTATTTTTTTATAATCAGGGCGGGACGACGTCTGCGGGGCCTGCTAGTATTATAATATAGCCTTAATAATTATAACATTTAGAGTAATCTTTCTAACTTCATATTATGTAATACTTTCCAATCTAACTTTCATTAGTTCTCTCTTACGTTATACAAAGAACTCCTGAACAAAATTTCATGCTTTTAGAGTCAACAGTTTAAGCAATGTTTTGCCTGTCAGTGAATATTAAGAAATGTATTAATTAAATTTGAAAATTTGTGTATTTAAATCGTTCACTATAAAGCTATACCTTTTCAATAATATGCATATTCATTTACCCAGTTATTTGGTGGGCTTTTCATACCGCGATCATCCAAATGTCCATTCTCCCAAACATACCAGTCGTTGTAGTATTCATCTTTGTTGGCCGATTTAATGAACCATTCGCTCTCGTTGCTCGTGTGGTTTGGCACGAAGTCCAGCACTATCTTTATGTCTATAAAATTAATTATTCAACATGCAAACGACGACGTAGCCAAATGTATCTGTTAATCAACTGTACAACGAAATATGACGGTGATTACGACTTTAAATCAGGATAGTTGACCCAACCAACATATAAGACACATCATAGAATAAATTCCTTAGTTACTTAGGAATCTTTCAGAAGAATTCGAAAACTTTCGTGAATTTTTTTAAATTTTGCATACATAACTGAATTTTTTTATCGATTGTGAGTAGCTTATTTTTTTGGGCATTCGAGTTTCCAGATTATGATTGCCATTGGCGAGTAATAATTTTATAAGTGCCTTGAAATAATTTCAGTATTAGCCTCTCTCAGATCTCTTTCTATCTCTGAATTCATGCTCCGTGGTATATTCTTTTCGATCCACTTCACGTGTGCACAATAGCTGAACTAAATTACGTAAAATACTATCAATTTTACAAAATATAGAATCAAATAACACAAGATCATGAATAAAATATAACACTACATACCGTACTAAAATCCCGCCAAAATCTCAAGAATTGCTTAATTATTCTATTATTAACCTTTCGGATTCATCTCTTGAAGGTCTAGATTTTTAAAAACCCTTTTCATTAAGAAGGAACTGGCCCATTTACGTTATATAAACAACTTTTCTGCAATAGTTTATGTTTCAGTTAGTTCGCCTTAAGAGTTTTGGTACGTGAGGTAATTTCAGTGTCGCTCAAACCAAAATATTTATTTAGAAGTTTACTCATCAAAATTATGGCAGAATGAAAACTCGGCGATTAAAGGTTTAAAAATGAATATTAATAATCTCTATCATGCCGGCCAACAAATACTATACTAAAGCATAGCTAGCTACATATACAATGTCCGCTCCAGTAATATTACCTGTTGAAGCGAACTTATACATAATTGAATAGTGATATGCTTGAGATTGTATCTACTGAGGAGATAATTACCTGACGGTACTATTAAAGCTTATATACTAAGCTGTATATATAGCAGATCAATCTAATAATCTTAATCAAAAGTATGATTTACGAAAGTCCACGAAACTCATAAGGCCTCAATTAATGCTTAAATAATATCTCATAAAACTCCACCCTACAAATATAAACTCTCAAAATTATAATTACGATGAACATGTTTTAATTATCCTATTCAATGAATCGAATAATTTCCATACGCGTAATTTGGGAAAATAAACCAATTTGGTAATAATTATTTAGTCACAACAAAACATCAGTGGAACTGAAATTATAAAAATATATAAACTATGAGGATATTAATTAGAGAAAATACGATAAACTGTGATGTGATTGAATGTAATAGAGTACCACTAATCGTCTCTGAACAGCTAGAACTCTTGGTTTGGACTACAGCCACACTTTCAAAGCTATAATCTCTGTCTATTAGTGTTATCACTTATTTTTATCATATAAATTTGCCTCGTTGATTACCATCTGGATTGTAAAGAAAAGCTACCTACAAATAAATAAATGTTACTTTGACTCTTTCCTCACATAAGTAAGGGCGACACAAAATGCTGTCTTCCTTTTTATCATGAACTGAGATTCGGCTTATTATAGTCTGCACTAAGTTAACTCTCCTACTTATCGTTAACCCATGAAAACTAAATAACAACTATCATAGCCTTTAAATTCTTCCATAACTACCTTGGAAATATAGGAATATAAAAGCTATTTATAGTGTATTCTGTTAGTTTAGTTTGCATTTTAGTTTTAACTAGACCTTAAATTTTGAAGCACATATTAGAGAATTTACCATAACAGTAGTAAATAGAAAAATATATATACTTAATGACCCAGATATAATCTTGAATATAATATAAAATATAATTAGAATAAATTCATGGAATTCAGCGTAATAGAAAATTATGTACGCAATCTGTCTTGTTAACAAATTTAATAAAGCCCTCAATATCCCTTTGAGCTTAATGCATAAATTTACATTAAGTATGTTCCAATGAATAATGTAAAGTGTTTGCTTACATGTTGTTCTATTTCATGATATACCTTCAAATGATCGTGTTTATCATAATTTAGTGATACTAGTTTAACGTTTACATAGGGGCTTACTTATCACGTCAGCTTTAGAGTAGGAATCGTTAGTTTTGAAAGATTTTGTATGACATGATTATTATATAATATGAAACCTCGTACTTTAAAAGTCTTGAATGCTTTAGGTAGTTGGTTTTAAAATGTGATACTGATTATTGGGAATACCTTTGAAAGGTACGTACCTACATATACCTTCATCCACAAATATGACCAAAAAATTGTCCGCGATTGCCCAGAATTCAATTTTGTATTTATTAGAACAAATTATGCGATCTTTTAGATATATATTCGGATAGACTTATAATAGACTGGCTGTGGCTGCGACTACGTCCGCGTGAAATTTAATACAAAAATACAGTATTTAATAAAATAATTTGAATAAATATATCTTAGCTTTCATTAAGAGGTTTTATCGTGGGCTAGTATTTTAGTACTTTAGCAGTGATACGTCTCAAAGTAAACAGACAGACAGACAGACATTCCTAAAAATGATTGAAATGTAATTTTGTTTTTTTACTTATATTTTATTTTTATGAATTATTCCTAATCCCTTTTTTTTCACAAAAATGTATAAAATACAGACACGTTAGATTTACATCCTTATTATATGTATAGATGGAAAAATGGAGGTCAAACGTATCAGTTGAATGCCACCGAGAAGATTGTTCAATTTTGCCAAATACTGTTAGCTGCAGTTTATACCCATGTTGCATACCTCAACATTGAGCCAAAGAGAAAAACGTAGAAAGAAATTATTAAAACGTTACACCACATGAAGTTATAAATACAAATCATACATCTGAACCAGGCAACATTATATACAAACCCGTATTATTTCCATGTGAATGCACTTAGTCAAACGCAATGCGGGAAGCAACTGGCTAAGCCATTCAACACTCTATAACACAATACACTCGCCATCATTCAGAACAATGTAAGTAACTTTGAGTAAATGTTGAATAGTTATAGAATGAATAGTATTATACCACGTTCTTGTTAATATTTATGGCATAAAAAAACTTGTAAAAAACGGTCTCGCAACTCAGTTCTTCTACCGTAAAATGTTGTGAGATCCATGTAATACCAAGTCGGTTACTTTATTAGGTTCCTACTTAAGGGACCTTCTGTCTTAAGTTATTACGTAATTAGCTAACCTAACAACATCTTATAGTGACCATATCAATATTAAAAATCTTTTATGGTTTAAATAAAACAGATTGACTAGTTACTATAGCAGTGATAACGTATATAGCATAAGGCGTAACGTATAAGAACAAAAAATCTTCTTTACCGTGCCGTAACAAGTTTCACTTCAAAAATCAGTAGCCGAATGTATGTAGACGCATTACTTCACACTGGCTGAAACTATTTGGCTAATTTTTTGCGTGTATAATGGTCAAAACAAGGTTGTATGAAAGCAAAATATTTGAATAATTGTAAGGAAAAATGAAAACTTGGGCTTAAAAAATCTCCATACTAAAATGTGAGTAAGTAGTTAGACAGAAGAGAATAGGAAGATTTTCAAAAATATTGACAGGTTGATGTTCAGTTATCATTTTATTTCATCTCATTTTCTTTGCTAGTACACCCGGGCGAATCTGGGGCGGATCAGCTAGTATATAATATATTTCGCATACCAAGAAATATCGCTTTCATTACGGCATTAGATTATTGGATTTTGATACGTGGAAGAACAATTTGCAACTCACTAAGTTCACTGGCTTTCTTCAACAGCTGTTCGAAATCTTCCGTACTTCCATATTCTGGTTGAATATTGTAGTAATCTGATATATCATAGCCGAAGTCGTGCATCGGAGACTTGTAAATGGGAGATAACAATGCTGCTTCTATACCGAGTTCCTTTAAGTACTCCAACCTTGAAGTTATTCCTAAAATATTATAATTTTCAAATAGAATCATACTGCAAAATTATGCATTATTAGCAAACGTACGAAATTATAATAAAAATAATATATAGGTTATGTCATTTATAAAGAACTAGCGGGCCCGGCAGACGTTGTCCCGCCCTGATTATGAAAAAATCCTTGACAAATATCCTCATCAATCTCTCTATCCACCAGTGAAAGCCGCATGAAAATCCGATCGGTAGTTTTTGAGTTTATCGCGAACAGACAGACAGACGAACGCGGTAGTGGACTTTGTTTTATACTATTTAATGAAATTGCTTCGTGTCAGTGAAATCATTCCCAGAATCGAATTAGTAGTTGGATGGTAGTAATATCGAATCCTTTGTACAAACAAACCAACTTTACGTATTTTGAATAATAGTAAGGATATGCGAAAATATACTTCAGTTTGTATTTAACCAATTGTTTTTATAACCTTTACATTGATTGTTGCTTGTTCATTTGTAAAAGATACATATATAAAAATGGTTATGGTTATGATTTAATTAGTAGCTAGAACTTCTCATTGGATTATGTCAGTTTTTGGAGCCTTGTATAACCTTTTCTCGTGTATTACTAACTGTTGTACGCAACTTTGTTGTCTTGTAAGTCGTTGTAACATTTTATAGTAAGTAGTACTTGGTCTGTGTGGAGTAATCTTAGGCTGTCTTTGATTTTTATTTATTGTAAATTTATTATTACCATGTAACTTCTGTAAACCTTTGGCACATCAAGATATATAAAAAAATCAAACGATGTCTAATCTACATAATTATCTTTCTTTAGCTGCAAGTAGAAATCTAGTCTAAATCGTTCATCGAATCGAATATATAGTAGATATCGAATCTAATAGGTCGTTTCGATAAATGCTCAGACAACAAACACTTTCCGTGTTATTACAAAAAAAGTTAAATACGTATTGAATACTTGCTTTAGAAAAGTTTGGGTACTTTCATACTAAATGCACCACGCTCGCCGAACCTTCGACATCTTGCTCTTTTATCTCGGTTTGATTAGGTTAGGTTAGCCGTTTAGATAGGTAGGGTAGGGTTAGGATCGAGGGGGGCGGCGGTATGTAGGTTAGCGTAGGCCGGAGGGGACCTCGGGGTGGTTATGGCGGGCGAGGAGTAAACCTCGATAAAAAAAAATCAACCGCGGGGTGGCGGCGGAGCGGCTTAGCTTCTCCGCTGCCGGCCGAATCCAGAGGGAAAGGGTCGGGGGGCCTGGACTCTCATTGCACGGGTTCGGCGGGCTGGGAGGCAGTCTTGCAACTGGGCTGCCTCAGCCGGGTGTGGCGTGGGAAACGCCTGCCGCCGGGGGTGTTGCGGAGCCTGCTGACGCACCCCGTGACACCACCCATAGAGTGGCATAGGTTGTCGTGGAGTTTTAGCCGGTTAAAGTCGCCGAACGGCACCACCCCTGCGTGGCAGCACAAAGCCTGGTGGTCGGTTCAGTTCGGGCTCTCCCCCGAGGGCCTGACAGTCCATGATGGATTTTCTCTCCACGTTAAAAAAAAAAAAAAAAAGGTTAGCCGTGCGAAAAAGGATAACGCGAGCTTGCCGCAGCAGAGATCGGTGTGCGCGGTTCATTTAATACGAAAGTACCCAAACTTTTTTAAAGTAAGTATTCAATACGTATTTAACTTTTCTGTAATAAAACGGAAACCGTGTTTTCGTTTATTTACGTAGACCCAATTTAAAGAAAACACTAGAAATAAGTTCATATTATTATTAATGTTCCAATTAGGAAAGTTTGTGGGAATGTTTGCTACTTTTTTCATACAAAAACTATTGAAAGGATTTTGATGAAACTTTCCAGTAACATGGTTTCTACCTCAGAGTAACACAAAGACTACTTTTGCTGACATTGTTTAAACAGCCCGCAATATAACGATGAGTATCAAATGAGTTTGAGAAAAGTTCTGATATCTAGGAGTTATCTTAGCGAGCGAGGTAAAAGCCGTGAAAGTTACGAGAAGATAATGTGTGGTATAAGCACATAGAGATTACACGGAGACTAGAAATTATAAAAGAAATTATGACACCAAGTGCAAGTGCAAATTGCAAGTGAAACTTTTTTTCGAATCGTAGGCATCTAACTGAAAATTTTCGGAATATTATCCGGTTTAGGGTATTAAAATCACTTTTTAATGCTAAGTTAATAATCGCGAAATGGAAATGATAATGGGAAATTAATAGTAGACAAGATATCTAGCTATAAAATTTAACTGTAAAATCTAACTTGCGTATTAGAGTACGAAATACATAATCAATACAATATCTCAGATGATAGACGCATATTAAAAACTTAGCACAGTACTTATTTAAATACCAGGGGGCGCCGCTATGTGGACCATGAACTCTGCCGAGCGCCTTTCATTTTACCCTTACTCTACGGCCGGCTGTAATGTGACATGCGATAGATGGACGAAAGAATTTGAGGCGAAGGAAAAAAGTTTAACTTTAAAAATAAATGTAATTGATTCACCGTTCAGATCACCTATACCGTCTCCATCACTATCCATAAACGACCTCGGATATATCTGATAGAAAACTGCCGTCTCCCACCAATCTTGTTTGACGTTCACATTTTCGTATCTCGCTTGTGCGATTATCGTCAATATACTGATCCCAAATAACCACCACATGCCTGTAAAACCATAATTTAATATAAAATGTCAAGAGAATGATTGACTAACACGCAAATCTTTATCGAAAATTATTTACGCTATATGACGCTAATTAATGGCACAACTTACAAAAGTAATCATGAATTACTCAATATGATTCGCTTCAAATATTTAGAAGAATTAATAAAGAAATTCAGTAACTTTACGGGCACTGTAAAACTTTTCAACAGTCTGACGATCCGGTAAAAAATAATAAAAAGAAATTAGCCTTAAAGAAACGTTACACTTTTTCGATAAATTGGAGGATGTATTTCGAAATTTCCTCGCGAAATTTTGCGTTCCAGAGAGTTAACAACAAACAGGGATCTTTATTCGAATATTTTTTGCAATTGTGATACAGACTTATTCGAAGTCCTTCGAGGTGTCTGTAAAATTAATTGGCATATAAAAATGTTTGTCTCCTTTATATTTCGAACTCTATATCGAAGTAAATCGAAAAGGTTTCTTATTTTTCAACAACTTCCTCGATTTATCTACCTGAATGGAGTATTTGGAAGTATCTTATAGTCTATCAGTAGTGGCTTTTATATTTTATTCATATTGTTGTGTTAATTCACTATATATTTTGGTAATATTGGTTGCATTTTATATAATTTAGTTCGGTTATTACGCATAAGTGAAGTGGGTGGAAAATAATACTACGGAGCATGAACTCTGAGATGCAACAAAAACTCCCGGGAAAGTTCTAACAAGAGGACCACCATCTTGTTAGAACGTTGAAAGTATCACAAGAAATTTGTAGTATATATTCGTTGGCAATGGCAGTAATAGTCTAGAAGATTGCTTGCCAAAAACAAAATTAAATTAAATCTACCTGAACATCAAACGTATTGATTCGGTTTGTACCTGATTACATTATTGAAATAAAAGAGTTATGATTTCTAAGAATTTTGTAATAGTAAAAAATACGTTCAGGATACGACATTTTTAAGGAATCAGTAAGCATGTGATATTTTTGATACAGCACGCGTCTAGATTCTATGGAGATTGTTTACTATCAGGCGGATCGTGAGCTATTTTTCCAATGTCGTTGTATAAAAAATAATAAATTTGTCAGCAATCTCATCGTCATCTTGAATTATTTATTAAAGCTAGTTTCATAGCTATGGGTACTTTTTATTCGATTTAAAACACTGATGAGTTTGTATTTTATTTGACAGTAAGTGATGCCTTCGATATTCTTTATAACTTTGGGCTTTATTATATGATATTATACGATTACTACTTAATCCTTACGGAAAAACTTAAAGATATGTAGATTAGACAATACTCAAAAAATTCCTCTATTTGCTTGTAAAAATCGGTTTAGACATTTCAGAGATTAAGCCTGGACAAATAACAATTCAATTTTATTTTTGTGTAGCGATTACAGGTCATTAATACATTTGATTAGTAGGGATGCTTAAAGATACGAATAATGTATATTACTTTATAATCTTTAAAGAAGTAATGAACTTACATTAGTATTTCTATAATAAAAATTAAATACCTTAGTCTGGTGAAAATCCTTCGACGTACTGAAATGGTTTAGATTCGCATGACTCTTTATATTGCTCGACTCGAATGTAATGTTTAAAAACATATCATATTTATTCGTACTGTAAATGTAACATTGTAAGGATCGAGTTTTGAAAACAAACGACTGCCAAAGTTATGAGTAACTTAAGTCTTCTCAGTGAATAAAATATAATTACTTCTTACAGTTCATGTTAAACGATGTTTTCAATTTTTGTATTTATTAAAACTAACTTCGTGTACATTTTGGTCGGTATATAGGTTATACCATTATCCAGGTCTTAGGCTATCTCTATGTCTATAGTCCGGTGAAGTTGTTAAGACCTTGCTAGGTCAATAGCGCAATCAGTTCGAGAAGGATATAGAAGTTCGAAAAAAAAAACTATCTCTATGCCAATTTATTAAAATTTAATTAAATTCAATTTACTAAACAATTACAATGAATTAAAAGATTTCATAGTGAAAAAATAACATAACAATTTTATTATCACATTTACAATATTATTACGCTCTTGAGTAAGAAACATGCTCTTTTGCGTCAAAAGAAATTTTGCTGCATTCATAAAGTCAAAAAAGTAGAATAAACGGACTTAATCACAATAATCACTGTTCATATTGCATAGTGCTACACCTTATACTAATATTCCTTTTGTTTCTCTTCTCATCCCTTCCGGTGTCCAGTATAAATCTGTCCTCGATCGTTCTATGGCGTGCTTATATAGGTTTTAAGGCGAATGGTGGAAGTCTCTCGAAAGTTATCACAATTTGGTATGTGACACTGATAGCGCTTTAAAGAAAGGGTTGTTCTATTTTTCGAAATTCTTTGTTACAACAGTTGGAACGATAAGTTTTCAGTATGTGCGTTTTTTTCTCACCCATCGATAAGCGACCGTACTGTTTAATTTGTTACATCGAGTCTGTTTAAGATGTCTGAAGACAATGTTAGAATGACTTTCGTGTTCGAAAATAATGTACCTAACTCTTTATACTTAATTACAGCTGTTCAGCAATTTTTCATACATTAGGAACTAGAGATCAAGTTTAACTTCATGCATTCCATTACATTCAATTTTTCTAAGGATATCATTTCTATGATGGTTTTCAGTATAGTTTTATTCATTTCATTTTTTGACGTGATAACGTCTTATAAATCGATGATCGCCAGCTGCACGCACGAAAAAGCATGACTCATTGTCACGTTCTGTCTGAGCCGAGCGTGCAAGCGTGAGCGCGGAAGAAGAGATAGAGAGGCGCGATCGGCCTAAGCGTTCGGCTTGTGACGCATCTATCTATATAGGTATAAAATAATTCAATTCAATCTATACTATATTACAATAATAAAACACTAGGCCAAATCTGTACATTAAATATTTTTTGAAAATTATAATAGGCGTAGATCTTGTTATCGATATAGAAGTTGTAGTCCGGTGAAGCTGTTAAGACCTTGCTAGGTCAATAGCGCAATCAGTTCTAGAAGGATATAGAAGCCAAAAATAATCCTTTTACAATTTTTGTTTGTCTGTCTGTCCCTGTGAACACGTATCACTCTGATAGTACTAAACCAATTTTGACGAAACTTGGCACAGTTATAACTAATATTACAAGGTTACATCTAGGATACTGTTTGTCCCATAAAACACAAGAGATTCTCCAGAATAACGGGCGAAAGTCAAAAGTTTGTAGTTAATGAAATTCTTGTCAGTTTTTGGTTTAAAAAAATCGTGTTATATATAGCAGACAGATTAGCTAAAAATTTAAGCTATATTTTGATTCCCTATGCTATTAAAAAAAAATAAAAAATGATTACTGGGTTTCGAACCGACGCCTCCGTCGGTCCATATAATGTACAGTACGTTTTAACTAAGCTATGGCTATATGACAATTCTACGCGTAATTATCAATCAGTTAGAGAATTAGAAGCATAATCATTACATAGTATAAAATACCGCGTCTGTCTGTCTGTCTGTTCGCGATAAACTCAAAAACTTCTGAACGGATTTTCATGCGGTTTTCACCAGTGGATAAAGTGATTCATGAGGAACGTTTTGGTATATAATTTGTCAAGGATTTATTTTTAATCAGAGCGGGACAACGTCTGCCGGGCCCGCTAGTATGTAATAAGTATGCTATATCCTATTGATATATGTGTTTGTTAATTCGTCATGAGGCATTTTTCCTTTGATTATCAAACCATAACGATTCTAAACAAAGTTCACTTCAATAATACCATGTCGACAAAGTTGAAAAATATGTGTAAACGAAACTGATACTTATATATTGTTACTGTTGGCTGGAAACTTGAAAAGTTCTATTAATATTCTATTGGTAATAATAACATCAGTATATCTCATGAATGACCTAAAATTTTATACCGTCCTGTCTGTGTCACTCCCTATATTTAAATATAAGCTTTGATATTCATAAATGTACTTTTTATTTTCAGGTAAGCAGCTTTTAAAACATTTGAAAGATATCACGTAAGTAGCAAATTCGTTTGATATGATTTTTTATCAGATTGAAAGAAGTAAACTGAAAGAACGTTCACAAACGTCTAAGACCTTTAATTATTTGTGTTATTATAATAGGTCTTTACCTATGAAATTGCCGTTCTCCAGTACTGGCCATTTCTTTGGCCGAGAAGCAGTACAAAATGCCTTTGAAGAATTTGTTGCCTCCCGTCCAGCTGATTTCTTTAAGAAGGGTGGCATCAATAAACTGCCACTACGTTGGCAAAGATGCATTGATTGCATGGGTGATTACTTCGATTAATACAAATAAAAAATACATGAAAAAAATTCGTTTAAATTTTTTCATACAAAACGGCAATTTCATAGGTAAAGACCTAATATTATATAAATGTATATTTTTTTTGAGATATCATCTTATAAAAACGATACGCTTTCTTTTTTTAGTATAGACAAATTACTAAGAGTTTTAGTTTTTAATCAATAGGATAATGTACAAACTTACTACAGTATAGCTAAATTAAAACGTTTCGTCGTTTCTTTCAAAAATCATGACAATACTCAGCTTCTAAAGAATCTGCCTCTCACATATTTCTCCTAAGGCTTTTGAAAATAAGTCTGAAATAGACCTTTTCTTTTTTGTGATATTATATTATGTTATACATATGTATTTTGTTTTAGAAATATAATTTTTTAAAAGCGATAGGCTTCCATTTTTTCAGTATTGATAAATTTCTATGATCCTAAAGTTTTTTTAATCAGTAGAATAATGTAGAAACATAATATGGATTAGTGTAACTTATTCTAAAGGAAGCTAAATTAAAATGGACTGGATTCGTCGTTTTGTTCGAAAATCGTGGTAATACTCAGCGTCCCAGTATCTGACTCTCACATATGTTAGGTATGTAGGATGAATTACGGAGGACCATTTTCTCCTAGGGCTCTTGAAAATAAATCTATACATATAATAAGAATGTACATGTAACATGTCTGTACATTTTCGATTTACGTAAAAAAAATTGTCTAGGAATAAGTAATAGAATACATTTCAATCATTTTTAGAAATGTCTGTCTGTCTGTCTCACTATTTGTATGAACACGTATCCCTGCTAAAGTACTGGGTTCACAATAAAACCGCATATAAGCAAACTATAAAGCATATTCTCGGGAATAACGTAGTTGGTTCATTAAAATCGGTCCACTCTATCAAAAGTTGTTGTAATTTTAATGGCGCCGCGACTTAAGTATGAGAGAACAGTAGATAAGCATACGGACTAAATACGTTCAGATGAGTATATTAGTTATTGTTTTGTACATCAGGTTCCACGTGGACGAAGTCGCAGGCACAGCTAGTCTAAAATATGATTTTTGACATTGGTAATATAACAATAACCCTAGTAGAACAACTTTCTAATATTTGTGCGACGTAACCGTGTGTACCATAAAACAAGCTGTTTGCCTCTTGGCATAAAAAGTGAGAAAAGTAAGGCTAAAGAATGCTGATAAAGAATTGATAAAATTTCTACGGTCAATGTACACGTCTCCAAGTTAGTTTTCGTTAGAATGGCGCATCAGTTTCTATGTCCCCACGGGTATGAAATTTATTTCTTCAGAGTCTGTCTAATAAATGTTTACTAGATTCTTTCTTTTTGCAAAAAACGCTGAGAAATTCGACGAAGTTGGTTGATTTCTACATATTTCTTTTTACATTTTACATTCGGTAATTTAGCGATACTGAAATACTAAATTATATTTAAACCTAGTCTAAACTTCAAGTAGACATTTTTATGCCATTCATAGGCCACAGACCTTGAGGAGGGCATAATGAATTACTTTTTCATAACAGCTCGCTTAGGAAGCTTACGTTTCAGACAGTATGTATCCAGTTAGACCTCCTCTTTCATTGATTGGTATTGTTTGAGATCGTAATTTACTCGCAATCTGGTTTTAAATTTACAACAAGAACTTTAGTTTTGAAGTAACCTATGAAACATATAGTAAACCTGTGGTACAAATCGAAGATCATATCTTGTAAAAATATATGTCGATTTCCTATTTTTGTAAGTAAATTAAGGTACACAAACAAACTTTACCTTAATGAATGTACACGTAGACTAAAATAATTAACACTCTTGTAAATAGAAAACCAAATGAACTTGCCGTTAGCTGACGGCAAGCTTTCTACTTTCTAATCTTCGTATGTCAGCCTTTACTTAACCCTTCGTAGGTCATTAATTCCCATTTATTTGACTCAGCGTCAAAATATTGGGGTAAGATTTTCAGGATTGTAAAATATTGCTAAAATAATGTAATTGTTATGTATGCATTTTTGTACATTACAAAAAATTGCCCGCGACTTTGTCCGCATTGCATTATAATATAAATCACATATCGCCTAGAGCCACCTGGTGGCGAGTTATAGCGAAACGGTTAGCATAAAAGCCTTCTCTATAAAAAAACTTAGGTGTATGATATTTACTGGCGGAGGCTTATTCATTCATATAGCTTTAAAAGGTAAATGAGTTCAAATGAGATATGTGAAATAACTGCAGATACAGTTCTTATAGGTTTTTTAATACAATGACAATGATTTTATTTTCAAGTTTTTGGAACTGTTATACCATAGATGATAAATTATAACTTGCTATATTTTCAAATGATTATCACATATTACATTAATTGTCAGCTGTTATAAGTACCAAATATTTTCGTGAACAATCATTTGAACACTCAACCTGTAGAAATACAAACGAAATCTCACCTAAAGAGCTTCTCAGACTAATATGTAACAGTCGTGTGATATCTGTGAATTATAAATAACAAGCATTTTACACTCATAATATTATATAATTTTAAATTTCTTATAACAATAGCTATTATGACTAAATGGTCCAAGTTTAGTTCAAACTAAAATATTATGTTAAAATTAGTCACTTTTTATTGTGCCACTGATATTGATGAATAAGTTCCATTAAAATTGTTCAACCCAACGGGGGAGACCAAGTACAAAATCGAACTACAGCGGAGCGATAATAGGTAGCTAAAGTAATTTAGTCAATAGAAAACATAAGCCGTGTAGATCGTTCAAATGAAGAAAAAAAGTATATGTGTGTGTGTACTTATGTACACGCGTTAGAAGTTATACTTCTATGGCGTAACAAGATAAAAATCGTTTCAAAATTTTTATCTTTCGCCTTATTCTACGTTTGTAGAAAAAACGACACTAACAATAGAAAAAAGGTATTTAATACATTGAAAGTTTTAATACAAAGAAATACAAACAACAAATACAAAGAAACAAAATGTTGACTATAGCTAACTTCAGGGTGTCGGTTTTTCGTGACGGTGTGCGCGCGCATCCTAAAAATTTACTCTCATCATTTTTCCCTAACGCGCCAAAAGAAGTATAACTTCAAAAAACACTTATGATTCTGGTATTATCGGATGCCGACTTACTGATATGTGGTCAGAGTTTCTCGGCTTTTAAACAGGTCCTATATGTAAGAGTAAATATTATTTATATGAATACGATTTGTGATGAAACAAGTATAATAATTACATTAAAGAATTGTAAATTACTGCTTATATAAATATGAAACTAAATAAACCGCCATCGCTTCTATGAAACACCAAAATTGAAAGCCCTACAATTAATTAACTAAGAGTTGACCGTTAACTTTATTATCGAATAGCGTATATTCCTTTCGTGATTAGTTTTGAGTGAGGCAACCTTAGAATTTCCACTTTTATAACTTCCTTTGAACGCTATTAAATTCCTAAATATAATTTATTATATTTAAAAGTAATTTTCGTTCGCGGTTTCGTTCGTGTTGATATAGATTTGACCTAAAGGAGCAGTACTTTTTGTAGAAGAAAGGTACCTACCTTATATTTGATATATTCCTCGGGAATACTATATTTTTTCTTGATTATAAATAAGCAATTTACATGTCCCTTTCTGTACCACTAATAACGTGCATGCAAAATCTCATGATGATCGGTTAAGTAGTTAAGGCCTGAAAGCGTAACAAACAAACTCACTTTCGTTTTTATAATATTAGTTAGGATAACTAGCATTTAATTTTAAAGCTCTTTGTTTATCATCGACACATATTTTTTTTAAATCTAGTTACGTTTTTTTTTAGCCTCGAGGCAACTAACTAGCTGTATCTCATCTCGTGACATTCAAAAGGATTAAAGAAACTACTGCGTGCAGAGTAATTGGTAGAGAATCGGTCGTATGCAAGGAATTTATAAGTCATTACATAGTATAAAATAAAGTCCCCTACCGCGTCTGTCTGTCTGTCTGTCTGTTTGCGATAAACTCAAAAACTACTGAACGGATTTTCATGTGGTTTTCACTGGTGGATAAAGTGATTCATGAGGAACGTTTTGATATATAATTTGTCAAGGATTTATTTTTAATCAGGGCGGGACAACGTCTGCCGGGCCCGCTAGTTTACTTATATATTCCTTGGTCGTATGACATTCCTTATGTAATGGTGACGTAGGTTGACACACATTTTTGCATTTGTTAGATTTATGTAGTCCAATGTTCCGACATTTCATTCTTCAAGAATATTTAACACATTATCAGTGTCTCAGTCGGAATTTACTCGCAGAAATAATAACTAAAATTAACGTCTGGTGATTGACTGATGAACGCTTGATTTTCTAAGGCAAAATAAAAAATACAAACTAAAACAAATCTTATACTGTGAGTAGATCAAATGAACGGTTCGATTGAATAGCATAGACGTTCTATGATAAATATATCATTGGGAAAGATATATCAATTCTTTGATATATATGTGTATATTTGAAGAAAGTATCTGATGGGGTAACGGAATAGAAGCAACCACGACAACTAAACATCGGTTTATAACGTTGACGTCATGAAGCTATATTCATTGCGTAACTTGTAATGGAATTGCTAAAGTTAATATACTACTATCTCTATCTTTTCTTTCTATATATAACTAGCGGGACCGGCAGACGTTACCCCACCCTGGTCATAAAAAAAAATCCTTGATAAACTATATATCAAAACATTTCTCATGAATCACTCTATCCACTGATCAAAACCGAATAAAAATCCGTTAAGTATTTCTTCTGTACGTGTATGTCACTGAATCCTTCTAAACGGCTGGACCGATTTTATTGAAATTTAGTGTGCGTGTTCCAGTGGATCCGAGAATGGTTTAGATTCACAATTGGACTCGGTAGATGGCGCTGCGGTTGACTCTAGGATTCTTTTTACTATCAAGGCAGGACAACGTCCGCCCGACCAGCTAGTCTTAATATATATATTTCTTGTGTGCGTGTGTATGTGACTGAACTCCTCCTAAACGACTGGACCGATTTTGATGAAATTTTTTGTGTGTGTTCGTGGAGATTCGAGAATGGTTTAGATTCACAATTGGACCCGGCAGGTGGCGCTGCGATCGACTTTTAGGATTTTTTTGTTTTCAAGGCAGGACAACGTCCGCCCGGTCCGCTAGTATTATATAAATGACGAAGACAAGAAAATTCGGTAACTTTTTAAATTTTACTAGATATATTAACGAGCTTTAGTCTTATCAATTTTTAAAAGTCGTTTTACCCTTAATATTGACATTTTAAAAAATGACGAATTATGGTCGAATTTGGACCACTGGACGACCACTAGTAATAATAATTTCAGCAGTGAAGAAGTCCCAATAAAATGATTGACTGCTATAATATATCGAAAAAAAAATACCGAGTACATATCGCTTTTAGATATTGAAAGACTCCACTTTTATGAAAGTTTTATTGCTATATATCTTGAGTAAAGTCATATATTTTGAACAGAAGTTTGTTCAAGATAAGATACTCGGACGATTATATGGCACCTGGAATTCGTTACTTTGGCGTTATCTCTTACTCTCTGAAAGTTTTATAGAGGCATACATATAAAACATCCTCCTTTATTATATTTTAAATATTTATTGTTTAATTTGTATTTTATATCATTTTTGTTACTTTTATCTTGAATATTAATTACTTTATATTAAACTACAATACAGTATAATGAGAAATAAAGATTTTCTAATCTGCCGACTAACGTTTTATTAGATACTAGCGGGCCCGGCTGACGTTGTCCCGCCCTGATTACCCCCCCGCAACCCCCCTTGTGGGTGGAATTTCGTAAAATCCGTTCTTAGCTGACCTCTACTCGGCGAAAGGAATATTCCTACCATATTTCAAGTCGCTACGCCTTATGGTTCCAGAGATATCGTGATGAGTCAATATATAGGTGGGAATTTCTAATATATATATAGATTAATGAAGATAGCTGCCAAAATCATACTAAATTTCACGATGATCGACTGAACGATACAGAAACTGATTTGCTGCAGCACCACCTGGTAATGAGTTATAGATAAATAGGTAGAATAAAAACCTCTGCATGTAAAATATACTTGGATGTGCTAACTTTTATTGTGTTTCATCAACCTGTGTTAAAATGTATCAATCTCGAAGATTACTATTTTCTACACTTGTACATACATTAGCTATATATATGTTAGTGAATTATTTTATGTTTATTATTAATCCATAGTAATATATACCATAATATATTTACACGTATGACTTTATTCCTTTAGTTTATAAGAGATAAGTATACTATATTATTAAATAAATAAAATAAAATATTTATTATATTATATACAAATACATTATTAAAATTATATGTTTCGGTTTTTTGCAAAATTATTAACTTCATTATAATTTTGTTATTTTCGAAAAATCTTGTGCAAAGTGACTGCAACTACTAAAATTTCAAACTTATTATTCTAGACACTTGGGGTTGGATAATGAGGTGTTAGTGTCAGGCAGGACACTCATTTCTGTATATATATAGGACTAGCGGGCCCGGCAGACGTTGTCCTACCCTGATTATCACCCTGATTATAAAAATCCTTGACAAAAACGTCAAAATCAAAACGTTCCTCATAAATCACTTTATTCACTGGTGAAAACCGCATAAAAATCCGTTCAGTAGTTTTTGAGTTTATCGTGAACAGACAGACAGACGCGGATGGGGACTTTGTTTTATACTATGTAATGATATACAAAGTAAGGTTGTACGTATTATAATTAATATTGCAGTCACATTATATATATATAATTCACATAAATAAAAAATATCGCGTGAAAATTCATGGAAATTTCCACTTTGCATAAAACACGATTTTCTTTTTCAAAAGTCGAAATTATTAATAATAAAGGAAAAAGTTTTCCACTTATCTCTTCCTTTTTGAGGATAATTACAAGGCTTTTCTTTTAACGTTCGAGTTACCCGGCAAACGTGGTTCTTCACGCGTAATGCCGAGTAAGATATAAGACGCGCAAACGCCGTCACTAATGAGGTCTCGTGAATTTCTTAAATAGACCTCGCTCTTCAACACACGGAACACGGGTACACGCGCTCGAAAATTCCCTTAGCTTTGTAACAGTTCTTAAAATTTATCTTTTCCTTCATTTTACACAACAAACCCTAGCAGTTAATACGTGGCTCTAAAAGCTTCGCTTTTGTTATGCCAATATAATAAATTTAGGTACAGTATCTACCAATTGTTACTTAGCTGTGTGAGGGTTCGTAAATGATAGATGGTATTCCATACAACACATTTACAACACGTCTGACAATATCGAGCGTCACAAAACGTGTGTTCGTGCAACAACGTCTCGGACACAGCGCCTTTAAAATTGCTGGCATATTAGAAAATAATATAAACCACTACACAAATTTTACCAAATTATTATAGGCCCTTCTTATATGGGGAAATCTTGCATAGGATACGCAATTTCCGATGGGTAACGATAAGGAAGTTATACCGAAAAAAGGATTGTGTGGTTTTATGAAACCACGGTAAAAGTGAAACTTTTTTTCACACTATAGACATTTAACTAATATTAGTCTATACACTACACGGTCAGCTGCTGCGAACTATAGCCGCCGCCATATTGGCCCTGGCTGCTCTGACGAGCGCCTTTCACTTTATCCCTACTCCGCGGCCGACCATCACGCGACATGAAACACACAGACGAAAAAGTTTGAGACGATGTAATAAAAGTTTCACTTTAATTATTACTGGCCACGATTGTCCTTTGTCGTCCTTTGATCCGGGATTCCGGGAAGAACTGATTTCGCATTTCATGCCTCCAACTTAGCAGAAGCGATCCTTCCATAAGCCTCCTTCCCTGAGCTGAGGCTCGAGGAGATAACCTCAGAAGAAATGAAGAGAGGCGCGCATCGAAGCCTACGTGCTTCGTCTCGATTATGTGCATATGCTACCAGATTGACTGACTTATCGTTATTCATTACATGTGGACCTATAATCAATTATAGTCTTTTGATTTTAAAAACAGTCCCTATAAAATTAGCTACTTACCGAATTAGGCTCATGTTAATTTATGTTATTTCTTATTGTTTCTTTTGGAAAATTTTGCTTATGTAATAATATTCATAATAGAGATTTTTGTTCTTCTAATCAATTACATATTGTTATGCAGTTATTGGTTAATATGGTGAAGCTATGGAATGCAGAGAATTTGTTGATGTTACTTAATACCTTCATACGTTTACTTTGAAATCTAAGATCTATTTAATACTAAATTAACTATATAATACACAGTTTGTATATTTCTATATTTGTTAGGTAGTAATGGAAAAACGCAGACTGGAATAAAAGTGACAATTTAGCTATCATCTGGTAGACGGACGGTTATAAGACAGTAAGCCGAGTCTCAGTTGACAGGATTAAGGAAGACATTTTGTGGCGACCCTAAAAGAGCAACAAGCGTTTGCCGTGATATTTATTGAAATAATTGGAGGCTGTAACGAATGTAAACTAACACCATGACTTAATCAGACATCTGCACTTAGCTCCAATAAACAACAAACGATAATAGTGACGTATGTCACGCTAACGTCAATCTGTAGTCAATATTTTAATTAAAATGATGACAGTTTACTGATAGTGCTCCGACAGTGCGATGATCGAAGCCGGTTTGATGAACCTGTGCTTTCCGTGAAGAAAAACAACGTTATGGAACCATAATTAGATTGTAAGATATTTTGTAATAGATACTTGGATATCTAACATGTTCAAGAAAATATTTGCTGGCAAGCGTAACTTATATCGAAGTATCGAAATGTTTTTATTTTATTTTTGTTGCCCTATTAAGCTGTGGAACACTTTTCAACAAGTATGTTTATTTCCTATCTATGATATCAAGTTAATTGGTATGATGTAAATACCTTATTAGGACTGCATTAGAACGTTGCTAACCACAAACTTTAGACTAAAAAACAACAATAGGCACTGATAATTTGCATAAAAAATTTATTTGTTTTTACGGTGGATCATTGCACAGATTATAATTATCCTCTGAGATTTCTGTTTCTCTTATCTTTTTAGCCTTGAGCATGTAAGATATATATGTCTACATGTTTAGTTAACATTAGACGAGATTGCATTCAAATACTATCGAGAAAAAAGCGTCAGTCTGTTTTGTAAATACCAAGACAAAAAATTCTAAGTTACTAGGTATACCTGGTATGAAAAATTTCCTATTAAATTTTGGCACATTGAACGAAATCGTAGGAATAAATTTATCACTAAGCGTAGACGAGCGTTATTAAGACTAGCTCTAGATTTCTTTTGCAGTTGAACAGAGATATAACAAAATACTTCTTTCTCTTTATACCATGGACACATTATATACTGTTGTAGTTATTCATAAAAATTCTCGATAACGTCTAATAATAATATGACAATACATAAATATTTCATTTGCATCTTAATGGAAAATTGGTGACGTATTCCCGTACAACAAAAATCTGTTATTGAACGCAATCGCTCATTTTTTTCTCCTTAAATGTCGTTCAGTCACTGTCAATTATCTTAATCTATGTGGAGGATGTCATTTTGGCTCTCATTTACATAATATTATTGATCATAACAAATTGTGCAAGTCGAAAACTTGTTTTTGGACTTAACGTAGACCTGTTATATCCTTTACCTCAAATACTTAATTTACAATTATTAACAGATTAAGGTCGCTTTTATCCCGAATCAATAACCTACTTCATTCGGAGGGTGGATCTACCAATTATTTGTCCGATAGCCGATTGAGTTCACTACGAGTATGCGACCCTGGGCTGCTCTAGCAGCTAGTGTCACATTCCTTTACTTTCCGTGACAGTAGTATCGTTATCCCTTTTTCTTTTCCTAAACCCAGGCAGGTTTATAGGGTTATTGGGCTTATAAGAGTAACAGCGTCCCGACCTGCTAGTCCTTTATAATCGCTGCTATCTACAACCCTCAGACACCAACATCTAGACTCTGAGTAGAAGGAAAACTGGTAATAAACCCGGAATGGTGCCTCCGCTTAGGCATGAGCCAGGTACCTGCGACCACATGCACTGACTTATCTCTTCTGTGTGTCCTGCTGGGGATGAGGAGAGGGTGGCACGGGTACTGGGTAAGCCCGCGTTGCTATAAAGACGTCGGTCCTAGGCGTAGTAGCATCTGCGTAGGGGTCACTTCACCCATCTGCTTTGCAAGTGGAAAACAACACGGAGAGTGTAGGCCTCCAACCTCCGACCACCCGGGAGCATGTATACTTGCCAGATGTGCGGCCAAGGAATCCTTTCCGGGATCGGCCTCGCTAGTCACCTATGGAAATGCTTTCAGAATGTTACTTGAATCATCTGTTAGAGATCAAGAGGCCTACAGTACAATATAGTATATACAGTATAATTGTGTATATACAGTATGTCCTTCTCTTTAACTGTTCTTAAAAGCCTATTACATTTCCTTTACCTTTGATCATATTCGCAATAATACTCGTATTTTACTAGTTGTATGTTCTGTGTTTTATAAATTTGATTCGCAACAAGATAATGCAATATTTCATTATTAAATTTTGTTTTCATGTTAGATTGCAATTCACATTTAAAGCATAATAGGTTAAAGCCTTCAACAAAAAACCTTCTTAAGATATCATGACGTGACTCTCTTTAGTGCAACCAGAGTATGCCATGAAGTTTAATGTACGGATACAATCGCTATTTTTCTTTACTTTATTTGACTTCAATAACTGTTTTAAAATCATTACCATCAATAAAATTTGATAATATGATTAAAAGTAAGCTATCGTTGACTTTTTTAGTATAGCTTTCCTGTATTCATATATTACTCATATGGATTTGGTTAACTCAGTAGAATTTCCTTCATTAGAAAATCTAGCCAAATTATTAGTAGTATTGATTACAGTCTCTTCCAGAAATACGTAGTTTATATAAACTCTATACTTACTATTTATAACATGTAGTTTCTATCTCAAACGACGTGAAGTTTTGAATTTAATTCACATACAGCGGAATTACTTTACTTCAGATGAAACCACGCGGTTTCTACGCTTAAGTAAGTACACGTGACATGAAACCTAATTGCAACAGCACCAAGATATACGATAGATATTGCAGAGACGTAGTACGTCACTAAATGAAATTTACTGACACGGAGCTTTGATACTATATCTTATTAATTTGAACAGATTGAACGTTGGTATATGTAATTATATCTTATAAATAAATTCCCTGATAAGGTGAATAATCCGTTCAACTCAGTTGCATCGTATTATTAAATGGTATTAATTATGTGTATATTAGAGTTATCTTATTATGGATCTGATGGATGCACATTACAGAAAACTCTATAAAAAGCGAATCTGGAAAATGCATATTTTTTTACTTCAATTCTTTTAATATGTTTTGTGTAAAATCGTATAGGTTACTCACAACTTTTAGTACTGCTATACCGATAATAAACATTACATTAACAAATTCTAATATCACGATGAAAATGTTGAAATTCAATTAATCAGAACCGCTATACGATAGATTGGCTGAAACTGCTTGAGGTAAATAAGTTGATAGAGTAGAACTGAAACCTTATTTCTTGTGCAAATATTAATTTAATTAACAACATTTCTAATTGCAGAGTAACCATAACACAGCTGAAGCAATTGAAACCATATAAGTAGCATAATAGGTACTTTTTTATAACTTAATAATATCTCTATTTAATTAAATATATCTTGTGTAAAAATAGGAAATAAAATAACCATGAAAACGACAGTTAAAAAATAAATTTTGCATAGTCCCTTGTCTAATTGATTTTATTTCGATCCAGGATTATTTTAATTCCAGAAAATAAATTGGTTGCTGTTTGTGAGGGTTCTTCCAAAACGTATTTATTATATTCACTTTCCGTAAGCGTTTCATTGTGATATTTTTTCCAAATTAGTTCTATTATCTAATGATGCTGTGAGAAACAAGAATTTTTTAGAGTTAAAAATAAGCGTCCGATAGCTATTTATTCCTTGTCTAATATAACTTAATAACGTACGAAGAATTAGATGAGAGTTGAGTTTCTTTAATTTCGAAATTAATATCGTTCTTTTTTTGTGACACGACGCATTGACGACACTGTACCTAATTATAAACGTAATAAGATCGGCAGTCATCGCTAATATACTAGTCTGCAAGCCTCTCGGTAACTGGATTCATACCAGCTGATCCGAAAACGCAACAAACTAAGAGAGCCATTAGGA
The DNA here is from genome assembly GCA_036509395.1 of Antheraea yamamai. NCBI lineage: Eukaryota > Metazoa > Arthropoda > Insecta > Lepidoptera > Saturniidae > Antheraea > Antheraea yamamai. The sequence goes on along the minus strand of AP028427.1, from coordinate 18,646,456 downwards.
CGGAATTATCACTACGTGCATACTAAGAGTGTTCCAATCGGGTTGTATTCGATTCTATTTCATTGTTAGATATATGTCTGCTAATCCCATTTGCATGCTTTAGTGAATCACTATATAGGACGCTACACCTCGCTATTAGTCGTCACAATGCAATCAGACACTATTGTTATGTCTTACAGCTCGGTTAATGGTATATCCTAACTAGCAATATAAATGCGAATGTAAGTTTATCTGTTAGTTTCATATGCTTTCACGTCTTAATTACGCCAAGAATAGTGATAACATTTTGCATATACATTGAGTATTTTTCCCAAAGTATGGGATAATTCTACACTAATACGTGCGAAGCCACGAGCAGAATCTAGTACACTCTAAAAATAAAGAAACATGGTCACTATCTAAGAGTAGTAGTTATTCTATATACCATTCCAATTCAATTTCGCATTTAATCCAGTTGGTATCCGCGAGCGCTGAAAGCGATCGAAATATATATTAGTTTTATAGACTTATTACCTTTTCTTTTGGGTTTATATGTCTTTCTTCTCTAAATTTATATACTAACTGAAGGTCAGGTTTCTTACAATAATCAATACAATCTATTTGAATTTTAAAACATTGAGGCAACTTTCTTTTTAAACTTTGGATATTTTACCTCGGTCTTACTTGTCATTAGATGACGATATGGTCTGAGATGGTAAACAGACTAAATCTAGAGGACTGACTTTTAAATCCAGCTGCCGGTACACACCTACGCTTGACTTGACAACTTGAGGGAGTTAGATAGTAAGAGGAGCTTAGACAAAGTCCTACTACAATGCTATGATTTCATCAGAATGTTTCACTGTACTAAAATCTCCGCTACCTTGATGAGATTCAAACCCATATCGAAATTTATAAAAAATCACGTTGATTACATTGTATATATTTTTTTTAAATGTTTATAAAACGAGTTTAGAAGGTTTTAAAATTCAAGACTTTTAAAAACTATATTCTTTAAAATTGTGCCAGGAATAACTATGTGATACAAAATAATATGCAATATCTTTTCCTTTCTTCAGTCTGAATGAAATTTATTTCTAAAGAGATATATTTTACCCGTCAATTACGTTTCTATACTTTTACTTTGTTATAAGTATATTATATTATATTTTTATTATTAAGTTATAAGTACATTAGTCGATTATAAAAAAATTACTGAAAATATTCTCTAAACGTAAAACAGGTTAAATATACAAAAAATGTTTAAATCAACGAAATAGATTCATTGTAAACACGAACCATACTATGCTATGCCGCGACTACTATTTGTTCAGCATGCTCGAGTAACTCCGACTACATAGTAAATTACATAATTATTAATTCAAGAAATTTTACTGGAGATTTATATGAAAAATATTAAAAAAAAATGCTTATATAGTTAAAATACGTAGAGTCTTTATTAGTAATTCATGATTATTTGAGTGGTGTTTGAAAAATTGGAAATTGGTCTATACTAATTATATATATAAGAGATTTCTATGTATCATTTCTATTAAAATATATAGTTTCATATAATCGTGGATGTGAAATTATTTAAAAAATATGTAATGTTCATGGATCGATAGTAGAGGAAAGGAAAGGTTGTTAGCGAAATATCTCAGGGAACACAATGCAGTATGAAGTTAAACGCAATGACACCAATGAAATATTTTTTAAGGAAAAATTTCTTTAGCCACGTTGAGCAATGAAAAATATGATACATTTATTTGGTGGAGGAAAAACTTATAGGTTCGTGTCATCCATGACCTCGACAGGCTAATGAAGCGTGACCGATGACCTCAACATGATCGTGATGTATTGCGCTTGTGCCAGACATTATATATGTCAGTGTCATATATTGTTTGAATTTTGGAATGGGTAAAATCTTGTGATTTCACATCACCGGTCATCACCGATGACGTCGACATGCTCACGGCGTATGGCGCTTGCGTCGAACTAGCGTAGTGCAGCACCCTGTGTACATGTAATATTGATATTTTGTATTGATCTTGTGCAGCCCTCCTTATTTTTAATTAATTAATAAAGTGTATAAAAATGTATACAATTATTGCTCCGAGTGCCAATATATGCTTAGAGGTTCAGCCTCTATTTAATGGCTGTAGATATAATAAAACAAAAATCACTTTTTAGTCTTTAATTCAGAGACGCGTGTTACACGTGTGCCGGCCGAGACTGAACTGCTCACCGGTACATAATAATGCAATTCCATAAAATAAATAATGATGTCGCTACACATGTAAAAACTAGAATAATGTTAATTATTTCAATTTACAAATCTATACTAATATTATAAAGAGGTAAAGTTTGTGAGTTTGTGACGTTGTAAGGGGTAATCTCAGGAACTACTGATCAGGGCCCGCGAGGCAGATCCTCAAAGTGGCCCTCTCCGCCAAAGGAGGACAGGCGGGAGAAGGCGGCGCTTCGCCCAACTCCTCCCGCCACCGTAGCCGGACCTGAGGGGGTGGGCCGGGGGGCCCATCTCCTCATTGCACAGGTCCGGCGGACGAGGGGGGGCAGCCGGTGTGTACCCGGTCTGTCCCTCTATAGGTAGGAGCCCGGCGGTCACCTTCCGCCGGGCGGATCGTGGGGGCAGCTCTACAAGGTTGAGTAGCATGTACGATCCCTTGCCGCCCCCACACAACGGTCTGTCGGTACACCGTGGGGTTTTAGTCCGTGCGAGTCCCCCCCGGGAGGGTGGGTATCCATAAGGGATTTCCCCCAAAAAAAAAAAAAATAGGCTATATATCATCACGCTAAGACCAATTGTAACGGAGCACCAATGAAGAATGTTTCAAAATCGGGGTTTTTTTCTTCTTGAGAGCTTCCACTGCGTGTTAGCGTTAGTCTAAAGTAACTATTCCACGCGAACGAACTCGCGAGCAGAGGCTAGTCGTGAAATATAAATAATTTACATTATAACTGATTTCATAATTTAAAAAAATTACAAAGTTATTACATTGTTCTGAGTTTTCACTTCGCTTGGCAGTCCTCATAACTGCCTCGACTTTTCCTTATCAAATTTCTTAAAATCTGATAACGAACTCATTGTACAAACCATCGACAACTCACATTCATTACACGTCGATCGACCGTGTATCCATATGCATTAGTTGTACCTTCGACGCTTCAGAATTAGACGTCTGTACCTCAATTGAACAGTAGTCAACTGGTATCGTGGACTGAAAACTATTTTACACGTATATTGAATTATTACAGACGTCGGGCATAAACTTCGAACTGGTCCTGTTTCTCTACGGAACATAACTTTACAAGAGTGAGGTGAGGTTATCCGACCTTAACAAATTTCATTGAAAATCAATAGCTACGGCCTTTTACTGCTAATAACAATTCGAAGGCTTCCGTAATGTACATTTTCATAAGCAAATATAATTAGTAAGTCAATGTAATTAAAATCGTGGTAAGAGGAAATGAAAGGAAGGGATGTAACATATCTGACATATAAACTTCATGTTTTCATTAGACACCTTAACCTTTGATGCAAAATATAAAAATACTTCGACTCTTGTCTCCTTTATATAAATCGCGTATAAAAATTCCAGAAAAAAATTAAGAAGAAAGAAAATAGTAAATACCGCGTCGAAATCCTTTTAAGTTTGTCGTAATTACTAATTTAGGAGTATATTAAACTATTCGTCAGACAGATGGAGTTTCCCATCAGCAACATTTCAAAAATCATCACCATTTTCAACTCCTAGTTTAACCTGCTTTGCGATGATTGCCCAAAAATCCTTTACAAGTGCTCATCAATATCATATCTTGAAATCCTATGGGACATTCCAGTCTTCTAGAATTCTTGATTTAAGCTGAGCATTGTCCGTCAGTAACTATTGAAAAATTTAAATATGTAGATCAATACTTATGTAACTATATAAATAAAAATCAATTGCCGAATGTAAGTAATCGCATCACTTTAGAACGGCTGTACGCATTTGGTTAATTATTTATTTATTATAAATACAAATTTCAGGACAATGTTCAGAAGAAAGATTTTTTTTTAATCGTAAGGGAAATTGAAAGACTTTGGTTAGACAATCTTCAAAAGTTCCAATTTTTTGTACAATTTTTCAAATATTTTCTTTCATATAAAACTTGTCCTGACAATTACAAGCAAAAAAAAATTGACAAATAGATGCAGCGGCTGCATACATTCATTCGGCAATTGATTTTTATTTCTATAGGTCGGCTTATAACGAAATCATTGGCTTACATTTGGAACGTATCGAATTTTCAATAGCCGCTGGTCATCAGCCAACCAATTGGTTTACAACAAAACAAGCTCTCTATTATACACCAATTAACCGAAAATAACTACCAAATTAGCGAGTAATATGTACGGAGTAAACAGAGTAACAGCAGTAGAGTAGCAGGTAAGTACAAAGTTAAACTCGCTACTGTTTTCAAAGGCTCTTTGTTCGTTTTATCTATAGTAATTGATACAGCCACTAATTACTAGTAATTAGACGGTATTAGCTATCGTGTTAATATTACGTTCTTAATTAACGGTATTCTATAAGTAAGTACGAGTTGTGGTAACATTATAAAAATCCGAGCGCTCGTAATACTACGTTATAATCGTACCCAGATTAGATACGTGCCCTTATCAACCTGAAAGACCTGTTCAATACAGGACCCATTTGAAAAACGGGCCGGTTCATTTGCGACCCGCAAATTCTGCGAACCCCAAATTGGTTCGCAAAATTTCTTGGATTCACACAATAAGCTGGGAATTGTCCGACCAGACAAGACCACTCACAAACTAAACTATTTTGATTTATAATTCTAAGAATCTATACTTCTATATTATTTTTATATATATTACTAGCCGACCCGTGCCCACTTCGTTGGGCGGTAATAGGCATTATCAAGCTACACCTTTTCTGTAGAACTCAATCATATATCTCTCATAGTTAAGGCAGCGTTCGTAAAAAACGTTTTCTTTCGACCATTTTTTCTCCGACTCCCCAGATGTGGTAATATCTGGGTACCCCTACAACTTCACAAACTTTACCTCTTTATAATATTATTATAGATAATATAATTAGTTAATAGCTTCTGTCCGCGACTTCGTACGCGTGGAATAATTATTTTGGGCTAAGACGCAGCGGAAGCTCTCAAAAGGAAAAAATACCCCGATTTTAAAACATTTTTCATTGTTGCTCCGCTCCTATTGGTCTTAGTGTGATGATATGTAGCCTATGACATTCACAAATAACGTGGCTATCTATTCAGAATTTTTAAAATCGGTTTAGTAGTTCCTGAAATTATCCCTTATAACGTCACAAACTCACAAACTTTACCTCTTTATAATATTAGTATATAGATTATAGCCATTGCCCGCGACTTTGTCCGCGTAGTAATAGTTACGACTCTGGGCTAACGCTGACACAAAGCAGAAGCTTTCAAAAAAAACATCTCTATTTTGAAACATTTTTCATCTGTGCTCCGCTCCTATTAGTCTTAGCGTGATGATATATAGCCTACAACCATTCTCGATGAATGAGCTATATAACACTGAAAGAATTATTCAAATCGGTCCAGTAGTTCCTGAGATTACCCCTTACAACGCCACAACGTCACAACGTCACAAACTCACAACGTCACAAACTTTACCTCTTTATAATATTAGTATAGATAAATCTGGAGAGTTTGTTTGCTTGAACGCACTAATCTCAGGAACTGCTGATCCGATTTAAAAAATATTTCAATGTTAAATAGCTCATTTGTCGAGGAAGGCTATATACCTCACGCTAAAAGCAATGGTAGTGGAACACCAATGAAGAATGTTTCAAAATCGTTTATTTTTTCCTTTTGAGAGCTTTCGCTGCGTGTTAGCGTTAGCCCAAAGTAACTATTCCACGTGGACGAAGTCGCGGATAGAAGCTAGTGTAATCGCTGGTTGTATTTGCGATAAAAAGGTTTGATAATTCGGTGGGATGCTTTTCTGGTGATCGCTAAGAATGCACAACGGTCGGAAAGATATAGGGAAAAAATAGGACTCACCTTTTGGCTGTTGTCACTGTCCTAGGAGGCCTCCTCTTCACTCACTGACACTTCGCTTCGCACCTTTCACTTTTACTTGCTAATTATATCAATTAACGTTTATAATACAATTCATTAATAATATTTGATCACAGAGATGTGCGCCGTAGTCATTATGTATTCGGACTGACTTAAGCACCGGTGAGGGGGTTGGGGGGAGGAAATATGACATTTGATGGATTTAAAGAAGGACGGATAATACCGTTGTGCATTGCAAAGCTTCTTAACCATTTTCGCCTAAACAGCTAGTGTATTATAATTCGCAATTTAGACTAGATAAGATACCACACAGAAAATGTCAAAGAGCGACTTCGTTTTATAATTTTATATAAAATTAAATCTTATAAACTATTTATTTAAATGCATTCTATTTCTTGCATTCTCTTTTAGTGAACCCTTAAGCAGTGATTCAATCACTAAGTCATTCGAAGCTTCTTCATCCATAAATTATAAGAAGTATTAAGGAAGCTGTTTAAAGGTTCAATACAAGACCCCAATCTTCCTACTAATGAAATCAGTCGTGACCTATTTAAAACCGGGTTATTTGATTCGTTCAATCGAAATCACGTCACATGCCTAATCGACATCAAGTGGGAAAATGTCTTTACTTACTGGCCTTAATTATATACAGCTTAAAAAGAAAATCTACTACAAAAGAAGTAATATAACTGATAAATCCGATCGAGCTGATTTTCGCATTACAAGTATATTTCCTAAATCGCTGGTAATGTTCTCAATACTCGTAAATGCCTTCTCGAGTCCTAAATTGAATAAAGTTTATTTGATTTTCTTTTCTTCTCAAATCACCAATACAGGATCATCGTTTTATTGGCTTTCATTTTTTTCTTGCTTCCAGTAGAATCAATTTCGTATCTCTTGTTAAAACCCGATTAATGACTACATATTATAAAACAAAATCCTCTGCCACGTCTGTCTGTCTGTTCGCGATAAACTCTAAAACTACACAACGGATATTCATGCGGTTTTCACTAGTAGATAAAGTGATTCATGAGGAAGGTTTTGGTATATAATTTCTCAAGGGTTTTTTTTATTATCAAGGCGAGACAACGGTCGCCGTGCCCGCTAGTAATTAAAATAAATTATATGCATGTGTCACAATTATATTTCATTTATTTTTTTAGGTTTATCACAACTGAGCCAATAAAACATTTCTAAACGTTCACATTAAAAAAACTACTTACCCTCGAAAGCTTCTGTATTTAACAAATTTTTTATTACCGTATGTTTTATTTTCTGTTACTTAAAATTCCATATGTCGGGGTGACGTTGCGGTGGCAGTTTTTTTAAGTATGGCGACGTCCTACGTATACATGTCTATGTAGACAGATATAGTAGTACTTCGTAAATATAAAACGCAAGCTATCAAAATATATCGTTGAAAATAAACTTGAATAATTTCATTTTGAACTAGATATAACAAACAACACTAATTAGGCATTATTTGCAAATGAACTTGTTCGGTGTTGAACGCAAAAGCCACTTCAAGAGCACGCTGACCGTGTTTTGTTTATGAATACTGAATTTATCGAAATGGAAATATGTTCTAGTATTATTTTGTATTTGGATTTCTTTTAAACTAAACGTACTTTTTGTAATTGATGGTAAATAGTTACTACTATAACTAGAAGTAGTAGTTGTCACAACAACTAATAATATAATGTGATTTTTCCAATTAACGTATAACAAATTGTTAAAGACATTATTTTTCTGCTGTTCGTTATCTGTTATCTACTATTATTATTGATAATGATAATAGTCAACCGGTATTATTGTGACTTGGTGATTATAATGGTCAACCTGTGCTATTGCGACCTTTGCGAACAAACAAACGTTATCCATCAAGCGATAGGTGTGAAAGAGAGAGAACTTCATCGCGCACTTAAAGTCACGGTACATATAACAAATATTCAGTTTTTTTACGTTATTATTACAAACTGAAATACGATACAAAATTGTAAATTACCTTACAAGACCTTCTAGAACAGTTCGTAACAATTGTTTTAAAATGACACAATCGCGTATTTTTTTAATTGCCATATTAAATCTTACTGTCGTCTTTAACGATAATTATATATGTTTAATTTTAAATAGGATATAATACCTTGTCTGCCTTTACGTGTTGGTAACCATCTTTAAACTGGGCATTCATATATAAAACTAGCCGACCGGTGCCCACTTCGTTGGGCGGTAATAGGCATTATCAAGCTACAACTTTTCTCTAGAACTCAATCATATATATCTCATAATTAAGGCAGCGTTCGTAAAAAACGTTTTCGTTCGACCATTTTTCTCCGACTCCCCAGATATTACCCCCTACAACCTCACAAACTTTACCTCTTTATAATATTAGTATAGATAATATAATTAGTTAATAGCTTCTGCCCGCGACTTCGCACGCGTGGAATAGTTATTTTGGGCTAAGACGCAGCGGAAACTCTCAAAAGGAAAAAATACCCCGATTTTAAAACATTTTTCATTGTTGCTCCGCTCCTATTGGTCTTAGCGTGATGATATATAGCTTATGACACTCACAAATAACGTGGCTTTCTATTGATAAAAGAATTTTCAAAATCAATTTGGTGGTTCCTGAGATTACTCCCTACAATGTCACAAACTCACAAACTTTACCTCTTTATAATATTAGTATATAGAGTATAGCCCCTGCCTGCGACTTCGTCCGCGTAGTAATAGTTACTACTCTGGGTTAACGCTGACAAACAGCAGAAGCTCTCAAAAAGAAAAAAACATCTCGATTTTGAAATATTTTTCATCTGTGCTCCGCTCCTATTGGCCTTAGCGTGACGACATATAGCCTATAACCATTCTGGATGAATGAGCTATATGACACTGAAAGAATTATTGAAATCGGACCAGTAGTTCCTGAGATTACCCCTTTACAACGCCACAACGTCACAACGTCATAAACTCACATACCCACAAACCCACAAACTCACAACGTCACAAACTTTACCTCTTTATAATATTAGTATAGATTACTAGCCTCTGCCCGCGACTTCGTCCGCGTTTAATAGTTACTTTGGGCTAACGCTAACACGCAGCGGAAGCTCGTAAGGGGAAAAAAATCCGATTTTGAAACATTCTTCATTAGTGCTCCGCTCCTATTGGTCATAGCGTGATGATATATAGCCTCTAACCTTCCTCGATAAATGACCTATATAACAATGAAATGATTTTTTTAAACCGGACAAGTAGTTCCTGAGATTACCCCCTACAACGTCACAAACTCACAAATTCACAAACTTTACCTCTTTATAATATTATTAAGTATAGTAAGTATAGACATAGAAGTTTGTAATTAAATCATTCTCGAATACTTAGTAGTCAGAAGTACCTTATTCAGAATTACGTAGGTGTTTTATAATAGACCATTAATATTAAATGCAACAAAGTTTGTTTAGAATTTCAATGTTAAAGCAGATGTGTAATCCAGTTTTATTCAAGTTAAATCCTAAACGCTCGCAAAGTGCTTAGGGTAAAACGTTTTGAACAGAGTTTTAATAAAACGGGTTAGTACTTGCGTGGAATTTAACTACAGTATAACTAATTAATTGATGTACAGTAGAGTTTGTTTTTATCGAAAATTATTTCATAAGTTTCGTCCAAATAAAGTGTAGTTCCATTTTTCGGTATGCTGCCTGCAAACAGGTATACAGTTTTCACCTGATATTAAGTGGTTACTGCAAACTATAACTATGTATAACGAACCACCATAAGATTGTCCTCATAAGACAAACTTTAAGACATACTAAAAGTATGACATAAGCAGAACTTTTGTAATTTTTTAATCCCCTTTTCTTCTTTGTAAGCAAACGTAACGAATTTGTTGAAACTGTTGGGAAAGCAAAGAGAACGTACTTTTTTACCATCGTTGAAACTGCAGAACTGTGGTGGACGACTCACGTTCACAGTCTAAGATGCCAACAGGAAAGTTTTTCTGAAATAACTGGGGAATCTACCTCGGTATTTTTTTTTGGAAATAATTATAATTTAATTAATTGCTTGTCGTATTCCTGCAGAGTTTGCTCTACAAACCTTTGGAGAAAAATATGACTTACCTGTATATGCATAAATAGACGACGACAAAACATTTCACTATCTTTTTCTGCTCTGTGAATTGCTTTTTTCGTTTAGCAGCTATCGATGACTTTAGCATTATCAATAAAAAAAAATCGGAAACTGTTCGTTTTTCCATTTCGTTTTTCCATTTTATTGTACAAAAATGACAAAAATATTACCAGTTGTTGACATTATTGGTTGTGAAATTCCCAACAGGCGACTAGGTTTTCGTGTAAAGTGATTTAAATTTCCATTATAGTTTCATATTCAAATTTAATTTTTAATCACTTAACGATATTATTTTTTTTAATTATTAATAATTATTACGTTCGAATTTGACCAGTGACCGAGCATTAGTTGATAATAATAAAAAAACAGGGTGAGTCGTAAAGACACATGATAGGAGCTAAACTTTAGTATTACGAGGTAATGGAAATGTTAAAAACACAAGAACGAACCATCGTCACGCAACCAACTGACCGCGTTCGACGTTGATTAACTTCGACACAGTGTTTACCCGCAGCACTTTTCGTCACACAAAAAACTTACGGATCAGAATTTCAAAGCTTCCCCATAAGAAATTTCACTTCAAAAATTTGATTTTAATATATGTATAATCAATTAGTGATATCAAATAATATACTATCTATATTATTATTTAATGTTGACCCATAAACATATATATATAAATTATACTAATGTTAATCATTTAAATTTCCAAGTTTCGAAATTGGAATATTGCAATTCACACTATAATTGATTTAAAAACTCAAAAGAGAGCATTTTATTTTTTTGAGTTTTCACTTCTATCTGCAGTCTTTATGACTGCGTCAACTTTTTTTATATAGTATCAAGGCAAAGTGACTTTTTGTCTGATGGTAACAGTTCAATTAAAAAATAACGGCGACCATCAAAAGAGCTACAATCTATTCATACGGCGGACAAGCCTCTTAGCTTTTGGGTGTACTAACAGATCCTAAGACGCGGCTAGCTAAAATTAGCTCGGTGGTCACGACCCTGTCTCGAACGCGACTTGTTTAATAGTGGCACAGTGGTGAATATTTGAAAGAAAGAAAGAAAGAAATACTTTATTGTTGAACAACCATACAATTAAATTAGATTACACACTAATTAGACAGAAAAAAAAAATACATTTTAAAAATGAAAAATAGATGTCCAACAATTGGCGAACCCATTCAGCAAAAATCTGCAATACTGTAAGTAGTACTGCAGCGCTGATTTTCAATGGGAGCCTATATATGATGATAAACAGACGTTAATGTCAATACAGAATTAGAAACGAACAAACAAATAACACAGACGCACGTAACACGTCACGGATGGCCATACTAAAGAGATATAACAACTGTAACCACAAATGTAGGATTAAACAAAAACAAATATAATTTTAGAAGAGAAAAAAAAAATAGTAAATAAAAACAATACACACCAATAAACAGAGCTTACAATAGAATACTACTACTATTCACATACCTTATACGTCACTCTAATTACTGAATTTGTGCGTTACAAAAGTAGTTAGAAAGAGAAACACGTAATTTCCATCAAACAACTAAGCGGTTTTCATAAGAGCAAAATCGCGAGCACCAACTAATCTATACTAATATTATAAAGCTAAAGAGTTTGTTTGCGTGAACTACTAGTCCGATTTGTAAAGATTATTTCATTGTTATATAGCCCATTTATCGAGGAAGTCTATAGACGCTAAGATTAATAGGAGCGGAGCACCAATCAAGAATGTTTCAAAATCGTTTTTTGATTTCCTTTCGAGAGCTTCCGCTGCGTGTTAACGTTAGCCCAAAGTGGCGTTAGGTATTCCACGCGGTCGAAATCGCGGGCAGAAGCTAGTATACTAGTGAAAAATGTGATCCATCGCCGGACACCTGGCATATATGAAACATATAAATGATTATGCACAGATAATATGCATCAAGGGATAGTTTACGACAGGAAATAAATATGGTATAATCAAAAATAAAATATTGTGATTTTTTCCAAAAAAAATGATCACTGTTTATGGAATAAACGTTTATATTCATTAAATACAAAAAATCAAAATCATATAGTGTATCGCCATTCAAAAAGTCGGTCTGACCCTCCGCTATAGATGTCTACAAAACAAATTCACAATTTTCACGTAATATAAGCCAAGCCATACACAACGATAACAGATAATTTTTTAGACACGATCGTGTTGTTAATTTCCAACATTACTTTAAGAAGCCCTAGTTCATTGACTTAATAACGTAGGTGTCAATTATAATATAATTCTGGCATATCAAATACTGTAACAATTTAACTTTTGAATAATCCAAATAATAATAAATAAATCCACACTAATGCCATAAATGTGAAAGTAACTCTGTGTGTCTGCCAATTTGTTATTTGTCCACGAGTAAACCTTTTTTTTTTTAACGTGGGGAAATCTCTTATGGATACCCACCCTCTCGGGGGAGAGAGTGGGTAAACAACCGTGTCCGGTGAGTACCTGCACCAGTCGGAACGTCAGGGAGCCCCACTCCCTTCTAATTCACTCCCGCAGGACCGGGCGGACGGCGTCTACGGTAAACCGTCCGAACCGCTCGTCCGCCAGGTCCTGCTGCCACCTTTCGACGGCGTCTCCTCGTAGACGCCGTCTCTCCACCTCTACCCTACCCTCTACCTCCCCCCTTCGTTTCCTCGCCGCCGTAAACTTGTATACGGCGGCGAGAACTCCTGCCTCCAGCTCCCAGGGCAGGGAGCCGGCGAGCGCAAAGGCCGCCGCTGAGGACACCGTCCGGTACGCCCGGATCGCCCTCAGTGCGACCACGACTAAACCTAAGCTAACCGATGTTAATGATATTCGTTATAAACACACTCTACTTTCATCCTAAAACTATAAAAGGGTTTAATGAATTCACGGAAAAAAACATAGTTAAAAATAAAATAGTTCTTGAGAATTATATAAGGTTTTATTATAAAAATCAATTCTTTTCTGAAACAAAAAAATAACGTATTAATTATTCATTCCATATCATTCATATATGAATTTAACGAAATAGAAAACAATAACTATACTCAACTGTTTATATTTCTTATCTTTTGCAATAAACTTTTGTAATAGTTTACTTCATTTTTTTCTGTAATTTAAATAGTGTTGATTAAGTCCCTGAGATATAAAGAACATCGATGGATGAAGAAAAGGTGCGGTTTCATCTAATCGCGCGAAATAAATTCAAAATTGAATAACATCCGTTATTACGAATAAGCTTTCATAGAAATAAAGATCAAATAGAAGGGGATAAAATATAATTGAATATCTAATAGCCGTAGCAAGGTTTAGTAATACCTATTAATATATAATACGACTTTCCATCTATTGAGTTATTCGAATTATTTCCTTACTTAGTTTGCGGTCAATTATTTTTTACTCAGATCATAATAGCGTTATATTTATTGAAATATTATGAAGCATATAACGTACCTTCTTCGCTAATTTCTTTTTCTGTAACATTTATTTATTTATATTATTTGTCAGTCATCAGATTATTCACCGTTTTCTTGATTACCTGAGGGTTTTAAGTTGGATTACCACAGCAAACGTGGGTGCAATTCTCACAAAACACCAACTAAAATTTCCTCTGATATTTCAAAGGCTTGGGAATTCCTCAAAACCTATTAAGGGTAGGCTGTCAATACTTTTAAAGTAATTTCAGTAGTGAATATGTATAAGCCTCACGTAGGAATCTCGCAGGGAATTTGTGGATTAAAATTTAATTAACATGTACATATAAATTAAACTGAACTGGCTGTTGGTTTTTCGGACTAATCTCCTAAATATCAGAACCGAGGTTGACAACGCTTGCATTTGAAAATAGAAGAGTTTCAGCTTTTTATCGGTCTACGAGTACAAATAATTTTTTTCATAGAATCACAATGAAGAAAAAGAAATAAAAACAGTCCACTATTCATTCAGAAAAAATACGTAATCATAAAATAAAAAATACATTTTCACCGATATGAAATCGCAGACAAGGGTAGTGTTTTTTTTTTTGTGTTAACTTTTTTATAAGTTAAGCCTAAACGAAGTATTTTACAGTAAAGATGTGTAAACATTATTATGTTAAATTATTGTCCATACTACTTACGAAATGTTTCTCTGTAATATTTCTCCTCTAACTTAGCTGAAATAAAATTGATGAATTCATACCATATTTAACACAATCTAATAAGTTGCTGATTATATAGCTGTAATATATATTTACCTATATGTTTCAGGTAGTTTTTCATATCTGAAAAGTAACTGGATATTAAATTTTTCCGCTTAACAAGTCTTTACGGGCAATATTTGATACTAAAAATGCGGGGCACTGTGGTGCATGTGCACGTCTACACGTCGATCTCCATACATATAATATATGGCAATTTATTCCATTTTTTTAATTAAAAATCGCTGTTATAAGGTAGATTTTAGAACTTATAAAAATAAATGTTACTGTAATTCTGTGTTTCTCAAAGTGGTATATATAGAACCCCAGGGGCTTATGCCGACTAGCAAAGGGATTGATGTCAACGAAAAAAAAATTGGGGTCTATGAGATGCAAAGAAGGGTCAACGATAATGATCACATTTAAGCAGGTAAATCCCGTTTTTTTTTGGGAATAAATCTACTTTTCAAAAGATATACGCAGGCCGGCATGACATGGATGACTGGCGAAGGATGACATATCTTTCGGTAGTTGTTTTTGGATTATAATGTGCATACCATCAGGCATAGTGCAGTCACTTTGCCGAGTTACAATAAAAAAAAAGATATTTAAAATTGAGCAACTTGCAAATAAATCAATATCAGGTAGGCAGGGGGTCTCTACTTATAACCGAAAAAAATAGCCAGTGGTCCAAGTATAAAAAAAAAATTTAGGGACCTCAGCTGTAATTGCTTTATATTGTTCATTGACCGAATATTTTCTTGGCAAATAATTGTATGTTATATTGTATATCCTATTATGGATCATTTTGAAATCTGTTATTTTGAATTGTATACGTGAAGAATTTTGGAAAATTCTCTAGCCATACTTACATACATTATATAGGGGACTCATGTGCCAAGTGTCGTGCATCTAGACACACGGGCTTCAGTTGTATGTTGTCTGTTATTTAGGCTTACAGTGTTGTTAAGTAGATTATGATATTATATCCTCCAAAGTATTTGAAACAACTAATAAATACCTTTATTGTTAGATTCATCTGAAGAGTCGAGGCTTGAAGACGATTCATCGTTTGAAAGTAACTTGGTCATAGAAGACACTGGAATAATGTAAATTAATATTTTAATCACTTATTATTCTTTGAACTATCTTGAAATAATTATTCATGGAAGTATATGGTTTATTCCATCCACAGAAGCCAAAGGTAACAAAAAATTGTAAAACATATTTTAGTATCTCAGGTGGTAGAGCCACACTGAAGCTATTACTGGTTTCAGCATAAATGGGTCGGCTCATCCGAGGTAGTACCACCCGACCCACAGAAACGCCGACGTGAAGTAACAGTTCTAGAGCATTGTTGAGTTTCGTTCGGTCAGTGAGAGCGCTGGAGGCCCACCTCTCCTTCCCTCTCTTTTTTCTCCTCCCCACTCCTCCTACCTTCCCCCCCTTCCCCCCAAACACAGGCTCGCAATGCACTTACAACTCCCCTGGTGTTGCTAGTGTCTATGGACGGCGGTGATTACTTAACATCAGCTGACCCGCCTGTTCGTTTGCCTCCTATTATATAAAATAAAATAAAATAATATTAAAATATGTTTGTAAAGTTAGCAAATCATTACATAGTATAAAACAAAGTCCCCTACCGCGTCTGTCTGTTCACGATAAACTCAAAAACTACTGGACGGATCTTTATGCGGTTTTCACCAGTGGATAAAGTGATTCACGAGTAACGTGTTGGCGTATAATTTGTCCAGGATTTTTTTATAATCAGAGCGGGACAACGTCTGCCGGGCCCACTAGTTTCTTATATAAATAAGACATGCTATAATTAAGATCATTAATGTATAGATATTAACAAATATGCTAGTTGTTATTTCGGCCCAATTTACGAAACGAATGTACCGAATTTTACTTCAAGTCCAAGGCTTTTTCAAAACTAAGTTGTTAACGCCAGCTAAGCTGCATATCATACACTATTTTTTCTATTCTACTGTAGATGATTAACGCTAAAGTTAACAAAGGTAACTTAAAAGAGTTAAAAAGATAACCCATATAGTTATGGTTAATTTCAAAGGGCAAAATTGCAACAAAAAATAAGAGCTAGCCTACAATTATACTAGATAAAGGCTAAAATACTTTCACTAGAATTAAGATGGGGATAACAAATAATACATATTATGAAATATTTAATCAAAATACTATAAATAATTCATATATTTATATGATGTTTCACGAGCAGGAACAACTTATTACATTATAAACAATATAACATATGTTTACTAAGGAAAAAATGAAAATGATTGCCTGAATAGAATTCAGTTGTCCTCAGCTGCGTAATACTAACGTTAAATTATTTCAAGCATTGCAAAGAATATTTAGATTTTTAATAGAACATATCCATCTACATATTTATAATAACATATTTCTACTTACGTATGTCATCAACTACTTCATTACTCGTACGTACCACTCTTGCAATGAACAGGATCTGAGCAGGTTTGAAACAAGAATCTTGTATATTTATCTACACTAGTATTATGAAGCTGGAGGGTTTGTGTTTTGTTGAACGCGTTAATCTCAGGAACTACTTACTGGTCCTATTTGAATTCTTGCAGTGTTAGATAGCTCATTTATCGATGAAGGATATAGGCTATATATAATAATAATGTTTCAAAGTA
This sequence comes from Antheraea yamamai, assembly GCA_036509395.1. Taxonomy (NCBI): domain Eukaryota; kingdom Metazoa; phylum Arthropoda; class Insecta; order Lepidoptera; family Saturniidae; genus Antheraea; species Antheraea yamamai. The sequence continues at coordinate 18,629,373 of AP028427.1, read as the reverse complement.
ACTATTCCACGCGGATGAAGTCGCGGGCATAAGTTAGTTTAATAATAATAATGATTTGTATTTGATGTAATGATTTTTGTAGGTGGTAGAGCCACGCTGGAGCTAATACTGGTTTCAGCATGGTCGACTGGCCCGGGGTAGTACCACCCTCTCATAGAAAACCGACGTGAAGTAACAGTGCTTGCATTATTGCGTTTCGTTCGGTCAATGAAAGCGCCGGATACCAACCTGTAGTCCGGTGAAGCTGTAAAGACCTTGCCAGGTCAATAGCGTAGTCAGTTCGAAAAAAAAAAAATACCAACCTCTCCTCCCCCTCCCACATTCCTCACTCCCCTCTCCCCAAAACGCATGCTGCCAAAGCATTTGCGACTCCCCTGGTGTTTTGCAAGTGTCTATGGACGGTGCTGATCACTTAACATCAGGTGACCCACCTGTTTGTTTGCCTCCTATGATATACAAAACAAAATGTTTCTCCAAAAAGTTTCATGATTAATATCTACAAAATTAAAATGCAAATTTAAGCCCACGTTGACATTTGTACTAGTCGTGAGACTGTAACACAGACGTCATCGTAAACTCTACTAATTTTATGAAAAGGTATAGTGGAGAGGGTTAATCATTAATAACAAATGTGTTTAATCATGAGTTCCTAACTGTTTGCGATTGTTGAGCATGTGTGTGTAAATATGTGGATGTATATTAGTAGGGATGTATGTATATATAATAGTGATTGAATGACTGTGTGAGTACAACAACGGAGCGTAAAACAGTGCGTAGATATTTAGTATCAGGGACTATTGAGTATAGGGTATATTGAGTATATAAGGTAACAAATTAATAAGACTTGTCGTAAATTAGAACTAATAATAACAAAACCAGTTTAAAACTTCTACTGATAGTCGTCTATAAAACCTGATAGAACATAAAGTACTCTTAGTAGATGAGATCCTTGAAATATGATTCGAAAGCCCAATGTTAGCTAAAGGACTCGTAAGAGCTACGAAATATGATTGAACCAAACATTATGAGTGTCTCAAAAGTACACCGTCTTCCATATTTGATTCACCTACAAAGTTTGAGAGAAGATTGTGGCGTAAAGGCTTATGTTGCTGAATGAAAAGAAGCCCTAACTGACAGACGAACGGTGAATTTACTTCTTCGAGCATACTATCTTACATTTGCGCTATATAATATTATATATCTGAATTTATAGTAATAACTGAAGTAATAATTATTAACATTATCAGATAATGAAGTAACAGATCAGATCAAATGTCATTAAAAAATCATTCACAAGCATTAATTCATATTGGAACATCATGAGCTGAAGCTAGTCACTATTGGTGGTCGATAGTTGCTTCAAGTTAACTTTAGATTGTCTAACATCTCACTCTGGTGTGCTTCGTATTTCATATTTGGTAAAGAATTTATTTAGTACACAAGAGCGTATCGTGCATTGCATCCGCAAGTGTCCCAACAATTTGTTATTTAAAGAGAGGCACTTCATCAATATAAAAAATTGCATTAAGTTTCGTCACACACACAATATATCTATATATTAACTAGCGGACCGGGCGGACGTTGTCCTGCCTTGAAAACAAAAAAAATCCTAAAAGTCGATCGCAGCGCCACCTGCCGGGTCCAATTGTGAATCTAAACCATTCTCGAATCTCCACGAACACACACAAAAAATTTCATCAAAATCGGTCCAGTCGTTTAGGAGGAGTTCAGTCACATACACACGCACACAAGAAATATATATATTAAGATACGTGAAGCGAAAACTTTTTAAGCAAACTGCAAAGTGAAATTTGGCATAGTTAAAGTTTATATGGAGGAGAAGTGCACAAAGCTATTTTTTTATATACAATGTATTCAAAACATATTAAATTAATTAAAATATACATTACTGATTCTACTGCTTGAATGGTACACACATGTAAATGAAAAATACGTTTTGCCATCCTTCATTTTACACTTTCGTTCAAATTACCTTCTTAAATCTACATTCAATATTTTTAACATGACTTACGTTCCATACCATACATGCCCTTTGAAATTAACTGGTCAAATTGTAGGTTAAATAATTTATATTTAGTCAATTTATGGAACCACTGAAATAATTATTACTCTCTTTGGTCGTATTGAATCTAAAAAATGAATTATGGTTGAATATCAGCCACTAGGCGACCACTAGTATTTTATAACTGTGTCTAATTTTAAAACTGTTATATTTTCTAAGATAGGACAGTATCGATTCATATAAAATTCTTAAAGTAACTAACTAACATAATTCATTGGATAAAGACTATTCGTCAAAACAGATTCACAGATAACTCATTATTTTTAATAATATGTAAATAATGAAAATGGTTACGGCGGGTTATTCATAGGAGATATAACAATGCCGGCGTAACTATAAACCTTTTTAAGCCATACTTTATTTTAATGTATTTCACTTAGCTCCTAAGATTTAGTAATGTAAGTGCCCGAAAAATATTTTAACAACTTTATAAAATACAAAGATTTTTCTCTACTTTCTATAAATACAACATGCATGTATCCTGGCTAATATTATAAATATGAATGTGAGTTTGTTTATCACGTTTTCAGATCTTAACTACACAACCTCATCATGAAATTTTCCATACACATCTAATCCAGATAAAAAAACGCGCACGTACTTGAAGCTAGTTTATACATATAAACTTACCAAAAACATTCTCTAAATGATATTGGGAACAATATCAAAATCCGGTACGTTGTTTATAGGCAGGAGAACAGACAAACACAGACACAAAAAGCACTTTAATTTATAACTAGCTTCTGCTCGCTACTTCGTCCGCGTAATATAGTTACTTTGGGCTAACGCTAACACACATCGGAGGCTCTCAAAAGGAAAAAAAAATACGATTTTAAAACATTCATCATTGGAGCTCCGCTCCTATTGGTCTTCTTGTGATGCTATATAGTCTACAGCTTTCCTCGACGAAATAACTGTGAAATAATTTTTCAAATCGGACCAGTAGTTCCTGAGATTAACGCGTTTAAATAAAAAAACAAACTATCCTTTTATAGTATTAGTATAGATGTTTATTGATTAAGGTATTGATGTCAAGAAATATTTTTAATAAAATAATCTAGGGCTATGACTATGTGAATATGTGGATGATATCATCTTCACTTCATAAAGTTTTGAATTTAATTTAAATAAAATTATATTATTGTATTCTCTCTATACGTCTTCAATAGGAGAAAACACAGATACTCCAAAATGTATGCAAGACAAAACCAAATTTATGAAACACTAAAAGACTATAAAGTATCTGTAGGTGGTAGAGCCACGCTGAAGCTATTATTGGCTTCAGCACGAATGGGTCGGCTCGCCCGGGGAAGTACCACCCTCTCATAGAAAACCGACGTGAAGTAACAGTGTTTGCATTGTGCGCGTTCGTTAGGTCAGTAAGAGCGCCGGAGGTCCACCTCCCCTCTCCTCTCCCCCTCCCTCCCTTTCCCTCAAACACAGGCTGGCAACGCACCTTCGACTCCCCTGGTGTTTTTAGTGTCTTATGGACGGTGGTGATCGCTTAACATCAGGTGACCCACCTGTTCGTTTGCCTGCTATGACATAAAAAAGTAACCAAAAATATTAGTATTAAAAAACTCACAACGTAAAATAATCCAATTTTAATAGTCATTTCAAATGCAAAAATCGAACGCAGTTACAGTAAACTGTAATAAATTTAATGTACGTTGGCAGTTAGTACAATTTTCATTACAGGCAATTAATTAACAGAGGTAAGGCATGACGTTAATGCACAAGTTTGTTATTGCTTTCCGATAGTTAACTCGTGGAGTTCGTTTTTGTTCCACGGGAAACTCTTTTAATTATGAAAGTGCACTTGTCTTTATATATTTGTTTTTTGTTTTATTATGTATGTCATTGAAGTGAATACTTATTTAGCCGCGTTGAGTGACTTTGTAGGTAAAACGGATTTAGTAGAGGAAAGACATATGTGTTCGCGTCACCGATGATCTCGACATACTCGTGATATATTGCAGTTTTGCCAGGCATTGTATATACTGGACTGTATCCATTAACCTGTTTGAATTTTTGAGATAGTTAAAATCTTGTGATTTCGCGTCACCGATCGTCGCCGACGACGTTGACATGCTTGTGACGTATTACGTTTGCGACAGACTACCGTTGCATAGTATTGCGCCCTGTATACATGTCCATATAATTTCAATTAACAAATTATGGAATTTAAACATTTCAGACTATAATTGTACATTGTTTTGAGTATTCACTTGTCTGTCGGCAGTCCGTATAACTGCCAAGATTTTTTAAATATTATTTTGTTTTATGTCATAAATATTTCTTCTCGTTTTATTGTGTTATCGCGTTCATTTTTTAAGGTTTTATATAGGTTTTAGAGTTTGCCCAAAATTTCACCTAATATTAAATAACAATGTGGTTGAAAATGGTAAACGCGCTAAGCCTAGAGTAGGGTTGGCTCTAAATTGTAGCGGCCAGAACACACCTATAGGTGCTCGGCGACCGATTTCCAATTTGATAGCTAGACGTGTTTAGCAAAAGCCCTATCAACGTTCCGTGGTCACTAGGACGTTTGGCTTCACAGAAAGTTTCGACTCGTATGTAAGCTTACGTCGATTTACGCGCTCTACGAACACATTAACAACAGAACCGTCATCGTTTTCACAATTTAGTTGATTTTATGAATTAAAAAAACACATACTTTATTTCATCCAAAAGCACTGCTTAAAAATCTATATAAACTATAAATTTATATTTACATTTTCAGTCCTGATTTTGACATGTGACTATTTATATATCTACATCGTATTATTTATAGCCAGCGGGTCCCACGGACGTTGTCTCGCCCGGATAATAAAAAAAGCCTTGGCAAATTAAAGTGTTAAGAAGCTATAAACCTATGCAAATAAAAAAATGAATTGTCTATTACTGAATATTAAAATAAAGGTGTTTTAGCCAAAAGCATACACAGTAATTATAACAAAATAACAATGGACATATTTGTCTGTCTGTTTGTTTGTTCCGGCTAATCTCCGAAACGGTTGGGCTGATTTTGACGGAACTTTCACTGGAAAATAGTTAATGTTATAAGGAATAACTTAGGATACCTTTATTTTGAAAACAAAAATAGAATTCCGTGCAAATAACAAAAAAAAACTAAATAAGCCGCGGCGAGACCGTGAGCTGTACTAACTTTTTTGCTAAATTTTACACGTTCGAAGTCGCGGGTAAATGCTAGTTAAATATTTATTACAAATTCTAAACAAGATATGCATAACATCTCATTCTTCTAACTCGATTTATATGAATAAATAGATACGCAAGTGAAGCCTACTAAACAACCTAGCAATTAAGTAAAATTACATTAATTAACACATGCAAATAATTTCTCTTAACACGTGTTCTAGTAATTAATAAAAGGCCTTTACCATACCTTGTCGTGTAGGAAATTAACCGTTCTGTAAGTAAAATTCTTAGAAACTTAATAACACTCCTCAGAGTTTGTAGGACCATCAAGTTCGCATTAAAAGCGATAAGTCTAATAAGTAATTTTCACTCTTTTTTTTTTTTTTATTGTAGCTCGGCAAAGTGACTGTACTGTGCCTGATGGTAAGCACAGTACAATCCAAAAACAATGGCGACCACCGAAAGACATACTATCCATCGCCGGTCGCCGCTGTCATGCCGGCCTTAAAGCGACCCAGTCAGGGACAGTCCCCCCCCCGGTTGCTGGATATACACCGGCTGATCCCGGAACGCGACACGCCCAAACGTGCCGCTATGGCGGGTGTTCCACCTGGTGTACGGTGGTCGAGATCCAGTCGGGTACAGACACCCTACCACCCTGCAAACTCTGTCGTCTTAAATATAACATTAAGGTATTTTGTGATAAAAAAAATTATGAAACTGAAAGCACACGAATATACGAGTCCCAAGATGGTAAGTGATCACCGCCGCCCACGCACACCTGCGACACGAGGGGAATAACAGATGTCTTGCCGACCCTTGAGAAAGACATAGGCTCGTTTCTTGAAGGTTTGTAAGTTATATCGGTCCGGAAACTCACTCGAAATCGAACATTAGACGCCTTCCAACGATCAAGATGATATGGATAGAATTTCAATTTGTTGCGAATCCGTTTGTAATGTACATATATTCATTATCAGCTTTCGTTCGTGGCTTTATTCTATTGCAGCGTGCTGGCCATTTAAAAGAATCTATGCATACTGGCCTTTTTAAAATTGAACGACATATTCGATATCACATATTTTTCCTCAACTCTAGAAGAGTCGATAATAAAGTTTGCGTTGCGAAGCTAATGTTTGATACTAACATTATAGTGGGTGGTAGAGCCACACTGTAGTTATTATTAGTTTCAGCATGAATGGGTCGGCTCGCCCGAGGTAGTACCACCCTTTCAGAGAACACCGATGTGAAGTAGCAGTGCTTGCATTGTTGCGTTTCGTTTGGTCACTGAGAACGACGGAGGCCTACCCCTTTTCCGTCCCTTTCCCCCTCCTCCACACAAAGGCTGGCAACGCACTTGTGACTCCCCTGGTGTTGCTAGTGTCTATGGACGGTGGTGGTCACTTAACATCAGATGACCCACCTGTTCGTTTGCCTCCAATGATATAAAATGGCCGATCATGCTTTTAAATAAAGTACCTCGGTAATTTTACACAGGTGGGTCACCTGATGGTAAGCATCAGGCCGATTATGCTTTTAAATAAAGTACCTAGGTAATTTTACACAGGTGGGTCACCTGATGGTAAGCATCAGGCCGATCATACTTTTAAATAAATTACCTCGGTAATTTTACACAGGTGGGTCATCTGATGTTAAGCATCAGGCCGATCATGCTTTTAAATAAAGTACCTCGGTAATTTTATACAGGTGGGTCATCTGATGGTAAGCATCAGGCCGATCATGCTTTTAAATAAAGTACCTCGGTAATTTTACACAGGTGGGTCATCTGATGTTAAGCATCAGGCCGATCATGCTTTTAAATAAAGTACCTCGGTAATTTTATACAGGTGGGTCATCTGATGGTAAGCATCAGGCCGATCATGCTTTTAAATAAATTACCTCGGTAATTTTACACAGGTGGGTCATCTGATGTTAAGCATCAGACCGATCATGCTTTTAAATAAAGTACCTCGGTAATTTTATACAGGTGGGTCATCTGATGGTAAGCATCAGGCCGATCATGCTTTTAAATAAAGTACCTCGGTAATTTTACACAGGTGGGTCATCTGATGTTAAGTATCAGGTCGATCATGCTTTTAAATAAAGTACCTCGGTAATTTTACACAGGTGGGTCATCTGATGTTAAGCATCAGGCCGATCATGCTTTTAAATAAAGTACCTCGGTAATTTTACACAGGTGGGTCATCTGATGTTAAGCATCAGGCCGATCATGCTTTTAAATAAAGTACCTCGGTAATTTTATACAGGTGGGTCATCTGATGGTAAGCATCAGGCCGATCATGCTTTTAAATAAAGTACCTCGGTAATTTTACACAGGTGGGTCATCTGATGTTAAGTATCAGGTCGATCATGCTTTTAAATAAAGTACCTCGGTAATTTTACACAGGTGGGTCATCTGATGTTAAGCATCAGGCCGATCATGCTTTTAAATAAAGTACCTCGGTAATTTTACACAGGTGGGTCATCTGATGTTAAGCATCAGGCCGATCATGCTTTTAAATAAAGTACCTCGGTAATTTTACACAGGTGGGTCATCTGATGTTAAGCATCAGGTGCATCATCAGCAACATCAGATGACCCACCTGTGTAAAATTACTGAGCTACTTTATTTAAAAGCATGATCGGCCATTTTGAGATCTGGTTCGTAAAAAATCAGCCGAGGGGTTAACAAGTTTCATGAATTCTTCAAGCGTTACCAACAAAAATATTGTCTTAATAAATATTGTATTCTGAAATATTGAAATTGTCATTTTTTGCCTAATCCGTAAACTTCATAATTCACAATACAGATAATAAATAGTATCTAACACGTGAAGAGAAAATTTTGTACCGCTTGAATGTTCTGTAAAATTGAAGCATTTATTCCTAGTAATTATATCATATCAAAATATAAAGTCCTAAGTGGCTAAAGTCGTTTCGACCTGCGACCCGAGTTTAACAAGCTGTCAAGTGAATTAGTTTGAAAGCCTTTTCAAGCTTCTATTTACATAATGTGTAGTTTAGGTTATACATCTACAATTCTATTGTCATAGTATATACAGAAAAAAATAACGTCCCCTTATTTTACATTTATTTTATAGTCATTACAGCATTTTCTTTCACGCAAACTTTGTCATGACAATTAATTAGAAAAAAAATCACACATCGAAAAAATAATTAACCAAATAGGTGCAACCGCTCTGAGGAGATTACAGGAGGTAACTAATTTTCATTTATACGTTTAGATTAACGCATTAGTTTATTAATTTAGTATCTGAGTGTATAACTTTATTACTATTTATAACACATATTTAAAAAAGATTGAATGTCGATGTTTACTTTTCTTTTAAAAGCATTACTGTCAAAGAGCATATCTATATTAGTTGCATGGATGTTATATTTTTACGTTACTATGTTTATGACATCTACAATGTTACAGTTTATGTAATTGTTTGGCCTTCAAAATTTGTTAGAATAAAGTTGAATAATAATCTGAGGGCACGGCAGTGCCCCCGCCAAGGCGAGCAAAAAATCGGCACGGCCGTACTATTCTTTTTTCGAAGCAATTTTCAAGCCATTTTCGACCCCCTATTTATTCGACTTCATTGTGGATAATACTAGAAGCCTGAATTTTGAGCCTATTTCATTTAAAACATAAAATATTTTTAATATTGATATGGTCACTATAAGATTTTGTTAGATTAGCTTATTACGTAATAGCTTAAGGCAGAAGGTTCCTTAAGTAGGGACTTAATAAAATAACCGACTTGGTATTACATATATGGATCTCACAAATTTTTACGGTACAAGAATTGCGTTGTGAGACTTGGTTTTTTTTTACAAGTTTTTGGCATTTTATAATTTACGCGAGTGAATCCGTGAGCACAGTTAATTAATGTATATGTCATAAACATTTGAGTAAGGCTTTATGCCACATTCTTCTTGCAATACGCGAACAATAAATGTGGAAACAGCATAAGGTACATTGCATCGAAAAGCCATTACAATTACTCCTATTGGACTATATCTTGTTACCTAGGGGTATAATTTAAACCAAAAAGAAAAAATTCACTGCATTTAAAACTAAAATAAATCACTATGAACGACTACTCGTTATAGCGTGTAACTTAAACAACAATGTAACTGCAGGTGACGCTTCCAGTATTATTTACATAAAACTCTATAAATATTGACAAACTGCCAGGAAAGCGTGAACGAACTGAACGCTATATTAATCCGTACACGGTCTAGAAAAATCAGTACATTTGTTTTATATTTATAACCGACAAATGAGGCAATGCCACGTATATCAATGAAAATTATTCAAATCACAAAAAGGATACGTTCTCTTTGTTCGCATAAATGTAATTAGTTTATAACGAATACTGTTACATTTTTATATCTTTTGATTTTGAAAAATAACTTTAAAATATATACAAAAATGGATACTTGTATATTTTAAAAATTATATTTACTACTAGCTTTTATTAGCGGCTACGCTTGTATTAGTGTAGATTTGATCTCTCCCTCGTGAACAATACATATTTTCTGGATGAAATGTGTCATTTTTGGAACCTTAACAACATGTATGAAAAATTTTATGATAATCGGTTGAGTTGTTAAGCTATAAAAGCCTAATAAACGAACAAATAAATTCACTTTAGTATTTATAATATTAATCAATTATGGAACTAAGACACGTCCTTAGTTGATAGCTGAGCTGGTTTATTTTTTGTTATGACAGTATTTTTTTTACTTACCATCAGGTGACCCGTCTGTTCGTTTTACCCCCTATAATATAAAAAAAAATTTAAGTAGCAAATGTTAATTTTATAAATCCTACAAGGTATTACAAGAAAAGGAACTGGTCAATTCAGTTATGGGAACATCATTTTGAGATAGATACATTATTGTAGAACAGATGACATCTCATTGTCATAACGTGTGCTTTTGTTTTACTCAAATCTCAACGTAAGATTCAAAATCAAAATCTTGGAAGAAGGCTTCGAAGGAACTCGTCATTCCTTCAGCTAGAACGATAATGAGACCAAATCCATTAAAATAGAAATAACATAATGTAATCGATGTTTAAGAAACAGGCGTCCACCACCCTACGAATATTTATTAACCTACCCTAACGCCACAAGAGCACTTTATGTGCAAAACGTGATAAAGGTCGCCCCAACTCGCTCTCGAGTCTGCTTGATATGCCTACTTCAACAATATACATATATTAAAGCGTACGGTGAAATTCAGAAGTGACTCTTAGAAGGTCAGTCACTTTACATATTTTATACTTTAACTAGCTCATACCCGCGACCTCGTCTGTAGAAAGAAAACACATATAAAAAGAGCATTGCGTGTATCACTGTGCACACGCGGAGGAAGTGGAACTCCTTTGGTTTATATGTATTAAATTTATATATGAGAATACTCATAAACTATGTACTATACGAAGTCTCGTAGTATAGATGCTTAACTATACAATTACTTATTTGTGTATTTTTTTTATGTCATAGCAGGCAAATGAACAGGTGGGTCACTTGATGTTAAGTGATCGCCACCGTCCATAGACACTAACTACACCGAGGGAGTCGAAAGCGCGTTGCCAGCCTGTGTTTGGGAGAAATTGAGGGAGGGAGGAGAGGAGAGGGGAGGGGAGGTGGGACTCCGGCACTCTCACTGACCGAACGAAACGCAACAATGCAAGCACTGTTACTTCACATCGGTTTTCTATGAGAGGGTGAAACTACCCCGGACGAGCCGACCCATTCATGCTCAAACCAATAATAGCTTCAGCGTGGCTCTACCACCTACCAAATGTAAATGTATACTACTAGACTCAGAGAGACACTTATTAATACTTACATACACACAAATACATACATACCGTATGTGTAACGCGAGTAAAGAAGAAGAAAGACATACGAATCTCCAAAGTGTAAAATAAACATTTATATACTAGTTTTCTTAATGATTATACAATTAAATATTCTGAATAACGAGATTAGATAAAAAAGAAAGAAGAAAAAAAAGAAGAGATAAGAAAACGAGGTAATAAAGTACCACATGGCTGGTTGATAGTTTTAGCACCAATGTGATAAAACAGAGTGACAAACTTAAACAGAGAAATGTAAATTAATTTGCAAATTATTACTTTCTAAGCTTCAAAAAACCTGAAACCAAAAGTATCCTTTGTAGACATATGTCTTAGTAGAATGATGCAGCGTCGATCAGTATTACAGGACTTTATATTGTAACTAGCGGGCACGACGGACGTTATCCTACCTTGATAATAAATAAATCTAAAATTCAACCGCAGCTCCACCTACTGGGTCCAATTGTCAATCTAAACCATTCTCGGATCCACTGGAAGATGCACACAAAATTTTATCAAAATCGGTCCAGCCGTTTAGGAGAAGTTCAGTGACATACACACGCACAGAAGAAATCTTTGTATTTATTTACACACACACATTTATGTACACACGTACAGAAGAAATCTTTATATCATTACATAGTATAAAACAAAGTCCCCTACCGCATCTGTCTGTCTGTCTGTTCGCGATAAACTCAAAAACTACTGAACGGATCTTCTTGCGGTTTTCACCTGTGGATAGAGGGATTGATGAGGAACGTTTTAGTATATAATTTGTCAAGGATTTTTTCATAATCAGGGTGGGACAACGTCTGCCGGGCCTTCTAGTTTATTTATAAAATAGTAAACATAATATTGTTTAGTCTACGAGATCAACCCCTAGAGACAACATTGGTAACCTACGACGTAAATATGTAGATACTGCGACTTCAAACTCTGGAAGTAGTGTCAGCAAGTCTGCAACGTCACATGTAAACACTGCGTCATTCGTCCAGAAGGTTCCTTGCCGCTGTCTACATCAAAAGTATAAATATGGTTGCGTACTGAACTCCAATAGTTATTGTCATTCTTTTATGGGTCATGTATTAATAAGTAAAAGTGTGTGAATTTATTTTCAGAAGACTTCTGTCACTTTTCTCACGTAACGCTTAACACAATTTTTTTCCTAACAAGCCATAAGAAGTTTTATAATACCATGTAGCTATTCTACAACCTAAGCCAAATAAGTTGAACATTCATTTAATGTAACTCAATTTGCATTTACATGATTTCAAAAACTCATTTCTATAAATTCTATTCAGAACTTCACAGCTTTGGTGTTAATAAAACCTACGTTAAGAGAATAAATAAGTACAAAAACGTGGGTGTTTTATTATTCAAGAAGAAAAATGTATCTCGGGAGAAAACTTTGTAAAATATCAAAACGCTGTGTTTAGGTATGTACAAAATCTTTGAAGCTCTGAGTCTCGCCCGAATGAAACTAGAACGTAATATAATTTAAATATATTTTTTTTACAAAATATTGGATTATTTAGACAGCACCTAAACACAATTTGTTTTCTACAAAATTTGAATATTTGCAGTAGAATGTTACAAATATTTTAATGGCCGATTATTCATTGATTAAATTGACAAGCCTGCAATTTATTATTTCATCTGGTGTTAAGTTGACGTTAAATTAGGATAAGCTTATAAATGTAGCAAGCATTCAATAACACATACCTAAAAGTATCAGGAGGTTATGAAACGATTACATTTAATATCCTATCTGCTTTTGATATCAAAGAAGCTCGTACAATTCTAAAACAATTATAATACGTTTGATGCTGTGGTATCGTCTATTTACTGTTACGTTCCTTCCTTGCTACAGAACAATCCCTTCCTATTATAATTTATCGATTTCTTTAATCATTGCATGAAGAGATATTTAGACATGTATTACTTATTTTGTTTCGTATTCTACTAGACATTACGCTTGTTTCGTCTCTTTGATGTCATTCTTCATGATCATCAGTTTCCACGTGTCCATCATCTTTGAGATCATTCCCATACAGAAAGACACTTCCATGCTTTTATCTCAGAAGTCATTCAGGTACTTAGAAACAGTCGTCCAAAGATTCGCCCACGAACATAAGTGCTCATAAATAAAACATTTCCGTATTGTGTTCTGTTTTAGATAGTAGTGGATAAGATGTAGGGTAAAAGGGAGTTAAGGATTCCGTTGAAAATAAGAAAAAAAAACGCAATAAACAACGCAAAACAACTATCCTCCATTAACCGAAGGAAGCACCTGACGTCACGGTTCGATATACTATATCGTGTAGATAATGCGGAACTTATAAATAGCATTTATTAGGGACATTTCCGCGCTTTACTGTGATAACACGAGTATCTGTTTTATCATCTGTGTATACGATATCGCAGTTTTCGCACATTTTTTACAATGCCATTATGGAATGGACAGGTAAATGTTATCAATAAATTACTGAATACCGGATTAATAGACATGAAGTTAATATACAATGCCTTCAGTTACCGGCAAAATTATTACGGCTTACAGATATGATAACTAAGCGTTAAAAACTCTAGTAACTACGATTACAGTACTTGATAACTTAATACTACACGATGCTACTCAGTATTTCGTCCAGAAACCGAAGATTGTTAAGATATAATATATATAATAGATATAAAAAAAGTTTATAGATCAAATTTCTCTAATATTTACATTGGATATCTCGGTAGTAGTTATACCGTAACCTACTCTTTTATTATTATTATAATTACAAGCTTTTCTGTTGCTTAAAATGTTTTTTAGTTCGCTTAGATCAAATATTGTAAGCTAAATTAGAATCAATACTTATAGACATATAACTTTGGAACGTTGCATGTTTATTCTATTCTGAATATAATACGTGAAGATAAAATGGCGAACTTCAAAATGGACACCCTAAACCGTGAAAAAAAGTGATTAAGCTTTTTAGCGCATTTAAATGAAAATCCTACTTATTACTTCTTTAATAGTAATTTATTATGTCTTTAGTTTTTATAACAAAGTTGACAACATTAAAACCTGACTTAATCAATAGGTATACACATATCGAGCGAATTATTAACGTGTCAATTTAGCGAATAAGATAACCTATCAACAACATCCACACACCTCAGAGCACAAACAGCGTTATCTTGAACGAAGCGAATACCTCAAAGCTCAAACAAAGACGATCCATGAATCCGATAGTATTGTCAAAACACTGGTGTATACTTGATGAATTATACCAACCAAAAGATAATATTATTATGTTCGTGGCTGGAAAATTCGCCGAAGCAAATAATACAGATAACAATATAAATATCTCAGCATAAATTGTACTTGCTATCTTGGAATTTACGTCTCTATATGTTAAATGAATTTGTTGAAAAAATATTACATCCACAAATCATTTTATGACTTACTGATACTCCACTTTTCTTATCGTACTTACGTTCAATATTCAAGAAAATATTTCAATTGTTGTATTTATAAATTAATATCAGAGAAATACCATCCACACAATGATCAATGTTATATGTAATTATAAGACGATCGCTCTTGTAGTAGATTCTACTTCTACTTTGAATACATATTAGTAGCCCGTAAACATTTCATTCAATCTTTTGTTAAAGGAAAGGTCATGTCACAATAGCTTCTACTTGGGTAATTTCTACTGGTTAACTTGTGAGCTGAGACCCTTATTTTTTCTATATATTTCCAAATAAGCATATAGTCCACAGCGACTCAAGCCTATGCCCGATCATTTCTAAAAGAACCGCGAGTGATATTATTATTCATTAGTTCATAACATACACGACAAGGTATGTTGAGTCAGAGACCTTGATTTCTCTTTTTTCCTGGCTAGACTTAGAGCAAAATTATGAGATCTAATATATACTTAATAAATCTAATTCACAAAACTGTGCATACACTTTGCACTCTTTCAATACGTTGCCCAAGTTGTCATTTTGGCTGAGTGCCTTTAGTACTTGTCGTCAAGCTTGGTGAAGAATGACTTTAACACCAACGACATTAGCCTGTGATTTTAATTGAGGCTATTGAAGAATAAATGGTATCTTTCCATGACTTACAATGCCTCATGCGTCGCTCCTTCAGATCGGAACGCTACAGCGCCAGCATTATTGAAGTTAACTCCACAACTCAAATTTTAACAATGAATAAATATGCAATAAAAAAGTTAAATATATATTAAGAAAACTATTAGGACCAAAAAAATATTTAGACTTAGGTATAACAAGTTATTGTAAAATGTCACAAAGAGGAGAGAGATGTCATGAAGATAGTTAAATATAAGTTAGTCCCACGTAATAGGAAATTACAATGGCGAAGAACTTTATTATGCTACGACATTAAGCCTGTTAAAATAAATAAGAATTCTGCAGAAAAAATGAATATCCACATAATGATCTTCGCTTGCAAACGTTTTAATAAAATCGTTGACCTACATAAGTCGGTACACGAGGTACTACGATATGGCAAAGAATGTATGCGGTTTTTATTGCATTAATATCTCTTTTATTAAGATCGTTATCTCTTGATATTACATACTAAACTGTCCGCTTTGGATTCTTTTCGCCAACATTGGAATTACTTTAGACGACTTTATATTCCAAACTGATCATATCGTGACCACGGTATCTGTAACGTGGTTCAAATATTGATCTAGAAAGGTGAATATTTACCTGTATTAGGCCATAATTTATTTTTTATAATTCGAACGACAGAAATTAGTATTAAATTTATTTACCGTATAAACTGTACTATATATAAGTTATACATATAGATCGATATATTATAATATCCATTGACCAATCATTATTCAAGTTAGCACAACTGAATAATTTCCTAAAATCTAAAGCAATTTAAATCAATTAGTAGGTACTTTAAAAATTCCTCCAAATTACCTTTAGGTATATAGATGTATAAAAGAAAAATAATCAGACGAAGCTCTCAAAATAATTTTAAGTCGATTTATGAAATTGTTTCAATGTTTAATATATAGAAACAAATATATACCAAATACAGACCCAAGCCTTGAAATTAATATCTACCATTACAAGAGAATTTGTACGTTTATCCTTAGAGGGGAAAACCACAGTTTAATATTTATATGAAACCAATTATAAAAAACAATATCGAGAAAAACACGCTTTGGCATTTTGAAGGACTCCATACGTACAAGATATTCCCATCAATGTACTAAAACGCGACATTCTAGTCAGGTGAATAACGGTATACCATTCAAAATTAAATATAGCTAATAAGGTGGTAAACATATTTAAGATCAAGACCTAAGAATAATAATTCATCATACTAAACCGTACTGTTATCAGCGTCTTCCCAACTTAGCAGTATCTTCAGTACCCCAAGAAGCTGTCCGATGTTATCATTAAGCCTGATGATAAAAGAATTTCGTATAAGCAGATATTCTCATACAAATGTACATTGTGCTTACGGAATACGTTATCGTGTCTGGTCACGTAACCCGACTGTAGTAGTTTACGTGACGTTGTTCTGTCCCGTACATATTAGATTTGCCTCCATGTGCCACACGATGTTGCGGTTACGACGTCAAAATGCGGGCCACGGTGCGGATTTTCGCATCGGATATAAAACTGTTATTGGTTAAAATTTGATTTTGGGTACGGAAATTTAAATACAAAGTAATCTGTAACTACGAAATCATGAAATAACTCTTTATCAATTATTAACAACTTTTTCTTTTTTTTTTATATCATTGGAGGCAAACGAACAGGTGTGTCATCTGATGTTAAGTGATCACCACCGTCCATAGACACTTGCAACACCAAGGGAGTCGCAAATGTGTTGACAGCCTGTTTGAGGGAGGGGGAGTGGGGTATGGGGAGGGGATGGAGAGAGGAGGGGAGGGAGGAGGGTAGATGGGTAACCGGCGCTCTCACTGACCGAAAGAAACGCAACAATGCAAACAGTGTTACTTCACGTCGGTTTTCTGTAAGAGAGTGGCACTACCCCGGGCGAGCCGACCCATTAATGCTGAAACCAGTAATAGCTTCAGCGTGGCTCTACCACCTACATAATATATATCAACTCAAATACACAGAGTGGTTAGCCTATATAAATAAGAATCAATTGCTGAATGTATGTAAGCGTATTACTTTAGAACGGTTGCATTCATTTGGCTAATGTTTTTTGAAGTTATACTTCTTTTGGCGCGTTAGGGAAAAACGATGAGAGTAAACTGTTACAATTCGCGCGCACACCGTCACGGAAAAACCGACACCCTGAAGTTATTACAATGCGTGCGCACACCGTCACGAAAAACCGACACCCAGAAGTTAGCTATAGTCAACGTTTTGTTTCTTTGTATTTGTTTTTTGTATTTCTTTGTATTAAAACTTTCTAAAACTATTAAATACCTTTTTTCTATTGTTAGTGTCGTTTTTTCTACAAACGTAGAATAAGGCGAAAGATAAAATTTTTGAAAAGATTTTTATCTTGTTACGCCAAAGAAGTATAACTTCTAACGCGTGTACATAACTACACACACACTTTTTTTATATTATTGTCTTCAGTCTTGAATTTCTAATACTGTTTATTTGGTTTTTGGGAATAATTTTTAAAATATATATACCAATTATTTCATGATATGCCCTCTAATAAAACTTTTTTTTGTAGTGTTTATAATTGTCAGGGCAAGGTTTGTATGAAATAATAAAATGCTTGAAGAATCGTACGGAAGAGGGGAAAATGTGTGTTAATATCTCCATATAAAACTGGGTGAGTGGGTGAAACAGAACACAATAAAGAGATCTTCAAATATATTGACAGACTGACATTCAATTGTATCGTTGCTATTTCATTACATAGTTCCACAGTAAAGGAAAGATTTGGTCTCATTTTCTCCTTCAGTACAGATGGGCGAAGTCGGGCACGCAACTAGCATATAATATACAAAACATAAGGATGATCGTTTCTTTTTTTTTGTGTAAGGAAAATTAACAAACGGGAATGCCATTTTATACTGGCTGCCATATCCAGCCCATGGATCTTAAATGGAGCGCTAACAAGATTGTAATCTTGTCCAAGGTCCGTAAAAGTTCGGTTATTGAAGACTAGTTAGCGAAAATCCTTATCAGTTTCAGAACTCTCATGAAAAGATTATATGAATAAAATAAGTAATTTGAAATAGCGTTAATAAAGTTTTCCAATGTACATCAATAAATAGGTAGCAAAACTACGAACAGGTAACAGTTGTCTTAATGAGTTTAGATGGAGCAATTAAAGCTTGCGAAGTGGGTCGGCGGATCCAATTTGTACTGTAAAGTTATAGAACGAATTAGATTACAACTAGGCAACAGAATTACGCTCGTCTCGAAACCAATATCCATTTCTTCGGAAGACTTTTTAATTTTTTCAAGTATAGCTTACCTTGGATTATTGTAACGTAGGTTATGAGTATGTCATCATTGTAAATTTTTGAAATATATTTATATAAAAAAATCATATAAAAATATCCAATGGCGTCTAAAATGATTTTCGTTGAAGATATTATGAGGCCTCTAACATATAGGTTTTTATAAGGAGAATTAAGTAGTAATAAAAAACATGGGATTTTTTTTATTATAGCGAAACAATTAAATAAATAAAAAATACAATAAAAAGCCAACGTTACGCAATATTCCCAGGCGGTCACCCATCCAAAGTACTGACCCTCGTCCGACATTACTTAACTTCGGTGAAAGGACGAGAACCGACGTTTTCAACACTCTACCCGACACAGTGTTTGCCCCCACCACTTTCATACAAAAATGTTGCGGATCAGAATTTCAAAACCCTCGCATAAGAAGCTTCACTTAAAAAAACTATTACTTAAATTGTTTTGTAATTGTTATTGTTTTAAATAGCTATACTCACACGCGCGCACACACGCTTGTATACAACAGAAAAGAGAAGAGAGCGAGCGAGAAAAAGAAAGTTATATGGAAAGGATGTCACGTTTTTTTCTTACGTGACAATTTCTACCAGTCAACTCCCATCGCAAATCACGTTCGGGAACTTCGTTCCAAAGAGTGCCATATCAAGGGTGCACTGGCTACTACTGTTATTTTGGCTTTATTAGCATTGACATATAAAAACCCAAGACACACATTCTCGAATAAAAGCAGAGCTCAAAACCGTCCCGCAATAACTCCCTAATATACATATATAGTTATAGTTATGCGAAAAACTTATGATTTTGCCAATTCAACCTTACCTGAATGATTTAAAGTGGCCTTTACAAGGACGCAAGCGACGCGAGACTATTTGAAATGAGTGCATCATTCAAAACTATGCACTCATTTTTGTGTGCCGGCTGTGAGACGATAAGTGTGCATCTTGAGATTTTGCATATCAATGTTTATTAGACAGTAAGTAGTTATGGTAATTACAAATAATAAAAAATGCACTGCTGATACTGGTATATTGTGATTCCTTGTTCCCGGTACTATACGAGTACATGATAGTACCGTGTGTAAAATAAACAAAAATAAAGTCAACATAGAGATTAGTGACGGTTATCAAAGGAAAGTATATTGTTGTACATTTGTCCGTACAATTTGTTGTGTGCACGACACACGCCGCGCCCACGTGCTCGATGTCTGATGTTTCTAGCTGATAAGATGGGGTGTGTCCATGTCGAAGCTATCGCTATATAGAATCTTTATTACATTTAATAATGTTTGTCAATTTTTTATCTTAAATATTGCTTGTTTTGCTAAATATATTTACAGTTCAATTGACAGACTCCGTGAAGCGACGGTTGTAACATTTTACTATTGAACAAGTAGGTCGACGTTTTAAAATATATTAAATTTTCGCAAGAAACGGAATTTTTTGATGTACATGATAGGTATTTATATCTTCATTAATGTACAAGCGAGTCAATTTTTGTAAGAATTGTTTTCTTGTATCTTAATATCTACGTGTTTTGAACATCGTGTAGGCTTTATTCGGTTTTGTGCTTAAAGTCTGTAAGTCTTTAACTGATATTAATCTATCTTAGTTAACTTTTATCGTCACTGTTCGTCCTTATTGAAAACCATAACGATATATAGCGTAGAGAATACTCTGGGAAGTTCTCTATTTGCCAATAAAAATCACACCAAAAATAGTTTAGACGTTTCGTGAAAATTAAAAACACTACAATTTTAATTGACTTATAAATGTTATTCTATATTCATTGTTAAAATAGAATTAAAATTTAGTATACAAATAGCACATGACCGCTTAATTCCAGTCGGAAAACAAACTAAAAAAATCACTGCCTTATAAAATAGCAATCTAGCACAAAATCGAGGAAGAAATAACATAAAATTTATAAACACAAAAATAATGTTACATTAAAAATTCTTGCAATATTTTATTTATTTTAGGTCCTTTAAAATGCAAGCACTGGTTCGGTAAATGACCCAATAATTCAAAGCCGATAAAAAACTCAGATCTGCTTTCTCAATTTCCACATACTTTTATTGCAACTATACACAATTGTATTTTAGTGTAATTATAGAAAGGAGTGCCACTTCCAGGTAGCACTGTAGTTCATAATGATTCATCCTCTTTAACACGACGCTTTAAGATGTTGTTCGGTAAATCTATACTACTATACTAATACTAATTACTAATAATATTATAAAGAGGTAAAGTTTGTGAGTTTGTGATGTTGTAGGGGGTAATCTCAGGAACTACTAAACCGATTTGGAAAATTCTTTTACCAATAGAAAGCCACGTTATTTATGAGTGGCATAGGCTCTATATCATCACTCTAAGACCAGACTAGGAGTGGAACAACAATGAAGAATGTTTTAAAATCTGAGGTTGTGTTTTATAAAGAGTAATGTTTTATAAAGAGGTAAAGTTTGTGAGGTTGTAGGGGGTAATATCTGGGAAGTCGGAAAAAAAAATGGTCGAACGAAAACGTTTCTTACGAACGCTGCCTTAACGATGAGAGATATATGATTGAGTTCTAGAGAAAAGTTGTAGCTTGATAATGCCTATTACCGCCCAATGAAGTGGGCACGGGTCGGCTAGTCTGTTATATACTTTGAGACTGTACTGTAGAAACCTAATTTCATTATTAACAAGAGTGTTTTATTGGTTTTAATGAGCCTAAAAACAGGAACGGTTAATTTGTGATTATTTCTAGCGTTAAAAGTAAACCAGTATTTTACAGAATCTCGTTTATCTAAAGTTCTTACGGACTCATACTAAATTACGGAAACCAAAGTTAAAAATTAATAAGCCACTTATTATGTTTATACAGGAGTTACGAAGGTCAGAGCCGGAAGATCCAAAAAAAAAACAAATTACTTTAAATTAATTTATTAAATAAAATTACAGAATGAATCTAAAACTAGAGATTGTCGCCGATGTTAGGCTTACTCTCACACTAAACTAACATTGTGAGAGTGTCGCCGATGTTAGGCTAACTCTCACACTAAACCTAAACTAAAACTAATAGCATACTGAATGCTACCGATATTAGGTTAACACTGCCTTTCCGTTGTTTTCGTCCAAGTATTTATACATGGACAATGTGGGAACGGAGGAGTCGGACCACCGATCGTTTCCACTGAGTTTGTGCACCTGTTGTGGTAATTGCTGACTCGCATGCTTGAACACCTACCGCAACTTGGAACTGGGAACTCGGCATTCTTCTTATTCATTGATTGTGTTGTATAGCGATGGCGTAATACTTTGAACACCTACCGCATCGTGGGACTGGAACTCTTAGTCAGCAATTGTGGTGTGTAACGATGGCGTAACACAGGTCTAGACTAGTTTTCAAATGATTACACAAACTTGTTTATAATAATTGAAAAGCATAGGGCATCAAAGATATAAACAAAGAGTTATGAAGAAAAATAGGAACGTATATTTCTCCACACGGCAATCTAATATGAACAAGATCTAATAAAAAAAGTTTTGATCACAGACAAGTTCTACACTTTTCCCAGTAAGTTGTTTATCCGAAATTGGTCGCTACGTGCTCACAGCGGATACCTGTTGAGTCAATTTCACAATAATGTATTTGTAAGTGGGAGATATCGGTGTCGTCTTTGTACTGAATATGGAAAATTTTTATATTTTAGCTTATTGTGTAATTCTCATATATTTAATCCCTGGAAACCATATTGGTGTTATTACAAAAAAGTTAAATACGTATTACTTGTTTTAAAATGGGTTTCGAATTAAATGCACCGCGGTCGCTCTTTTGTCTCGCTTTGGTCACGTTACGATAGACTTGCGAAAAAGATAACGCGAACTTGCCTCGGGCGAGCGCGGTGCATTTAATTCAAAACCTTTTTAAAACAAGTATTCAATACGCATTTAACTTTGTTGTAATAACACCGTAAGCGTTTAAACTCTATATAAACGAATGTAAACTATATGATTCACTAGTTAATAGACAAATTGACTCAAAATTTAAAAACACGGTTCGCGATTTTGAGGTTTTGTTCTTAAAAAATACCCGCAGGGTTAACAATACATTGAAAAAATAGTCTAATATGATAAACCTAGCATAAACCATTTCCCCAAGGATGCTACTGGCTAGCCGAGCCCTAGCTGCCAATGTGTTCATGAGTTCAGTGACCAATTTATTTAAGTTTATTTATATTATTATTAAGTTATATACCTTTTCAATAGACAGTGGCAATACAATAGTATTCTTTAGAGTATTCTTGTTTTATTGTACTTTTTCTCTTTAATGTCAGTTAACAGCTTTTCTAATTACATAATTTAAAATTATTTTCAAATCCAGATTCCACGATTTTTCACCATGTAATTAAAGAAATATTATCACAAAATCTGTATAAATATTAACGCAAATTCGAAAGTTCTCCATTGATCGCTATGATTTTTTGACAAATTGCGTTCGAATGAACGCGTTTTTGGTATATTTTTTACTATATACTTTATTGTAAATAGCGCCATCTGTTGGAGGTAGAAACAATGCAAGCTATACTGTATTACTAAAGTTATTTATTTCTAACGAAGCGGGCGTGTAACAAGTAGTGAATTATATTATAATGGCTATGAAACATTAAGACATGAATTATTGTTTCCTGCCGAAAGATGCTATTCATAAAAGTCAAGATCGTCGATTGTTTTACTGTTTTATTTTCGCCACAATTTATGCTTTCAAAAATTTCTAATGAATTTCTAAAGTTAATTTCTTAAAACATCTGCAAACACAATTTAATTAATTAATTATTCTAGCGTACTTAACAAGCAGTAGTGGTAGTTCATTCCACACAATAAAGTTCCATTCGGTTGATTAGCGTTTGTTTTACACTAGACCGTCCAGTGACGTCAGTAAAGCTTAACGCTCTTCCATATTCTGTGTATTCTGAAACGTGTCCATTAGAATAATGATGAGAATTTTTTTTTTTCTGAACTTACCCGTTAGGTTATTGGTCTTGTATTTTAACGAGGATCATAGTTATATAGAAGAACGGACAAGATGACTGAAAGTAGTTTATGAAAAAAAAGTCAAGGCACTCATAAGGACTCCCGACAGAAGGGAACCTTAAACAAAGGAATAACTGTATTCTCTTTTAAATTCTTAAATGAATTATATCCTGGAATATTTAAAATTCATAAATTGTAAAATGAAATTACATTAAATTGTTAACAATTACTAACATTAGTCTAGTTTTCGCATGTGTTAGCACTCCGAGAAATAACTATGCACATTTTTATGCAGTTTATTGATTAATTAAAATATGATACGCTACAAAAGCTCAATACAAAATGTCTATACTACATGTACACAGGCCGCTATACTACGCAAGCGCAATACATCACGAGCATCTCAAGGTCAGCGGTGACGCGAACCTATAAATTTCTCCCCTGCCAAAAATCGCTCAAGGCGGTTATAGAAGTATTCACTTCAAAAACCTATAATGTAGTTTAAAATATGTAACAACTATTAAAAATCACGTCCATTATTGGTAATCCAACCAATTTGAAGTCTTTATTTATCATAAAATAAGTTAACCGAAGACGTCTGATACTTTATTAAAACTTTTTACAAAAAGTAAAAAAAACTCAATGGTTATAAGTTCACTAACTCACTTTTTTCTTTTAGAAGAGTACGAATTGCCTTTGAAATCTTAAAAAAATATATAATTATAAGTAATAACAGTATTTTTTTTACTAACAATGTACTGATAATCGCTACAATTAATATTTAAACATGTAGAACTTTATTTATTTATATAAAAACATAATATAAGTGAGACTTAGTTTATAAATCTAGACGTTATGCAACTATAAGAACTTCTCTTCAAAATACCTGCAGAGCAGTTGTCCTTATTTCCCATTGATTGATCTACCGGGAATACATTGTATGCCGTCTTGTGCTGTGGAAATGAAATGCACACAGACGGACATATTGTTTGTATTTATTCAGCATTGCTGCGAGATTACCAAGAAAGCGTTCAATATCTCGTGTGGAATTGAATGGCTTATGTGCATCCTATTGCTTCATATAACTTATTCATATTTAAATAAAAATGTGTTTATATTTCTCAGTGTTTGTCCACATTTATTATGACTTGCTGGTTCCTACGTATTTTCTTCTCGTGCAAACCTGGATACAAAAAGGACTGCCCTTTATTTTTTATTGCCGCTATAATGCCGTCAAAATAATGTGGGCCGCATCTGCTATTTCTTGCAATGTTAACTTTTATAGTGTATATTCGAATCGGAAATAAAACACACAAGTATCCAGTCGGTTATTTGTGTTTTATAAGCCTGCGATATTTCTAATTGATTCTCTATAGTGTATACGTGTTATTTAAGTGGATAATATGGTACATACAAAGATAACTTAAGGATCGAGACATGAGGAAGCGATGATTGCTTAGTTAATAGTATGTTCGGACAGAGCGTCGATGGACCTAATGAAAGTATAGCATGATGGTAGGGCCTTTTCTAAATCCACCTGGCTAGCTACCACACTCAACTTGGAAATCTGACACCAAGTACCTGTTGGCGTGTTCCGATAGCTGCACTTGAGATCCAGTCTTGAGATCTCCTGTATGCTTGGAGTGTTTACCATCTTAAGCTACTTGGTCATTTAACATCAGATGATATTGTGGTCAGACGCTAGAACCCAGAAAGTATAAAAAAATGGATCGACGTAAAAATAACTCAATATTGAATAGCGAATAGATAGCGTTCGTTTCGTAATTTGAAAATTTGCGGGTGGGAGGACACAACTATAGTGTCCGACTGGATCGCGACCACCATACACTAGGTGTAACACCCGCCATAGTGGCACGCCTTGGCGTGCCGCGTTCCGGGATTAGCCAGTGTATATCCAGTTGCTGAGAGGCTTTCGTGGTAGTAGAGCGGGTGGGAGGACACAACTATAGTGTCCGACTGGATCGCGACCACCATACACTAGGTGTAACACCCGCCATAGTGGCACGCCTTGGCGTGCCGCGTTCCGGGATCAGCCAGTGTATATCCAGTTGCTGAGAGGCTTTCGTGGTAGTAGAATCTGTAGGGAGAATCCGTTAGGGTATATTGTTGGGGGGGATACACTGATCGGTCGGCCAGGGAGACCCGTAGAAACGGTTTTCCGCTGGCCGCCCGCGGTATAGTACAGGGGCCCAATCATGACTAACCACCATGAGAGGCTGCCCCACCATGCTGCGCATAATCTCGGGTAGGATTGTCGTGCAGGTTGGTGACCGGATTTTGGGGTCCCGGCGGCCTATCCCGGGGGGGTACGGGGGCCCTTCCGTCCGGCTGATCAGTTCGATCCCCCTTTAACTTTTGCCGATGATTCAACCTGCTTCCTACAGCAACGAAAGCTTCTCCATCTTCACGTCTCTCTCTTTCCTTCCTAGTATATAACTTAATCTTACATGCCAGTACACAAAAAAATTGCAGGTAAAACAGCGGTGTACAACCCCACCACCGCTTTTTCCATGGAGTTCACTAACATCCGTGGACTTCATGCCAATTTTAATGCAGTCCACCAACACCTCGAGACCGTCCGGCCTGCAATTCTTTTCCTAACAGAGACACAGATCCGCCGTCCAGCCGACTCTTCTTATTTGCACTTCTCCGGATATTTGCTCGAGGAAAATTTTCAGGCTAAAGCTGGGGTATATGCCTATCTTCGGTCAGATGTGTGTTGTCGCC
This sequence comes from Antheraea yamamai, assembly GCA_036509395.1. Taxonomy (NCBI): domain Eukaryota; kingdom Metazoa; phylum Arthropoda; class Insecta; order Lepidoptera; family Saturniidae; genus Antheraea; species Antheraea yamamai. Next base: position 18,603,015 of record AP028427.1, on the reverse strand, counting down.
GTCTGCGCTGCATGGAGGACCCTTCTTTTTCTGTTCTTTGGGTACACGTAGACCTTGGTACTCAAAGCCGTATTTACGTGTGCTTATACAGATCCCATAACGGGGATACTGACACTACTCGGCTATTTGATTATCTTAGCAGGGCAACAGATGATGTCCAGGCGCAATTTCCGACTGCGGAGATGGTAGTCTTGGGGGACTTTAATGCACACCACGAATTGTGGTTGGGTTCCTCCAAGACTGACCATGCAGGACGAATTGCCCATGCATTCGCTCTATGTCATGACCTAAAACAATTAGTAATCCAGCCTACCCGGATCCCGGACATTATAGGTCATGTGCCCACTCTGCTCGACCTTATGCTGACGAGCCATCCAACAGGATATAATGTTTCAGTAGTTGCCCCTTTGGGCACATCGGACCACTGCCTGGTTGTGACATCTGTGCCACGCGCTCTGCCTCCATCTAGTGATAGAATTAAGCGCAAAGTCTGGCACTACTCGTCTGCAGATTGGGACGGAATGCGAGATTATTTTGCATCCATCCCTTGGCGGCAGCGCTACTTTGATGGTAAGGATCCTTCCGTGATAGCCGAAGGGATTGCTGACGAGATACGAGTTGGAATGGAGTACTACATTCCATCATCTGAAATCGTTAGTAATCGGTACGGACGCCCCTGGTTCAATCACGAGTGTGCTGATGCCGTTACTCGCAAGCAGGCCACATATCGTGCTTGGATCAAGGGTCGCGCAAAAAAGGATCCCAACATCAATAACCTCAAAGCAGCTTATAACAGTGCCACCAAGTCATGTAAAAGGGCCTACATCAGAGCTGATGCCCAACGAGTCTCCCGTATTGGCCAGAAACTCGTAGATCATCCGACTAACAGTCGAGCTTACTGGAAGTTGGCCAGATCGGTACAGGCGAATTTCTGCCAATCATCACTGCCACCACTGAGGTACACAGATGGATCACTTGCCCACAACCCACGTGAGAAAGCTAATTTATTAGCTAACATCTTCGCGGCTAATTCTCGACTCGATGATCGCAGCACCCTACCCCCAGCTATACCAAGAACCGAGTTCACAATGCCAGATATCCGTATACGGCAAAGTGACGTGCGAAAAGAGCTGCTTTCACTTGATATTCGAAAAGCCAGTGGTCCTGATGGCATCCCACCTGTTGTCCTTAAGAAGTGTGCAGCCGAGTTGTCCCCAACACTAACACGTTTATACCGCTTATCCTATCGCTCTGGTGTTGTGCCCCAGGTTTGGAAGGAGGCCAATGTGCAACCGGTTCCCAAAAAAGGGGACCGTTCAGACCCCAACAACTATCGCCCAATCGCTATCACCTCAGTGTTATGCAAGGTCATGGAACGGATCATAAATACACAACTTATCCGGTACCTAGAAGAGCACTCCTTAGTTAATGATCGGCAATATGGCTTTCGTCCGAAACGATCAACGGGTGATCTTTTAGCGTACATGCTGCATCGCTGGGGGGAGACGATTGATAAACGTGGCGAAGCCGTAATAATTAGCCTCGACATAGCAAAGGCGTTTGATAGGGTTTGGCACCGAGGTCTTCTATCCAAACTTGAAGCATACGGTCTCCACGGCAACCTGTGTAGATGGATCTCCAGCTTTCTACATGAACGCAGAATACGTGTCCTCGTTGATGGACACAGCTCGCAGTTCATGTTAGTTAATGCAGGAGTTCCTCAGGGCTCTGTACTTTCCCCAACCCTGTTTCTAATGCATATTAATGATATGTTAGCCTCTGGTTGCATTCATTGTTATGCAGACGACAGCACGGTTCATGGTGGATTTTGCAGTAGACCCACGGTTAGTCGTGGTGAAACTGACAGAATGCGGGCTGATCTTGTCACTGAGCTCAACCAGTCCTTGGAACTCGTATCTCTATGGGGAACAAGTAACTTGGTTGAGTTTAATCCCAAGAAAACACAGGTTTGCGTGTTTTCCTGTAAAAAATCCCCCTTTTCTCCTATTCTCACTCTTCAGAACGACTTTCTTGCAAAACGTGACAGCCTAAGCATCCTAGGTATCAATATCCGCTGCGATCTTAACCTCAGGGACCACATAGGGAGTGTTATCTCTAATACATCTAAGAGATTGGGCATCCTTAATAAAGTGCGACGGTTTTTCACGCCCGGTCAGCTATACCTCCTCTATAAGGCACAGGTTAGGCCGTGCATGGAATACTGTTCGCATCTCTGGGATGGTTCTGCTCAATACCTCCTTGATGCACTAGACAGGTTGCAACGACGGGCTGTCCGTATTGTGAATGATGCAGACGTTACTAACAACCTTGAACCGCTTCAGTTGCGAAGAGACATAGCCTCACTGAGCGTCTTTTATCGTCTGTATCATGGTGAGTGTTCTGAAGAGCTGTTTGACCTCATTCCATCTTCTCCTTTCCACTATAGAACTACACGGGCGGGTACGCGTCTCCACAGTTTCACAGTAGCAACCATTCCGGCAAGAACGAAGAAGTTCGAAAGCTCCTATTTTTGTCGTACTGTGAAGATGTGGAATCGTCTCTCAGCCAATGTGTTCCCTTCCTCGTATGACATGGGGTCCTTCAAACGAGGCGTGAAGAAGCACTTTTGCAGGTCGGCATGATAGCGATGACTGCCATTGCTATTTAACATTGACAGTCGCCGTTGTTTATGGACTGTACTGTACTTTCCATCAGGTACAGTGCAGTCATTTTGCTGAACCAGGGTAAAAAAAAAAAAAAAAATGTGTTGATGAATATTTTTCATTTTTAGCAGCAAAACCCCCTTTTTTGGACTTAAGATTTTATACAATCCTCGTCAATCTTTTTGGCCGCTCTGAACATAGCCGTAAGTTTGGACTTGTACGTAATATACCCACGAATTTAACACAAAACAATTTTAAAATATTATTATAAAAATATAGTATTGGCATTTGTTGATCCGTATGTTGTCTCGATGTACTAGATATAATATTACGTATTTATTCCTAAATTTATATTTAGAGCGGTCAAAAAGTTTGGCGTGGTTTGTAGTATTAAACTGCGTTGTTTCTTAACATCTAGGACTTAATTTTATTACTAATATTTATTAACTTATACTTTATTATTAAAATTAGCAGCGACTAAGATAAAAGACACAGAAAAAAGCTTGTTATCTGTCATTCTGTATAACTGTATTAATTTTCCAGCTCATCTCAGAGTATTGTAAAACTAATTAAAAAGAGTCATAGTAGCAACAGAGATCATGCATTTTAAATATGCTCGTACCGTGTATCTCTCTCGCGTTCATCTAGAAAAAGCGAGAGCTACGACATTTAAAAGATCTAGAAGTTTTTACATTTTTTTTTTATTACTCAACCACCTATCGATTGGTTCATGTGTTTATGACCTACGAGATTACAATAAATATGAGTTTGCTAGCTGATATCCGCGACTTTGACCACATGGAATTTTGCAAAAAATTGTTTTCTTCAGTTAATACTGCTTCTATAGTTTATTATATTTCCACGAAACCCTATTTTTTTTTTAATGAAAACCTAAATTTCTCTTTATAATATTTGCTAACTGACAGTGAAATTCCTGTCAAGATCGGTCCAACCGTTTCGGAAATTGGCCGGCACAAAGAGACCGACCAAAATAATGAAAAATATTTCTCATTCAATAAATATCAATTTGGTAAAGAGGTTTTATATCGTCATTACAAACAGACACTTCAATCTCATTTATATTTAAACAGTTTCAAAATGAGAAACTGATGTTTGATCAAACATTTGAATCCAATAACGGAATGTTGGAGACGAGCGTTCCCGAAATGTGGTTACAGTACCGACCGCAGTATCTAATCAACGGTGGCGGCCCAACATGAAAGCTGTAATTAAGGTGGCTATAGCTTGTCAGCCTATTGTTAAATGTCGTGCAGATAATAATGTTTTACAATATTTTCATGTCACACGACTGAATTAAAGTCAATTGGTTGTATTTCACGATAACAATGTATTATTTAGAGATTTGTTATAAATTACTGTAAGTATCTACAGGCTGTGTTTAATTTGTTTTGGAGAAAAATATTTCAAATTAAAGAAGTACGTGCATAATGTCATTCAATAAGTTAACTTTAAGTTATTTCCAACTACATTAATAATCAATGGTGAAACTTTCGCCGGTTGTTTTAACAAGAAAAGTAACGTTTTGTTATTTTTTTTAATATAAAATAAATAAATTATAGTTTTATTTTTCATATATTTATCATTTCATAGTATAAAACAAAGTCCCCTACCGCGTATATCTGTTCGCGATAAACTCAAAAACTATTGAACGGATTTTCACACGGTTTTCACCAGTAGATAAAGCGATTCATGAGGAACGTTTTGCTATTTAATTTGTCAAGGATTTTTTATGATTAGGGCGGGACAACGTCTGCCGGGCCCGCTAGTTATTTACTTATATTATTATATAAAATAATAAATTTAAAACAAATAGGTATATAATAATAGTCTACCTCGTATTAAGAGGTCTTCAGAACCTATAACCATATATAATCGACATTATAAGGAGTGGTAATTTTAATTAACAACAGTGAAAGAACTAAATTAAAACGATTCTTCTACCTATGCCTTATTTTATATACCATTAAAGTTAATTTTGCACACAAGACATAGGGTATCTTTTATGAGGAAAAAATTACTTTAACACAAGCGAAGCCGCGTCCTAAACCTAGTTATACATATGTATATGATATGTTTAATAACCCCTCCCACTCCACAATAACTGGACTATTTAATGACATAAATTAAACTTTGAATACAAATTTAGGAGACAAACAGAAAACAAATGACTTTGAACATATAACAGCGAAGAATCTCATGAATTTTTTTTGGGTTACAAAAGTTTTCTGCAAATTATTGCCTAACAAATGTTGACTCTTTAGCACATTACAACACCTAATCTAAAATCTCGTATCTATGTATCTACGATTTGTTTAGTTTAGCATGGCTGATTCACGATCACAACACACGAAGTGGAATGTTCGGAATGGTGAGATAAATAGGCGTGTTGCGTTCCAGGATCAGCCGGCGTAGAATATCTAGCGGGGTGAAAGGGTATCTGTACCTAACTGGGTGGCGATTATAGTGTATTTTTCTCGTTATCGCGCTTCAAGATCGGGCAATGTATATCCAGCTGGTAAGAATCTTGCAGGCCGGCATGATAACTATAAATGCTGAAGTAACAATGTATGTAAATCTGATCGCCATTATTTTTGGATATCGCTTTACTTACGCTGTTTACTTTATCATTCTTTGATAAAAACAAACTTGACCATCAATGGATGCCCGGCAGATATGAAATATTTAATTTAGTATTAGAATTTAAAATTAATAACGTCTCAAGCACACTATAGTCGGCATATAGTATATAGCATCTAGCATCTGCTAGCATATAGCATCTAGTATACGTGTATACTAGATTGCCCAGAGCGGTAGAATAGAGGTGAATGACGGCATAAGACCGCGTCATGCCGTTTACTGTGACGGCATATGGATCGATTATACTGCCAAGGCACGCTAATAGATTTTCACATCAAAAACAAACAATTTCAACAAATATAAAATTGCTTATCTAATTAATTACGTTTAATTTATACGTATATTTATATTTTAATTAATTATATGTATTATTCAGAGCTCGCAATGAGCCATAGATACCTATAATTAATTAAGATTGCGCTTGATAATAATGCATATCGTAGTGTAAATCTTGTGAGTATTTCGAATAAATAAATAACCATCAATCAACTCAACATTCATAATACATTCGAGCCGAATATCTCATTTCCAGCCGAATATCTCATTCTATATTTAAATAACTTCTATCAATACATACACACACACGTACGCGCTGAGAGCAATCAGTAAGGCGGGCGGCAGAAAATCTCCGCAAGTACGTGTTAAGGTAATAAATTTGTCGACGCGCGGTCGCGCAAGGCCGATTGGGCACTTTATCTTTCGGAAGATGGCTCGTAATGGGAGATGAGAGCCGTATCGAATACAAAGCGTCGTTATAGTCATACTATATATTATTATTATAATAGTAATTAAAAGAACATTAAAATACTATATAGTCGTTGATATCCCATCAGTAACATTTTAGGAATTATTTCAATTCTATACTTCCTATCTTAATATATATATTTCTTGTGTGCGTGTGTATGTGACTGAACTCCTCCTAAACGACTGGACCGATTTTGATGAAATTTTTTGTGTGTGTTCGTGGAGATTCGAGAATGGTTTAGATTCACAATTGGACCCGGCAGGTGGCGCTGCGATCGACTTTTAGGATTTTTTTTGTTTTCAAGGCAGGACAACGTCCGCCCGGTCCGCTAGTATTATATAGGACATTGTTAAAAAGAAAAGAAGATTTTTTTTATTGAATGACATCATAGTGACTACACTGTATAGATTTATTTATTGGTAAGCAAAGAGTAATAACACTAATTACGATCATCGAAGGATCTAAAATACCAGAGAGATTTAAAATGCCCCCATATATTTTCTGTCGAAACGACCTGCGTGCGTTCATAAAGTGAAATAGTGGGTCCTTTGAACTTTTGTTTAGTTACATTTATTTACGGAGGTGAATTTTGTCAATGTCTATCGATTATTTATTGTTTCGAGTTTAATTTGTTAAGCATAGTTTAAAATATTATTACCAGGTATATAAAGTAATTCAGGTACTTTTTTAAGACGTTCCTATACCATCACACACTCCTACTGAGAGGTGTGGCTAAAAAGGAAAAATTATGATATTTAATAACTCATTTTATCCTTATCAAAACAATAAGGAAGAAGCCATCGTATTCACGGAGCGTGAAATTTCACGCAATATAAAGGAGCTAGCCAAATAACAAGATTATCCCGTTGCCATGGTAACGACACTCACGGGCTCCAGCCGGCCGAAAGCGTTAATGGTACTCAATTCTGACACAACACTAAAGTAATTCTACACTGTTTTGCACACTCGAAACAGAACAAGATAGATAGCGTTATGTTTATTTCCGGTTTTTGTCTTCTTTTTATCTATAGTAATACTAATATAATATTATAAAGAGGTAAAAATTGTGAGTTTGTGAGGTTGTAGGGGTAATCTCAAAAACTACTGGTCCGATTTGAAAAATTCTTTCAGTATTATATAGCTCATTTATCGAGAAAGGTTATAGGCTATATGTCATCACGATAAGAACAATAGGAGCGGAACACCAATGAAGAATGTTTCAAAATCGGGGTTTGTTCCTCTTAAGAGCTTCCGCTGCGTGTTAGCGTTAGCCCAGAGTGACTATTCCACGCGAACGAAGTTGCGGGCAGAAGCTAGTTCTTAATAAAACTTAACGTATACTTTTCGCTGTATTTCGCTACTCAACATTCGATAAATATTATTAACCTATGTCATTCGTAACTCTACTCGCAAATACAATCCTCGCCAATCTTTTTGACCGCTCTGAACACAGTTGCACAAAACACAGGTGTAGATATAAGTACGTATTATATTATAGGTATAACATCAGGACAACTTCAGACTGTGTAAATGCCAATTTTAAATTCCTTTAATGGTAGTTTAACTTTGGTTTTTATTCAACACTTGACTATATATTACGCGGAAGCCTGAACATACAGCTATATTCAGAGCGGCCAAAAAAATTGTTTTTGATATAAAATGAATAATAATGTACTATTTGTGAATTCATATAACTACTATTCTTCACAAGGCATGCCATAATTCATAGGATGTGTGTCGTATAGTAAATTAAGGATAGCTATAAAAATAATCTTCGAATTGCTTCTTTGTAGTATGACATAATCGGAGTAGCTGGAAAAAGCTCAAAGAAATTTCTGGCGTAATATCTCTTTTTATAAATATAGCAAGCACGCTTTAATATATTACTTGTGAAATAATTGTAATCAATAGTTAATTTCCGACCATTATAATTATATCAGAATATATAATTATACAATTTCCATAGTTATTCACTATTACTTCGTGGAATATCCTATCATAAAGTTAGATCGATGTTATTTTTTTAAAGATTTACCACATTTTATAGAGTAGTAGAGAGGAGAGGCGAGGTGGTCCTCCGGCGCTCTCACTGACTTAAAGAAGCGCAACAATGCAAGCACTTTTACTACACGTCGGTTTTCTATGAGAACCCTCTCACCACCAGAACTATAGGTACTACCCCGGGCGAGCTGATCCATTCGTGCTGAAACCAATAATAGCTTCAGCGTGGCTCTACCACCAACATGATTATTCTAATCCTAATAAACAAGGAATCCTATAAGGATGGATAGATGTTTATTATTCGTTTATGAAAAACTACTGAATAAAAACTTATAAAACTATAGTCCGAGTCATCGTTGATGGCCGCTCTGAATATAGCTTTATGTTCAGTCTTGCGCATAGTACAGTCAATAGGTTAATACAAAACAAAATCACAATATTATTACAGGAATTTAACATTTACGTTTATTAATCTTTAACTTGTCTCGATATTATACGTACAGTATATCAGATCTTAGTGAATTATGATTCAAGTAGATATTTGCCTATTACATTAAGTAATAAAAATGTAGCAGTATAATATAATATACAACTGCTACTTTCAGAAGATTCTGTATGTGAAATGAAAGTTTGATTCCGATTGTGTCGTGTTGTAATCGGTTTGACAGGTGGTTTACGAAAACCTGTTTATATGAATTGAGCAGACGTATACATAAATACAAGATATATATGCATATATAATATTAGCAAAGAATTTGAGATAATAATGAACAAACAATAAAAAATTAATCTGGTAAATTAAAAGTTAAATAACAATAAAAACTAGAAATGGACGAGCTGAATGATGACAAATCTATAATATTAACTGTTCGCCAGATCGTGTATTTATCAGTTATCATTAAATCCAAATAACATTTAATCACCTGGTTTGTGAGTTTTGGGTGATCGCTTACTTTAATTGAATGATCGCCTTTATGCAGTATTTATTTCTATCTGTCAGATATATCTAGTAGCTTATATTATGCATGTTATTGTGAATAAAATACATTCATAATAAATAAATAATTTGTATTAAAAATAAAATAAACAACGCCTTTCATAGAAACATCATTTTTCGAAGTGGATGGGTCTTCTAATAATGAGAAATATACAAGAAAAAGAAAACAACGAAAATAGCTATAAGATGTAATTAACAAAACTACGCATAACATAAAAAAAACATAACATAACTTCTGAATGCGACTGTACTACAACTAGTAATGACAGGACACATGTGTCAACGTGGGTGACATAAGGGGCGAGGTATGCGCGCGGGCGAGCTTTCTCTCCTTTTACCTCACTTCACCCCTCTGATACCTAATTTTGTGTTCTGCGCATCTACTTCAGAGCGGTTAAAACGTTTGACGCGGACTATACACAGTTATTTTGCTTATGTATCAAAATAATACATAGGCTACAATCTATAAATATATTTTTAAACTGGACACAATAAATCGATAAGTTTAAGGCAATTTGGAAAATCTGCCAAGTGAGAACCATCGAGGTGTGCGCTGCGTAAACCGGTAGGTGTATACGAAGATAACGTACAAATGTAAAAAAATCCCGAACGGCTGTAGGTTTTCAATAACTAGACATAATAATGAAACCAAAAAATCTAAGAAGGTATTACTCATTCCGCAAGTAAACGCATCGTTTATCTTCTGTCCGTATGTAAGGACCCTTATCCTTCCTGATGGCTAGCATTAAAATTGATGTGTTGTTTACCAAGATAAAGGCATTTGGTAGGCAACATTGAGCGAATACGAAATGATGTGAACATTGTCTTTTTGAATGTACTATTTCCCAAGCGGTGAAATAAGAACGGACAAGGAAAGCGGTATTAATAAAAGTGTTTATGTAAAGTTGAGTGAGAACATCAGAGAAAATGTTTTCGTTCACCTATTTCCTTGTTCGTTCATTCAATATTCATGAAGGGCACTGATAGTGTGTTACTCAACTAAGAATTATACTGGATTAGTGGTAGAACGTGCGAATGCTGCGTCATTCGACGTAGAATATTATAGTGGGCGTTACTTTGTCCTTCCGCCTGGAATTGATTGGACGCTACTACGTCTCACTGTAACAAAAAACGTTTGATTTTATTTCTGCGATGTGTACCTGTAATGTTTAATCTGAAAGTAGAATAGAAACAGTGAAATATTAGTATCTTAAACAAAAATCGATTGTGGGCATTATACGTTAATCTGCAACATCTCAAATCAACATCTGCAATAAAATCAAACGTTTTTTGTTACAATGAGACGTGGTAGCGGCCAATCAATCCCACGCGAAAGTGCAAAATAACGTCTCTATAATATTTAATGAAGGATTTCCGCAAAGTAATGTCTTCTTCAGTACAAATATCTTTCCACGCAGGTCCGAATCCCTTTAAGGGGAGACTTTCGGAAAAGCATAACGTTTTGATGAAATCATACATAATATAAAAACCCCTTGGTTTTTCTAAGCTCTCTTGGTTAGCAGCCATCATCGAGTTCAAAATCTATCGCTAAGCATCTCATATGGTTGGGTATACATAGCCGCACTTGAGAGTGACTCCTTACAAAGGATTAGCGCGTTCCCTTAGATAAGATCTTATATAACAATATCATTTAACATAATGTTGGACTGTAGTGAAGTGGTAAATCTTACAAAGATATAAAATAACTCATATAAGAACTCCAGTAAGAGATCAGTCTCATCTAATATTTAATGACGTTTACGCTTAAGATTATAACAAATATTTATTCCATAGGGCAGCAAACAGATAGACGAACCATCTGATGGTAAATGATTACCGCCACGTTTGGACAACTGCAATACCAGGGGTATCACTGTTGCATTACCGGCCTTGAAGACCGTGCTTCAATCTTTTGATGTGATCCATGTCATAACTCTCGGGGAATTAGAAGGAGACTGGAACAATTTTACTGGAAATTTTTAGTTTTAAAGACTAGATATTGCCCGCGGCATCACATAATAGACTTAACCTATAACTCGAAAATAATACTTTTTTTCCAAGGCTGTTAAGGCGTGAAAGTGTAACATTCCAACAAACAAACTCACATACACATCTATAATATAAGTTAGGATTCCACATCAGATAACATATGTAAGTCTGAAATAGTAACAAAAGTGAGAACATTACTATAATCCTTATCACTTATGAAAGTACCTAATATAAGCTTCCACATCTCGCTCGTAAAGCTTCGTTCGAAACCCCAGGGACAGGGGCTCACAGATCGAACAGTCAATGCGAATTCTACTGTCTGAATCATAAGCTAAAACTTAATATTTTATTATTATCCAAAAAGTATTCGATTTAATAATCGAATCGTTATTAAAAATGAACGATATAGAACTTTGTACGTTAGCACTCAAAGTTTATTAAGCCTACGGATCACATAATTTTTACAGGCGAATTAGCAAAAAACATATTCAATCTTAACTTTATAAATGAGAATGGGAGTTTATTTACTTCTTACGTTTTCATACCTTATCTACTCAACCGATCTTCACAAAATTTTATATACACGTTTTTAGTTTTACAAGAAAGGACATACGGTACCTTTTATATATAAGAAATGTACTATGTCCGATGGATAGGTTAAATCTACATAAACCTGAGGAAAACCGCGGGCTAAAACTAGTCCCCTATATATATAAAAGAATAGCGGACATATCGACGCACGTTCCAAACCATTAGGACAAAGCCCTTTAAAATTTGCATATTGTTTCCTTTTACACTGTAGGGCAGTAAGGAATTTTTTTTGGGAATTTGGACATGGAACATTTTTCCTTCAGTTATTATTTCATATAATATACACAGCTATGAAATAAAGAGCCAACAATAATGACTACTTGGAAAACTCCTGCGATGCAGCGGGAGATTGTTACTCATCTATATGGTTTAACAATCCCGTCAGCTACAAACACCCTATCACTATGCTTGCTTATTAGATATACATCAAATAAGCCAGGAACATGATAAAACTACGCGTGCAAATTTAGATCGTGTAAGGTAGTCTCGGCATCTAGTTGGACAATTGCTATGTCCAATGTAGAAAACTGTATGACGATGTATAAAACGCGAATTATTGAATTATTCGCTGTTTTCTTATAACATGAATCGTGGACAACAATTTTATTGGTATTTTTATAGACGCGAAGCAATCACACCCCAGTGAGATGCGTAAACCAAGATTTAGCACCTTGTATGGAATCCTCTAGCTTCAACTTGTAGTGTGTTTATTATGCCCCTATCGAATAAAACTTCATTTTCTTTATATTAAAGCTTCGAGCACGCTATTCTGTCATAAATTTAAAAAAATATGTAGTCACACAAGCCACTAGCAACCGCCCACGACTTGATACACCATTGCTCGAACAGAAACACAAGTAAGACATTAAAGAGATAGCAAACAATAAGATAAACAAAGATTTTTTTTATAAATTTGTAGAAAGTATTCACCGTGATTATCTATGGATATAACTTTTTGAAATACCAAAGTTCAGGTCAGCGTTACTAATTTTACGAAGAATATAATTTACAGTATCCAAGGATAATGTAATTTTCTACTTCTGAAACAATTGCCAAAATCGGATCAGTAGTTCTAGATATTACATTTTACAAACTATGACTTGAAACACAAGGTTATATAACTTAATGTAATTAACAAATTATGTGACATTTGACAACCATATATAGGTCTATTGCAAGTTCGTCTCCTGGATATGCCCTTTAAGTATATTTTAACAGACATACATGTAGTTTGTAACATTTACAAGGTAACTCTTGGATACTGAAATAGGAACTTGTAAATAAGTAATTTATGAGTACATCTACGAATACAATATATTTAGTGAATATTTTAAAAAATACCAAAGATTAAAACAAAACATACGTATATACGAACGTAAGAAGTTATAGTTATGTAGCTTTAAAAGGTTTAAAATATATTTTCTTTATGTATACAAAACCAAGTAAGATACCAAGAAGAAGTACAATAAATGAATTAACAAATAACAATATAATAATAATAATCTATACTGTAAATAAATTAAAAGAATACATACCTACAGTTAACATCAAATATATAAACCCTTTTTAAATAGTTTATAATATAAAAAGTCACTCTTAAGCACAATATATAAAGACCCAAGATATACAGTCTCGAATAACCGCTAAAGTACCGCTAAAAGTAGCTAAAGTAGCGCTCAAAACCGACTGCAAAAACTCCGCAATATACATACGTAGTTATACGATAAACTTATGATTTTGCATATTTTTGAGTATATATATATAATATATAATATATATTTTTGAGTATCAAAGGCTGCACTAACAGGTTCCTACCAAATTTGGCTAGGCAGGGCGGGAAACTCGAGCAGTGAAGGTGAGCGTTGATGCGCATCTCAAAGGGGGCCTCCTTAAACCTACACCTGGGTCGCAAGTCCTGGGAACTGCTCTGAGTTTCTCCCTCTGCCACACGATGGACCCGGCACCCGCACGGTGAATCCATGGAAGGCTAAGAAGTTCGTCTCTCTCTCTCAACTTTACCAGAATGATTTAAAGTTGTTTGTACATGGACGCAAGCGACGCGAGACTATTTGAAATGACTGCATAATGCACTCATTTTTATGTTACGTTTATTACGTGTTACATTACGTTATGTGTGCATCTTGGGTTTTTGTATATCAATGCGTATACTTATAATAAATTATCATTCGCCACAATATATCATTTAAAATTACACAAATACACATGTATATTTATTTATGTGTGAACTTATTTTTTTATCACCACTGACATAAAATACGTGTTGTAAATTCATATGTATTCGAACTGCTTTGAATATAGTTATCAGTTTTATCAGTTCTGAGGAAAACTTGACAGACAATTACCAACCACATTCATAGTGTCGATTTTAGGTGTCGGTGTGCGCACGCTTTATATGAATGTATATATTATATAGTTAATCTAGATATATTTACGATTAACTCATCGTTCAACTCCTTGTGTAATCTATAATTAGTGAAAAATATATAAAAGTGGAATTTGGAAGTTCTATAAATCATGTTTTTTTACAATTAAACATTTCCTTCTTTATCGGCTTATAAGTGATTGATTTATGGATACAGTTTGAAGCTTATTGAATATTAGATATCTTTAATCCCCTTTTAATTAATAGCCTGAAACTCAATTTAAATAAAAATGAATAACATTGTCCTGCGTTTTTCTTTTGTCAGGCTACCTACTGTATTGACGATGAAGTTTATTTCTAAAAGACAGCGATCACCCAACGAAGTTTTCCGATAAATGCATTTATGAATTATTCTTATATGTTTATATCTTCTCAATAAGCGAGACATACACAAACAACTTATACTTATATTAAATTTCAGTAACACTATTTATATATTAGTATCGGCGACAGGCGGTTTCTCTCGCGATTAATTTATGAAATTTTGATTTACTGTCAACGCTGTTAGGTAAGTTTAAATAAATATCATATTGCTATGTAGGAAGCAAATTATGAGACTAAACCGCGCGGTATGGCATCTCATTGATATAGGCATGTACAGTTCGGCTCTTCTCGGTAACATTCGGTTCTCGTCGGGAGGCCAATTCGGTATTGGTCTTCAATATCTCACGACGCGCTATACGGTTTATCTGCACCATTACTTCCTTTTCCCTTCACGTACTTTTATTGCTACTTAATTACTTAATTATTGCTTCGTTATTAAGAGTCGCAGGATTCAATAGATAAGCTATAAAATGCTAAAATAATTTTTAAATTCCAACCAGTAGTTTCTGAGATGTTTAGACAATCCCGAATTAACTCTTTATTAGTGATTGCTCGAAACAACAACAGCTTTCTTGCAACGTTAACCGCAAAATAAAGAAGATACATGCTTTCAAATATCATGGTATTCCTTGAAAAAACTTAAATATATTTTCGATATCTTAGCCCATTGCTCATCCCATGTTTCAGGCTCACTAAGATTAGTAACAATTTTTTAGGTAACAGCCTTAGATTTTATTTCAAAGTCCCATGCATATTACCGATTTGCCAGATAGTAAGTTAAGCACCACGTCAAGCTCGTTTCTTTAATGTTTTATATGTTAACGATGGGGATGTATGGAAATAACGCCTACCTCTGTGCATCCGGCACAAACGAATGTAACAATTTATGTTTGTAAAAATATGTGTGATGAGAAAATAAAACAGATCGAAGATTCTTCTCGACGACTAGATTGTTTTTCGAACCGGTGGTAATTTTGATGCTCATAAACGCCTTCTCAGGGCGTAAATTGAAAAAAAGTATTTTTATTTTGATTTTATTATTATAAATGCGATTTATATATACATAATATACAATAATTATTATTATAAAAGTGAGTCTGTTTGTTCGTAACGCTTTCACGCCTTAACAAATCAAATTAATATTTTGTTTGCACATTGTAAAAAATACGGAAAATGATAATTTAGTGTTTATGAGCGATGGATCAAATCACACAAGTGAAGCTACGAGCAAAAACTAGTATGTCAAAAAAGTTACTTCACAATTTCTATACTTTATGTCTATTTCAATCATTTCAAAACATTGTTTACTTTATTGTCATTGAAAGCATATTTCAGGATTCATAACACGTAACTAACATAATGAAACCAATAACGTTATCTGCGAACATAACCTGTAACATAATGCTCGTAATATATTTTATTTATATGATAGTGAAGCTAACTTGATTGATGGTACATCACGTGTTATAAATGAACCTTCATACGATACACGAGCGCTAACCGAATACGCAACGCTAACAATACACCGGCATGTGCTTCGAATACTATGAATTGATAGATAGTTAAATCCAAACGGCTATCCAGTTAAGTATTGGAATATATTGCGTTATATTATTGAAAAATGTTAAAATGGGTGACATTTCGCCAAGGAGACGTGGAATTTATAGTGTACTTCGTCCGCGTGGAATAGTTAGTTGGGACTAACGCTAGCACGTAGGAGAAGCTCTGAAAAGGAAAAAAAAAAAACGATTTTGAACCATTCTTCATTACTACTTCACTCCTATTTGTCTTAGCGTGATGATAGAGCCTATAGCCATCCTCGATAAATAAGCAATCTAATACTGAATTATTCAAATCGGACCAGTATGTCCTGAGATTAGCGCGTGCAAGTTAATAAACTCTTCAGCTTTATTCTATTAGTATAGATAACTCCAAATTCGTAGTCACTTAGAATATGCTTCTCAAGTTTGAAACCCTAACTATAATATATACATCTCACGTATTGAACGGATTCAAAAACGCTTCCTACGATATTTGCAATTTAGAACTTCTTATTACTTTATTGATTATATTGAACGATGTAAACACTTCCATTTTTTGCCACTTTACGAGCGACATAAAATAGCCGATTTAATTTATTTAAGTAATATAGCCAATGGAATTATAGACTGTCCAGAATTATTATCTAGAGTTCAGTTATGTGTCCCCACAAGTACATTAAGAATTCCGAAGCTATTACATGTGCCACTTGTCAGGACGACATATCGCCAAAATGCCTTTCTGATACGAGCATGTAAATATTTTAATTCTTTAGACAATAACCTTGATTTATTCACAGATAGTATATCATGCCTTAGACAATGTTTATCTAGAGATTTTTTTTTCCATAATATTAACTTTGTGTATGTAATCATGTTTTTATTTGTACATCTATATTCATAGCTGTCTTTTCTTTGTATATTCATAGTTTTTATAAGTGAAAATTTGTAATTAGCCTTTGTACGTTATTTATTTGTTATTTCATTAGTATTAGCTGTAAGTTTTCCTAAATAAATAAAATAAAATAATAAAATAAATCAACCACGAATTAAATGGCTGTTTTAAAATTTGCGTAATTTGCATCTTATTAAAGAATTGATAAATTATTTTATTTCAAATATATATATTAGTAGTAGGTGTCTGCGACTTCGGTTATGTGGACTTATTCTAGTCCAACCTTTATTTATTTTTTATCATTAAGATTAAAGTGTATTTTGTTTATTCGAGATAATAGTAGTACAGTCATTTAATTCGAAATATACAGGTTACTTGGAAAGTTTACCAGGAGTTTTGAAAATTGGTGATTTTATAGATTTCAATACGCACTTTCCAAATTTCAATATTGCTAATTTGTGTATCTGCCACTCGCGTCACCATACTGGAAAAATGGCGCCTAATAGAGATTTTTAGACAATATCTTGAGGTTAAAATATTAACGGATGTCTGGTACAATTAAAAAGTGATATCAAGACAGAAGAGCGTCGGCGTATTGTAAAAACTACTGCAGTAGTCGTTTTAGTATTTATTCTTTGTAGGGTCTATAAAACCTGAATAATGAACCCGAATAACCTGAAAATCTGATAATTTCACGCGCCGATTACTTTACCTCAAGAAGATGTAAAAATGAGTGTTTTAGCCAAGACGCGTGTTGAGTTGCACTCAACACAGGTTGCACTCTTACGCCAAATCTATTCATTTTACGAGAAACTTTGTTACTATATAAACTGTAGCATTTTTTTTCTAGTTCAATAATGTAAATATTTTTATTGTAACATCAGTTAGAAAAGAGATACTGACAGAAATCTGCTATTACCCGCCATTTTTCAATATGGCGACGCGAGCGACAGATTCACAAGTTGGCAAAGTTGAAATACGGAAAGGGCACATCGATATCTATAAAAACATTTAATTTCTAAAACTCCCGGAATACTTTTGTATAAATACCAACTAGCTATACTATAATCTCATAACGATACTTTTACAGACAGGTAAATAACTTTTTACAGTGTTATCTACGCTACAAATGGCTATGCTATATAATAATAGCTAAGCAGTAAAAGAAAAAATACAGTTTGCTTAAAATCAGTATTAGAATATGAGAATGAAGTATTAATAAGAAAAATACAATTTAAAAAAAGTCAAAGATGAAATCGGATAAAACTTATAGTTTTCAAGAAATAAGAAACTCATATTTACGAGAATGAAGTCGCGAGCATCAAGTAGCTTTAAATATATATCTAAGTTTTCAAATGAAGTGAAAAGTCAAAGGCGGACTAATATTATTCCGTTTCATTCTACTAAGCCCGGCTTTAACGTTCAGTATTTCATGAAACTGTTAATTTATTTCAGTAAGGAATACTTCATTGAGTAGCGTATAACATTACCTGATTAATTTCTTGTTTCTAAGAACTCGTATTCGAGTTTTAATGTTATTCAAATACAATTGGGGAAATTCACAGGTGTAATCACGACGTATATACGATTTCAAATAAGGAGAAATGGATAGCCCTTGGTTTTAGTTATAAAGGTTCTGTAAGGGATCTGTCTTTTCTACGCTAGTTTGTTTTAGCTAAAATTGCTAGTTACTAAATATATATACGCATATATACAGAATGTATGTACACATACATATATGTTGCGCAAATGTATATAGATATGATTAGTTAGCTGACTTGCATAGTTAGGTAACTTCAATGCTCGAAATTTGCATGCAACAATCCGAAACAAGGTTGGGCGACTTTGGCACCCTAGTGTTGATTTTCATTTCGGTTGAGTCACTTACGCTCTCCTCACAAAGTCCGGTGAAACTGTAAACACTCTTCAGGATAACGTTTAGTCAATTCAAGAAATAACTTAATTACAAACAGTACGTAACGTGGGTAGGTACTATGAGAACATATATTAGGCGCTCATATGTTTCATTGAAAATGAATAGTGTTAACGATGATATAAATAGATATGTTATCAAAAATATTGATGTATTTTAAGTCACTATTTTTTTAATTCTTTCTCCTGTAAAGATATCTTCTTCGGAATAAGCATTATTGACTGTTAGGCTTTGACATGTCGAAAATACGAAAATTTGTTCGGTCAAAACTGTTAACTAACGATTATTACCGCATTTCAAAATTAAGTTCTACTAGCTTTTGCCCGCTGCTTCACTCGCGTTAATGTGGTATGAAACGTTTTTGTATTCCTTGAGTAGAGCAGTAACAGCGTATTAAATAAACAAACTCATGTTCGCATTTATAATATTAGTATTAAGCCAGTTTTAATAAAAAAAAGAGTAAGTGTAACCGTCACACGCGATTGAAGTAAAACTTTTTAAATATTTTTGATTTTGTTGATAAATAGTTTATAAACAAATAAATCAAAAATTTTTGAAAAAAGAAAATTAATAGATAAAATTAAATTGAATAATAATAAAAATCATACAATAGAATTAATTCATCATCTGCAGTGCCATCTATCAGCTAATTCGGAACTTAAATAACACAGGAAATATTATTAGCAACTCTTTGTTATAAAGTAAATAAAATAAAAGTACGAACGGATTACTATGATATGTAACGAATTAGATTAATTATGATGTAATAGAAGTTTTGGTTATGTTTATTTATTATCTTACCGGATGGTACAGGAACGTGCCGCCATTTTACCGTAACGGACTTCCGTTGCATTGTCGTCCAGTTACCTCGTAGTCGCGCCTAAAGACGTTTTACTTCAAAAAATTAATCCACTCCAAATTTACAGGTACAATTTTGCACAAATAGAGCCCAGTTATTTGTCCGACAGTAGACAGAAAATCGATTGGCATCTACCGGCGTAAACCGTTGCCGTATGCATTAATTACGGAAGGACGGCATGCCAAACGGAAACTCAAAGGCACCACAGCCGAATTGTTCGTGGACTGACATGACCGAACGATATCCGTTTCCAATTCACGATTCTATTGACTAGTTTTGTTTTGTTTCTGTATGTTTAGATTTGATTTGATTTAATCTACGTTTTTTTCGGTATATTCCGAATAAAAAGGTAACAGGTTCCAGACAAGGTTTCTTTTGCATATATAAAATTAAATACGGATTGTGTTATTGTTTTAAGCTTTTGTACACATACATTTTTATTCTTGTTGCCAGAAACGATTTCTCTAATGAATAATGAAATAAAGTAGATATAAATATGAATGAATAACCATAACATCGCAAATTTATTCTAAAACTAGCTACTGCCCGCGACTTGGTCCGCGTAAAAAAGTTACTTTGGCTACTAGTTGTAAGCTACTAAAACGCTAACACACAGCGGAAACTTTGAAAAGAAAAAAACATCCCGATTTTGAAACATTCTTCATCTGTACTTCACTCCTATTGGTCTTAGCGTGATAATTAATAGCCTATAACCTTCCTCGATAAATGACTATAATATAAGATATTATAAGGAAAGTTTTTTCAAATCGGACATGTAGTTCCTGAGATTAACGCGTTCAACTAAACAAACAAACAAACCCTACAGCTTTATAATATTAGTATAGATATTATTAAAAATAGTCGTGCAACGTTATAATGATTAATAAAGACTAGTGGGCGCCCAGTGGTCGACATTCGACCATAGTTCATTGAATTTTTAAAGTTTGTACTTTATTAGGGTTCTTTTATCAATGGCATTGACTTCAAATATATAATTAGGTAGTTCAAATATCAATATTTTTCGTTTAATACAGTTAACTTAATAATTAAGTTATTTTTCGCTTTTTAATGCCTTATTAGTTTTCACATCGAAGGTGGTTTGTATATTTGTAAAGAAAATTATTTCCCTATTTTTAGTGTTCATAAATATATCTGGTTTGTAATGGGTATAATAAATCGGTTCCAATTTCACGAAAATACGTAGAGACGAATTGGGTGAAAATCAAATAAACGATATTTCACCCCCTTAAGGGTTGAATATTTTCTTCAAATTTATATGGGGCTACCGCTGAATATAACTAATTCAAATAAAAAAAGATTCCTTAAAATCGGTTCATAATTTGCGGAGATATCGATTAACATACATTAAAAAAAATACATACAACCGAACGTAGTAACCACCTCCTTTTTCGAAGTCGGTTAAAAAATACATACAGTCGAGCATAGCAACCTCCTTCGCAACCTTTTGTGAAGTCCGTTATTGACGGATGTCAAAATGTCTTTTTTATTTACATGTGTGTATATGTTGTGTAAAATTGAAGCAGTAGTGTGAGTAATGCATATTTTAATTAATTTAATGTACTTCTAATGCATTTTATATAAAATAAATAGCTTTCTGCACTTCTCCTCCATATACACTTAAACTATGCCAAATTTCACGGACATCCGTTCGCGCATTTCTTTCAAAAAGGGATACAAAGATTTGGCTTCACGTATTAATATATAGATACTAGCGGACCTGGCGGACTTTGTCCTGCCGTGGTAATAAAAAATGAAATCCCTAAAAGCCAACCGCAGCGCCACCTACCGGGTCCAATTGTGAATCTAAACCATTCTCGAATCTCCACGAACACACACAAAAAATTTCATCAAAATCGGTCCAGTCGTTTAGGAGGAGTTCAGTCACATACACACGCACACAAGAAATATATATATTAAGATTTTCCTAAAATAAAATACATATTTAGAGAATAAGTAGATTTTTTGATTGATTAGCGTACATTTGTGACAAGTATATTGTATAGTCATTTCTTAACTCTAAAGATGTACCTCGATGATAAATAGCTTTATAATCGTCCTCAATAAATTGGCTACAACATGCATAACCTTTAATTTTGGTCTAAAAGTCTCAGGTATTAGCGTGTTCAATCCAATAAGTAATCAAACAATCTTTCGAGCTTTACAATATAGTATAGACTAGCGCGCACGGCAGTTGTCCTACCCTGATTATAAAAAAAATCCTTGGCAAATTACATATGAAAACGTTTCTCGTGAATCACTTTATCCACTGGTGAAAACCGCACAAAAATCCGTCCAGTAGTTTTTGAGTTTATCGTGAACAAATAGACAGACAGACGCGGTTGGGGACTTTGTTTTATACTATGTAATCTGAGTAAAAATATTAAAAATGCATAATATTTCAAACAGGAAGGACCAAGATATAGTAGGGACGAGGAGCAAGTCCCTGCCTTACATATGTTCTTGGATGCCCGTTTGTGGGAATAAAGTTGTTTGTTATGTTGTGTAATAAACAACGTATATTCAATCAGTCAGGGGAACCAATTAACACTAACACTATATGCACTGTGATTATTTATCCGAACAAAACTTTGCCTCGCAATAACTTCGACATAGACGTGTTCACTTATCAACGACATCTTGCCTTTTATATGCCGAACTCGAATAGGGTGGCGATAGTGTTTAAATCATTTGAATATCATTTTCTATACAAATAATAAGAATGTAAATCTAACGTGTCTGTACTTATTTGATTTTCGTGAAAAAAATGATGCAGGCGTCTAAGAATAGGTAATAAAATACATTTCAATCATTTTTATAAATGTCTGTCTGTCTGTCTGTCTGTCTGTTTGTATGAACAAGCATCACTGCTAAAGTACTGGGTTAACAATAAAACCGCACTAAGAAAATTATAAAGCATATCTTCGAGAATAACTTAGTTTTTGTTTCATTCAAATCGGTTCACTTTATCAAAAGTTATTGTAATTTTAATGACGACGCGTCGAAAGCACGAGAGTAAAATAGATAAGTAAATGGACTTAATACATTCAGATCACTATTAATCAATGTTTTTACATTAGGTTCCACGCGGACGGAGTCGCGGGCACAGCTAGTAGTTAATAAGGATATTTTAAAGGCTATATTATATCATTAAAATTAATTACCTACATAAAAACCATGACAGTTGCAATTACTTTATTTATTATGTTACAGTGGTGCTGTAGTGCAACCTAATTGAGTGCTTATACGATTAACAATTAAATTATTCAAAAAATATAATCTTAATATAACTACCCTGATGCGCAAATAATATCTAGGGTAATATACAATGTACGTAACCGTTCAAACAGTTCCGATATTAAATGTATTTATTCTTATTTTTTCAGTTAACACACATATATTACCATATATTTGTAACAATATAAACTAAAAGGAACAAATTACCGTTAATTGAACGTTTTAAAGTTACTTTTAAGGTAATCATAACACCAATTAATAGAATTATGCCAATTAAATTTATCAAATATAAAATTTATTATCAACAATTTACACAAAAATGTACTCTAACCCCATTCATTGAAAAATTAGCTTTATTATCTTATACATTAATACGTGAAGCCAAAACTTTGTACCCCTTTTTAAGTGAATTGCGCGAACGGATGAACTTGAAATTTAGCATAGTTAAGTTTATATTGCAGAGAAGTGCACAAAGCTATTTTTTTATAATAAAATGCATTACAAGCATATTCAATTAATTAAAATATACATTACTCACACTACTGCTTGAATTTTACATAACATATACACGCATGTAAATGAAAAAGACGTTTCGAACATCCTTCATCCTTCTTACGTTTCAATTACCTTTTAAATATTTTTAACATGACTGACGTTGCATGCCTTACATGCCCTTTGAAATCTACTGGTGAAATTGTAGGTTAATTTTATAATATGTAAATTCATAATATACATTAATATTAATTGATAAATAATTTATCTTTAGTAAATTTATGGAACCACTGAAATAATTATTATACTCTTTGGTTTTATTGAATGTCAAAATTTTTAGGTGACAGGACTGCTTTCACTTCATGTCACTTTGCTTCATGTTGCCATAAGATTACAGCAATATTTCCAAAGTCAATGTCAATATTTTAATGTATTTCTTTATGATGAACTCACTTCGAATGATGATTCAATAAAAAAATGTCCGAAAAAATGCTTTGTAAAATCAAAATAAGAAAATTTGTTTGGTCATGAAAGTAATCCATGACCTACATCCCCGCGGTTACAATGATGCAGTTCAACTTCATGTAGCAATTATGTTTAGTACAGTTGATGATGAATTATGAACAAAAATGAATTCATTTTCAAAAGTTAATGGTAGTATTATAAACATCTTTGTTTTGTATTTATAATTTGATTTTATTGTGTATCCATTACTTTTCCAAATGATAATACTGGGCATATCACTATTCCTCATAATGTATAGACTATATTTAATTCAATATCACCCAGAAATACCACGCGCCTATGGTGTCGTGTAAAATTAATTGAAAATTGTGTCATGAGGGGTCCGAAAAATTTCTTTATTTTCGTAAAGTTATGTTTACTTAGTATTTAAGAGCCTTACCACCTTATGTAACCACCGGTTTTTTGTTTCAAATTTATAATTAATTTCAATTTTCATTTAGACATCGATTTTTTATAATGTTTATATAATTTTAAAAAATGGCAAATAACTGAGTAGGCATGATGAAAGCCTTTGATTATGGAGGTTATACCCTTTGATAAAAGAACCCTAACAAAGTTCACACTTTAAAAATTCAATTAACTATGGTCGAATATCGACCACTGGGCGCCCACTAGTTTATAGAGAAGGTTGTATGTTACAACATTTTATACAAAGTGGGTTTGTGTAGTCTGAAGATTGACAAAGACAAATTTAAAGAAATTAAGTCTGTCTATGTTGACAATAATATCAAAAATGAGTTTAAAATACTTACCCTGTTATCGATGTACTCCGAGCATGTACAAGGAACGATTTCACAATTTAATAGTCCAACGTTACACTTAGATAAATTATTCACCGCACGGTTTTAAACTCAAACGTGTGAGGAAACGACAGTGTTCGAAGTTTTAAACTGTATTACAGCACATTATTATCGTTGTAGGTGTTACAGAAAAGTGTTTAAAATTGTCACCTAAAACCTTTATTTATTTCTGTATATAGGTACCTGTTTTCTATAGAGAATATTTAGTATTTCTATATTTTATTTTTATTTTGGTATAAGGCTTGCTTCCCGCCTCGGCTTCGCATATGTGTAATGTACTAATATGGTGTCATAATTATCCAAACGATTTAGATACATT